>CANTUR010000258.1:2355000-3104719 GCA_947683625.1 Mallotus nudiflorus | reverse complement strand
CTTAAATGGATTCGACTGCCTTCCCTTTCTGAGTAACCCTGTCTAGGAAACAAAGCTCTTTAATTAAACAGGAATATATATGTACAGTATCAAGAGCCCCCCTCCAACCCGCAGGTTTGTCTGTATATTTATGTTTAATGTATCCAAGTAGGTAAATGATAGAACATTTATTCTTCTATATAGAGGGAAAGTGGTTAGTCACAACATATTGATATGGAAGGGTGAGCTAAGGTGGCTAGCCTCAATCACAGGAAAAAGGTAAAGCTTGGTACTGAGTCTTGAAACAATCGCATTGCTAAAGTGTCATATGGACCTTGGAGTGTGCAAAGTCTGTGAAAATGAATGTAATGGATTAACTCGTCAGTGCGAAAGTGACATGACGGAACTAGTCATCATTGGAGTTTTGATGCTCGGTGCATTAAAAACGCGACCCGAGTGTCCATCCTTAGTACTATAGAAGCAACTTAAGGATGCCAACTTCAGTCACTAGACTTATGTGCGAGGCTTAAACGCTCGGTATAAGGACACGAAGCTTACATGCTCGAAACCTTAGTACTATAGAAGTAACCTTAGGGTGCCAGCTTCAATCACTGGGCTTAATCTTGGTGCATTAGAAGTGCGGCCCAAGTGTCGTATAGTCTGGGTGCATTAGAAGTATGACCCGAGTGCCAAATAGTCTGAGTGTGCTGCAAGTATGGCTCAGATACTTATCCTTAGTACTGTGTAGCGACCTGAGGGACCCAGCTTCAGTTACTGGTCTTAATGCGTGAGGCATGGATGCTCGGAACCTTAGTACTATATAAGCGACCTAAGGGAGTCAGCTTCAGTTGCTGGAGGGAGATGTTGGAGCTTACTGTGCCAAGTTGGAAAAAATAACTAACAAAGATGTGCCTGAGCTGGTAATAGCTATTTCCCCTTAAGGCCTAGATTTTTAAAACTTGAATTGCGTAACCGATATGTCTTTTCATGTGTCAAAAGATGAGACATTTCTGTTCCCATAATGATGACCATTCGATTAATGGGCTTTTCATTTCCTTGACTGCCCTTAATGATGTGAGGAGAAGCGAAGTAATGATGAGGGAAATTAATGATTTTCTCTAGAGCCTTATATTACTCTATAAATATCCCTTTTGCTTTGAGTTGGTGCATTTTGCTCTTTTATTTCACCGGTGTCATATTTGCTTCGCCACTGCTACCACTCTTTTCTTGCCGTGACAACCCCATTTTGCAACCAGGTGATCTTTTCCTTCCTTTTTGCTTTTTCGTTCTTGCTCTATTTCTTTTTCATAGATAGTCTTATGGGGAATAGATTAGCTTTTACTTATTTATGTCTAAAACAGATGAGGAATTGCTGAGGTAGTACTAGAGGTGGTTCTGCATTCCCACCAATTATGCCCTTCACACTGTAGATAAGAAGTTTAGGGCTCATACCCCCATGCTATGTCTCAGTAGGCTAGTGGTATATTTTGACCAATTAGAATGGGGTTTAAAGTTCCTTTTGTAAAAGATTTATGAATAGGTATAACATAGTGCCCGGTCAGCTTCACCTTAATAGCTACTGGATTCTGACTGAGTTTATCCAGTTGATGCATGAAAATGGTAAGGAACTGGACTTAGATGTCCTACGATATTTGTACAGCTTAACTACGAAGAAGGGAGAATTGATGTTCTCTCTGTTAGCTGTTCCCAACCACAGTCTATTTATAAAGCTTCCGGATCTTTATAAGAAATGAAGGCATAAATTTTTTATTATTGAGCACCCTACAGACTTCATAGATGTCCATTGAATGTGGTATGATGAATGCCATAGATTAAGACGACCTCCGAAATTATCAAACCCCAATACGAAGATGGTCTTAAGGCTGCATCTTGATGGCCTGGCCGAGGCCTTGATCTGCTAAGGACGTATGTAGAAGATACTTGTGGAGAGTCTGTCCGGACCGTGTTCAATCTATTGGTATATTTAGATTACCAGGAGGTATCTTTCTGAGTTGCTTTTATTTTTTCCAATTATAGATGGCTAACTTTTGTTGCTTTTGCGGATGGGAATTCCACTTCTAGTTGATGAACCAGTAGGACTAAAAGAAGTATGGATCTCCTTCCCCTCTCTGGAGCCTGAAGCCCCTGCAGTCCTCAAGGAAGCAACTGTTAATCAAAAGGGAAAAACTGTAGCTGGATCTTCCCCATCTAGCAATGAAAGTCGACGTAAGAGATGATTGATCGACCAAGGCTCAGATGCCGAAGAGCTGGATGAGGAGATATACATCCAACATCTAAGGCTATCTGGGTGTCCGGAGATGAGGGCTTGGATCTTGAATAAGGTGAAGCCATCGAGCGTCTCGAATGCCTAGGTTTAAGATCAATATGCGGAGTTACTAAGGCTGCCAGTAGATATGCAGTGCTGGTCTAAGGAGGGTCTGGAAGAGCTATTCAGTTCAATGATCAGTCATTCTCTAGAAGTAAGTGAATATTGTTTCTATATTACTTGTACATTTTCTTATATTGAGTGACATGAATTTTCCCTTTTTACATATGACTCAGGCCCTACTGTTGGCAAAGGATTAGTATTTCTATCTTAAAAGCCAGTATAACCTAAAGGAGACAGAGGTCAAAATAATAGCCATTGATTTTGAGAAGAAGCTAGATAGTGCAAAGGCGACACTAGAGCTCTGCCAAAATATATAGAGGCAAAATCTGAGGTTGAGATGAGCCAGAAAAAGATTACTGATCTAAAGCAAAGTTAGGGTCAGTTGACCAAAAGGATTGAATAGTAGGATTCTCATATCACAAGTTTAAAGAAGAGGCTATATGAGGTTGAGAAATCCTGGAAAAATGATAAAAGATCCTATCAGAGTATGGTGGGAGATTTTTTAAAGCCTACAAGTCTAAATGTAGGAGGATCTTGCTCTCTCAAAATATGGAGCTAGACTTGGTGAAGTTGGATTGAATAATGCTGACTGACCTAGTGAAGATTGATGCTGAAGAGGATGCTTGACAAAAGGCATCTTCCTTTCATGCAAGGGATGTTTCTGAATCTGCTGGAGGGTCCTCTGCAGAGCTTACCATGCCTATCAGTGCCACTTATGTTGTTCCCCCCTCCCATCTCCAAGCTCAATGGTTTGGATGTACAATTAATAGAATAGAGAATTTTTTTTGTAATTGAACTTTTGTAAGATGATTATCTCTTCAATGAATAGATACTTTATTTAATACCATTATGAGTACACTTATTGATAGTATTTTCAGAGGCAATCCACATTCCAAAATCATGGCAGTTCTTTGCCTTCTCTATTTTTTAATTTGTATGCCTTTTTATATGTATGTTTTGAGATTTGATAGGGGCCTTCCCAATTTAGACCCAGTTTGCCAGTGCTAGAGTTGCCTTTGCCAATATCTGCCCTTCTGAGTACCCAGTCACCTACTTTGTATTGTCTTGGGTGACTACACCGGAGATGATACCATGCTACCCTTTGCTTATGTGCTTTAGTTGTGGCTAACGTCCGCTCTCATTTTTCTTCTAGTAGGTCCAGACATATTCGGGCATAAATGCTGTTGATGTTTTGATCGAAGCAGTGGCTAATCCTGTAACTTGGTGAACCAATCTCTACTGGTATTACCGTGTCCATGCCATAAGTTAGTTTGAATGGTATTTCCTTTGTGGATGATATGGGGGTGGTCCTGTAAGCCCAAATTACATTGTTAAGCTCTTCGACCTAGTTTCCCTTTTTCTTGTTAAGTCTCTTTTTTAATCCTTGCATGATAATTCTGTTGGTGACCTTTGTTTGCCTGTTCATTTGTGGGTGAGCTACCGAGGTGAAATGAAGCTTTATTCTAAGGTTTGAATAGAAACCTCTTAACTTTTCATTGTCAAACTACTTTTCATTGTTCATGATTAAGGTGTAAGGTAGGCCAAATCTGCAAATGATTTCTCTTCAGAAGAAATGTTGGATCCGAGCTTTTATGATGGTTGGAACTGCTTCCACTTTTATCCATTTAGTAAAATGGTTTATAGCCACAATTAAGAACTTTTTTTGTAAAGTGGAGGTTGGGAAGGGACCTAAGATGTCCATTCCCCATATGGCAAAGGGCCACGGGCTGTCGATTGGATGTAGGAGGTGGGAAGGCTTGTGATTGAGATGAGCGAATTGCTGGCACTTATGACATTCTTGAGTTAACTTTTAGGCATCATTAGACATGGTGGGCCAATAGTATCCTTGAAGTAGCACTTTCCTTATTAGTGTGTAGTGGGACTCATGTGCTCTACAAATTCCTTCATGGATTTCCCTAAGTATGTAATTCCCTTCCTCTGAGGATACACATTTGGACCATGGGTGTGAAAGGGATTTCCTATAGAGCTCCCCATGATGGATAGAATAGTGGGCTACCTTCATCTTCAGTTTATAAGCCTTTAATTTATCTTCAAGAAGCATTTCGTGTTCCAGGTTTAGACTATCGGTCGTATTCGTTTGGAGACTTCCCATACTTCTAATATATTGGGGTCTTCGGTATTGGGTTTTGTTAGTGCTTCAGTGAATTCCATACCTTTAAATGCTTCACTATCTTTAGCTGCCAATTTGGTCAGGAGGTTAGCCTTAGAGTTTTCGTGTCTGGGTATCTGGACAATCTCCCATTGGCCCTTTTGTTGTTCGATCTGCTTCAAGAGTTGCATGACTTTGCCTGCGTATTTAGCAATGCTTCAGTCCTTAATTTGGAATGTCCCATTAACTTTATTTACTACTAGCTAGGAGTTTGAATGTATTATGAGGTGTTCAGCTCTAACTTCAACAACCAACTTCAATCCTGTGATGAGTGCCTCATATTCCGCGGCATTATTAGTTGCATTGTACTCTATTCGAACTACATATTGGATGATTTTATATGGTCCCTTAAGGATTATTCCAGCACCAGATCCTTGAGTAGAGAATGCTCCATTAATATAGAGCTTCCATTTTGGTGCCTTGGTCATAGTGAGGTCTTTCAGTGTCATTTCTTGAATGAAATTTGCTAATGCTTGGGCTTTCACTTGCTGACGGGGCTTATAATCAATGTTGAATTCTCCAAGTAATACTAACCATTGAACCTATATGCTCGAAGTCTCAGGCCTTTGTAAGATTTTTCACAAAGGGAAATGGGATCTGATAATGATAAGATGAGTGTGGAAGTAGTGTCAGAGCTTTTGGGATGCATGGACAAAAAACCATTGCCAACTTATCTAGTGTTGGGTACATGAAATATAGTGTTTCCTCTAGGACCTGCCTGTTGAGTAGAGATGGTGAGGACATTAAATTTTTAACGTCTTCAAAGGCTACCTAGCAGTCTGCAGTCCAAAAAAATTTCTTAGAATTTTTTAAAGCTTGAAATAGTGGTAGGCACCATTTGGCTGAGCATGAAATGAAATGTCCCAAAGTTGTGATTCTGCCACTTAGTTTTTATAACTTGTGGATATTCTTTAGGGCTTTCATGTTGAGAATAGCTTCCATTTTTTCTGGGTTGGCTTCAATACCTCTATGGGATATCATGAATCCTAGTAATTTGCCAGCTTTGACTCTAAAGACACATTTTTCTAGGTTTAGCTTAATTTTAGACTCACTCAACAATTGGAAAACTAGATCCAGATCTGCTTGGTGTTGTTCTGCATTCTTGCTCTTGATAATAATATTGTCCACATATACTTCTACATTTTTCCCAATCTAGTCTCGAAGTACATAGTTCATCATTCTTTGATATGTTGCTCCGGCATTCTTTAGTCTGAAAGGCATCACCTTGTAGTAGTAAAGACCTTCATGGGTGATGAAGGATGTTTTCTTTTGATCTTCCCCTTTCATTAGTATCTGGTGATATCCTTGCACTACATCAACAAAACTATATAGTCCGTGGTTAGTAGTGGAGTCTATGAGCTAGTCAATTATAGGTAGTGGGTAGTTGTCCTTGGGGCATGCTCGATTAAGGTTTGTATAGTCCATACACATCCTATACTTTTCGTTTGCTTTTTTGATGAGTATCACATTGGCCACCCATTCTGGATGAGTAACTTCCTTAATAAACCTAACTTATAACAATTTCTTCATTTCCTCAATGATTATCCTTTGCCTCTTGTATGCAAAAGTTATTTTCTTATAAATCACTGGCTTCACCCCTAGTCTAATGTTCAAGCTATGACAAGCAACCTAGGGATCTACCCTAGTTATTTCAGTTGCCCGAGAGGTGAAGTCTTCTGAGTGTTTAGTGAGTACTTCCCTTATTCCTTCTTTGGTGTCATAGTCAAGCTCATTATCAATCTTTATCGTCTTTTTATTAGCAATTTATAATGTTTCAGTGTCATCAACCAATTGTGGTCCAATGCCTTGTTTCTTTATTTCCCACACTTTTAGGGGGAAGGCTTATGTCTGTGCTGGTAACATTGTCTAGCCATATGCTGATCTTCATGGATAGTGAGAATTCTGCCCTCGACTGGAATTTTCATAATTAAGTGATTGCATCTGCTTCATAGGGCACCGATCGTCCTATGATTCCATCGTATACTAGTGGGATATCCACCACATTAAACAGGTTTTGATGACTTTCATTTCTTCATCGTCTTGATTTCCAAATTCTAGTTTTAACTCCACAACTCCCATTAGCTGTATAGTTCCTCCACAGAAGCTTGTAATGGGATTCTAGATGGCCTTTAGGTCAGTGATAAAGACTCCCATTACTTTGTAAGCATTTTAAGATAACACATTAATGGCACTTCCATTGTCAACCAACAACCTCTTCACTAAATAATTGTTTATGTATGCATTTATCACTAGGGCATTACAGTGAGGATGACAAACATGCAAACCAACTTCTGAATTGAATATGATCTCTTTTTTATTGAAGGCTAGCCCTTCTCCACGACTCCATTTAAGTTTCTTCTTAGCATTTTCTCTACCAATAATTATGTTAATAATACTAGCCGACTCATTCTGAGCTTTCTTTGCTTCTGGACTGTCTCGTGCATGGGCTTTTGGGTTCCTGCTCCTCCTAGATGTGTCTGTGAAATTGTTAAGTTTACCATTCTACACCAGTCTTTCTATTTCATTCTTTAGTTATCTGTAAGCCTTAGTGTCATGCCTATATTCTCGATGATACTTGCAATAGTGTCCCTTATCTTGCGTGGATCTCTGGCTTGGGATTATTCTTCTGACTAGGGTAATTCCTACACCATTCTATCTAACCCACATGAGAATTATGGATCAAGAGGTATTTAGAGGTGTGTATCTATCTGCTTCCCTATCAAATCTCTCTACCGGGTTTCTGAAATTTATTTTTAGGAAGCTTGCTTGTTTGGATTTTGATCTTTCATCTTTGGTTGGTGGTTTTTCCTCTTCCCTTCGTATCCTTATATCTTCATCCATCTTTATCATTTTGACTGTCATAGCCATTACCTTCGCAAAAGTGCCAGGTTCCTTTATTATTATATTATCTTGAGCTTTTTGAGTCTAGTACCATTTTTCAGATCTTATACGGCAACTTCGTCCATAAGGTTTTTGATCTACATGGCTACTTTATTATACCAATCAAGATAGCTTCATAAGGACTCGTCGACCTCTTGCCAGCACATCCGAAGATCATTGATGTTTTTAGTAGAGGGAATGTTGGTGATGAACCTAGTATGAAACTTTTTTCCTAGGTCCTCAAAAGAGGTGACAGAGTTCTCCAGGAGTCGATGAAACCACTTTTGGGCATTTTTTTGTGAGTGTGCTTAGGAAGATTCTACACATGATTCCATCGTTCACATTCTAGAGCAACATCTTTGTTTTAAACGTGAATATATGGTTAATGGGATCTCCAATCCCATCGTACTGATCAAGTGGTGGGATTTTGAACTTAGTAGGGATCTTTGTCTGGATTATCCTTCTTATAAATGGAGTTCTACCTTCTATAATACTTTCATCCTCCTTTCTTAGTCTTATACGAGTTTTGTGTATAACCTTTTCTACCTTCTGAGTTAACTTTAAGTCGTCAAGGGTTAGAATGGTTGAACTACATTCCCCTTCTGACACTTTTCTCTTCCCCTTATTCACCTTGAGTATCTCCTGAGGTGTCATCTTGTTGTTTATATGAGCTAACTCAGGGTTGCCACTTTAAATTAAAGTGTTCAGATGTTATTGCATTAAGTTATCTGAGCTTGGATATTTTGTATCATGACTTCCTTGTTGGTTTAGGTGAGATTGAATGTTTGGGTTATAGTGTTTAGGTTTGGCATGGTAACAGCTGGTGTATCTATTAGGCTTAGAAAAGGCATGGAAGGTATTGGACGATGATGGTGTTATAATGGAGCAAAATATGGAAAGTTGGTGCCCGAAGTCGGCCATCCCTAGGTATTACCAAGAGGTAAATGTGTATTTCTGGATGAAGTTCCAGCAAACTGGAAAGTTGCTGGAAGCACTGCTTTGGGAGAGGTGTTGACAGATTAATTGAAGGAATGGGTGCAGAGGGATTAATGTAAGTTTTAGGAGTCGAGATTGGTGGTGGGTTGGAAGTCATGGTGTCGATGTCTTAACTTAGTAGGTATATGAATGGCTTTTTCCTAAGAGTCCCCACAGACGGCGCCACTTGATAACTTATTTTAGGAACTCTTGAGCTTAAGACCTCGTAAATAATCAACAAAGGGCAAAGTGAGAGGTGGGGAGGATCCCTACAAACACTCCAATGCCTAAGTCAAAGAACAGAGAAAGAATTTAGAGAGAAAGCAAGAAACAATTAGAATATGAGAGAATAAGATGATTAAGAATGAGGGGTATGGGATCCTATTTATAGTGATATTCAGAACTAAAAAGAGTAGGATTTCTCTTGAGATAGGAATCCTAAACCAAATAGAAAAGTATTCCTTCTTTGCTTAGGAATCTTCTTGAGGCAAAGTCCCTTCCTTAAATGGATTTGGCTGCCTTCCCTTTCTAAGTAACCATGTTTAGGAAACAAAGCTTTTTAATTATACAGGAATATATATTTGTGGTATCAATTATAAATGACGAAAATATAAAAAAACAACAAACAACAACAAAAATCAAAACAAATCAATAACTACAATTTTTTGTTATTTCAGTTGTAGCTTTCAATTATTTTTGTTGTTGTTTTTATTTATATTTTTTTATTTTTGTTAAAAAAATAAAAATTATGAGATATATAAAAAAATTATTATTTTTGTCATTAATATTAATAAAAACAAAAATTTTATTTATAGCCTTAATTTTGTCATTAATAATGAAAAAAATAATTTAAAAATAATAAACAATCAACAAAAATAAACAACAATCAACAATTAACAATTAACAAAAATCAACAAAGCAGAATTTTACTAATTTTTGTTGTTTGTTGTTTTAGTTGTTGATTTTTGTTAAAACAAAAAGTAACAACAAAAAATTATGAAATATTTCCAAAAAATATTTTTTTTATTATTAATAGTAATAGAAGTAAAAATTAAGGAAATTTCCCATATTTAGAATGATTATTTTTATTATTTATTTTTGTTGTTTCCATTTGTTGATTTTTGTTAAACACAAAAAATTAACAACGAAACCACAAAAAATTATTAAATATATCAAAAAAGTATTATTTTTTTATTATTAATACTGATAATGATAAAAAATTTCATTTATGTCATTGATTTTATTATTAATTATAAAAAACTAGAAAAAATAGCAATAAAAATCAACAACTAAAAAAATTTGTTGATTTTTGTTGTTTAAGCTATTGTTTTCAATTATTTTTTGTTATTAATTTTTGTTAAAAACAAAAAGTAACAACAAAAAAATTATGAAATATTTTCAAAAAAATATTCTTTTTATTATTAATTGTGAGTAAAAATTAAGGAAATTTCCCATATTTATTATTAGTTTTGCATGTGATGAAATTAAAAGAATAGAATTTGTACATTTTTTTTATTTGAAAACGAGGCATAAGCATGAGAAATTACATCAGAACAAACCGACTATGGCTAGTACCCAACTTATCATAGTCCAATAAATGAGTAATCTCCAAGGGAGGAGTCTGAAACTTATGACAACCTAAATTCATGTTTTTGGCTAGATTTGCCATACAGTTAACAACACAATTTGCTTCCATATAGATATGGTCCATTCTCACATTCCAAGGTCCATGTAAAAGCTCATGAACTGCACTTACCAACTGTGCATGCTTGTGGAACTTGTTATTTGTTTGTTGAATCAAATTTAACGCACTTTTACTATCTGTTTCCAATAAAATCTTCCTAAAATAAGATCCTAAGCTGAAGAGAGACCCTAAAAATGGATCATAGTTCTGCAAAAGTAATTGAGCAAATACCAATATGAAGTGCAAAGCTAGCCACCAAATTTCAGCACCAATCTCTGATCACCCCACATGCTGTCATTTGTGAAGAAGAAGAATAATGGGCTCCATTGTCTTTAAGGTTTAACTGTAACTTTTTAATATAGGCATAACCTCAAAAGCAAACATTACCAAAATAAAGCTGCAATTGGATTCTCTTTTGTTATTTTGGAAATTCTAATTCAAATTAAAATGAACAAATTTCAATTTTCACTTCACATATAAAAGTTTTTCACTAGATCTCAGTTTTATATGAAAAATCATTAGAATAAAGAGTGAAACAATTAAAACCAAGGCCAATAATCTGAGAGAACATGAGGCAATGAAAATTGGTCCAATTCTTATATTCTTCCCAGCTTGTACAACCACCAAGCGTTACTTCTCCCATCTCTACCGATACACAGCTCCAATGATGTTGGAAAAAGAAGACTAAAAAAAAAACATTTGAAGAAGAATATGACATTGGAATTAGAGAAAGAGAGAGAGAGAGAGAGAGAGAGTGAGAGTGAGAGGAAATAAAGGGAGGTCTATTTTTGAAAGAGTTAATTTTGTAAAAAATATTTCTGAATGTTTTTTTGGTCTAATGTTTTTTTTTTGAATTTTTTTAACTTTTAGTCCATTTACGTAAAAACCCCTTTAGAATTTTCTTGTTATACAAATATTTTTAGAAAATAAAAATTGGGAATTATACTAAAAGTAAATAGTTCTTAATTGCCATCAAATTAATGATGGATTCATTGAGGCAAAATGATTATAATTATGAGATATATATTTGTTTGTTATTGGTTATTAATTAATATCCTTATCATTGGATATGTGTAACTTTTAATATCATTATCATTTGCTATTAAAAATAGTTTGAAAAAGACTTAATACAATAACTGAAATCAATGAAGTATATCATTCTCAAATCATTTTATCATGGTGAATGTTGGTTGAGTTGAAGTTTTATGACATAACTAATATGAGATACACGAGAGAGAGAGAGAGAGAGAGAGAGAGAGAGAGAGAGAGACATAAAAAGAAAAAGGATATAGCAAACTCCATATCTAATCTCCATGGTACATCAGTCCCTAGATCACTTTAAGCATCCCATAACATGTGAAATGAGAGATAGTCTAATGATTGAAGAAGACAAGTTGCTAAAAAAAATGGTGGTCCAATTTTGAGCATACCATGTTTAAGAAAGAGCATAAAAAAGTGTGTTGAGATCAAATCCATATCAAAATTCGCTTCACTTATAGTTACTGAATATACTTAACAAATTATAGTATTTGAAATCTCCTTTCCTACTATTGCTTCTAACCTGTATGCTACTATATTCTCCTATTTATAGGCTATACTTAAATGTGTTGCCCTTTTCATCCACATAATAAAGTAAACTTAAACTCAAATATGAAACCCTTTTTTTTAAAAAAAAAAAAGATTATCACTCAATCTTTTAAAAGTGTAGCTAGGGCATTGCTCACGACCCTTTTCATGGTTAAAAACATCTTCTGCTTTAATATAGTTTGCTTGTTTGGAAATTGCCCATCTGTTCTTAAGATTTTTTCCTTTTAAAAAATACCATTTTAAGTGTTGTTACAAAAATTATTAAGGAACTAGCTGTCATTAGAAGATCAATAATAGAATTAATTGTCATTTCTTTAGTTTGATCGATTATTCTTTAGTCTTTGTGCATACACTAGCTAGTACTATACATAATGGTTACAAGGTCCATGTCATGGGATTAAAAATGATCACACTATATCTTTCTATCAATGTTTTTAATGGTCCCTAAAAGAAACTTTCATCAATTTGATACAAATTTTTTACTTAGGTAATTATTATGTTAATTAAATTATCGATCAATTGAAAATGGAAGAAATATAAGTGATAACTTGTTTTTGGAACCTCCAAGTCTAAACCTTACAAGGAATCAATAAATGAGTAAGGTGAGAGGTGGGGAGGATACCCACAAACCCTTTGATGCCTAGGTCAGAGAATGTAGAGAAAGAGAGTTTTGAGAGATAAAGAGAGTAATGAGTATAAGAGAATATAATGAATGAGAATGAGGGATATAAAGTCTTATTTATAGGATAATGATGTAGGTCTTATGCTTATTTGGAGAGTATTTGGTCCTATCTGAGTGTCTTTTTAATTAGGAATTCTTTTTCTATTTGATTTGGACATTCTTCATTTACAAATTATCCCTGCATAGGATAATAAATCTTTAGTAGAATAATAATATGTATATGGGGTATCAAGAATCCCCTTTGAAAGTATGTTCGAATATTTATGTCTGATGTATCCTGATATGAGAAATGCATGGTGACATATAACTTGAACTAGTGATTCTTTTAATGGAAAAGAGACCGCATGCTTAATTGCCTTTAATGCAGAAGGGTGTTCTGAGGTGGCTAGCCTCAATCATGCAAAAAGGATGATGCTCAGTACTGAGTTTTGAGATTGCAGTTTCTAAGCATTAGAGCATGAAGATGCCAGCTGGACTTATTTATGCTCGGTGTTTATGAAACATCTTGAGGGATTAACCCATAAGTATTATAGAAATGACTTAATAGAACCATGAATTATTGGAGTTTTAGATACTCGATATTATAGAAGCGACCCGAGTCTTTCGAACCTTAGTGTTATGGGAAATTACCTGAGGACCAACTTAAATTGATGAAGTTTGATGCTCGATGCATTAGAAGCGCGATCCGAGTTCTGAACCTCAGTATTATAGAAGCAACCTAAGGGTGCCAGCTTCAAGCACTGGACTTAGATGCTCGATGCATTAGAAGTGTAGCCCGAGTACCAAACCTCAGTACTATCAAAGTGACCTAAGGGTTCTAGCTTCTGTCACTAGACTTAGATGCTCGGTGCATTAGAAGCGTGACTCGAGTGTTGAACCTCAGTACTATCGATGTGACCTGAGGGTGCCAGTTTCAGTTAGTTGACTTAGATGCTCAGTGCATTAAAAGCGCGGGCTGAGTACCGAACCTTAGTACTATCGAATCAACCTAAAGGTGCTAGCTTCAGCCACTGGACTTAGATGCTTTGTGCATTAGAAGCACGACCTAAGTGCTGAGCCTTAGTACTATCAAAGCAATCTAAAGGTGCCGGCTTCAATCATTAGACTTAGATTCTTGGTGCATTAAAAGCATGGCCCAAGTGCCAATAAAAAGATGAGCAAAATTAGTAGTGGGATTGCTAATCACCATGCCTTTTAATATTCTTTTTTTGAATTTTGAATTGTGTAACTATCACGTTTATTCATGCACTAGAAGATAAGATGTTTTAATTGCCATAATGATAATTGCTCAAGTTGTGGGCTTTTCTTTTACCTAGAATACCCTTGATGCTGCATGAGAGAGATTTAAGTAACCATAAGGGTAGTAATGGTCATTCTAGAACCTTTCACTCCTTTTTAAATAAGCTAATCCTTTTGTTAGCCTCACTTTTGCTTTTCTGCTGCCTTTTTCTTGCTAGTTTTTCTTTCAAGTGTTTTCTACTCTTACTTCTTTTGTGTTTTCTTTAGACCTACTTTCTTCCTTCTTCTTCTAGGTCAAGTCTCTTCCCCTTTTCATTTTTTTATTTATGCTAAATAGGATCCATGTCTCCATAAGAGCAAGCAAAATATGATATGTTTGAATCTAAAGTGGATAATGATATGTTAGCATGGTATAGGAGGAGGTATGGCATTCCCTAAGAGTTTGTGCTTCATAATTGATACCCTATATACATATTCCTATTCTATTAGAGGTTTATTTTCCTATATCAAGGTAACTTACAAATAAAGAATGTACAAATCAGACAGAAGAGTAATTCCTAATTAAGAAGACACTTAGTGTAATATTCTTATACTCATTACACATGCACATGACATAGGCACATGCATATTAGTATGTATTAATGAAATCATTCACTATTAAATGTGTAAATTACATATTCATGATTTATTTTGGGGTTGATTTGAGTAAGAATTTATAAAATTTATAATATTATATGAATTTATAATGTGTAAATGATAAATGTTGGGCAACTTAGGACACAATTAGTGAGAGAGTGAGTGATTAGAAATTTAAAAGATTAAAGTGATAAAATATTAGATTTAATAAGTAGAAATTATTATTAGATGGAACTTGCTAAAAGATGTGTTGAGTGGAATGAGAGAGGGAAGGACACCTCATAAGTAAAAAAAAAAGATTATTCATTTATGTCAAAAAGAAAAGAAGGGAAAAAAAGTCTCCTTCAACTTCTTATCTCCATAACTAAATAAAAGAGAGAAGAGGAAGAGATGAAGTGTGAGGTGAGTTAGAGACATGTTTTAGGGAAAGAAAGAGGAAGCTTTGATAAAGGAATTGGAAGAGCAAAGTAAAACACCAAACGTAAACAATTTGAATTTCCAAAAGAATTAAAGTAGAAACAACTTCTAATTTATGTTCTTCATCTTCACCTCTTTTTATTAGCATAAATGATATGAGAAATGGAAGGGAAGGTAGACTTGTCATCATACATGGAAACTTAGGTTAAGATTAGCAAACCACAATATTTGTTCTTTATTTTAGGGCAGATTGTTACACTACCAATTTTATGGACTTAAAATTTAAATTAGGAAGAGTTCAAATAATGAAACTTGTAGATTAAGTCTTAAATAGTCACTTGTGAAAGGATTTTGCATTTAGAGCAAAGATGAATGAGCTATGGTAGAATTAGTGGCATTGGTCTAGGTGTGATACTGTTTGGAAGCCTAAAATTGTTAGTCAAAAGCATAAAAAATGATCTTAATATATGTAGTAAGTTCCTAAAAAATAGTTTTTCAATTGGATAAGAATCAAATTAATTATATAAAAAATAACGGGGCTAACTCTGTTTACACTACTATAAATTTTAATATGAATTCAAAAATTCACCATGGTTTGTGGAATGATTATTTGTAGCTGAATTTTGGATATAGTTGATTTTCATATATCTATTTTAATATAAAAAAGAATCACATCATTTGAATAAGTACAATGATAGTAATGGCAAAATTACCAAGGTTCGGATTAGAAATTATGCAGAAAGTTATAGTGAATGGATAAAGAATTGTAAGAGTTAAAAAAAAAGGTTAAGGTATGAGTTTATGTATTTAAGTAAACTGAATTTAAGATATAAGCTTGGGTAAATGAAAGAACATATATGTATATATGTGTATTTACCATAGCAAAGAATATGAGACAAAAAATAAAAAGAGTACAGAATTAAAACATGAGAAGCAAAAAAATAATAATAATAAAGCATGAGCATATACATTAAAGTATATTTGAACATGTTATAATAGTAGAATATGAATTAATTATAGGCCAAGTAAAGTTGGAGATAGGCAAGGAAAAGATTAAGCTTAACCTAGAGACCAAAAAGCTTTGAAGAGGTAAGTATAATCTTGTTATGTTATTAGATTAATAAGTGAATGAGTTTGACTAAATGTGAATGGTGAAATGAATTTACTATACTTTAATCAATCATATGTTGGATTCTTGAGAATTTACTTATTCAAGATATGATTCTTGAGTTAAAAAGGGATTAATTTATATGTTAAATTGTCTACCATTTTATTATGATAGTGGAACACAAGTAGGTAAGGAAATGTTATTTAAGTGTTCATGGGCATGTGCATATGACTAAGAAAGGAGCTATGACCTTCTTGATGGATAACACAATCATAGGATTTAAGACCTCATAAGGTCTTTTATATGAAAATTCACAGGATATGATCTTTATGATAATATATATCATAAGAATAGCTAGCCAACAAATTTTATAGGAAAAGCGTTAAACTGTCACGAAGGGTCACAATGCAAGAATTTATTTTCACATATTTATATCTACATGTGAGTCTAATTATAAGACTGATTATACTTGTTGAGTTACAACTCACTGAATTGCATTTGAAATTTTCAGTTATTTGAAGTAGGAACACGAGAAGCCTCAACGGAGATTTTGAGTTCTTTATAGAGCGCAGGTCGACAACCACTCTTCTAGCTCCCTTTCCTTAGGTCACTTTTGTGTTTTTGGCATAAAATATCTTTTGCTAGGTTATTATAAGACTTTTAATCTCATATCAAATATCATATATAAAGTGGCTATAAAAAATGTTGACATACTTATGTAATTATGTGATATGTGTATGTACATATGTCATAATATTATATATAATGTATGCTTAACATGGAGAATCATAGGAAAAAGTCATAGGTATTACACTTGGACATGAAGAAATACTCTCCAAATAGATACAAGACCTATATAAAAAAATAATTCTATTCCTCTTAGGTTTAAGCATCACTATCCCATAAATAGGATCCCATATCCCACATTCTTATTCATTCTGTTCTTTTGTACTCATTACTCTTTTTATCTCTCAAAACCCTCTCTCTATTTATATTCTCTAACTTAGGCATCAAAGGATTTATGGGGATCCTCCTCACTTCTCACTTTGCCCATTTATTGATTCTTTGTAAGGCTTAGACTTGGATGTTCCAAAAATAAGTTATCAAGTGGCGTTATTTATGGGGAACATATTAAATTAAAATCCATTAAGCATCTACCGAATATTACATTGGCATCATGACTTCCAATCCACCACCAAACTCAACTCTAGATACGCAAATTAACCCATCAACCTATATTCCTCCAATTAACTTGTCAGCACCCATTCGACCAATAATTTCGTCAGCACATTTTCAACATACTAGACCTTTATCACAAGCTCCACTTGGAGCATATACTCAAACTAGTAATACCCAAGGATGGCTAACACTAGGTAATGACTTCCCTTATTATTGTCCTTTACAGTATAACAACTGACCTATACCCTCCATACCATTCCAAGTTTGCTAGAAACTCCCACCATAAACACACAATAACTTAATCACTCAACCTGCCCCCATAAAGCAAAGAAGCAATGATTCAAAACATCCAAATCCATATGCTCTTTATGTAATAATAGTTAAATGATATGGTTTAAGGCAACAATCTTGGAATAGCTCATTCAGAGAATAATGTAGCAATATCAGTAATAGCTTCAAATGTGCTTGGTGGAAGTAAAGAAGGTCATAAAGCCTCGCAAGGTGAATTGTAGATGGTGAGGTTTAGCGTGTGCATAAGATTTTAGCAACCACGATACTGTTTGGGCTTAGGGCCTAGAGAACACACTAACAATCATCACAAAGACATGGTGTGGAGATGAGGAATTGTCACCAAGGGTAATAACTAGGAAAAATCATTTTGGTGGTCCTCGATTCTCTAAAAGAAAGCTAGCGCCACAACTATGAGATTCTAGGAACGGAATACTAACTTCTTTTAGTCTTGTGTTCATTTAGATTTATTTTATGAATGACTATTTTATTCTCTAATTACATGCAATTTTATTTAAACCTTAATTAAACATCCATTTAACCCAAAGGCAACAAGTTATACAATTATATGTAAAAAATGCATATAAAAGGTAGCGTCCCTATGTCTAAACTAGATTAATTTTATTTATTAAAATTAGCTAATTCTACATATTTATTTACAAGTGAATTGGACTAGAGATGGGCCTATATTTTAAGATAATTAATAAGTCTAAATCTACTTGTTTTAATTCTAAAAAGTGGGCCTAAATCTATTAATTTTAAGAAACAAAATAGAAGTTAATTAGTGGGCTTAATTCTACTTAATTTTAAATTAAGTTATGTGATCCTAAATCTATTTATTTTTTTAAAAAATAAAATTAATGGGCTAAGCTAAGTCTAAATTAATTTAAGTTAACCTAAAAATGGGCCTAAGTCTAAATTAATCTAATTGGGCCTAAATTAATTTTAAAATTAATTATATCTAAAAATTCAATTAAAAGCTTATTTATTAAATGAGTTAGAACAAAACGTGGGCTTAAGCCCCAAAGAAAATCAAAACATGCAAACAAGCCCAAATAATAAATTAAAGCAAATAATAAATAAAAAACATACATTTAATGATTTCTAACCTAATTTTAATTGCATGCAACCTAAATTAATCTAAAGCCACCATTGATTTTAATTGAAATTTACCAAATTTAGCCTAGATTACTAATCAATTTTTAGTGCAGAGATTTAAAATTTCACTAATTTCCCTCTATTGGAGCTATTACAAATTACAGTGCAGGAAATTAAAGTAAATTAATTACAACCCAATAAAGCCATGAACAAAATACTGCAAAAAATAATAAATCCTAAATTTTACGGGGATTTCACAAAACTCAAACCGTGGCATCCGATGGATTCTTCAATGTAGTCACTACCAAAATCTCATATCACCACCTTCACCTTCAGAGTACCATAAAACATCAATAAAAAAACATAAAAAAATTTAATTAGTAACTACTTAATTAGAAAAATAAAACAATAAAAAATCAAATCAATAATGCAAAAAAGAAAGAGTAGAAGATGTTGTGAAAATGTTGTTTGAATGCCCCTCAGATTTGGATTGTCACCATTTTGAGATTGACTCTGGTGTTTTTTCTTTCTTGATCTTCTAGACTTTTAAAAGAAAAGAACGTATTTTCTTTTTAGTAGCTAATTAGGGTTTTCTTTTCTCTTTGATTTTTTACAGACTCTGCCTCCTTTCTCTCTAGCTAGTTCCCTCTTCTATCCCACAAGCTAGCTCACTAGCCTTTTCACAACCTTCTTCTTCTGGCTTTTAAAACCAAACCCAACAACCTCTAACCCTATGATCATGCAAGGAAGTTGAGCTTTTCAATTTTTGAAATCAAAATCAAGAGATAAAGTTTTGAAAAAATCAAAGACTCAGTACGTAAGACATGTGATGTCCTAGGCCAATGAAAAATTAGAGAAAAAAAAGATAAAATCAATGTGAAAAATCATGAAATTAGTGTAAAAATCACTTTTTAGTGAAAATCGACATTCTATAATGCTGATTTTCAACTTGTAATGCCAATTGGCATTACCTAATGCTAACTAGCATTTCATAATGTTGGCCAACCAATTTTTATTTTTTAAAATTAAATTATGAAAAAGGTCCTCGAAATTTTCTAATTTCTATAATTAAATCCCTAAAAACCAATTTTGCAATTGAATTCATAAAACATTGCAATTTAGTCCTTTAAATCATGAAACTCAACACTAGAGATCAATACTCAATTAGATTTTCATCATAGGGGCTTTCATCACACACGTCCACAATTGCATCCTAAAATTGGGTGTTTATAGTTGCCCCTTTGTCATTATTTGCTTAATAAATTACGGTAAAGCAATAGTACCACACAATTTTAAAAGAAGGAATTAGGGTACTTCATTGTATCCTAATTGGCATGCTGATACTTAAATTGTTGAGCAATTTTAAGTAAGATGATATGTTTAATATGTTTCACTATATTTCCTATAGAACGTCTAGTGAAACTTATACATTTTGCTACATTCTCTTTGGGACATCTAGTGACTCGTGATTTGAAAACATGCTATAGTTCCTATGGAACGTCTAATAATAATACCATAACTATTGTGTAGTGTCTAGTGGACTACACTATATTCCCTTTGGGATGTTTAGTGATAATGAATTTTGTTGCATTCCTTATGAGATGTTTAACGAAATATATGTAATGATTCTCACTATAGTTCTTGTAGGACATTTAGCAATTTATGAAAAACATGTTATAGTTTTTATGGAACATCTAGCAATGATACTATAACTATTGTGTAGTGTCTAATGATAAAAGGTTTGAAAAATTTCATGTTATAGCTGCTATTGAAGCACATAACATGGTAAATTTGAAATTCATATTATGACTACTATACAACACATAACATGATAATTTTGAAATTTATGTTTCAACTACTATATTGTACAAAACAAAATTTGAAATCTTTTGATTTAAAATGATGCATGTAAAAATGCAAAATTGAATTTTGTAACTATATTATGTATTTTGTACTTGATAGAAAAATTTATAATTTAAATACAAACACAATTAATAATAATTCATTAATTGATTACATGAGTTTAATGAATTAATTAGGAATCAAATCCTAATCAAGATGCAATTATGGATGAAATTGCAAAGAATAAATTTGATTTGAAATGGAATAAAGTTCCAAGGATCAAAATGGATATTTTCCATTTATAAGAAGCTTCACTCCTTATTTTCGATGCTATTCTTTCATTTCCATCTCCATTTCTTTTCTCTATTTTTTATTTTCTTCTTTTGATTTCTTGCTCATCTAAAGTCTGATTAACGAACTGTCTGATCCTATGGCTAACCTATAATATGGATTACATAAGGGAGTAAAGATTCTAGTTGACTTAGTCATCATGCTTCTATGTTTTCCTCATAATAACCTCAGACTTCGGGAGGGTTCTACCTTACTTTCTTTGACCCGTCTTCATCTTCATAAGTGCACAAATGTGGGTAATGAGGTAACATTCCCTTATTTTTATTTATTTTCCTAACGGTCAATGAAGTTTATGGGCTACTTTTTCATAGCTCATGAATTATTCCATGGGCTACCAGGGGATGTTGCACAGTTGGTCTGGACCTCTGGGTTCAAATGATTTGTCGCTAGACTTTCGACTGCTTGGGGAGGTCTGATCATTATTCCTTATTTGCTTTGATCGAGCGGTTAATGGATACCACCCAGACATTCCATACTCAGGTAGGCGAGTTACCATTTTGCCCATAAGTTTCTCAGCTATCACTAGGATCACCTTTGGAGGGATTCCCAGTTACTTTGACATTAGTTACTGCAGTCTCTCTAAGCATGTGTAGAGTTAGTATATGCTAGACTTTATTGGATTTGTCTCGGCATGGAAGAAATGGAAGAATGTTGTTCTTTCATCATTCGTCGAGGGATTTAGACATCTTCCTACCACCACACCTCGCCAGATTGCTCATAAGGTGAGGTGCTTCCTCTTGATCTTACTTGGCACGACCCTCTTCTACGAGATAGGTCACGAAGTCAGTATTGCACTGCTCAGCCCCCTTTGTGATTTAGACCGAGTTATCACCCTTGACTGGAGATATGCAGTGCTGGGTTATTTGTATTACATATTAGACATTGTTTGTAGAGGTGCTATCACCATGTACAACTTCTGGCATGTCCTACATGTGCATCTATCTCGTTTTTGTTTCTCTTATTCTCTTTTCCTTTTCTTTCTTTTTGTTGACTTATTCTCTCTTTCAAATATAGAGCATAGAGATTAGGCTAATTCATGGCTTTGAGGCTATCAACTCTAAAAGTAGTCTCCCCCTAATACAGAGATAGGACTCTTCCCATCTAGTAAATGATAGGAATACTCTACAGACCTACCATGATCAGCTGAACACTGTCAAATGGGACTTGGTAAGAAAATAAAATCATTAGTACTTTATGACTAAATACAAGTTAAACTTAATAAATCCTAATTTTTCAAATCTATTTTGATTGGTTAGAGGGAGATTATGATGTCTAGTGATATGAATTCATGGATGCCATAATACGACTTTAGGAGATGAGGGTTTTGCTCCCTGGTTATGGCTGTCAGATGTGGTATTTGGGAGAGCGGGTATATCGGTGGCACTCTAGACCTTCTCGATGTCATATTCCTATTGTTTTCCCCTACTTAATGCTTTATAGTTCCTAGCTGATAGGTTCAGAGTTGAGGGAGGCATTATAAGGTTATGACACTATAATTTTTCTAGTGTGGTCTTATTATTATCGGCAGTTTATCCATGAGAACCTCTTGGAGCAGGTTCTTATTGATAAGGTCGAGGTAACTTTTGATCATTTATTTTTTGGAACTCTTTAATCACTTATTCTTTTCTTATAGTTTGCTTTTCATATATTGAGGAGGTTCGCTCCTTTGTTGATGAAGTGATGGAGGAGGTAACTAGGGCTAATTAGGGGTTTAAGACTGCATAGGAGAGTGAAGTTGCCCTTGAGCCTGAGATTGCACTTGAGGTCCCCGAGCCCAATCTTGGCTGTGCACAGTGCACTTAGCATATTGGGACCAACCAAGAGGGAGCTTTTACTGGCGCCATTTTTGGCGATGTTCCCCTTCTTAATAGATCCATGCTCTATTGGGCTCTTGCTATTCATGCTCTAGTTGAGTAGTAGATACATTTTGATGATGTTCAGCTTCCCATCTTTTCTCTACCAAATACTTCTCATGTGAGTTTGTCTGACTTATTTCTTATATTACCTATACACTTGGTATTAATGTTAGTATAACTTTACAAAATAGGTCCCCCAGACATAGGCAAAGTATTTGCATGGACTCGCCTTATCTTGGAGGTTATTTACCATGCAAGTCACAGATAGTTGGTAGGTAAGTATATACACTTATTATGCAAATGTATGGATGGAATGCATATGATATGATGTTTCCTATATGTGCAGAGTTATTCTAGGGATCTAGAGCAGGAGAATGAGATGCTTTATTGATGGCTTACGAACTTAGGCATGGACCCCTACAACATTGGTACTTCATCTGTTAGACCTCTAAATACTTATCATCATGATAAACCTAGCAGAGGATGGAGCCTATGGCCTGATAGTGGAGTCCAGGATGATTAATTCTAGGCTATCTTCATCTCTAATTTGTAGTTATGTCAAACTACCTTCTTGTATTGATATATTTCAAATTTTCTTTTCTTGAAATTAGACTTGGATGAATAGATGGTCCTAAGTGAATTTTTTTTATGCCTTAACTTTTGCCTAAGCTGCCCTTTCGGGTTTTCAACTTAGTAGGCATGCCTTAACTTTTGCTTAAGCCACCTTTTTAGGTTTTTAACTTAGTGGGCTTCTTATTTTTACTTTTTAAATCTAGGTCATGATATAAGCTACAAAGCCACCTAGATTTTCTAGATATAAGAGGATTCAAGCTTTACATGTTGAATCTCAGAGGAATAAGAAACAAAGGCATGACTGAAGCAAAATGGTCTCATAAAGCTGATTTTAAGCTTTTATGTTCTATGTTCCTTTCTAATACTTATGCATTATAAATAAGATAGAACATGCAATGTCATAATAGAATTTCAATTTCAATAAGATTTATTAATTAGGGCTAAAATGATTACATTTACTACATCACATGACATAACTCCTATTAGCAACTAGTCCTTTCAGATTTTCTAACTGAATATTTTTTGCTCACATTTTATTTCCCTAACTTTTGTCTGACTAGCCCTTTACAGGTTTTCTAATAAGTGGAACCTTTTTCTTTTATTTATTCCTTAATTTTTACCTGCTAGTCCTTTACGGGTTTTCTGAACAGCGGGAATGTCCTTATTTTTGCCTGACTAGCCTTTTCAAGTTTTCTAGTTAATGAACTTTTATTTTCTTTATACTACTTTTATTTATTATTATAGATAGTATTTCTTGAGGCAATCCAAGTTAATAGGCTCCATGAACTCATTCCCTTCAAAATTAGATATCTTCGTGACTCCTTTTGGCAGAACTGACTTGACTAAGTATGGTCCTTCCTAGTTTAGTATGAAATTTCCTCTTGGATTGAACACCATTGCTTTGGATTATTTTAGTACCATATCCCCAGCTTTTATCTTCACTAACTTTACCTTCTTATTAAATGACCTTGCTATCCTCTTCTGGTATATTTGGGTATAAAATAAAGCATTCATCCTTTTCTTGTCTAGAGACACCAAATGATCATATCTTTTATGTGCCCATTCACTCTCAGGCATTTTGGCCTCTATAACTACTCTTAGATACTTAATCTCATTTTTTATTGGCAAAATTTCTTTGCAGTCGTACACCAAGGAGAACGGAGTTTGGCTTGTGGTAGTTCTGACTATAGTTTTGTATCCCCACAAGGCAAAAGGAAGAAACTCAGACCAATCCTTATAAGTTTTGACCATCTTAGAGAGGATTTTCTTGATATTTTTATTTTTTGCTTCCACTACTCCATTAGCCTGAGGTCAATATGGTGAAGACTTATGATGCTCAATCCCATACTTCTGCAATAACTCTATCATTTTTTCTTGAAACTGAACCCCATTGTCTATCACTACATGATGTGGAACCCTATATTTGCAAATAAGATTCTTCTTAATAAATCAGGCCATCTGCTTCACCTTAGAGTGTTAAAAGATTCAACCTCTACCCATTTAGAGAAGTAATCAATTGCCATAACTTTGTACTTATGACCATTCGATGTTGTTGGCCTTATTTCTCATGTCATATCAATCCTCCATGCCATAAAAGGCCAAGGAGATGATAAACTATTAAGCACCATTGGAAGAAGGTGGTTGTGGTTCCCATATATCTGACACTAATGGCATTATCTCATGGTTATAATATAATCCTTTTCCATGATTATCCAGTAGTACCCTTGTTTGATTATCTTCTTTGCTAGGATTATCCCATTCATATGAGAACTGCAAGCTCTTGCATGAACCTCTTTCATCACCTCTTCTACTTCATCTTTCTTAAGACATCTGAGTTCCATTCTATTCAACATTCTCTTATACAACACCCCATCATGACTTGCAAAATTACATGCAAGAACACGCAGGGCATATCTTTCTTTTGAAGTGGCCTCATATGGATATTTTCCTTCCTTAATAAACCTATGAACATTATAAAACCATGGCTTCTCTTGAGGTCCTATTTGAATTCCCATAATCTACTCACCCCCATAAAATGGACCCTTTAACTTTATGATCACTAACAGCCTTATAGTTAACCTAGTCACACTATCCCACATTGAAGAGAGTGTTACCAGTGCATCTGCCATCTGATTGTCATCTCTTGATAGATAGATAAAGAGGCACTTAGTGAAATTCTTTGTTAAAGCTTTCAAATAGCAGACATAGGGTTTCTGCTTTCCTCTTTCACTTCCTATTCCTCATTAACCTGGATGATAACCAACAAAGAATCCTCGTATACTAACAACTCCTTTGCTCCAACTACCATCGTTGCTTTTACTCCATAAATGCATTCTTCATACTCAACCATATTATTGGTTACTTTGAAATCTAGCTTCTTGGCCATTGGTATGGTTTCTCCCTCTGGCTAATGAGGATCACTTCTAACCTGGCTCCTTTGTTGTTCACTGCACCATCAAAATAAAGCTTCCATTCCCGATCCTCTATGACTGTTAGATTCTCAACTAGGAATTCTAGGCACCACTGTTCATTGCTCTTTATTGCATTTTGAGCTAGGAATTTCGCTACCACCCTTCCCTTAATAACCTTAATGGTAATGTACTTTATATCAAATTCAATCAGGAGAACAAGCCATTGAGACATCCTTTCGATCAGAGTAGGTGCTTGCAGTAAGTATCTTAAGGGGTCTATTTTTAAAATGGCCTGAACCTTATAAGACTAAAAGTAATGCCTCAATTTCCTTATTTCCTAGATCATTATTAAACATGTCTTCTCCACCAAATCATAATTTTCTTCATATGGCAGGAACTTCTTGTTGAGGTAATATACTATATGCTCTTTCCCATCCAAACCTTCTTGTGCTAACATTGCCCCCATTGCCTTCTCTTTTAGAGCCAAATATAGGATTAAGGGTTTACTTAGCCTTGGTGGTTTAAGTACAGGTGGATTAGTGAGATATTCCTTTATCTTATTATAGGCCCTTTGACAGTCATCATTCCACTCTACCAGTTATCTTTTCTCAAAAGCTTGAAGATTGGGTCATAAATATTAGTAAGCCTTGTAATGAACCTACTAATATACTGTAACCTACCTATGAACCCTCTCACATCTTTCTCTATCCTTGGTGCTGGCATTTCTTGAATGGTTTTCACTTTATCTAGATCCACTTTGATTCCTCTGCTACTAGCTACATGCCCCAGCAACTTCCCTAAAGTAACTCTAAAAACACATTTCTTTAGGTTAAGTCTCAAATTATACCTCTCAATGCATGCCAAGAACCAGTGCTTCAAAATTCCCCTCTCTTATTTCTGACTTGACCATCATATCATCTATATATACCTCTACTTCCTTATGCATCATGCCATGGAAGAAAGCGGTGGCTGCCCTTTGATATGTTGCACCTGCATTCTTCAACCCGAAAGGCATAACCTTATAGCAATATGTCCCTCATTATGTGATGAAAGTTGTCTTGATCTTATCCATAACTACCATCATTATCTAATTATACCTAGAGAACCCATCCATGATGGAGTACATCACACTTGATGCCGCACTATCCACTATCACATAGATGTGAGGTAAAGGGAAGTTATCCTTCGGATATGCTTTTTTTAAATCCATAAAATCAACACACATTCACACCTTACCATCTTTCTTAGGTACCGGGACTATGTTTTCTAGCCATTGGGGATAATCTACTACCTTTAAAAAGTTGGCATGAATTTGATTAGCAATTTCTTCTCTTATCTTTTCAGTCCATTTCGGTCTTAGCCTGCATAATTTATTTTTAATTGGTTTTATTTCCAAATGAGTTAGAATGTAATTCTCTACAATGTCCTTATCTAAACCTAGCATTTCTTCGTAGGTCTAACCAAATACTACTTTTCTTTTTATTAGTATTTTCTTAAAATTTTCCCTTTCTTCAGGAGTTACATCATATGATATAGAAATGTTCTTTGGATTATCATTCATGCCCATGTTAAATGAATCAAATTGAATTGAATTAATGTTAAACATGCATGAACAATCAAAATTATAATGCACAGAACTATTAGGATGCACATCACATAAGTAAGCAAAACTAGCGTTCATATCATTGATTAAAGGAAAAACACAATTTTTGTCCTCATAGAGACCGATAATTATTACATCATTTTCTTCATAAAAAACATTAGTAAAGCTATCACTAATAAGAATAGTTAAGTCATGGAGTGGCTCCTCTTTAGGTTGTAGACACAGCAGCTCTTCGACATCAGCATCCCTCATTCTTTTAGCTACTTGCTTCATCATTTCTTCTTTATTGCTCTTGACTAAGTTTTCCATAATCTGGTCCTTGAAAATCTCAAACCTAGGAACATTTTTTCCAATGACATTAATGAACTCCTTAGCATCTATATAGTACTTGCCCTCTTCTGGCTTGATGAAATTCTCACTTAACAGCCTAACTCTCCCTAGGGCCTTAATTCTCTTGGCCTTCTCCTTCTTTCTTGCCCTTCTATTAGTAGATCCTCTCAGCACATCCTAATCCTTTAGTGTCATTTTGACTCTTAAATTTTGATAACTTAGGAATTCCTTTCTCATTCTTGCCTAGCCCCTATCCAGGTTGGTAATCATGCTCTCCATCATTTTTGCAACCCTTGGGTCCATCTCAGTCTTGTCAAATATCGTAGCAATTTGAAAACTGAGAAGAATACACACTTGTTTATGTTTTTCCAGTATGGCGGCCATAACTGTATTGGTTTTTGCTTTGATTGTCACTATATCTCCTTCATGAGGGAATTTTATCTTCTGGTGCATAGTTGAGGGTAACCCTCCTAGGGCATGGAACCATGGCCTTCCCAACAATAAGGCATGAGTAACTGGTATATCCAGCATGGTGAACTCAATGGCTAATTCCATAGGTCTTATTTTAACCATAACTTAGAATGTCCCCTCCACATTCCTAGTGCTATCATCATAGGTTCTGATTATGAGGTTTGAATTTGTCAAGTCTTCAACTTTTAAACCTAAGTTAGGCAAGATCTTCAATGGGCATACATTAATGGTAGAACAATCATTAACCATTGCAAAATTGGGTTCTTTTCCCTTTTACTTTAGCTGGGATAAACAATGCCTTGTTATGATTTCTTACTTTTAAAGGCAGGTCATCATCTGAGAAGGATATTAGCTCATGTTTCTTTTATGTAACCTTTGCTACCATAACCTTGGGTGTGGCTACTATTTCAATGTTCATGTTCAACAGAGCTTTCACCAAAGCTCTTCTGTGGCTACATGAGTGCATTAGTAGTTCCCAGATACTGATATTTACCTTAACCTTCTTCAGTTATTCCATAATCAGGTCTTCCTTTTCCCCTTCTTATATTTCTACATCATTTGTCTCTTATCTTTCTGTAACTCTCAATCTTTTTTCCATTGCCTTGTAATTCCTCCCACTTTTAATGACATGATTCACTTTGGGGTCATTGCTCCACACATCTAGACTAGCGGGACTCTTTTCATCAGAGTCATATTAGATGTCTATAACTCTGATGATTCTATCCCTTTTTCAATCCTTCCATAGTTCTACTGTGCATGTTTCCTTTCCCTCCATGCTAAGCTTTCCCATATGTGCTTTCAGTAATTCCTCAATCCCCTATTCAAGAGATAGAGACTCCTTATTCTCTTCTTTCACTGGCCTATCACCAAATTCATCACCCCATCTTAAGGGCACAATCCCCTTAAGAGGTATATAATTGGAAGCAGGCTTTGAATAGAACACCCTATAATCAAATTTGCCTGAGGGCTACCTTAATAAATCCTTAACTCTTGGTTGTTTTCGGTTAAACTCATCACCTCATCCCGAGGGCACAATTGATTCAATTGGGATATTTGTAGAGGGTGGTTTGGAATAAAACAACTTATAATCAAATTTTTGTAAGGTCTACCTTAGCAAATCCTCAACTCCTCTAAAGGCATCATAAGATTCTCCATTAGCTATAGGGTTTAGGTTTTCAAAGGGGTTTAACACTTTTTCTTCGCTCACTCTTGAGTTAATTATCATGGTGGCTGGCAGTGGGACATTTCGATAGTCAGGGAAAGGATTATTTCTAGTGTTTGGGTTAAAGTTGGATTTTTCAAGGTATGTGGTTTTTTTAGAGTCTATTAGTTTTTATATCTTGTGTTTAAGGCAAATATAGGTGCCTATGGAGTGGCCAGCTACTTGGTGAAACTTGCAGTAGCTATTGGGGTTGTAGCTTGGGACATTTAGGTTAGGTGGTTTGGAGAAAGTTAAGGGTTAGTGTAAGCCTTTCTAGATCAATCATTTTAGGACTTTAGAGAGTGGTTGGTTAAAGTTAGAGAATCTCTGGGGTTGCTAAACTATGCGCACCTCCACAGCGCGACTAGCACTTTCTTATTGTGTGCCCCCGGGCTAGGTAGTTTCGAGTTCTAGTGCCTTTTGAGCTTCTTTATCATTCTCAATCTCTTCTACTTATAGACCATCATCATACAGGTCTATGAAAGTTTTGGGGTTCATCATCTGCAACCTCTCAACCAGATTAGGTGACACATTCCTAACTATCATCCTAACTTGATCCTTCTCAGCCAGCTTATTCTTCATTAGCCTTACTTTATTCATGAATCTGGTAAGGAAATTAGAGAAAGATTCATTGGGTTTCTACTTTGTTAGTTCTAGATCTCTAGTGGACACTTTCAGCCGGGTGTTATAATTATATTATCTTAAAAAGGCAGTACATAGTTCTTTTAAGTTAGCTCTCATAAATTTTTCCAACCCATAATACCAGTTTATAGCCATTCCCTCTAAGGATAACACAAAAAACTTAGTAATCACTGCTAATGGTGCTTTAGTAGTGATCATGGTTATTGTGTACTTACTAAGATGAATCCTCAGATCTCCTATCCTATTAAATTTCTACTATTGTGGCATTTTAAAATTATCAAGCAGCCTATCATCTTCTATTTGTAGCATGTCATCGAAGTTAAATGAATACCTTATGCCTTGTCCCCTGATCAGCTCTTCCATCTTGGACATCTTCTTGGTCAGTGCTCACATCTGCTTGGACTTATGGTCATGTACTAGTTTAAGGGATTCTTTCTTTACCTTCTCTACCATGTAATTCTTGACATCCTTCATCTTCTCATCGATAGTAGGTGGGTTTCTAGTAGCAAGTTGCCCCCCAGCATTGTTGGTAGTAGGTGGGACAACAACAACAATAGTGGTGGTTGCTTTATTATGGGTGGTGGTATGACAACAGCACGTTGCATCAGTCCAAATAGTGCTTGTCTCAACTCATCTTACATCATAGCCCTCATGTCATCCATTAAAGCTCCCTTGATGTCTTCTAAGGTCCAATTCCCTTGTTGTTGTTCCATTTGTTCATATCCAGGTGAAGTTGGTTTAACTTCCAAGTAAAGTGGGTTGATATGGCTTCTTTCCAGTCTATCCAATCTGTTCAGGACTTCCTTTGCTAAGGCTTTAGGACTCTGACTCATTCTTCTTAGTCTACCACCTCATCATCCCTAAATATGAGAAGACCCCAATGTATCTATGATCATTGCAAAACAAGGTGTTAGTATGATGAATGCGATGCATGTATGCGTGATGCGCGTGCTATGCAATAAGTAGCAAGTATCAATCAAGTGTACAATATACATCCTTCCAACCTTATTCCTCCCACACACGTGTTCAATGGCGAGTCTCTTGTCCCAGGATTTTTGGACTTGGTCTTAATATTAATAGGGGATATCAGGGACCAACATGCATGCTAGATCTTTCTTAAAGTAGTAAAGCATAGAAACAACATTTCTAGGTATAAAGGTCTAACCCAATCTTCATTACCCCAAGGAGCTTCAAAAGTATGGGCCTAGGCTTTTATAAATAGAAATACATCATGGTAATAAGCATAGAAACATCATTTCTAAGTATAAAGGTGTAGCCCAATCTTTATTGGCCTAAGTGGGTTTCAAAAGCATGGGCTTGGGCTTTTATAGATAGAAATACCTCATGGAAAAAATCATACAAGCAATTTAGGTAAATCCTAGGGGAGGTAACCAAGCCATTATATGTGGTTAGGGTCTGGTAAAAAGTCAAGGTTCCCTTAGCAAGATGCTCCCTTTTAGGACTTGAGTTATAGGCCATGGTCAGAGGGGCTCGACATCCTTTTCTAACTTGAGAGAAGACTACCCCCCCTTTAAGAATTGGGTCATAGACTCTGGTTAGATGAGCCTGATAATCTCTATTGAATTGAGTTAAGGCTAAGAGTGATGGTTAGCCAATTTACAACTCTATAAAGCTAATGGAATCATAAACCAACACCATCAGTTTAATAAGGACATGCAAAATCAATGCAAGAATAAAATAATAATTAATAAAATAACTCTAAAGAACACAAGTGGAATCAGTATCTCTTATCCCTAGTGGAGTCACCATTGTATAAGGCGGGGTTTAGTGCATGCCTAAGATTTTAGCAACTATGACACTGTTTAGGCTTAGGGCCCTAGAGAACACACTAACTATTGTTACAAAGACATGGCGTGGAGATGAGGAGTCGCCACCCAGGGTAATAACTGGGACAAATCATTTTGGTGGCACTCAATTCTCTAAAAGAAAGCTAGTACCACAACTAAGAGATTCTTGGAACGGAATACTAACTTCTTTCAGTCTTATTTTCATTTAGATTTATTTTATGAATTACTATTTTATTCTTTAATTACATGCAATTTTATTTAAACCCTAATTAAACATCCATTTAACCTAAAGACAACAAGTCATAAAATTACATGTAAAAAATGCATACAAAAGGTAGTATCCCTATGTCTAAACTAGATTAATTTTATTTTTTAAAATTAGCTAATTCTACATATTTATTTACAAGTGAATTGGACTAGAGGTGGACCTACATTTTAAGATAATTAATGATGAATCTAAATCTACATGTTTTAATTCTAAAAAGTGGGCCTAAATTTATTAATTTTAAGAAAAAAATAGAAATTAATTAGTAGACTTAATTCTACTTAATTTTAAATTAAGTGATGTGATTCTAAATCTATTTATTTTAAAAGAAATGAAATTAATGGGCTGAGCTAAGTATAAATTAATTTTAGTTAACCTAAAAATGGGTCTAAGTCTAAATTAATCTAATTAGGCCTAAATTGATTTTAAAATTAATTAAACCTAAAAAGCCAATTAAAAACCTATTTATTAAATGAGTTAGAACCTAACGTGGGCTTGGGGCCCAAAGAGAATAAAAACATGCAAACAAGCCTAAACAATAAATTAAAGTAAATAATGAATAAAAAAATGCATTAAATGATTTCTAACCTAATTTTAATTGCATGCAACCTAAATTAATCCAAAGCCACCTTTGATTTTAATTGAAATTTACCAAATTTAGTCTAGATTACTAATCAATTTTTAGTGTAGAGAATTAAAATTCCACTAATTTCCCTATGTTGGGGCTATTATAAACTACAGTGCAGGAAGTTAAAGAAAATTAATTACAACCCAATAAAGCCATGAACAAAATACTATAAAAAATGATAAATCCTAAATTCTATAAGGATTTCATAAAACTCAGACCATGGCATCCCATGGATTCTTCAATGTAGTCACAACCAAAATCTCATATCACCACTTTCACCTCTAGAGTACCAAAAAACATTAATAAAAAAAACACAAAAAAATTTAATTAGTAACTACTTAATTAAGAATTAAAACAATAAAAAATCAAATCAAGAATAAAAAAGAAAGAGTAGAAGATGTTGTACAAATTTTGTTTAAATGCCCCTCATATTTAGATTGTCATTGTTTTGAGATTGACTTTGGTGTTTTTTCTTTCTTGATCTTCTGGACTTTTAAAAGAAAAGAACATATTTTTTTTAGTAGCTAATTAGGGTTTTTTCTCTCTGAATTTTTATAGACTCTGCCTTCTTTCTCTCTAGCTAGTTCCCTCCTCTATCCCGTAAGCTAGCTCGATAGCCTTTTCACAGCCTTCCTTTTCTAGCTATTAAAATTAGACCCAACAACCTCCAACCCCTATGATCATATAGGGAAGTTGAGCTTTTCAATTTTTGAAATCAAAATCAAGAGATAAAGTTTTGAAAAAATCAAAGACTCAGTATGTAAGGACACATGGTGTCCTCGACTAATGAAAAATTAGAAAAAAGATAAAATCAGTGTGAAAAACCATGAAATCAGCGTCAAAAATACCTTTTTAGTGAAAATCAGCATTTTAGAATGCCAATTTTCAACTTGTATTATTGACTGGCATTGCCTAATGTCGATTGGCGTTACTTAATGTCGGTTGCATTACATAATGCCGATTAGCATTATGTAATGTCGGTTGGCATTAAATGTCAGTTGACCAATTTTCATTTTTTTAAATTAAATTAGAAAAAAGGTCCTTAAAAGTGTCTAATTTCTACAATCAAAACCCTAAAAACCAATTTTGCAATTAAATCCATAAAACTTTGCAATTTAGTCCTTTAAATCATGAAACTCGACACCAGAGATCAATTCTCGATTAGATTTTCATCATAGGGGCTTTCATCGCACGCGTGCATAATTGCATCCTGAAATTGGGTGCTTACAAGAATCTAGCATAATAATCCCAGCCTTAGATGACTCAAATATCGCTCAGAAAGTTAAAGAGGTTATGCAAAAAGCTCGTACTAGACCTAGGAAGGAAGATGAGTGCATTTTGGAAGGAAAGACACCTATTGTGAGCAGAATAATCAAGAAAAATATCCTAACTAAGTTCAAAATGCATTAGTTAGACGAGTTTGATGGAATCGGGGATCTAATTAACCATGTCTCCTCGTTCAGGACTCAGATGCTGCTTTAGAATGTAAATGACATAATCATGTGTAGAGTCTTTCCTAGTATACTCGTAAAGAATGCTCAAAAGTGGTTCCACCAACTTCTTGAGAATTCTATTTCGTCCTTTGAGGAATTAGTTGAGAAATTTTAAACTTAGTTTATCACCAATTTTCCTTCTGCTAAAAACATTAATGACCTTTGGATGTGCAGAGAAGAGGCTACAGAGTCATTAAGAAGTTACTTAGATAGATGTAACAAGGTAGCTATGCAAATTGAGAATTTAATTGATGAAGTAGCCATAAAAGCCTTAAAGAATAGGACTTAGTTAGGGAAACTCAAAGACAAAATCATGATCAAAGAACCTAGCACCCTTGCTAAGGTAATGACTATAGCAATAAAGATAATAAAAATAGACAAAGATAAGAGGATGCACCAAGATGATGAGAAAACACCTATAAGAAAAGATGAAAGGCTGGAACCAAAAAGGACCAGATTTTAGCGATCAAACTTCAGAAAACTAGTGGAAGGATTCAAAAGGGAAGCAGAGAGGTACTCACCACTAAATACCTCTAGATAAAAAATCCTTATGTGGATAAGACAGAGTGGGTTAGGTATAACACCAACTAGAAGACTGAGTCCAACTAAGAGAGCCATGCAAGATAGGAGGTTCTACTGTCAATACCACCGAGACTATGGGCATAAGATTGAGGCATGCCAAGAATTTAAGAATGCTATAGAAAAGTTAATACAGAATGGAAAACTGGGTGACACGACTAAAAGAAACTGAGAGCTAGATAATCAAGACAAAGATAAGTTAGAGCAAAAGAAAGATTAGAATGAAGTAGCTAGAGTCATCAACATGACTGTTAGAGGGGAAGAAACTAAAAAAAAAGTTGAAGAGAACTCGAAAGGAAAAAGGCCTTACCTCTAAATTGAAACAAACCATTACATTTGGTCCAGAAGATGGGAAACACGTTCAATATTCTCATAATGATGCCTTAGTAGTAAGTGCTTTCATCAATAATTACTTAGTAAAAGGATTACTAATTGATGATGGAAGTGCTATCAATGCACTCTCTTGGAATACTTATAAGTCAATGGGAGGTTTCATCACTGATTTGAAAGCTATCTAGAATCCCATTACAAGCTTTTGCGATGGAACCATATAACCAATGGGATTGGTGGAGCTAATGTTAGAATTTAATGACTGAGATATTGGAGATGTGAAAGTTTTCAAAGCTCTATTTAATGTGGTAGGTCTTCCTCTAAAGTACAATGGCATTATAGGCTAGCTGATCCTTTATGAAATTGATGCAGCCATGAGCATCAGGCATTTAACCTTGAAGATTCCTTTAGAAGTCTAAGTCATAACAATTCATAGAGATCAACATATGGCCAGACATTGCTATCAGCTAGCTGTCAAACCCTAGATAGAGGCATGCCCCCTAGAATCCTTAGAAATAGAGAAACAAGGAGCCAATCTTGAGCCTATTGATCAAGTGCAGACTTTACAAATTTCTAAAGGAAAAATAATAAGAATTGGTAATGAGCTTGATGACAAAGTTAAAAGTGGAATAAGTAAGATCCTCATTAAACATTCAAGTAGCTTTGCCTCTAAAGCATATGAGATTATTAGGGTAGATCCTTGGATTGCCTCGCATAGTCTGAACATCAAACTAGGAGTTAAACCTATTGTTAAAAAAAATAATTTCATATATAAGAGGCAGAAGGTGATCACCGAGGAAATAAAGAAATTAATAGAAGCCGTATTCATGGAAAAAGTAACACACCTAGAATGGGTAGCTAAAGTGGTGCTAGTTAAAAAGCCAAATAGGAAGTTCAAAATGTGTGTGGACTATACTTATCTTAATAAAGCATGCCTAAAAGAAAACTCTCCATTACCAATAATAGATTAGCTAGTAGACTTGATTGCTTGTCACAACTTATATAGATTTATGGATGCTACTCAAAGGTATCATCATATCCCAATGAAGAAGGAAGATCATGAGAAAACATTGTTTATCACTCACGAAGGCCTTTATTGCTATAAGGTTATGCCCTTTGGGCTAAAGAAAGCCAGAGAAACAAACCAAAGGCTGATGAACCACATTTTCCAAGATTAAATTAGGAAAAATGTAGAAGTATATATGGATGACATCATTATCAAGAGCTACCATGTAGAGCAGCACTCCGAGGATCTTGATCAAATCCTTTGAATACTGGATTAACACCATATCAAGCTTAATTCAAAAAAGTGTGTCTTTAGGATAAAGGTGGGAAAATTCTTAGGATTCATGATATCCCATAAAGGAATTGAAGCCAATCTAGAAAAGATGGAGGCTGTACTTAAAATAAAAGCTCCAACATCATTAAACGAGCTTCAAAAGTTAAATGGCAAAATAACAGCTTTGGGGTGTTTCATCTCCTACTCAACCAAATGGTATTTACCATTATTTTGAGTCCTAAAAAACTATATGGAATGAAGAATGTTAGGTTGCCTTTAAAGACATCAAAAAGTTCCTATCTTCACCACCTTTGCTCAATAGGCCAATCCCTTGAGAGGTTTTGTACCTGTATCTCTCTATTGGTCAAGAATCCATTGCATTGGTACTAGTTAGAGAGGAAGGAAGCTAGTAGAATCTGGTGTACTACATTAGCAAAATAATCAAAGGTTCAGAAGTTCGGTATCCTAAGCTGGATAAATTAGCCATAGCCATTGTACATACATTCAAAAAGCTCAAGCATTATGTTTAGGCTCACTCAATCATTCTAAGATCTAGCTTCCCATTAAGGAAAATCTTACAAAGACCTAAAACATCTAGTAGTTTGGTCTGATGGTTGACATTGCTTAGAGAATTTAACATCAGTTATGAAGCTCGATAGCAAATTAAAGCTCAAACCCTAGCAGATTTTGTACAAGGGATGACAGTGGAAGACTTTGTCCCTTCTGAATGCCCAGAGTGGAAGTTATACATAGATGGAGCCTTGTCCATTAGAGGATTCAGTGCTAGAATCATTCTCAAAGGGCCAAACAAATTCACAATTAGATATACAGTTCAAATAAAGTACAAAGCCACTAATAATACAGCCAAGTATAGGACACTCATCACAAGACTGAAGTTAACTGCAGAAGTCAAAACTGAGCATCTCAAAATATATTCTAATTCATAATTGGTGGTTAACCAAATCAAAGGAACATACCAGATTAAGGAGCCAAACATTGTTAAGTATGAAGAGAAAGTCAGATAGTTCCTAAAAAAGCTCAAGCAAGATGGGGGACAACAAGAAATCATTTAAATTCATAGAATTACAAACTCAGAGTAAACTTACTAGCCAAATTAGTTATAAAAGACAATCAAACATTTAAAGAGCTTAAACTAACTGAGGAGTTGACGAAGCCAAGCACCAAAGAGGAAGAGATAATGGATATTCAAGAAGTAGTAGAATGGATGAAGCTAATCATTTAGTATTTTGAACATGTTTCACTCCTACAGGATAAGTTAAAGGCTCAAAAATTAAAGATAAAAGCTGCACATTACTTTATGCAACTTTATAGAAGGTCCTTATCACATCCATGGTCTAAATACATATCATTAGAGGAAGGAAATTACATGCTTAGGGAAATACATGAAGGAATTTATAGAGCTCATAAGTCTTATCATTTATTGATAAAAAAAGCATTGCTCCAGGGTTATTATTGGCCCACCATGTCCTAAGATGCTTATAAGTTGGTTTAGGAATGCTATAAGTGTCAACAGTTTGCTCGCCTCAACCACAAGCCTTCCAATATTCAGCATCTGATCAGGAGTCCTTGGCCTTTCGCAACATTGGGAATGGATATCTTAGGTCCATTTTCTAATTCAACTTCTTAAAAGAAGTTCTTGATCATGGTTATAAATCATTTCACCAAGTGGATAGAGGTTGAAGCTATCCTAACCATCATTAAAGCCTAAATTCAACACTTTTCTAGAAGGAAATTATCTAAAGATTTGGCATGCCACACACCTTGATAATAGATAATGAGAAGCAATTTGACAATGAGAAATTCAGAAGGTTCTGTTCTGATCTTAATATAAAGCTTTGATTTACTTGAGTAGCTCATCCACAAACAAGTGGCTAAATTGAGGTCACCAATAGGATCATTATACAAGGTTTAAAAAAGTGATTAGATGAAAAGAAGGGAAACTAGGCTGAAGAACTCAATAATTTCATTTGGGCTTATAAAACAACATCGAGAGCCTCCATAGGAGAAATGCCTTTTAGATTTACTTATGGGATGGATACTGTAATCCCAATGGAAATTGGGTCATTAAGTTGCTAAGTAATTGGAGATCTAGATTAGGAGGTTAACAACATCAACACTCAGATATACCTAAATTTACTTGAAGAAAGGAGAGAATGAGTATCCATTGTAGCAAAAGCTCAGAAGCAGAGGATCACTGAGTATCATAACAAACATGTCCAACCAATGCAATTTAAGGTTAGAGATTGGGTACTAAGAAGGGCTAACATTGGCAAATGTAGTTCTAGAATAGGTAAGCTCATAACTAATTAGGAAGGCCCTTACTAAGTCATTGAAAAAATGACTAAGGGGGTATATAAGATCAAGGATGAATAAGGAAAAGAGCTGCCTTAATATTGGAACTCAAACAATCTTCAAAACTACTATTAATAAATGTATTCAAAGTTTTGAGAAATAAATATTTCATCATTTATCATTATAAATGTTGTATTATAAGAAAAAGAAAGAGAACTTTTGGCTAAGTAAGTAAGACATTAAGCAAACCTAATGAGAATTGAATCAAGTTAAGCTCTCTTAAGTCATTCACCCATTCAACTTGTGTTTATGGGTCTACTAAGGTTACCATCTCTCAATGTACAACCTTAGAAAAGAGCTATGATTGGCCATTTATAGTGTTCAATAATCATAATAAATAAAATTAGTAAGATGATAAAAACAAGATCTAAACATTAACTTAAATCAAATGGGTTTTAAATCCTAACGACAAAAAGTAACTTAGCCACTCATGGCTTAATATTCAATATTCTATTCAAATGCAACCTAAGAGAATATCAAAATTGTATTAAAATTCATAGAGATAGAGTAAGAAAATTTTACTAAGAAGGATCTTCAATGGTTTCTTTCTCTCTAAGTTTCTTTTTCTCCTCTTTCTTCTTTCTCTTGGGTGTAATGGTTCTTGGCACTTGGAATTTAGAACTTCCTCTAAAATTCATGGCTCTTATCCTTTTATAACCTCTTCTAGAATGTCCTTTCATATTCTCCTAGATTATCTCTTTTAAAATATAAACCTTAACATATTCTGTGCTAGAATCGAGCTATTTGCAATCACACATTAAGCTACGATTATGATAGAAGGGCTTCTAATGAAGGGGTAGCAATCATTGTGTTGTCGTGATTGCTACAAAACATCTGGGCTACCAGTACCTTGTGCTCGCATATTGTCTGTGCTCACCACAAAACCTTAGGACTGTATTTGCCTTACTTTACTTTAATCATCTCATGATTATGCATAAGCTGTGACCATGATAGAACCTTTGCCTATATTCTTCTTACTTTGTTTCTGCTCACTTTAACTCTAACCACCTCCAAGTTCTTCTTTTCCCTAAAAAATAAAACAAAACATAAACGTATCCATTTCTATTAACTAAATTATACTAAATGAAATCTAAATCATAGAAATGCATGCTAAAATGAGTCTTAAAACTATATGCAATTTAGCAATAATAGATACCCCCACACTTGAATCTTTGTTTATCCTCAAGAAAACTCAAGAACAACACCTATCAATGCAATGAACAAAATGTATATTCAACTTTCATCAAGCTCACATTGCAATCTTCTTTTAATAATTAACTTAAAGATGTCATAAACAAAATTAACAACTCAAGCCAAGAAATATAAATTACCAAGTGAAGAGCTTATTGTACATTCAAAATCATGCTACCATGAATCAATATCTTAAGAAAAGTACAAATGAATGAAAAAAGCTCTAACTGAAGTGGCTCTTAATTTGGCATGTGAAAAATGCTTTTAATTCAACTCTCTCCCTTTTCATTTTTTTTCTATCCTTATGCTATTCTTCTTTCTTTTAGTAGTTCCCTGTCTTTCTCAAACTACTCAACATGAATGTCGCCAAAAGGGTTATTTAAATACTCATATTCTTTTTACAAGAGCATTGGAGTAGAAGGAATTCAAGTTCCTAAGCCCATTTTTATTATTTTTTTCCTTTTCTCCATTTTTTTAGATAACAGGAGAGAGCATTTTAGGACAATTCCTTTCACATACAACTAAAAGAAACCTTAGGAAGAAGTTTAATTCATTCACCATTCCTAAAAAAAAATCAACTCATAACATTATCAAATGAACAACAAGATGCATTATATTGATTAAATGCTTAAAATTCTTAACTCAAATTATTATAAAAGCTTAAAAAGAACTCAAACTAAACATTAATAAAAGATTAAGCAATATATGCTTAAAAAACCATAAACATACACAATGCTCAAAACAATGATAATCACACAAAAATTTTAAGCATCAAGCATTTCAATTGGGCTAAATCTTCATAAAAATAAGATGCAATGCATGTTATATACTCATGATATACTAAAATGAAAAATTGTCCCCCCTTCTTCCACTTAAATGACACATTATCCTTAATATGGTAAGTATCCTAAATGCTTAAAAATGCAAAATAAAATAAAATATGCATAAACATCCTCAAAAGATCAATAAAACACAAAAAAATAAATATAAACATAAAATGCTTAAATATATAAAATTAAGCTAAATCTAAAACTAAAACTAAAAATACAATATGGAAAAGAAGTTTTAATCCCTATGTTATGGAGAGTCCAGACGTGGAGGAATAGTAGGTCTTTAAGGGGATTGTGAAGGAAGGTCATGTCTCGTAGCCTGGAAATATTCTTAAAGTTTAAAGTGATGGTAATACATTTCCATCTCAATATCAATGAGCTTATCATTAAGGTCATTGTACTTATATCCACCATATTCTCTAAATTCTAAAATTTTGAGTCCATTTGTAACACTCCTCCCCTCCAGTACCACTATATAAAATCACATTATAGATGATGGTACTATCAAAGAGTAGCATTACCTAAATGACTAACCTCACTCGTCACTTAACATGATATCTCTTGGATTTCATATGACATAATTATGTAACATAATAACTAACTCCTATAAAATTTACACGATGGCAAGCATCATTTGATTTCATAACTTAATACAAATATATATACAGATAAGGTATTCTATCACTTGAACATTAACATATTTAATACAAATACTTGAGTATGAGTTATATAAAAATATAAGCAAAAAGAATACATAAGATGTACTTCGATGACCCTCTCTCGAACATCTCTCTCAGAGTGTGTAAAATGTGATTCGACCTTCAGCACATCCTAGGCCATAGCAAAACTCAACCCCTTTCTCACGCAGAGAAAAAAGTGAATCAATCACAGTCTAAGGGGAAATAGGCTAGGCCATATGCAAAATTACAAAAGTGGATCCCAACATGTCTAAACTCATATCCAGGTTAAAGAAACCTGAACTCCAGTGCTAGTGTCATAAGTGACTCATATAATGGTACACATAGAATCCATACACTCTTTTTTAACTACTAAAATGTGCATATCCACCTCAATCGACTTTACAAAAACTCTGAATGCAAACTCTGCATCTGTGTCATGACATATGACATACTTCACCTTTGTCTCCAACTCAAAAACCTCATAAGACATGGTAGTCCACTACACCGCCATCTTAAAGTATTTGGCTATACAAACTAATATATATAGCCTATACTGAAAAATATACAAGAAAGCAAGTGTGAGTAATTTCATAAGGAAATTACTCAGTGAGTAACTAAAGGAAAATATAATGAGAATACCAAAAATAGAATTAATCATGAATATAGAGATAATAGTAGTCGAAGAATTTCACAAAAATTAAAATTCATAACTCAAGGGATGAGTTGGCATATTAAACATCATTTTATTAATTGACAGATGTTGAAATATATATTTCTTTATTTTTCTCAAGTTTTTACATAATATAGTTTTGAGCGTATTTTCACAAAATATTAATTCAAACATAATCCACAGAGTATAAAAATTTTGAGCATTAGAGTACAATTACTCATATCTAAAAATATTTTACTTTTGACATAAATATACATACTAGACATGACATATAAATAAATTGACTATACTTTCCAAAATACAATTTATAGTTATCTCCTTCTTATAGTAAAATAATTACATAGCTTCATCTCAAAGAAAATTAAATAATAGTTATTTCTTATAGCAAAATGAATTATAAAATTAAAATATGATATAGACCAAACAACCCTGGAGTATTTGGAAAGCTTGGATTTTGGGAAGAAATTCAAGATGAGTAGTTAGCCTTTAAGTTGCTCTAACTTGCAGGCTTGATTGAACCGCAAGGCTCATAATATATCAAACTAAAGCTAATTTAGAGCTCCATAATGGGTGTTACATGATTCCCCTATAGCACTCCAATTTTAAGCCCAAAATCTATCATTTACAGCTTCAAATTTTAGTTTGAAGTTTTGTGTTTTTTTAGGTGTTTTATTTGGTTTTTTTCCTATTCTTTTAGGGTTATTCCCAAACAGTATTTATAAGTTCTTTTGGAGTTATGTTTGTCAATTTTTGTTGAATTGAAAATCAAAGTTCTATTTTCTAATGTTCGACATTCTTTTGAGAATTAATGAATCTTGATGCCTTTTTATTCTGGCATTCTTTTAAATTAATAAAGTAGAAAAAGGTAGTTTGATGGCCAATTGTGTATGATTAAATGACAAACAATATTTATCCCTTTTAACCTAGGCTTCTACTACATCAGTATGCATACGTCGTAACCATATAAATTCACCCCAAAGGCATTTAAATTTACATAATGTCCCAAAGACAATTTCTTTTTATTATATAATTGGCCAACATTAAAATTAGCTGCTTATGATATACTTCACATAGAAAAATAACTATATTAACACACACACACACACATATATATGCCAAATAAGACTTGCCATAACCTCATGACAAAACTAGACATGACAATCACAAAATAAAAATATTATAATATACAAACTTTAAGAATTCTACTTTAATTCTTTATCTATATCTCTATGCATGTAACTTTAATCTAATCAAATCTACATTTTACATCAATCCTTCCAATCACCTAATGTTTCTTACCTTAGTGATTATTTGATCTACCTGAAAATCAAACAATTCAAAGCTCTTTGTTTTAAATTCTCTTTGTTGATCTAGCTCACTTTGATCTTCAACTTCCTGAGAAATTTTATTTATGATTCTTACTTCTAGAGGAGAAATAAAGAGTTGAGACTTATATCCATCCACATGCAAGATGATTTGCCTGTTATTGTTGTCCTCTTTCATGTTATTCTCTTATTAACACAAACAAGAGTTTCATTTTTTTTAACAAATGGCTAAGTGTAAGAAGAGACTTACTTGCATCTTGACACCTCATCAAATATACACCAAAAATCCTTTATAAATTCCTTTTTAACAAAAAGACATGTGTCCATTTTCATGCAATTCACTTGACACCTCATGTACTCTTTGTAAATACACCCTTATTTCTTTTGTCCTTCTTTAATTATACCTTTATTAATCTAAATCTTCTTTTAATTAGACCGTTATCTCTTTTATTTCTTATAAATTAAGCCCTTTCATTGTTAATTCCATCAATTTGGGACTTAATTATAATAAATCTTCAATTTAGCATGTTCGAGGATACATATGTGACACCATTATAGTGCTTAAAATTTCAAGCTTTTTAAGGACTTAACCCTATCATGCATTGGAAGATTAATATGCTATTGGTTTCTCTTCCTCTTCCTCCTCTTCATTATCATTATCTTTATCAACATCATCAGGTTTAGGTAGATCCTATCTATTCATAGTTAATATTCTCAAGTGATATCACTTCTTGGTTGTTGGATCCCTAAGCTCTCTTGAAGATGTGATTACTTCGACTCTGAAAAGAAAATCCTAATGGATCTTTTTAGTGAGTCAATTAAAGGCATGAAAATGTAAAGCCAAACCTATCATAATGTGTCCCATTGAAACTAATGCTTTCGTGCCTTGGCTACTTGCCACAAAGTCTTAAAAATAAAGTAAATGGTAGAAATCCATGTTTGTGCATGCATGCATTAAAGCGTTAATAACTCTTAACTAGAAATTTTATTGCTTTTTATCTTTCCAAAACTAGCATGTCACATGAGTTTATGCATGATGATATGACTATGATCAGTAAGTAAACCATTGGGAACACCATGAGCATCCCAAATTTCATCCCCAATATAAATCTCTTGTCAAAATTCTCTACGTTTGTAGCTAGCTGGTGGCTCATATAAGCCTCCTCTCCTAAAACTAAACACCCTAAATATAGTCTCATAATTGATGGTATATGGCTTTCCTAAGAATCGATGTGTAAAGGTTTTACGGGAATCATCAGTTAGCTTAAGAGTTGTGTAAAACTCTAATGTTAAATCCTTATAAATGTCATGATTTAAGTCAATGAATTTCTTCCACCCTAACTTCTCAGAAAGTTCAAGGATCTTATCATTTAGTTTAATCATCTCTAAGGTTTCCATGTCTAATCCCTTAAGTATAATAAAATTTCTAAAAAAGAGTTTAATATACTTATCTCCCTTTTCGCGAGAGAAATTTGGGAATGGTGCTCCATATTCATAGTACTAAGATGCATGAAAGGTCATTATAAAGTAGAAACAGGTTGCAATAATAAAGAGTCTCTATCCATATCAGTTTACTCAAGGTGAAACTTAGAAACAATCAGAGGAAAAGTTCAACTCCAACTAACAAATTGTTTAATTTAGATGCTTATTCAAATTAGTTATTTATGTTGATTTTTACCTATATCGAATTAGATTAATAAAAAATTAGTATACTTTGAATAATGGTATTTTAATTCAAAAAGATAAAAGATAATCATCATATAATAAAAAAATTGCAGAGGAATGGACATGGCTAGAAAATCTATTTAATTTTTTTTCTAAAATATATAAATTAATACAAAAAATAAATTTTTAAAATTGTACAACAAAGAAAATTTTAATTAATATACAAGTTGGTTGCAAAAAAAAAAGATAATGAACCTTCACTATGATTGAGGTTTTTGGGCATCCCCAAAAGTGCAGTAAGTGTTAATTGGTGTCCTTAAAAAAATGTCAATTGGTGTAGATATTCAAATGTGAAGATAAAATTTGTAACTCGTACCTTTTTACTCTTCCCGTGGCAAGAAATTAACTAGTTCCACTTAAAAAGACTAGGCTTTTTGGGCCCTAGTATTAATTTGACATCTTTGGGCAACATCCATAATGGGATTACAATATGTTTTCACCTTTGGTTTTGGACACATTTGAATTGCTCTAACCAAAACTTTGATAATTGCCAAACAAATAGAATTTATCACAGATGTAAACTAAACTAATTTTGATTGATATTAATTATAATTCAATTTTATTATATTCTAGAACTAAACATAACCAAATTAATTAACCAAACTCTGATTTCATAATATTAATAAAAAAGAAACCAAACCAAGCCAAATGTTACATTTTTGCATAATGTTGATGAAAATAGTGCAATTAGGTTAAAAACAATTGCAGTGCTTATGAAGTGCATATCTTATATAAGTCTATCAAGAGTCAATCCATTTATATTATGTCGATTTTGTGGTTTCCGGACAAGCTTAGATTAACATGGCATTAATTCTTCATGGTAAATATTATATGAACGAAATATTAAGAGATTTATAAAAGAAAAAAAATTCCATATTAATTTAGTCAAAACATTCCTCAAATGGTGATAATTTTTATATTCATAAACAAGGAAAAAATTTAACACGAACTATTGGAATTAACTAGATAGCAGAGGTTGTTCACATTAAAATGATAAATCGTAGTTTATATAGTCACATTAAATTAATTTATAATAGATTTTTATTGTTCTCTTTATAATGTCAAGTGCAATCATATTTAGTCAAAATTAATCTTTAAAAAATTCACTAAATGCAGGGGCAATGAAGTTAATGTCAAAATTATGATTCCTAAAATATAGCCATCAAAATATGCATGATTTTGAAGGTAATAAATTCTAAATATTTTGATGCTTAAAATTAGCAATATAGAATAAATTTTCCTTAGTGGTAGTAATCAATACTATTAACATAGGGGAAAACCCCTATGTATAAATTCAGAACAAAAACTTCATTAAATATGAAAGAATTGTTAGGAGATTTATAAAAGAAAAAATTCCATATAAATTTAGTCAAAACTTTCCTCATATGGTGATAATTTAATAGTCAAACAAGGAAAAAAATTAACACCAACTATTGGAATTAACTAGATAGTAGAGGCTGTTCGCGCTAAAAAGATAAATCATAATTTATAGAATCACATTAAATTAATTTGTAATACATTTTTATTGTTCTTGTTATACTGTCAAGTTGTATCAGATTTAGTTAAAATTAATCTTTTAAAAAAAATTGACTAAATGCAAGGGTAATGAAGTTAATTTCAAGGATATGATTGCTACAAGATAGCCATCAAAATATGCAAGATTTGGAATGTAATAAATTTTGAATATTATGATACATAAAATCAGCAATAATAGATCATTGTTTCCTTATTAGTAGTAATCAATACCATTAACATAGGAAAAAAACCCTCTTTGTAAATTCATAACAAAAACTCCATTATATATGAAAGAATTATTAGGACATTAATAAAAGAAAATATTTCATATTAATTCAGTCAAAACTTTTCTTTTATGGTGATAAATTTTTTATTCATAAACAAGGGAAAAAAAAAACACTAACTATTGGAATTAACTAGATAGTAGAGGTTGTTCATGCAAAAATGATAAATTGTAGTTTATATAGTCACGTTAAATTAATTTTTAATAGACTTTTATTGTTCTTGTTATACTGTCAAGTCGTAGCAGATTTAGTCAAAATTAATCTGTAAAAAATAATTGACTAAATGCAAGGGTAATGAAGTTAATTTCAAAAATATGATAGCTACAAGATATACATCAAAACATGCAAGATTCGGAAGCTAATCAAATTGGAATATTTTGAAACATAAAATAAAAAATAATGGATCATTTTTTTTTCTTAATAGTAATAATCAACACCATTGACATAGGGGAAAACCCTCTTTATAAATTCATAACAAAAACTCTGTTATATATGAAAGAAGTATTAGGAGATTTATAAAAGAAAACATTCCATATTAATTTAGTCAAAACTTTTCTCATAAGGTGATAATTTTTATATGAATAAACAAGGAAACAATTATAATTTTTATATTAATAAACAAGGGAAAAATTAACACCAACTATTGGAATTAACTAGATAGCAAAGGTTGTTCATGCTATAATGATAAATTGAAGTTTATATAGTTACATTAAATTAATTTTTAATAGACTTTTATTGTTCTCATTATATTGTCAAGTCAAATTAGATTTTTTCAATATTAAATAGATTGAGAATACCAATCTTTTTTTTTTTAAATTGACTATATGCAAGGATAATGAAGTTAATTTCCAAAATATGATTGCTACAAGATATCCATAAAATTATGCAAGAATTGGAAGGTAATAAATTCTAAATATTTTGATGCATAAAATCAGCAATATAGAATCATTTTTCCTTAATAGTAGTAATCAATACCATTAACATAGGGAAAACCCTCTTTATAAATTCATAAGAATAACTCCGTTATATATGAAAGAAATATTATGAGATTTATAAACAAAAAATTCCATATTAATTCAATCAAAATTTTCCTCATATGGTGATAATTTTTATATTTATAAACAAGAAAAAAAATTAACACAAACTATTGGAATTAACTAGATAGTAGAGATTGTTCGTGCTAAAATGATAAATCATAGTTTATATAGTAACGTTAAATTAATTTTTAAAGACTTTTATTGTTCTCATTATACTGTCAAGTCTTATTAGATTTAGTCAAAATTAATCTTTTTAAAAAAAATTTACTAAATACAAGGGTAATAAAGTTAATTTCAAAAATATGATTGCTATAAGATAGCCATCAAAATATGCAAGATTTGGAAGCTATAAATTCCAAATATTTTGATACATAAAATCGGCAATAATGGTTTTTTTATTTTTATTTAATAGTAGTAATCAATACCATTAACATAGGGGAAAAGCCCTCTCTATAAATTCATAACAAAAACTCCATTATATATGAAAGAATTATTAGGAGATTTATAAAAGAAAATATTCCATATTATTTTAGTCAAAACTTTTCTGATATGGTGATAATTTTTATATTCGTAAATAAGGAAAACAATTAACACCAACTGTTGGAATTAACTAAATAGAAGAGGTTGTTCACACTAAAATGATAAATCATGTTTTATATAGTCACATTAAATTATTTTTTAATAGACTTTCATTGTTCTCATTATAATGTCAAGTCAAATTAGATTTAGTCAATATTAAATAGATTGAGAATACTGATCTTTTAAAAAAATTGACTAAATGCAAGGGTAATGAAGTTAGTTTCAAAAATATGATTGCTACAAGATAGCCATCAAAATATGCAAGATTTGGAAGTTAACAAATTCTGAATATTTTGATACATAAAATCAGCAAAAATCAATCTTTTTTTTTTCCTTAATAGTAGTAACCAATATCAGTAACATAGGAGAAAAACCATCTTTATAAATTAATAACAAAAACTCCATTATACATGAAAGAAATATTAGGAGATTTATAAAAGAAAATATTTCATATTAATTCAGTAAAAAATTTTCTCATATGGTGATAATTTTTATATTTATAAACAAGGACAATAATTAACACCAATTGTTGGAATTAATTAGATAGTAGAGATTGATCGTGCTAAATAAAAAATCGTAGTTTGTATAGTTACATTAAATTAATTTTTAATAGACTTTTATTGTTCTTATTATATTATCAAGTCAAATAAGATTTAGTCAAAATTAATTAATATTAAAAAAAATTGACTAAATGCAAGGGTAATGAAGTTAATTTCAAAAATATGATTGTAATAGGATAGCCATCAAAATATGCAACATTAGGAAGCTAATAAATTCGGAATATTTTGATACATAAAAGCAGCAATAATGAATATTTTTTTTTTCCAGTTTTATAAAGGAAAATATTCCATATTAATTCAGTCAAAACTTTTTTGATATGGTGATAATTTTTATTTTCATAAACAAGGAAAAAAATTAACTCCAACTATTGGAATTAACTAGATAGCAGAGGTTGTTCGCACTAAAACGACAAATCATAGCTTACATAGTCACATTAAATTAATTTTTAATAGACTTTTATTGTTCTTGTTATACTGTCAAGTCATATCAGATTGAGTCAAATTTAATATTTTTAAAAAAAATTGACTAAATATAAGGGTAATGAAGTTAATTTCAAAAATATGATTGCTACAAGATAGCCTTCAAAATTTTGAAGGTAATAAATTCTGAATATTTTGATACATAAAATAAGCAATAATGAATCATTTTTCCTTAATTGTAGGAATCAATACCATTAACATAGGGAAAAACCTTCTTTATAAATTCATAATAAAAAACCCATTATATATGAAAGAAATGGATGAAGATTTTTTACACTTCATCAATAGTGTTTTTAAGGTGTGAATGACATAAATATCCTTAACTTTAATGTCTACATGCGAATTTATTTAAGTTTTTTTTTTTAATCTTTTAACTATCTAAAAAAATTATAATCCTTACAAAAAATAAATTATTTTTAATTTTTATTATTTAAATCATTTTCAAAATAAAAATTATTTCTAACGAACTTAAATATTTACATTTTTTTTAAAATTATGTGAACATTATTTTAATGAAACAAGAGTTGTATACGTATAAATGATTTTTTGATATTTGATGCTTGAACATATTTTTCTATTCTTTTTCATATCATTTTATAATTTTTTACAAGATATTAGACCCATAAATATATTTTGATTATAAATAGATTAATTAATATATGTATTATTCATATCATATAATTTTATTTTAACAAGTAAATATTTTCCTACACTACTAAAATAATTTAAAAAGATAGAAAATATGGCAATTAAAATCTATAATGATTATTCTAATATTACTTTATTTTCAAAAAATAACAAGAAATATAAATAAAACTTAAATGAACTAATTAGCTTAAATCATATCTTAATTTATTTGTAAAAAGAAAATTTTAAATTTTAAATAAAATTTTAAAAATAATTAAGTTTTCACAAATAATTTATTTCTACTAGTTAGAAATGAAAATAAATTATTTTACATAGAAATATTAATTTTAATTTTTAAATAAAAATAGAAATAAATTTATTAAGAATTTATGCCTATATGTGAATGTCAAAAGATTAAAATAATTATTTTTCATAGATATAGTTTAATATTTTATAAGAAATATATAGATTAACTTAAAATTTTTTCTTAATAAAAATTAGATATTTAAATTTAAAATATTTATGTCATTCAAATTTTAAAAAATATTAATAGTGGATTGTGAGAATTAAGAACTCATAATAAAATTACACATTAAAGTTAAGGATATTTGTGTCATTCCAATATTAAAAACATTAATGAGTGCAAAAATAAAGTGGTGTAGTGCAAAAATCTCCACCTGAAAGAAATATTAGGAGATTTATAAAAGAAAATATTTCATATTAATTGAGTCAAAACTTTTCTCATATGGTGACAATTTTTATATTCATAAACAAGGAAAAAAAAATTATCACAAATTGTTGGAATTAACTAGATAGCAAAGGTTTTTCATGCTAAAATGATAAATCGTACTTTATATAGTTATATTAAATTAAATTTTAATAGACTTTTATTGTTTTCGTTACACTGTCAAGTCGAATAAGATTTCATCAAAATTAATCTTTTGAAAAAAATTAACTAAATGCAAGGGTAATAAAGTTAATTTCAAAAATATGATTGCTAGATGATAGCCATCAAAATATGAAAGATTTGGAAGCTAATAAATTCTGAATATTTTAATACATAAAATCAACAATAATGAATCATTTTTTTTCTCTTAATAATAGTAATCAATACCATTAACATAGGGGGAAAACCCACTCTATAAATTCATAACAAAAACTTCATTATATATGAAAGAAATATTGGGAGATTTATAAAAGAAAATATTCCACATTAATTTAGTCAAAACATTGCTCATATGGTGATAATTTTTATACTCATAAACAACGAAAAAATTAACACTAATTGTTGGAATTAATTAGATAGCAGAGGTTGTGCATGCTAAAATGAAAAATCGTAATTTATATAGTTACATTAAATTAATTTTTAATAGACTTTTATTGTTCTTATTATACTATCAAGTAGAATCAGATTTAGTCATAATTAATCTTTTAAAAAATTGACTAAATGCAAGGGTAACAAAGTTAATTTAAAAAATATGATTGCTACAAAATAGCCATAAAAATATTCAAGATTTGAAAGGTAATAAATGTTGAATATTTTGATATATAAAATCAGCAATAATGAATTTTTTTTTAAGGAAAAACCTTCTTTATAAATTCATAACAAAAACTCCATTATTATTCTTCTGTTGCATCTAAGAAGGTTTTGATTCTTGATTACAGGATTTTAGGAGTGATAGTGGCAAACAAAAACATATACTTATCCCTAAAGTAAATAAAAATCCACAACATAAAGAAAAAGCAAGGAAATGATATTGATTACTTTACAAGATTGTGACCTTACTAAAAAGGAAAGGAGTTGATGGGATGCAAAACAATTATTCAGAATTTTTTTTTAAATTTTCAGAGAATTTACTTGTGTGTTGAATTACTGGTTGTTTTGACTTAAATCAAAAAAATATTAAGGGATAAGTACAATTTGTATACCTGTAATTTTATCTTTTGATAAAATTAGTCTTATGGTTTTTTTTTTTTTAGCTTTTGACTAAATGTGTTTCACATTCTTTTACACTTTAGTACCATTCTAACTAATATCATCATTATTTTATGAGAACAATTAATATAACATTAAATTTCAATGATAAATTTATTCTATATATGATTTACTGTCAATCTAGCCAATTGGTTATTTTTAAAAATATTGTAAATTTATTTTAAAAATTATTTCTTTTTATTCATAATTAAATTAAATATACATCTATTTTTTTAGTTTATTGTAGTTAGTTGAATAATATATCACTCATTATATGATTTTAGCATTGAAAATGCATATTATTTTTACATTAAAGCATATTATAGGCGGAAAAGTTTAGCACATGCCCAAGTGTTTGGGGACCACAGCACTGTGTGAGCTTGAGGCCCACTAGGAATTACAAAATAGGCTTGGAGCTCAAATTGGACAAGGAGTCGCCACCCAGATGAAACTCGGGACACACTGTATATCAATTGGATCCCACAGAGGTTCTCAAAAGCCATATTTATAGAACAGGTTTGTAAACTCGATATGGGCTTTTAGAATACCCACCCAACTTTGCAGTTGACTTTCGTTTGTGTTTCATATTTTATTACCTTTAATTATTCAATTATTTCTTTATTAACATGCAAATTATAGTCACCTCTTTGGCCCTGATAGCTATTTTTATATTTAGGCTAAAGGGGCTTTGTTATGGGTCTGACATGGGCATGTTTGGTTTATTTTAGGCTAATACTTAGGATTTATATGGATGGGAATTTGGGCTTTTTAGTTCACTCTTAAAAAGATTCTAAGCCTTTCTTGCATTCAAGATTTAAATTTTCTCATCATCGGGCTTTCATTATGGTCCAATTAAATCGAGTGTCTGTAATTTACCCCATATCACAAGCTGATCAAACTAGGTGTCTACATTTTGCCACCTTGATTTCTTGAAAAATTGAATGCATGCAATGAAAATTTTAAAAAAATCAACATGTAGAACAAATAATAAATAATAAAGGATACATTTGATCTCTGAGATTCACCTGGGAATTGAGTTCTTCAAAAATTATGCTGTTAGCCTCAGGTATACAAACCCAAGAGGTCAAATTTCTACATTTTGATACTTCATTCATAAAACTCTAAAGCCAATAACATTCTGATACTTTAATAAGAAAACCATAAAACCAATAGCATTCTGATACTTTGTTCAAAAAATTCTAAAACTAATAGCATTTTGATACTTTATTTAGAAAACTCTAAAACCAATAGCATTGTAATACTTCAATAAGAAAACTTTAAAACTAATAGCATTCTGGTACTTTGATCAGAAAACTCTAAAACCAATAGCATTAGGAAATTCATGCTGTTAGACTCAGTTTCAAAACCAAGAGGTTAAATTCCTCTAAAAACTAATAATCTTGAAATTCATGTCATCAGCCTTAGTGTTCAAAATCAAGAGGTTGAATTCCTTCAAATTTTGCATCGTCAGCCTCGACGTTCAAAATCGAGAGGTCAAATTTTACATCTAATAATTAGGAAACTCATATCGTCAACCTCGAGTATACAAACCTAATAGATAGTTCCTCCAAAATTTACACTATTAACCTTAGTGTTTAAAATTGAGAGGTTAAATTTTGCTAAAATAGTCAAGAAGCTCACACCATTAACCTCAAGTATACAAAGTCGAGAGGCAGTCCCTCAAAACAAATGGTAAGCTCCTGTTAGCAACCTTGGGTATACAAATTCGAGAGGCAGCCCCTAAGAATAAATGGGAAACTCACACTATCAACATCGGGTATATAAAATCGAGAGGGCAGTCCCTCAGAATAATCTCATCATATGAGATAGGAGCCTTGTAGCTAGTTTTGGCTTCAGGTAAAGGTCAACTGAAATGTGTCATATGGCCTTTAGGGCATCATACAAGGATGATAAAACATGTCAATATAGACTTAGGGCATCAGGTAGAATAAACAACATAGTTAGTAATAACAATAAACAAAAGGTGTCATATAGCCTCTGAGGTGTTAGGCAAGATCAAATAATAAACAAGCCATATAGCCTTGGGGGCGTTAGGCGAGATTAAACAAAATAAGCCATATAGCCTTACAGGGCATTAGGTGAAATCAACATAGCAGGACTGTATCCTATGCATCAAAGCTAGCCCACTTTAAAAAAAAAACATATCCAACATATTTAATGGTGATGTATGCATGATTGTGATCTTTGAAAATCCTCAAAAATAATTTGACAACACACGCTCATGTAGTGTGTGTAATGTTTCTAGAAGACATATATTATTCTAATGCACCTAAGTATTAATATCTTTTACAAAGTGATTCCATACACAGATGAATTGAAGACAATAAATCTTAAATAACTTAGCCAAATGCCTTTTATGTTTGGAGCTGATCTTTGGGAACTGGCCCTTATTTTATCAAACAATTCACTTTTAAAATTGGGTTTGTCAAAGACTATAATTGAGAGTGGTTTATCCAACTTGGAGTAGAAATTGAGACCCTCTCATATTTAAATTGGGGTAATGACAACAGATGCCCCCTTGCTCGATCACCTTTATGTAATGCTTTGCTGGTAAGGGATGATCGTGCTTGACCCTCACGATAAAGAAAGACACTCTATTTTCCCCCTAATTTAAGGATTTATTGAAAAATCTCTATTACTTATGATAAAGCTCAACTTATCTTAAAAATTGCCCCCTAGTTGAGAATTAATGGACTCTCTTACTCTTGTACCACAAAATAGAATCTCATGATCTCTTAAACTGCTCTTCTTAGAATGAGAATGTAACTAATCTCATTTTATGTTCCCTCTTTTGCCTAAGCCACCCCTGAGTTTTTCAACCTAGCTAGGCCTTTCATTTTTTTTATTTTGCCTCTTTTGCCTAGGCCGTCCCCCTTTCTAGGAGTTTTTAGACCTAGTTGGGTGGTTACAAATTTAAAATTATGATTGACCACTATTCTATTATGCTCAATGCCTATACCATCACTTTAGTTGTTGATCTCTTGATGCTTTTGCTACTAATTATCATTCACATTGTTAATTGCTATGAAACTTTGTAAAAAGTCCATGTCTAATTCTTCTCGCACTAACATTATGTCAGTCATGACTATCTTTACATGATTACTCCTTTGTTATAACTAGGGAAGCTATCTTACGCTTATTATTGATTAGTCCCTTGTGGGTTTTCTAACAAACTATTTTTCAGCTCATAGTGGGTGAGAATTTTATTTCAAAATAAGGACTTTCAAGGATTACTCAAAATTAACTTTTTCAAATGTTGGTGGCACAACAAAGATTTTCTTTATTTTCCTTCCCTTCATTTTTTATTTTCTTTTCCTTAGTCCTTCCTTTTCTTTTTCCTTTCTTTTTTATTTTTTCCTTTTCTTTTTTTTTTTATTTTCCTTCTTTTATTTTTATTTTTTTTCTTTTCCTTTCCTTTTCTTTTTTATTTTAGGAAAATAGTTCAAGGTTGGAAGTGTCGAAGGGAAGTCATAATCATATGAATAAGAAAATTAGACATTTATTAGCATAAAAAGAAAGGTTGTTACTACAAAGCATTGTTTAAAATCATTATAATCAAAACCCATAATGATTATTCATGAATGTCCAAATCAAATCATCTTTAACTTGCACTTTGAAGTGGTACAACTCTTTGAAGTAAAAGAAAATGGTTATGCAGCTTCGATGTATGGTGAGCACAAGCCATAAATAGGGTGAAATTTTAAAATTTAAATTGCATAACCCTTTATCACATAAAGATTTCCAATCCTAAGGATCTAATTTGCATTTAACATATAGATAAATATAAAAAAAAAAAAACAATAACCTAGGAATTCTAAGTTTAGGAATACTTACAAACTCCTACGTTTGATATGGACTGCAAGTATTCTATAAGCTTTAATGTACTTGGATTCACCTCTTGAATTAAATGCTTTAGCCTCCTAAATGTTAGGTTTCTAGCTTAAAACACCAAAGCTCCTTCAATTCACCTTCTTGCTTAGATTGGATTAGTGGCAAGTGACCTCTTTAGTGACCCTTACAAACCTGCACTAATTTAATCTCCTTGTAAAAACACTTAGGGTTTTAGTATGTATGTGTTTCTCTCTTTTATTTTTTATGTCTTTACACAAAGTCTCTAACCACTCTTAAGAAACACTTCCTAAAGATACACACACACACACACACAAACACACACACACACCTCACATATACACAACTAATCATGATAAGTATACAACTTGTATAAAATAAGACTATAAAAAAAGGTATGTAGAGAATGGAATACATCTTATGTATTTGTCTACATTCATTCTCTACACATAATCATGAAACCTAATCTTGATTAAGCCAATGTCAACATTATACACTTAAGTGATAATGTGCTTAATAAGCCAAGCTTAATATTTATCATTTATCATAGTCAACATTATACACATAAGAGATAATGCAAACTAACATGACAAATTTGTCATTTCACACATATATGGAATTGGGCTTAGTAATTAGGCCAACTCTTGGCCTAAGCCTAATCCATAAAATGAATGGGCTTGGATTAGGTCCATGGGTTTCTCAACATCTTGGATTAATCTTTGGTCCAAAACTCTTTTGGGCCTAGGCCCAAACAACTTAGTCCATTAATCCAAGTCCAATTAGAAATGGCATAAATTATTAATTTAATACTCTAATTTATATGTCATATTAATAAATTATAAATTAATAATTAAACCCTTATTTGAATTAGATTTCATGATATGCTAGAATCATTGCTTAAAGCACAAATCCAATTCAATTAATCTTAATTAATTGATTAAACTCTTTAATCAATAATTAGATTAATGTTGATGGTGATTTGTTGAAACTCTTTTAGGTGTCACTTACTAGGTTCATGTCTAATTGGAAATAATAAGATAATATCAACACTTGACATTATTTGAAACTCCTTTCAAGTCTAAATGTTAAAATCCTAATTATGCACATTTAGTTCTCATAAGTTGTGAGTAACCCAATTAAAAATGAATGCATTAATATCACAACTACCCAATTAGAAATGAATGCATGTATTGATTCACATGAACCCTTTGGTCATAATTACCATGCACCAAAATCCCTTTATTAGAAGATCATGATATATCCTAGAGTCATGGTTTCGTTAAACTCTAATAGTTATATCATATAACCTCATCTCAAGTTCTGTTCTTGATAAAATATAACCAACACTGAAATTCTTTCAGTTCATGTCATGTTTGTATTGACCCAAGAACTTATTCATCAAGAAAGAACTTAGATAGCATAGGATCTTATCTCGGTTCACTCCAGGCAATGAATCCCACCTTAGCTGAACACTCATCTTTACACTTAATCAACTAGAGCCACCACACACTATATACCCATGTATGATTAACATAATTATGTAAGCGGTAATAAACCCTAACCACTTAAATGTGGATGACCGTGTCACCTCAAGTTAAAGGACTATATGCACCATTATGACCTAGATTATGATTGTTGACTATACATGAATATCCATGCTATCACAAATCTAACATCATGTTCGATCTATCCATCACGAGAGTATCCACATGTCTATTATGATATCTCATATCCAATAGTATAAGACTCACTACCTCTCACTATTAGTATCACATACTAATCAAGGAAAATAGATAGAGATGAGAGTCTAATTAATATTACCCAAATATTAATTAATCAACTATGAACAATTTTATGGCATATATACTAAATAAATTTATAGCTCATGTTATTAACTCTTGATAATAAATTTATTTAACATTATGCTAATGGATAAACATTCAATTAAATAAACACTTAAAATAATAGAATATTATTTTATTACCATTTAGGATAATTTATAATTTCAAATAAGTGATTGGCCTTTAGGGCATACCACCTATGCTAATAATCTCCCACTTGCACTAGATCCAATCACTATAATATTTTAGACCCATCTTTTGAAGATATTGATCCAGTTGTAGTTGTGTTAATGCTTTAATAAGTCGGTCAATGACATTTTCAGCTAAAGCTATCTTTTGCACGATGATATTGCCTTTTCCAACATTTTCCCTAATAATATTAAAACATCTTTCTATATGTTTGGATTTTTTATGAGAACTCAGTTCCTTTGCCAAAACAATAGCTCTATTGTTATCGTAATAGAGAGGAATTAGGGAATCCATGGAAGGAATAATTCCAAGCTTAGTAATGAACTTCTTAATCCAAATAGCCTCTTTAGCAGCATTTGATGCGGCTATATACTCAGCTTCTATAGTGGAATCAGTAGTGACACCTTACTTGGAACTCTTCTAGCTCACTGCTCCTGTATTACAAAGAAAAAAAAACCCAGAGATAGACATTCTATCATCTACATTCAATTGGAAATCAGAATTTATGAAACCATCAATTTATAGTTCACCTCCTCCATAAGTTAAGACTAAATCTTTAGTCCTTCTCATGTACTTATAGATTGCCTTAACAGCTATCCAATGTTCCATACTTAGGTTGCATTGAAACTTGCTAGTCCACTAACAACATAGGTAATATCAGGCCTAGTACACAATATAGCGTACATCAAGCTTCCTATATCCGAAGCATAAGGAACTTTAGCCATTTGCTCCATTTCCTCAGGTGTTTTAGGTGACATACCCTTGGATAAGTGGATACCAAGCCTAAATAGTAACAATCCTCTCTTAGAATCAAGCATGTTGAACTTTTTCAATAGTTTTTCTAAGTAAAGATTTTGGGATAAACCTATCATTCTTTTTTTATCTATATATATAGACTTGAATGCCAAGAATATAGGTAGCTTCCCCTAAGTCTTTCATAGAGGAAGTTTTACATAATTGTAGTTTCACATTTGTAAGCATACCAACATCATTTCAAATTAATAAAATATCATCAACATATAGTACTAGGAAAGTGAGTTGGCTCTTGCTAAACTTTTTGTACACATAAGGCTCATCTTCATTTTTGATAAAACTAAAAGATTGAATGGCTTTATCAAAATGATGATTCCAACTCCTTGAAGCTTGCTTTAGACCATAAATTGATCTATTAAGCTTGCACACTTTAGAGCCTTCCTTAGATTCAAAACCCTTGGGTTGCTCCATATATATTTCTTCCTCAACAAAACCATTGAGAAAAGCAATTTTGATATCCATTTTCCAAATCTCATAATCATAGTGTGCAACTATGGTAAGAAGTATTCAAATGGATTTAAACATGGCTACTGGTAAGAAGGTTTCCTCATAATTAACCCCTTGCCTTTGGTGAAACCTTTTCACTATAAGCCTTGCTTTATAAGTATCAACCTTTTCATTTGCACCAATCTTTCTCTTGAAGACCCATTTACAACCTATAGGTATAATACCTTCAAGTGGATCAACAAGTGTCCAAACTTGGTTTGCATACATGGAATCCATTTGGGCTTTCATTGATTTAAGCCATTTTAAATAATCTTTATCACATAAAGCTTCTTTATATGTAATAGGATCATTATCATGATTGCTTTCTTTATGAATATGCAACTCTTGCATATCATGTAGAAAACCATATCTCTCCAGCAGATGAGATACGTTACTAAATCTTTTAGGAGTTGGTATGTTAATATTTTTAGTGGGATTAAACTCTTGATCAACATCCATTTGATAAACTTGATTGGCTTCATTAGATGATTCCTCTTCTAATGCTATTCTCCTTCCTTTACCACCTTCTTAAAGAAACTCTTTCTCAAGAAATATAGCATCTTTGCTTACAACAGTAACTTTTTTAGTAGGAAGATAAAATTAATATCCTAAACTATCTTTAGGATATCTAATAAATCTACCTTGAAATGACCTTGCATCCAGTTTGTCTTTTTTCAGCCTTTTGATATAAGCTGGGCATCCCTAAATCTTAATATGATTAAGACTTGGTGCTTTACCATGCCATATCTCATATGGTGTGGTAGAAATAGACTTAGATGGAACATGATTTAGAATGTAAGCAATAGTTTGTAATGCAAAACCCTAAAGGAAATTAGGCAAATCCATATAGCTCATCTTTGATCGAACCATATCTAATAGAGTTTTATTCCTCCTTTCAAATATACCATTTAATTGAGGTATGCCGGGTGGAGTTAGTTATGAAATAATGCCATGTTCCTTAAGGAATTAAATAAATTCGATACTTAAGTATTCACCTTCTTGATCCAATCATAGAATTTTAATACTTTTTCTGATTTGGTTCTTTACTTGGACCTTGAATTCCTTGAACTTTTTAAAGGAATCACTTTTATATTTCATTAAATATAAATGTCCATACCTTAATAGATCATCTGTAAAGGTAATAAAGTATAATAACCGACCTCTTGCCATTTGATTACATGGCCCATATACATCACTATGTATTATTTCTAAAATTTATATAGCTCTAGCCATTTGTCCAATAAATGGTGATTGGGTCCATCTTGCCTTGGATACAAGCTTCACAAGTTGGATTGCTTGAGGTTTCCATATTTCTCAAGATTCCTAATCTTTCCAACTTTGTGATTTTATCACCTACAATGTGACTTAATCTCAAGTGCCATAGATATTTTGGATTAGAAGCATTGTTAATTAGCATTGTATTCATAACATTCACATTGGTTGGATATTGTTTGTTACCATATTTATTATCAATATAATAAAGATCATGTAATACATAACCTATGCTAACTATCTTATTATCAAAATATACATCTCTTTCAAATAAAAATTTATAACCTTTTTTAGTCAAATTAGAAAAGAGATGATGTTCTTATAAGCATTAACTACATATAAAACATTAATCAATAACAAAACATAATCATTTAAGTCAATAGAAGTGGTTCCAATAGCTTTATCAGCAACGCTTGCTCCATCTCCAAGCTTTGGAGTCACCTCATTTGACCCCAACCTTTTTTCACTTGCGAGATCTTGTAAGGAAGAACAATGTGAGAGCTAGCACCAATATCTAATAACATGCATTAGATGAGCTATTAGAAAATTTAGTAATATATAAATTAAAGAAAGTCTCACCCTCTCCAATCTTGTCCTTTCCTTTCATTAATTTAAGGAACTTAGGATAATTTCTTTTTCGATGTCTATCTCCTTGGCAATAGAAACATTTTCCTTTGCCTTTGTTCTCAACTTTCTTTTTGCCTTTGTTTTTACTTACACCTCCTGAAGTTTTAGGAACTCTTTCCTTAGCTTTCTTACTTTTGTTGCCCTTATTCTTTTTAATCCTACTAAAAGAGGCAATCAAAGCAACCTACTTGAATAGCCTTTTGGGCTATCACAAGCATGCTTAATAACTCTGCAAGTGTGCACTTAATTTTATTCATATGGAAATTGGCAATGGATTGCCCAAATGACTTCGAAAGGGATTTTAAGATTAAATCAGTTTAGAGTTGAACATCCATCGTGAAATCTAGACTCTTAAGTTCCTTAATAGAATGAATTATGGAATTTTTGTGAGCTCCAAAATTCTCACTTTCCTTCATTTTAGCATGAAAAAGCTGCTTAGATATCTCATATCTAGCGGTCCTACTTTGTTCACCAAACAACTCTTATGGATGAAGTAGGATTTCCTTTGCATTAGTGTACTTCTCATGTTGCCTATGAAGTTCATTGCTTATAGAAGTCCATACAATGCAACGTGCTTCTAAGTCATCATCTTTCCACTTTGTAAGAGTATCATATTCTTCTTGCGTAGCATTTATTGGAAGGGGTTCAAGAGGACTTTGTTCCAAAACATATAAAATACATTCGGAGGCCAAGATAACTTTTAGATTTTATAACCAATCAATAAAATTAGGTCCAGTGAGTCTATAGTTTTCAAGAATGATGTTTAGTGGGTTTAATGACCTCATATTATCAAATTGTTGCAAAATATAACAAGATTATTAGCTATAATGACATTGATAATATTTTCTAGAGTGTAGTACCAATTGATAATAGCTCCTTCCAAGGACATTGGAAATTGTTTAATAATTCGAGCTTTTGACAACCCAGTGGCCTTCATGTAAGTGACATACTGCTTTAGGTATAGATGAGGATTATTAATGCCAGAGTATTTTATTCATATTCAAAAATTTATACTTTAGGGGCAATAATTTTTCCTCCTCTAAATCCAAATCTAAGTCGGTAAGGTTAGGATTGAACCCATGCTTTTTTAGTGCAATCTACAGTTGATTAATTTCCTTTGTATGTCTTTCATCCATTCTGACTCTATTGGATCTACTAATGCTTTCAATTTTTCTTTGAATGGATCACTAATAATAGTTCTATTTTCAAAGTCTTCTCCATTTATAGTCATCTTTCATATCATCTCAGCAAACATGTCTCTAATTATTTGTTGTATGTCATCTCCAATCTCTTTCAATAGTTCTTTTTTGAAAGATTCAACATCAAAAGTACAAAGTCCTACCATTTTGCTCTTTTTTTAAGTGGTCTTAAGTGTTTTATTAGATCCTTGTTATTGGTTAGCCAAATTCCCTTTATCTACTTCCGAACAAGAAGAGGCTTATGACTATGAAAAATGCATATGAATGTCATGTGTGCATGAGATGTAAGTTCTTTTTTATTTTTATTTTTATTTTTATTAAAAGGAAACAAGAAAAAATACAAAAAAAAATAAGCAAGCAAGCAAAAAATACATCAAATTGATGACTTATCACATCCACCCTTATTCCTCCCACACACATATTCAATAGTGAGTTTCTTGTCCTAGGATTTTTGGTCTAGGTTTTAATTATTAGCAAGGGATAACAAAACTGACGTATGCAAGATAACTCTCAAAATGAACAAAAAAGCAACAAGCCTTTGTAAAAAAAAAGGTCCACCATAATGGGTCATAGGGGCATGAAAGGCCTACTTTGACATAGTCCATTTATAAAGGGCCAAGATTTTATACCAAAGTCTACCATATAGTACCAAACACATGCATTTTGGAAAATCCTAAAGGAAGTTTCTAAGTCACTACATGAGTTGAATCTTGGGTGAAAAAGGCTTTAGCTCTCACAATGATATACCTCCATTACATCGCCCCACTCAAGGGTCCATATGACATGGATAAGTATATGCTATGAGTGATAATAATCAAACACTCCACCACTAGGTTTGAGTGAAACACAAGTAATAAAGTAATGACTATCATTAGGTTATTTAGGGACTGAGTGCTCATTATGCAAAAAGTGTCATGAATGTAGACATGAAAAAGAAATAAGAAAATAATTAAAAATGATAAAACACTGGAATCATCTTCTCTATCACTAGTGGAGTTGCCACTGTAGGCGGTGGGGTTTAGTGCATGCCCAAGTGTTTAGCTACCATGACACTGTATGAGCTCAAGGCCCACTGGGAAATAAAATAGGCTTAGAGCCCAAATTGGAGAAGGAGTCACCACTTAGATGAAACTCAGGACACATTATACAATAACTAGAATATACAGAGGTTCCTAGAAGCCCTCTTTAGAGAATGGGTTTAAAAACTAAGGATGGGCTTTTGGAATGCCAACCCAACTTTATGGTTGACCGCTGTTTGTGTTTCATATTTTATTACCTTTAATTATTCAATTATTTCTTTACTAACATGTAAATTATAATTGCCTTTAAATAATTTCCAATTTTATGTTTAAGTCCAAATTTGCACATTAATTCGAATTCATGCATTTTAAGAGTGGTTCACTACATAAATAAAACATTTATTTACAAAATAGAAATAAAATTATGTGCAAAGAAAGGAGGGAGGAGCATAAATTACAACCTTTTACATGCAAGAACGAGATAATAAACAAAAAATAAAACAAAAAAAAACCAGAAGTAAATAAAAATCAAACTAAACATAATCAAGAAACGAATAAAAAGGAATAAAATTAAAATTTGGTGATCCAAATCATCTCAAATTCCCTGGAATGAGCAAAATATCAATCCCCATAACTATATAAATCCTACAAAAAGGAAGCCACCATGTGAGTCCATTAATTAAATATACATAAAAGGAAGTAATAAATTCATGATTATTTCAACTAAAAAAGGTAAATGATTAATCGTATAAAAGTTATGAAGTTGAAGAAACATAAAAGTACATACAAATGTAAACTATATGAAATGAATAAGGAAATCATAAATAAGCTATGCATGGCTCTGTTGAATTGGTGATCACCTTGCCAATGAGGAGTCACCTCATCATAAAGAGGTGACACCTCTTTGAAGAGGCATTACCTAATTAACAAGCATAATAGTATATGGACAAGCTTCTTAAGTTCTAAGTAAACAAAATATGATGGAAATAATGAAAACTAACAACTACACTAAGTAATATAAAAGATCATGTCATGAACATAATATAAATGGAGGACATATCTAAAGAAATACAAGTAAGTAAACAAAGAAAGTTTATTCAAAACTAGGATCTAACATAAAAAGTAGAGACTTTTACTACTTATGAGCTTTTTTTTTTTTTCAAAATGGTTGGCCTTTAGAGATAAGTATGAGTATTGAACTTCCCTCGAATGCAAGAGTTCCACTTCTTCTCCTTTAAAAATGAACTCTAAGCTATATTTCCCTTTCCTTTTTTTTTCCAAGAATGTTTTCTTCTTTTTTTCTTTTCAGGGCTCTCCCTTCTTTCCTTTCTTTCTAAAACTCACTCACACTTCCTAATGGTTGTTGATCTCTCTTCCTCTCTCTCTCCATAACCCTTTTAACTCCTTATGCCTTGATAAGACCCTCTCTTTTCCACCCTCATCATGACATCTCCCATTTTAGCCATGTTTTTGCCCCAAAAATCAACCATTTACACTCAAGGTTTAGATGGATAAGGGGTGCGGCCCCACCCCTTACTACTACTATCTACTTGGCATTTAATGCATGTGCAAGTGGATGGCAAAGAGGTGATGCCTCTTCGAGGTAACTACCATAGAGGAGATCACCTCATTAATGGGGCGGTCACCTCTTTGGCCCTAATAGCTAATAGCTAACATAGGTTTGATCTATTTTAGGCTATGGCTTGGGTTTTATATGGATGGGAATTTGGGCTTTTCAATCCACTCTCAAGAAGATTCTAAGCCTCTCTTGCATTTAAGATTTGTATTTTTTTTATCATTGGGCTTTCATTATTAGCCAATCAAATTGAGTGTTTGTAGTTTACCCCTGTCATGGGCCGATCAAACTGGGTGGCCACACATACACTTTAAAAAATATTTGTTAAAAGGATACTCAAGTGTAAAACAAAGTGAAACATATGGTACTTAAAAGAAAAAAAAAACCATAAGACTGATTTTGTCAAAAGGTAAAACAATAGGGATCAAAATTTCACTTATTCCAAATTTTAAATTAGTGAAAGTCCAGCCATTCCGTGATTCACTGGAGCTTGTTGTTTTGTACAATGGTTCATTATCTTATAAGGGTAATGATTGTTGTTATGGGTAGTGATAGCTACCATAAATGATTGAAGTCACCACTACACATATGCAATACATCTTTTTTCTCTAATATGGAATCTTGATATATTTATCTAATTATCAACAGACAATAAGGTAAAAATTTCTTTCATGACATAAAAAAAATAAAATATTAATATAAATTTAATAAAAAAGGTACAATTAAAAATTTATAAGCAAGAATCTCCCTGTATAAAAATTGGCTTATATTATAAGCCATAACTATTATAATACGTTGGTTTAAGTCATAATATATACAGTTGCATTAAATTAATTATTAAGAAATTTTTATTATTCTTGTAGTTTTATTCGGATTAAATAGTATTAGTCATAATATAATAAATTTCACATGATAATGGTTTGAATAAGAAAATAATAATAATTATTAAAATCAAATAATAAGAGTTATTCTCAATTAAATAACAATTTAATTTCAAGTTGTAGTGTATGTAATGGTATTTAAGTTAATAATGTAGTTGTTTATATATACATATACCACATATGTAGGCAGAAGTAACTGAGTTAACCCATAAGCCAAAGACCATACACTAACAAACCGGTAGCGATAAATGGAAAAAGAGAAAGATCTATTTCAACAACTATATATCATATAATTAGCTGTGCCTTTCCCCTAAAGAGCCTACCCACCAACTCCACCATCAAAAGTAAATGCCAAGAAACTTTCTTATATTATAATTAACTAAGAACCATTCCCATCATCAAGCTTTCTCTATTTCTTCACATTTCTATGAATATGAAAAAGAAAACTGGAAACCTAAGAATATATAATGATAGTGGGGACTAATAAATTTGGCCTAAATATTTTATTAGTTCCCCAAAAGAAATTAATTAATCATAAAGACAGGGTAGAAGAAGCTTATGAAGACAAAGTGGAAACCTAAGAAAAGAGATTTTTTTTTCTCTTTTCATTTTCTTTATTCTTTTTAGTAAGTTTAAGAAACTTTCATGGCTCCTTTGCATTTCTTATCTTTATAAAGAAATGATCTTTACTGAGATCATCATTATTAGAAGAAGCTAAGGAAAAATATCATCACCACTTTTCTTTTGATTACTTGCTTCCTTTGCCTACTCTCAGTCCCACCAAGAAGTAGTGAAAATTCAAAAATTACAGTAATGTTGCTTAGAAATTCCATCTCTACCACCAAAAGGTTCTTCCAGAAAACTTTACAAAACTTCAAATATTTTTTTGTTAGTGATTCTTACAAAAGAATACCCAAAACGTCTCCTTACAATAATCATCCTTATGACATGAATATTAATATTGTCTAAACAAGCTTTAGTAGCAACAAAGACTTGGATAAGTTCTATAGTGACTTCAATGACAGGTGAGATGCAGACAATAATATTAGTGTAAAAGATAAAGTAATAAGGAGAAGAAATAAAAAGACGATAGCACTACCATCTGAAGCAATATAAGAAAAAAAGATTCATTAAATGGAAGTTTCACAAAATTCTCTTAGGTGAATATTATTAATCCTCTTATCAAGGACTATTAGATTCAAAGAAGAAGAGAAGACTATGCAACATATAATCATAACAACAAAGTAAAGGGTTTTAAAAGACAATTTTAGCAAGAAAGTAAAAGAGATGAGGAAAGGAGTTTCTTGGTGGCACAAAAGCTAAAAGAGCTAGAGATTATGGATATAAGCAATGTGGATCATGTGTTGGACATAAAAGAAGTTCTCTATTATTATTCTAGACTAATAATTCTTGCTTATTTAAATATCAATGACAAGTTCTTCATGGAAATGCATGGGGAATTCTTTAATACAACTTCAACTTTACGCAAAGTCAATTCAAGGCCAGTTAGGTAACTACCATCTTCACTCATGTCATAAGCCTTTGTTCTTTTAATTATTGTGAAATGCAAAATTAGCAAATTAGGAAAATATTGACAATGTTTTAAGTTGTCTTTTTTTTTAATTTTTTTTTGTCAATAATTAATTGTCATGTTATGTCCTTGTTCATATGGTTATACAATTATTTTCTACAATCAATTTCTAATTATTAATTTACTCTTTTCTTTATTGAGAGCTAGAAAGAGAATATATTGAACTTGGTGCCTAGGACTTGATTATACAATATTAGCTATTATCTAAAAATGTTTAGAGAATGATAAAACTCAATTTGTATTATATTATCTCAGCTGATACAATATTTATAGAATGATAATATATAACTATACAAGAAAAGAAGTTATACTAAAATACAACTATTAGATAATAACCCTTATCACCTTATCATCCTCCTGTAAGTTGTAGTGGTCGAGGTAGAACACAACTTAGGTTTTAAATACTAGAAATGAGCTTTAGATAGAGGCTTTGTAAGGATGTTTGTGAGCTAATCATGAGAGGACAAATATTGAATAAATAGTTCTTTCTTGGCCACTTTGTCTCAGACAAAATGAAAGTCAATATTGAGATGTTTGGAACGGTAATGAAAAATTGAAGTAGTAGTCAAATATGTAGCACTCAAATTATAACACCATAATATAGGAGCAGACAAACTAGAGAGACCAATTTCAGTCATTAAGGATTGCACCCATTATAATTTAGAAACCGCTATTGCAAGGGCTCAATACTTAGCCTCAGTCAAAGATCTGGCCACTATGTGTTGTTTGTGAGATGCCCAACTGATCAAGTTACCTCCCACATACACACCATAGCCTACAATGGACTTGTGATCATTCACATTGCCTCCCTAATCCCTATCATTATAGATCGAAACATTTAAGTTGCTGCTAGGATGAATAAGTTAACCATCATGAGTGGCATTCTTCAAATAACGTAAAACGTGTTTTATAGCAACCCAAATGTCAGTTGTTGGAGAATGCATAAATTAAGAAACCTTGGTCATAGTGTAGTAGATATTAGGTTTGGTGAAGCAAAAGTATTGTAAACCTCCCATAATGCTTTAGTATAGGGTCAGACCATGAAAGGGATCACCTTTGAAAGAGAGGTAAGTTTTGGAGTAGGCTGATGTGGGCATCCTATTGGTGTCACTCATCTTGGAGTGACTAAGCAACTTATGTATGTAATTAGTTTAGGAAATAAATAACCCATTGGCACATTTGGTTGCCTCAATGCCAAGAAAATAATTAATGTCTCCAAGATCTTTGGCAACAAACTTCTTTTGAAGTGTAGAGAGAACATGATGAATAAAGGTAGAGTCATTAACCATTAACAAGATGTCATCCACATAGATAAGATAATAAGCTCTAATGCTGTCTTGAATAATGTAGAAAAGTGAACTATCAATTTTGGATCTAACAAACCCAGTGGAAGTTAATGTTGTAGTGAGACACTTAAACCATTGACGAGGGGCTTATTTTAAGCTATAAATGCACTTATTAAATCGACAAACATGATTAGTATAGAGAGAGTTATTGAAGCCTTGAGGTTGTGCCATAAAAATTTCTTCATCAAGTGTCCCATGTAAGAAGGCAATAGAAACATCCATTTGTTTAATAGGCCATCATTTGGAGACAACAAGGGAGAGAATTAACCTGATGGTAGTAGGATTAACAACCAGATTGAAGGTATCGGTATAGTAAATATTGGGGCGTTGGTGAAAGCACTTGGTAACTAAGTGTGCCTTGTACTTATCTAAAGACCCATTTGGTTTTCTTTTGTCTGTGTAAACCCATTTACAACCAACAATGTTGCATGCACATGATTTGGGAACTAACATCCATATTTTTTTTTATCGTGTTATGGAGTTCATCATTCATGGGCTATCAATAATGTTCTAATTTAATGGCCTGATTATAGATAGTTGTTTCATTAACATTAATTTATTAAGAGAGAAAAACATGGGTCTTTAAAGAGCCAATTTGGGACTTAGTAACAATCAGGTGAATTTTTGGAGGGGTTGTAGGTGAGGAATGTGTAGGTTGAACAGTCAAAGACACCTTAGTGGATGGTGCCATGGCTTGGAGTAAGGAGTTAAGGTTATTGGAAGGTAATGTGAAGTGTGACTAAAGTTTAATAGTTGGTCGAGGAGAAGGTGTGGACATTCTATGGACAGTAGGAAGATGGAGTTATTGTAAAAAGATAATGGCTGGTGTTAAATCTTGAGCACTAACACGTTGAGCATCACTTGAGCCAAAGGGAAAAACCTTATCATAAAACATGACATGACATGATGTGAGATGTAGAATTTTATTGTAGACAAGTCAAAACATTAGTATTCTTTATGTAATTTACTATAGCCCATAAACACATATTATTTAGAATGAGGTTCTAACTTAAGAGAATTATAAAGACATAACCAAGGGTAATAAAGGCATCCAAAAGTATGAAGGGAATTGTAATAAGGACTAGTACTAAATAATTTTTAAAAAGGATTTAAATTAGCAAGATTAGGAGTAGGCAATCTATTAATAGTGTAAATTATCATATTAAAAGCATACGTGCAACATTTATTTGGTACTTTAGAATGATAAAGTAAAGTCAAACTGGTTTTAACTATATGCTTATGTTTGCTCTCATCACAATTATTTTATTTTAGTATTTTTTGATAGGAATTGCGTTGGGTGATGGAATTTTAGAGCAAATATTTTAACAAGGCTTGAAATTCCCCTCCCTAATCATCCTAAAAGCTCTTAATAAATTTGCCAAAAAAATTTTCAATAATGGTATGAAATTGGATAAACACATTGAGAACCTTAGATTTTTTTAAGAAAGTAAATCCATATGTAATTGTGGAAAGACCCCATCAATCATAAAAAATTAACTCAAGCAGTTCTTTTGCATGATAAGAAGACAATGAAAAAGACAATTTTTGACTCTTGTTATTGTTGTAAGCATGGCAAGGATCAATAGTTTTAAAAGGAGAAATAGAAATATTATTTTATTGCAACACTTGACAAATGATTCGAAGATTAGCATGGCCTAATCTGGAGTGCTTGAACTGAACAATGTGATGGGTCAGATGGTTAGAGTAACATGGAGTAAACACCATTATTGATCTACTCAGTGTGAAAGATAGCTCCCATATGGATATGCTTTAAAAGAAAATAGTTAGGAAAAAATCCAACAGATACATTATTAAAGCAAGTGAATCTATAAATAGTTAAAATATTACAACAAAATTGAGGAACATGTAATATATCATATAAGTGAAAAGAATGATTCTGAGATTGAAATAAGGTAGAACCACAATGTGAAATGGGGAGTGTAGTAGCATTTCCAATTTTGACCTTATTTAGACCTAAATACTCTGAATGTATGGACAAGGTTTCTAACTCTAGTGTCAAGTTATACATGGCACCAACATAAAGGATCCATGGCTATATATGTGATTAGGAAGGTGATGCATAAGCATAATGAGAAGTGGGTTTAATGTTGGTAGTAAAAGGATTTAACATAGAGAACTTTCTATTGCATGGTGAGGAGCAGTGTTTGGCTAAATGGCCATAGCCAAAGCAATTATGACATTTGACAATTCCTAAAGTAAAAGAATTATCATTTGGAGAGGAATACTCACCAGATGAATTATGGTATGGTGAATGAGGTGTAGAAGAGAAAAGTGACCTTTCCCTCAATTATTTTTACGCCCTCGATAGGACATGGGTGGTCTTGATCTGGAAGAAGTAAAGTGATTGAACATAAAGGCTATGGGAGTAATTATGTCTTTGTTGAGAGTATCCATTGTCAGATTTTCTTCTTCAGATAACAAAAGGCTGTATAGATCATCAAATGATATTGCATTAAGTTGATTCTCTAAGGAACAAATAAAAGGTTGATAAATGGACCCTAAACCATTGATGATAACTTGCATAAGTGTTAGCAATTGATCGAACATGATCTTGGCTTACTGAGTTTACTATCCAATGGATTCAACACTTTCCTTGGCAAGGCAATAGAACTTAGATTTGATGGTATGAATCTGAGCTTTGGACCCGAAGGCATATGTGATGGCTAACTTATCCTAGCCAGCCTAAGCCATTTTTGCTCCTACAACTTGAGGAACAAAAGCATCTATAATTGAACCAATCATCCAAGATAAGACTAACTAGTCCTGTCAAAACCAAATATGATATTCTAGGTTGACTTGACTATCATCAATCATCTTTGGTGGTGGCATCATACTTCCATCAACATGTTTAGTAAAGTAAAGGAACTAATTATGCTTGCCATAATAAGTAGTTTATAGAGTTAAGTTTAATAGGTAATTAGTGTGCAACACTAGGTAAAGAGTTAATTAATGTTAAAGAACAGGAAGAAAGAGAAGAAGGAGATGAAGGAAATGAAGAAACTATTGTTGTTTGAGATGAATCATCAACCATGGTTAGAACTTAGTGATTATTAAACCTTGATTTGCTCTGATACTATAAAGATGTTTAGAGAGTGATAAAACTCAATCTGTATTATATTATCTAAGCTAATACAACATTTATAAAATGATAATAGATAACTATACAAGAAGAGAAGTTCTACTAAAATACAACTATGGAATAATAACCCTTATCACCTTATTATTATCATATACTACAACTAATATCAACTATAACAATTATCAACAATTATTGGTGTTATAGTTAGTGGGAGGAAAAGACTAAAATTAAGACTTTACATCATTGGGATGGAATCTAGGCCTTCAATTTTTTAGGACCTTAACTTAAATCATTTGGTCTAAAACTCATTGGCAAAAGAGAATATAAATCATAAGTTTTAGACATTTATTTGTTAGAAAATGAGTATAGTATATCATTTTTAGTTAATTATTAATTAATAAAGCTTTATTGGTCAATAATAATATGCCTAAAAGGTCATAATAAAGCAAAAATAGGCTGCAGCAATAAAAATTGTGTGTTCATATCAGTTTAGGTAAGGTGAAACCTAGAAATAATAAGAGGAAAAGTTCAACTCCATCTAACATATTATTTAATTTAAAGATTTATTTAGAATTTTACCATTATGATTTTACCTATATCGAATTGGTTTAATAAAAGTTTAGTATAAATTGAATAACATTTATTTTTTGATTAAAAAAGATAAAAAAAAAATAATTGTCATGTAATCAAAAAATTGTAGAGGAATGGACATGGCTATTAAATCTACTTAATTTCTTTTTGAAATTTATAAATTAACATGAAAAATATATTTTTAAAATTGTACAAAGATAATTTTAATTAATATATAAGTTGGTTGCAAAAAAAAAAAAAAGCTTGGAACCTTTACTTTAACTGAAGTTTTTAGGCATCCTATAAGTACATCAAGTATCAATTTAGTGTAGACACCCAAATATAAAGATTAGAGTTTGCAACTTGTTGCCTTATACTCTCCTTTGTTGTGGCAAGGAATTAACCACTTCTGCATAAAAAAGATTGAGGTTTTTAGGCCTTAGTATCAATGTGACATCTTTGGGCAACATCCTTAATGAGGTTAAAAAACATTTTCACCTTTGATTTTAGACACAATCAAATTGCTCTAACCAGAACTTTGACAATTGCCAATCTAATCAAATTGATCAAAGATGTAAACTAAACTAATTTTTATTGATATTATTATATTTTAGAACTAAAGATAATGAAATTGAACCAAACTCTGAATTCAATCATATTAATTATTAATCCAAATGAAACCAAACGAAGTCTTGTCCTTTGATAAGTTTTTTTATTTTTCTTTTATTTTGTTCTTGTCCTCTACTTTTTTTCTATCTTTTCTAGTCACTTATCTATTTTGGGTTTAATGGCCTCATCAAGTGAATCACTATTGAGGATGTCTATGCTCAATTATCTATTAAGGATGATGAACAAGGTTATGAACTAACTGCTGATGATAGTCTTAATGTCATAGATGATCTTTGTTATTGTTTGACTGATAGGTTTCTTACTCATTAACCTATCAAGTTTTATATTATGAATAATTTAATGGTTGCATTATGGTGCCCTATTCATGAAGTGGCTATTTGTGAACTTTCCTATAGTCACTACACTTTTCAGAGTTTTATCATAAGAAAGATATGAACAGAGTTCTCTCTGGTGGCCCTTAGACTTTTAATAATCAGATGCTCCTAATTCAATAGTTGCATGATGATGATAACCTTACTCAAGTGGAATTGTTCCAAGAAAGTTTCTAGATGCAAGTGAATGATGTTCTAATTAGCTATCGCTATGAGAAAGTTACTGTTCAGATTAGCTCGTTTCTTGGTTCCTTTATAGAATCTAATCCTAATAACTTTACTGGTGGTTTAAAATCTTATATTTTTATTCATGTTGTTATGGATATTCATCTACCTCTAGAAAAATAATGAAAATCAAAAAGCCAGACAGACAATGGATCTAGATTTATTTTCAATATGAACACCTACCTACTTTTTGTTATGTTTATGGTATTATAGGACACACCAAAAATTTCTATAAGAAAACCTTCTCTTTTATTAAGGTTCTTCCTTGTGCTTTTAGTTCAAAAATTATTGTTCAGAATTGCCAGAGTTAGAATGAGGTGGGGGCACGGTGGTTACATTATGGTCCAACAACAGTTGGCAGTAATGCTATATAGATTGATCCATGTTTTAATGTTATGCCTATTTTATTGGTAACTTCCTTACATGGAGAGATTTATAGTACTGGACAATAGATTGTGGGGAGTGATAAAGGGAATCTATTAGCATTAATAATGCCACTAATGAAGGAATTATCCTTATGGAAGCTAAGAGACGTCAAATGGAAAATGAAAATGTTCTTGTCTCAAGTGAAAATGGGCTTGATCTAGGCCTTATTGCTGATGCTCAATTAGACTTAAAAATAGACCAGTGATGGGCCCTAGAATCTAGGCCCACATATCCTAATGAGTGTTTTTAGCTGGAACTACTACGGGCTTGGCAACCCATGGGCAATTCATGTCCTGTTGGCCTTAGTTCGATAAAAAAAAGCTAGATCTTATTTTTCTTATTAAGACATTATCTAGTAAGAGTAGATTGGAAGTCTTAAGATCAAAATTAGGTTATAAAGGTTTATTTTCTATGGATGTTGTAGGCTGAAATTATGGGCTTGCATTATTTTGGAAATTACTAGTATGGCTTGTTTACTTAGTTTTTTCCAAAATCATATAGATGTTGTAGTTTCTATTAAAGATATAATTTCATGGCACCTTACTAGATTTTATTGCTATCCAGAGCACACTAGAAGACATGCTTCTTGAAATTTCATTTTTTCCCTTTCTTCTTCTTATTCTCTCGTGGTGTTATGTGGGAGATTTCAATGATATCCTTGCAAGTTGTGAGAAGATGGGTAGAGTTGAGCAGCTTTAATGGTTAATCGATGGTTTCCAGAAAGCTATCAAAGATTGTAATTTCTCTGAGGTCCCTATGTCAGGTGGGAATTTTACTTGGAGTAGAGGTTGTGATCCCAAGAACCAAGTGGCTAAAAAGCTAGATCATGTCCTAGCTACTTTAGGCTGGTTCATTTCTTTTTCTAAGGCTAAGGTTTGGAATTTAGGGATTGCTTCATCTAATCACATGCCTATCTTTATATGTCATGTGTTGTCTCATATTAAATGGTGTTCTTATCATTTTTGGTTCAAAAATTAGTGGTTACATGAAGATAAATGTCGAGCTATTATTGTTGCGAGTTACATTTATATACCCTTATCGCTAGGACTTAGTATAGAGCAAAAAGGGTGTCGAACACTCAGGAATTGGGTCTATAATACTTAGATGGATAGGTGAATAAACCAGAATAATAATAATGACTAAAATAAATAAAGAAACCTAAACACTAACTAATTGCTAAAATATTAAGACAAGTTATAACAATGTGTGTGTGTGTGTGTACATATATATATATATATATATATATATATATATATATATATATATATATATGAGAATCACAAATCAGAATCAAACAAGAACTTTAAACATAATTATCATACAACAAATTTATTGGAAATTAGTCTATAATCTTTAAAAGCAACTCCCATTGTTAATTAAAGGTATTTCCTCTTAGAGTCTACATTCATTCTCATGGAAATGAAGAGGCAAGAGAAAATCATAAAACACATTATACTAATTTTATTTCCCTTAAGATGAATCCCTTGTCTCCAAGTAAAATTTCATTCTTAAGTAATCTTAATTACTTTTCACCAAATCACTCCAATTCTCATTAGAAATAATTTGATTAATAAGTTGCATATGGTGATTAAACATACATAACAAAAATTGCACTAATTGAAATTAAATCTTCAATAATATAAGATAAAAATGTAGTTCTTAGTTAATTCATCATTATAATTCTCATACAAAGACTTAGCCTAGATACATGATTAAGAAGCAATAAAAGAAAACTAAATTCAATATAGAAAGAAAGATGAAAAGAGAAAGAATTGAATAAGTAAAACTCCCTTCTATGTCTTCTAAAGAATTCTTGATTTAGGATGATCTTCTTTTGCACTTGGCTTTATCTTCTTTAAGTGTTTCTTACAATTACTCTTAAAACTAAAAGATAATAATTGTATTTCTAAAACACTATAATAATTCATATGTACTCCTTGTTTTAGACTAGAAATGATGCATATATAGAGCTCAGAAGCTGCTGGAAGTGACTAGAATATGGTTGGACTTGGAAAGGGTCACCCCCCTTTACAAATTCTATAACTTCAAGGGCATTTTCATCCATATATATGACTTTATCTTTAGAAAGCTCTTGATGAAAGTTGTAGATCATTCTATTATCTTTTTATAGAAACTTGAATCACCTAATTTAGATGTCTGTATATAGAGTTATGGATAAATACAAAAACTGCTCAAACCGAGAAAAGTTGCAACTCTTGGGCAAGGCATGAGTGTGACGACTCATCACTGGGTGATGACTCATCATAAAAACTCTTAGTGATGAGTCGTACACCTTCTTAATGATCCAAGCTTGACTCCTTTTGCTTCTTATTTTGTTCCAATCAACTCTAAGTGTCTTATAAATGTTATTTGAGCCCTAAATCATGCATAAAACTTACATAGTGAGTCCTAATGAAAAAATCAGTAAAAACATAAATTCAATAACCAAAAAAACACATAAAACATAATGAAATGAAAATAAACCTTAACTAGCCTAAATAACTATGCACATTTGCATTATATCAAACTCTCCCACATGTAGACCTTACTTGCCCTCAAGCAAAGAAAAGATCTAGTATAGAAAAGCACACAAAATTTTCATCTCTTCCAAAGAAAATGTAGTTATCTTGTCAATTCATCTCAAGAATGAAAGAGGTTATAAAAGATAGTTAATCAATCAAACTTTAATGCTCGATAATAATAAAACAAGCAAGTTTCATATTATAAGCAACAAATTCACCAATTTATCTCAATTTACTAATAATAAAATCAAAAACACAAAGCCAAAGTTCAAACCAAACTACTTAAATAAAATAGTCATTCTCCAAACTTATAATTTCCTAGAAGCAAAAGCAACCTTGAGACAATGTTAAGCACACACATCATCTCATTCTTCTCATGGCATTTTTAGACATTTTATTTAATAATATATTTTTTGGATGTATTCTTTCTGAATGAATGTGACTAAGAAGCATACTCAATCACACAAAAATTGCTCAAAATACATCTACTTATAATGTTGTACATTTCTTTCCGAATGTATGTAACTAAGGAGCATACTAAATTACACACAACTTACTCGAAATGCAAACTTCAAAAGCATTTGTTTTTCTTTTCTTTTGCTTTTAAATCTTGTCCTCATCCATTATTGAAAAGTGAGTTTCATGAGTATTATGGCTATAGTTTCCCTAAGGTTACTCAAAATTCTAAGAAAACCTAAGCTTGAATCTTTACCACTTTAGCCTTAAGCATAGCTAGCAAGTTGACTAAATATTCTTTAGATCTTAGAAACAATAAAAAGAGATAAAAAGGAAAATTTATAACCTATACTAGATGAAACTTTCAACTTCTATTAATAGAGCATACAAAATCTAATTATCAACATTAATGATTAACCTTAATCAAAATCAATAGACTAATAAGAATAACTACTTATTAAATATAAGAAGAGAATGAATAATATAAATGCAAAATAGCACTAACAATACCCTAAATACATAATGAAAAATGCAATAATGACATAACATATAAATGCGAAACATACAACACGTATAAAACATATAAATAATATACTACTAATATACCACTAATATACTACTAATATACCACTAATATACTACTAATATCCTACTAATATCCCTTCCTTGACACTTAAAAACATGCATTGTCCTCAATGTAATAAAAATAAAGAAAGGGAAAGGATAAATGTACTCCCTCAATCATTTTTAGGGGTAGGAGGTGGAAACTCGATCGGATAGCCAAAGCGAGGGAAAAATGATTCAATTTATTGTTAGTGATATGCACTAGGTCAATCATTTGTGATTATGTATTGACTTTCTTATTTTATTAATAAAGAGGTATTATATTATCATTTGATTTTATGATAATTACATGAATGGTTAATTCTTACTAAGGCCATCAAGTATGTGACTTGATAGTAAAACCCTTAGATTAAAATAAGAGTTCTATTCTAATTATCCCTAGCCATTTATTCATTATATGAATATTAAAGTATTAAGGATAGTATGATGTTGACTGATGGTTATGTTTTACTAATCATAAATATGAGATATTAAGTCAACTCATAGGTACATGATGAGAGATCATGTACTGGATTGACCTACTATGAGAATACTACATAGATTATTGTCATAAGTATTTCTTATCATAGTAATTTTATTTCGGTCCTTTGACCTTGAAATCATCATGGATTTCTATATAGCCATTTTATGTTTTGACACATTCTAACATTGTCTTTAACCAGATGATTAAAAGAATGTTATTGGATATAAAATTAGTTATGTGAGGAATGTGAGTGATTTAGAAGGAATTTATCCCTCATTAATATGAGAAAGATATCTAAAGGCCCCTTGATGAGATAGACTGAATAAAATGCATGGCCATGCTGAAATGAATTGATAAAGAGTTATCATTTTCAGTCTACTTGGAATCAAGTCATAATATTGAATTATATAAGGATGACATTCTATGCCTTATGTTCAATTAAGATATCATGTGATAAAGGGACAATAAAATTCACTGTAATTAGGTTATGTCGGATTATTGACTTCATATGACTTGGGTAGTCATAATGTCTTGCTAGAGGCCACTTATGACTTGTAGGCCTAAATAGAGATTTAGGCCCACTGCCAATGTTATATGAACCTACAGGGTCACACACTTAGAACAAGCCCAAAATGGATATGGGTTTAATAAGCCCAAAATAAACTCAGTGGAAATAAATAATTAAAGTGTTTTATTTATTTATTTATTTGTTTATTTATTTAAGATAAATGTTATTTTAAATAAATAAATAAGATATTATTTTTGATTTGTTTTTAAATAAAATCAGAATATAATAAATGGAAAATTACCAAAAGGTTATTGGTAAGTGAAACCCTAACTTGGAGTCTATAAATATGTTATATTCTCTAGGGTTTCACATACTTGTTTTTGCCTCCAAATTCGTTTTCTTTCCTCTTAGAAAACAAAGACAGAGTTTTTCCTTTTGTTCTTGATTTGTGAGATAGTTAAGAGGTTGCTAGCACCCACACTCAAATTCGTTTTGTGAAGGGCTATTCATGTGGATACCTATAGAGGACGCATCCTTTTGGAGACGTCTTGATCTGAATAACCAAGCCAAAAAGCTCGAGGTAAGGTGTCACCGGTGTGAACCTCCTCTCATCCTTCCAGAGAATCTTGCCTCTTCTGCGTTTTGGTAAGATTATTAAAAACCCTAGATTTAATCTATTAGTCAAATTACATGGATCCTGGCTTGGGAACGTGACAAAATTTTAATTTTTCCACTGCGTTTGCATCACGGAACCCAACAGTGGTATCAGAGCCACTTGTAATTCGATTAATTGATTTTGTGTATATGTGATATATGTTAGGGTTTAAGATTCGTTTTGAAAAGGGTTTCAAAATTATCAAAAGGGGTTTTGATTTGTTTTGTGACAATTCTGGGTAATCTATTTGAAAACGGAATTAAACATTAATTTGATTAATGTTTGTAATTGTTTAATGTGATTAAACTAAAAGCAATTTTTGATTTTATGAATTAAGAATATTGTTTCATGAAAAACGAATTTTGTATGATGTTTTTATGAAAAACGAATTAAGAATAATGTTTTGATTAATATGATTAATTAAAGCAGCATATTTGTTTCCTATTTTAATTAGAAAAACATTTTCTATTTGATTAGGAAAATCGTTTTTAATTAAATCTGAAACAGAAATTTTGTTTTCAAAAACCTAATCACTTAAGGATTTAAATCTGTTATGTATTCTATTTTGATTAATATGATTAATTGAAGCAGCTTATTTGTTTCCTATTTTAATTAGAAAAACGTTTTCTATTTGATTAGGAAAATCATTTTTAATCTGAAACAGAAATTTTGTGATTATGCAGATTATGTGTTAAGGGCAATCTGTTTAAATGTTAAACAGATTATGCAGAATGGATATGTTTTCTATAGATTCGTTCAAGCTGTAATTTTGATTACACAAATTAGGGTTTTTCTTAATGGATGCGTCTGTTTTAATAAAAAAATTTTTTTTTTGATCTGTTTTGAATAGATTTTTCAGACTGTAAAACGTTTACAAAAGGTGATGTTTTTAAGCAACAAACTGATTTAGTAACATGATTACGAAAATTGGTTAATTGCTTCCTTGACGCAAATAAGGGTTTTAAGGTGGCTGTTTTAATTGAGCATTTTTGTCTATTTTGAACAAATTGATTTTATAGTAATTTGATTACGAAAATTCATTAATGTTCAGAAATTTGAAAGGCAACTCACCGAAGAGCTAAGGTAAAGGTAAGGGTTTTAAGGTGGCTGTTTTAATTGAGCCAGTCAGCGGGACCGCCACCTGGGGTGTTGCCCCCGGACCCCGCCAGGGGCGCTGCCCCTTGGACCCTGCCAAGGGGCGATGCCCCTTGGAACCCCACTAGGGGCGCTGCCCCTTGACCCCAAAAGAATTGTCACATTAGTTTATTTTTGAACATAATGATTGGATTTAATAACTAAATAGATTATTATGTTATACATGTTTGTTATTTTATGCATGGTGCATAGCATGGCCCTCAGACCAATGTGATTGGATTTTATTTTTATGGGTTGTAATTTTAAATACGGTCTGCGAGTCATTTTTGTTTTATTTTATTTATTTTATTAGAAAAGTGTGGAATAAATTACAACAATTTTTGTAAATCAAGACCCATGGTGCAATTCAAGTTGGAGGCCCAGGATGGAGATCCAAGGTGGGAACCAAAAAAGGGAGATCCAAGGTAGAAGATGGAGATCCAAGTTGGAGGCTCAATTTGTAATTGTAATATTACCTAGGTTTGACCATTGATCTTCATATTGGCTTATGAAGATCAACTTAGATTTGGGCCATGCTATGTCACATTTATTTATTTGTTGTTATGTATGCGATGCCATGTGATGCCATGTATGTGATGCCATATGATGCCATGCAATACAACATAACAATAACTGAATACGATTAAATAAAGATGAACCCTCATTTAATATTAAGTCATTATAAATGCCTTCCATAAGTTCAACACTTGTCAAGCCTTAGATTATTATATATGAGCCTGCCAAAGCAGGGTGTATAAATTTATCTGGGGAAGGCAAGTTGGATAATGGTGCTATCCAAATGTTTGATATGGTTTGACTTAACTAGGTTATCAAAATGGTTTTGGACCTAGGGCATTATATGGGATTTTTAGCCATGACATGTGATGTCAAATCCCATACCATCCAAGAGTTACATGAGATGTAATTGATAAGAGTTGTCTACCTAAATAACCATATTTTAGGTCATGAGCCAAAGCTCACTTAGAGTATGGTGAAATATGGATCTTGGCCCACTAAAATTTCTAAAATTAACTTAGAGGGTTATTGATTTGAGTAAATTTAGTGGGAGTTTTTATTATGCCTTATACATATTTAATAAAATACTGAATGGACTTTGCATATATTTGTTGTAGATAATGACTTCAAACACTACACCTACCATGTCACTGCGATCGATCCTTGTGAAGGATAAGCTCAATGGGACTAATTTTCTTGATTGGTACAGAAACCTAAGAATTGTTCTTAGGCATGAGAGAAAGGAATACATCCTTGATCAACCCATCCCTGAGGAACCAGTTGCCAATGCTCCTAGAGCACAAAGGGATGCTTATACCAAGCATCTAAATGATTCTACTGATGTCACTTGTGTCATGCTTGGATGTATGGAATCTGAGCTGCAAAAGCAACTGATGGAAATGGAGGCTTATACTATGATAGGCCATCTCAAGGAAATGTTCCAAGAGAAAGCCATAATTGAAAGGTTCAATACCATCAGGGCATTGCTTTCCTGCAAGCTGACTACTGGCGGCTCTGTCAGTCCTCATGTTCTCAAGATGAAGGGTCATCTTGATCACTTGGACAAGCTTGGTCTCAATATTGAACAAGAACTGGCTGTGGATATTATTCTCCAATCTTTGCCTGAAGCTTATGATAGCTTTATTATGAATTTCAATATCCATAGTATGGAGAAGACTATTTTAGAGTTGCATGGGATGCTGAAAACTACTGAAAAGAACATCAAGAGTAACACCAAGGATGTTCTCATGGTCAATAAGGGAAAGGGGATGAAAAGGGTTGGAAAGGGAAAGGGCTAGGTCTTTAAAGGCTTTCAGAAGCCCAAGCCAAAGCCCAAGCCCAAATCCAAAGCTGAACCCAAAGCAAAGGAAGGAATTTGTTTTTTCTGTAATGAGCCAGGCCATTGGAAAAGAAATTGCAAGCTCTATTTGGATGATCTGAAGAAGAAAAAGGGTGGTGAGACTACCTCTTCAGGTATTCATGTTATAGAATTAAATTTATCTGCTTCTACTTCTGATTCTTGGGTATTAGATACTGGATCAGGATCTCACATTTGTACAAATGTGCAGGGTCTAAAAAGGAGTAGATCATTGGCAAGAGGCGACGTGTACTTACGAGTTGGCAATGGAGCAAGAGTTGCTGCTTTAGCTGTAGGAACTTATGAATTACCTTTGCCTAGTGGACTTATTTTATCTTTAGAAAGTTGTTATTATGTACCTACTTTATGTAGGAATATTATTTCTGTTTCTTGTTTGGACAAGAAAGGATTTGAATTTGTTATTAAGAATAATAAATGCAGTATTTATCAGGATAACATTTTCTATGGATATGCTCCATGCACTAGTGGACTTTATGTTTTAGATGCCGAAGACACTAATGAAATGCCAATCTATAACGTTGATACAAAGAAGTCTAAATCTAATGATTTAAACTTGACCTACCTCTGGCATTGTCGTTTAGGCCATATAAATGAAAAACGCATTTCAAAGCTACACCAAAATGGGCTTTTAAATTCATTTGATTATGAATCATTTGATACATGTGAATCTTGTTTACTTGGAAAAATGACTAAAACACCTTTTACTGGACAAAGTGAGAGGACTAATGACTTATTGGGCCTAATACATTCTGATGTATGTGGACCATTAAGCTCAACTGCTAGAGGAGGTTTTCAATACTTCATAACTTTCACAGATGATTTTAGTAGATATGGTTATCTCTATCTAATGAAACATAAATCTGAATCTTTTGAAAAGTTCAAAATTTTCAAGAATGAAGTACAAAATCAACTTGGTAAAAATATTAAAGCACTAAGATCTGATCGAGGTGGTGAATATTTAAACTAAGAATTTACAGATCATCTTAGAGATTGTGGGATTGTTTCATAATTGACTCCTCCAGGTACACCACAATGGAATGGTGTGTCTGAACGTAGAAATCAAACTCTATTGGATATGGTTCGATCTATGATGAGTCAATCTGATCTTCCAATCTCTTTTTGGGGATATGCTTTAGAAACTGCTGCATTCATTTTGAATAGAGTTCCATCAAAGGCAGTTGAAAAGACACCATATGAGAAATGGACTGGAAAAACTCCCAATTTGTCTTTTCTTAAGATTTGGGGCGGTGATGCTTTTGTAAAATGTCAAATCTCAGATAAACTAGCACCCAAATCTAATAAATGCCTTTTTGTGGGATATCCTAAAGAAACTAAAGGATATTACTTCTATAATGCATCTGAGAACAAAGTGTTTGTGTCTCAGAATGGTGTATTTTTGGAAAAAGAGTTTATTTCCAAAGGAACCAGTGGGAGCATAGTGCAACTTGAAGAAATTCAAGGCCCATAAAATAGCATTGTACATGATATGGAACCACAGCTGAATCAACAAGAAGTTGTTGAGCCTGCACAAGTACCAGAAGGCCCAAGGAGGTCTGATAGGACACGTCAAATCCCCATGAGATATGGATTTCTCATAACTAGTGATTATGATGTGTTAATTGTGGATCAAAATGAGCCCACATCCTATCAGGAGGCCATAAATAGTCCTGACTCTGAGAAATGGCTTGAAGCCATGAGATCAGAAATGCAATCCATGTATGATAATCAAGTATGGACCTTGATTGACCCAAATGATGGTTTAAAAACTATTGGGTGCAAATGGGTTTTCAAAAAGAAAATCGACATGGATGGCAATGTGCATACCTTTAAGGCAAGACTAGTTGCAAAAGGTTTCAAACAAACACATGGTATAGACTATGATGAAACCTTTTTACCAGTGGCTATGCTAAAATCTATTCGAATTCTCCTTGCCATAGCTGCATACTATGATTATGAAATATGGCAAATGGACGTCAAAACAACATTTCTTAATGGAAATTTACTTGAGGATGTGTACATGACACAGCCAGAGGGTTTTGTTAGTCCTGAGAATTCTAGAAAGGTATGCAAGCTTCAAAGATCCATTTATGGATTGAAGCAAGCATCTCGGAGTTGGAATCTTCATTTTGATGAAGCAGTTAAAGAATTTGGCTTCATTAAAAATGATGATGAACCTTGTGTCTACAAGAAAGTTAGTGGGAGTGCTATTGTGTTTTTAGTGTTGTATGTGGATGACATACTACTCATTGGAAATGATATCCCTATTTTACAAAATGTTAAATCATGGTTAGGGAATTGTTTCTCAATGAAAGACTTAGGTGAAGCTGCTTATATATTAGGCATCAAGATCTATAGAGATAGATCTAAAAGGCTTATTGCCCTAAGTCAAAGCACTTATATTGATAAGGTATTGAACAAGTTTAATATGCAAGATTCCAAGAGAGGATTCTTGCCAATGTCACATGGCATTAGTCTCAGCAAGACTCAGTGTCCTATGACACAAGATGAGCGAGACCGCATGAGTAAGATTCCATATGCTTCTGCTATTGGATCTATCATGTATGCAATGTTATGTACTCGACCTGATGTTTCATATGCCTTAAGCACAATGAGCAGATACCAATCAGACCCAGGTGAAAGTCACGGGACAGCAGTTAAAAATATCCTTAAGTACTTAAGAAGAACTAAGGATGCATTTTTACTGTATGGTGGTCAGGAAGATGAGCTAGTTGTAAATGGTTACACAGATGCCAGCTTCCAAACTGACAAGGATGATTTTTAATCACAGTCAGGATATGTGTTTTGTTTGAATGGAGGTGCAGTGAGCTGGAGGAGTTCCAAGAAAGACACTATTGTTGATTCTACAACAGAAGCTGAGTACATAGCTGCCTCAGAAGCAGCTAAGGAAGCTGTTTGGATTAAAAAGTTCATAACTGGACTAGGTGTTATTCCTAGTATATCAGATCCAGTGAACTTATATTGTGACAATAATGGAGCTATAGCCCAAGCTAAGGAGCCCAGATCACATCAGAGATCCAAACACATACTCAGGCGTTATCATCTTATTCAAGAAATTATTGAGAGAGGAGATGTCAAGATATGCAGAGTACCTACAAATGATAATGTTGCTGATCCACTGACTAAGCCTCTTCCACAGCCTAAACATGAGAGTCATACTAGGTCCATGGGTATACGATACGATGTTGATTGGGCCTAGTGCAAGTGGGAGATTGTTAGTGATATGCACTAGGTCAATCATTTGTGATTATGTATTGACTTTCTTATTTTATTAATAAAGAGGTATTATATTATCATTTGATTTTATGATAATTACATGAATGGTTAATTCTTACTAAGGCCATCAAGTATGTGACTTGATAGTAAAACCCTTAGATTAAAATAAGAGTTCTATTCTAATTATCCCTAGCCATTTATTCATTATATGAATATTAAAGTATTAAGGCTAGTATGATGTTGACTGATGGTTATGTTTTACTAATCATAAATATGAGATATTAAGTCAACTCATAGGTACATGATGAGAGATCATGTACTGGATTGACCCACTATGAGAATACTACATAGATTATTATCATAAGTATTTCTTATCACAGTAATTTTATTTCGGTCCTTTGACCTTGAAATCATCATGGATTTCTACATAGCCATTTTATGTTTTGACACATTCTAACATTGTCTTTAACTGGATGATTAAAAGAATGTTGTTGGATATAAAATTAGTTATGTGAGGAATGTGAGTGATTTAGAAGGAATTTATCCCTCATTAATATGAGAAAGATATCTAAAGGCCCCTTGATGAGATAGACTGAATAAAATGCATGGCCATGCTGAAATGAATTGATAAAGAGTTATCATTTTCAGTCTACTTGGAATCAAGTCATAATATTGAACTATACAAGGATGACATTCTATGCCTTATGTTCAATTAAGATATCATGTGATAAAGGGACAATAAAATTCACTGTAATTAGGTTATGTCGGATTATTGACTTCATATGACTTGGGTAGTCATAATGTCTTGCTAGAGGCCACTTATGACTTGTAGGCCTAAATAGAGATTTAGGCCCACTGCCAATGTTATATGAACCTACAGGGTCACACACTTAGAACAAGCCCAAAACGGATATGGGTTTAATAAGCCCAAAATAAACTCTGTGGAAATAAATAATTAAAGTGTTTTATTTATTTATTTATTTGTTTATTTATTTAAGATAAATGTTATTTTAAATAAATAAATAAGATATTATTTTTGATTTGTTTTTAAACAAAATCAGAATATAATAAATGGAAAATTACCAAAAGGTTATTGGTAAGTGAAACCCTAACTTGGAGTCTATAAATATGTTATATTCTCTAGGGTTTCACATACTTGTTTTTGCCTCCAAATTCATTTTCTTTCCTCTTAGAAAACAAAGACAGAGTTTTTCCTTTTGTTCTTGATTTGTGAGACAGTCAAGAGGTTGCTAGCACCCACACTCAAATTTGTTTTGTGAAGGGTTGTTCGTGTGGATACCTATAGAGGACACATCCTTTTGGAGACGTCTTGATCCGAACAACCAAGCCAAAAAGCTCGAGGTAAGGTGTCACCGGTGTGAGCCTCCTCTCATCCTTCCAGAGAATCTTGCCTCTTCTGCATTTTGGTAAGATTATTAAAAACCCTAGATTTAATCTATTAGTCGAATTACATGGATCCTGGCTTGGGAATGTGATAAAATTTTAATTTTTCCGCTGCGTTTGCATCACGGAACCCAACATTTATAATCCATTTTATGTTGCCGACAAGCAAGTTGTTAGTTTTGAAACTCCATTTCATTGAGTTGATGTTGCATAGCAATCTGCATATCCAATATTTGATCCCAAATAAGAGGATGGGCACTTGAGTATCCATTGGTGGTACTTTGAATTGGATAAGTAAGGAGAGGAACATCACCAAATGGTGTAAATTGGGAAGTTCCTCCTCTAGATCACTCTGCTCGATAGATTCTGCATAGTGTTGCTTTACAGCTAGTGGTGGTCCTTTATTTCCTTTCCAACAAGAATGGGAATGTGGACGAATAAAATAGAATGTAGCATTCACTACTTCTCCTCTCACAAAAGCTTAGTAAAATAAGAACGCTCAACAAAATGAGTATAGTGAGCAAGGTTAACATTCAAAGCCTTTACAATAATGGTAATCAAATGTCCATGAGTCAAAGGTGCATCCTTATAGGAAGCATAAGCTAACAATTGATTAAACACCCAATAAGTCCAATACACTTGTTTCTTATTGTGAATGGACCACATTAAAAATAATTCTAGTGCAGAAACTCTATTGAATTCAGTTTTATGAAACAGAAAACATGTGTAGAGGGCAAGGTTTAGCACGCATCCAAGATTTTAGCAATCGTGACATTGTTTAGGCTCAGGGCCTTAGGGAACACACTACTATATCACAAAGTCATAGCATGGAGAAGAGGAGTCACCACCTAGGGTAATAACTAGGACAATTTGATTGGTGGTACTCGATTCTCTAAAAGAAAGTTAGCACCACAACCAGGAGATTCTGGGAACAAAATACTAACTTCTCTTAGTCTCGTGTTCATTTAGAATAATTTTATAAATGATTATTTCATCCTCTAATTACATGCAATTTTATTTAAACCTTATTTGACATCCATCTAACCCTAGGCATCTAGTTAATAAAATTACACATAAAAATGCACTCAAGATTGTGTTGTCCCTAAGTCTAAACTATGTTAATTTTATTAAAAAGTTAGCTAGATTTACATTTTATTTACAAGTGAGAAAGGGACTAAAGGTGGGCCTACATTTTTATTAATTAGTGAGCCTAGATCTATTTATTTTACTTTGTCTAAAAAATGGGCTTAAGTCTATTCAATTTTAAAATTGAATTAATGGGCCTAAGTCTAACTTGGTTTTATTTTAAGTAAAATGTGGGTCTAGGTCTATTTATTTTAAAAGAAATGAAATTAATTAGGCTCAGCTAAGTCTAAATAAGTTTTAATTAACTAGATGGGCCTAAAATCTAATTAACCTAATGGGCCTAAATTGATTTTAATTATTTAAAGCCCTAAACCATTTTTAAGCCTATTTAAAGTGAGTTGGACCTAAGCATGGGCTTAGGGCCCAAAATAATATAAAAAAATCCAAAAACACAACCTAAAATAAATAAAACATAACAAAGGATCAAGCATACATTATAGTGATTTTCTAGAAACCCTAAATCAATTGCATGCAAACTCTAAATTAAGCTACTGCCACCATTGATTTTAATTGATTTTTTACCCAATTGAACCTAATTACTAATTGATTTTAAATGCAGAAAATTAAATTTTTCACTATTCCCACTACTGGGGCTATTAAAAACTATGTACAAAAACTAAAAGTAATAAATTATATAGCCATGAATTAAAATAACTACAAAGGACAACAAAATGCATAATAAAAATTAAAATCCTAAGAACTATTGAAAAATAGTACAGGTTCATCCATGACATTCTATGGCTTCTGTTCAATTCTTGAACATTATACTATTTCTTCCTCAATCCCCGCTCAAATATCAAAACAAAAAAACACAAAAAATTAGATTAGTGAAATTTAATACTCAAATTAATAACAAAAATAAAATAAAAATCATTAAGGAAGAAAAGAATAAAAAAACACTGTGATGATCTTAGATGCTATGCAAATGCCTTTTTTTAGCCCCTAAGATTGGATTATCACCATTAAAATTGACTCTGTATTGATTTAATTCTAGACTAGGATTTGATTGTGTTCGAAGACACTGACAATATCCAAAATTAGGGTTTTTTGAAAAATAATGGTATTCTTCGCATAACTCTCTTCTCTCTTTCGTAGTCTCTCTATTTTTTTCTCAATATGTGTGTGTGTGAGTTTCTCTCCATCTGTGTGAGTCTCCAGCCCCCTCTTCATGTAGACTCTTTACTTTTTAAAGTAAAGTCTGCACGTACTGACTTCTTCCTTTGGAGCAATAGAATACATATGATAGCATTTGTTTTTTATTTCAAAATCTTACGCATTTTGAATTCATAAAAAAACTTATCAAATAATAAGAATGATAAAATTGAATTTTCAACCAATCAAAACACTAACAAAAATGAAAAAAATTAAGAAAATAGGCAAAAAATAAAAAAAGGACTTTTTAAGTGTCGATATTATGCAATATTGACCTCTTTTTTTTTAACTTTTAATTACCAAAAGACCCTTAAAAAGTGACTTCCTTGTAATAAAATCCTAAAAAATTTTGTAATTTAGTCCTTAAAGTCAAGAAAATTGACAACCAAGTTCAATTTTTGAATAAATTTCATCATAGGGGCTTACATCGCAATTGTGCACAGTTTTATCCTGAAATTGGGTGCTTATAGTTCCCCCCCTTTGTCGCTGTTTGCTTGATAAATTATGGCAAAGCAATAGAAGCACAAAATTTTGAAAGAAAGAAATTAGGACACTTGATTATATCCTAAATGATAGATTGATGCTCAAATTTCTGAGCAAGGTGTAATGTTTGACAAGTCTCACTTTATTTCCTACTGAACATATAATGGACTTTGTGCAAATGAGTTTTGCTATATTCCCTTTGGGACGTTTAGTGATGATAAATTGAAAACTTGCTATAGTACTTGTGGAATGTCTAGCAATGATGAATTTCATTATATTCCCTATGGAATGTCTAACGATGCACACTATATTCCCTGTGGAACATCTAGTGATGATAAATTGAAAACTTGCTATAGTTCATGTGGAACATCTAGCACTGATGAATTTCATTATATTCCCTATGGGACGTTTAATGATGCATACTATATTCTTTATGGAATGTCTAGTAAAATTAAATTGAAAATCTATTATAGTTCCTGTGGTACGTCTAGCACTGATGAATTTCATTATATTCCCTATGGAACGTCTAACGATGCACACTATATTCCCTGTGGGATGTCTAGTGAAATTGAATTAAAAATCTGCTATAGTTCCTGTGGAACGTCTAACACTGATGAATTTCATTATATTCCCTATGGGACATCTAACGATGTACACTATATTCCCTATGGGATGTATAGTGAAGTTGAATTGAAAATCTGCTATAGTTCCTATGGAACATCTAGCAATGATGAATTTCGTTATATTCCCTGTGGGACATCTAACGATGTACACTATATTCCCTATGGGATGTTTAGTGAAGTTGAATTTAAAATCTGCTATAGTTCTTATGGAACGTCTAGCAATGATGAATTTTGTTATATTCCCCGTGGGACGTCTAACGATGTACACTATATTCCCTGTGGGATGTTTAGTGAAGTTGAATTTAAAATCTGCTATAGTTCTTATGGAACATCTAGCAATAATGAATTTTGTTGTATTCCCCATGGGACGTCTAACGATGCACACTATATTCACTGTGGGACATCTAATGAAGTTAAATTGAAGATCTGTTATAGTTCCTATGGAACATCTAGCATTGATGAATTTGAAAGTTTTATGTCATAACTGCTATGCAGTACATAACATAATGAAGGTTATGACTATTGTGTAGCACATAACATAATCATTTGAAATTCATATCATAGCTATTGTGCAGCATATGAATCCTTTGATCGAAATGATGCATGTAAAATGCAAAAAATGAATTCTGTAATCTTGTTCTGTATTCTGTAGTTGATAAAAAATTTAGAATCACAGATTGATTATGCAATTTTAATAATTCAATGAATTATTAATTAGGAATATATTCCTAATTAGAATGCAATTATGGACTAAATTGTAATAAAGGAACTTGGATCCATGTATAAGAACCAAAGTGGATATTTTCCACTTTATATATACTTTCCTTTTTGCATGTAACATTCCATTATCTCCTTTCTTCATTTTCCTTTCCTTTCATTTTCTCTCTTTTTATTGATTTTCTTTCCTTGATCTCTTCATCATTTAACGTCTGATTTGTAATCTGTTTTATCCTATGGCCTCCTTGTCACATAGACAACATAAGAGAGTTGAGACTTTAGAACATTAGAGGATTCTGCCTCCTTGTTTTCCTCAGAATGATCTTGGACTTTGAGAAGACTCAACTATCTTTCCTTTGACTCATTTACATACCCAGAGGTGTAGAGATGTAGGTAATGCAATAACTTTTCTTGCTTCTGTTTATCTTTGCAAAAATAGCATCTGTACAATTAGTAATCAGAGTCAGTTTTAGAGTAAAGATTGACATGTATATTAGTAAGAAATTAACATGAAGATGCATGATAAAATTGAAATTGAACTCTAAAAATATGAAATTTAGCCTCTAGGTTATTCGAATGACTGATCGAATTTCTAGAATTCTAGTCGGAATTCTAGATTTTTTATCAGCTAGGCTAATACTAATTGGCATTCTAGATTGTCGGTCGTCAATTTACATTACCGATTAGCTCTTTTTTTAAGGGTCAATTAATTAATTAATTAATTAACTAATTAAATCCTTCAATTTAAATTCTTTAATTAATTAATTAATTAATCTTTCAATTAATTAGTTATTATTTTTAAATTGAAATAGCATTCGATGAAGTTCATGGGCTATTTCAATCTAGCTCAGGAATTATTTTATGAATTGCCAGAGCAGGTGACACGTCTGATTTAGGCCTTTGGATTCAGGCATTTCATTGCTGCACTTCCAACTATTCGAGGCCGATCTGACCATTACTCTTTGTTTGCTTTGATCGAGCAATGGATGGATACTTCCCACACTTTTCATACTCATGTGGGTGAGCTAACCATTTCACCTATGAGTTTCTTTGCTATCACTGGGATTGACTTTGGAGAATCCCTGATCCCCAGTTCCATTTAATGTCAGCTATTGTAGTCTTTCAAAGCATGCACAGAGTTAGTATGTGTGAGATTTGATCGTGTTCGCTCCAGCATAGAAGAATCAAAAGAATGTTCTTCTTTCATCCTTAGTTAAGGGATTCAGATGCCTTCCTATTTCTACTCCTCGTCAGATTGTAGTTGAGGGATTCATACGCCTTCCTATTTCTACTCCTCATTAGATTGTCCATAAGGCGAGGTGTTTCCTTTTGATATTATTAGGCATGACCCTCTTTTGTGAGACTGGTCATGAGGTTAGTATTGTTCTGTTGGGTCCTCTTCGTGACTTGGATCTAGTTGCCACACTGGTTTGGGGATCTACTGCACTCACTTATATTTACTACAGACTGGACACTATTTGTAGAGGTATTGTCATGATTTATGGCTTTTGGCATGTCTTACATGTATGTTCTCCTTCCTTTAATCTTTATAGTCTTGCTTTTCTTTGCCTTTTTCTGATATGTTCTCTTTCTTCTAGAGATCAGGCTAATTTGAGTCTTTGACGCTATCAGTTCTGATAGGACTTTTCCTCTGATGATGAGATGGGGTTCAACCCACCTTGCTAAGAACAGAAATACTTTGTAGATGTATCATGACCAGCTGAACACTGTCGAGTGGCACCTAGTAAGAAAAAATAAAACCATTAGTATGTTATAATTTAATAGAGATTAGACTTAATTTACATAAATTATAGATAAACTCCAATTGGTTGGAGGATGTTAAAGACATCCAACGCTATGATTTCATGGCAGCTACAGTTTTCCTTAAGCCTATGAGGATCCTACTCTCTGGTTATGGTTGTTTGATGTGGTATTTAAGGGAGCAAGTGTATCGCTGGTCTTCTGACCCTTCTCGATGTTGCATTCCATCTGATATTCCTTCCTCTATGCTCTGCACCTCACATCTTACAAGTTTAGAGTTGAGGGATGCACTATAGGGATATGCTACCTTAGATTTTCTTAAGTGTTTTGACATTATTAGTAATTTATCTATGAGAGCCTCTTGGAGCATGTTCCCATTGATGATGATGAGGTAATTTTTCATTATTTCAGCTTCTACTTCTAGATCTATGAATCACTCCTCTTTATAGTTTGAGGAGGTTCATTCTTCTGTTAATGCAAATGAGGAGACTGAGATTGCTCCAAAGACTAGTTTGTTCATGATATTGAGAGTCTTGAGCCCAAACCTAGTCCTGTTCATCATACTCAGCATGTTGGGACTAGTTGCGAAGGTGCTTTTGTGAGCATTACCCTTGGTGATATCTCACTTCCATATAGGCCCATGTTCTACTAAGCTCCTACTATTTAGACTCCAGTTGAGTAGCAGATGCATTTTAGTGATGCTTAGCTTTCTATTTTTTCTCCCACAGATGCCTCTCATGTGAGTTTTTTCTGACTTGTTCCTTGTGTAATCTATACACTTGACACTAATGTTAATAAATTTACAAAACATGTCCCTGGGACACAGGCAGAGTATTTACATGGACTTGCCTCACCTTAGAGGTTATTCACTATGCATGTTATAGATAGTTGGAGGATAAGTGTATGTATAATAAAGATGCAAATGTATGCACATCATGTGTTTTCTATGTGTATAGAGCTACTTGAGCGGTCTGGAGTGCGAGATTGAGATACTTCGTCGACAGCTTATAGGTTTGGGCTTTGATCCTTACATTACTGGGACTTCCTCTGTTAGAGCTCTGGACATCTTTCACCATGATGACTCTACTAGAGGATGGAGCCCATGGCCAGATTCTAGAGCTCAAGACGATTGATTTAGGCTATCAGATTTTTCTATCATATTGCTATGTTAACTAACTCTACAAGTTAGATGCACTTCCTTTTGGATTTACAATTCCTACAGAATTATTAAAGTTAGTTTCAATCATGATGAATGTATAAAAGTACACTATAATATTGATAATTTATGAGAAAATTCATCATTTTATCATGAGATAGCATGCACTTAATGAATCTCACTATTTTTTATTTTCATGACTATCACTTATTTGCCATTTGCAAAGGTCAGAGGCATTGTTAACCATCTTATGCTGAGAGTGTATCTTTTACCAAGTGAAGAGCTTACTTCCATACCTAATTTTAGGGAGAATTTGCTACACAAAACTTATGGAAATTAAGCATAAAAATATTGAATTCGGAGTATCAAAATAGTCTTTGAATTATTTTTGTGCTTTTCTTCCTTATCCAAGTATTCCCTTACCTCTCTCATATTACTCAACATGGATATCGTCGGAAAGGTCCTTTGGATACTCATACTCTTATAGAGCATTGGAGTAAATAGAATAAGTTTTTTTTAACATGGGTCATCTTTTAGTATTCCCTCGCCTTTCTTGTATTACTTAGCGTGGATACCACTAGAGGTTCACATTGATACTCTTGCTCATTTTTGGGCATTGGAGTACATTATGCTTGCTCTTATTTTGATTCTCCTCTTAGTGTTCCCCTACCTTTCTTGTATTACTCAGCATGGATACTGTTGAAGGATTTGTACTTGTACTCATTTATGAGCATTGGAGTAGATTATATGCACATTTGTTATTCAAAAGACTAAAATGACACTTTGAAATTCAACCAATTTATACTGTAAGTCCATAGATTTTGTCTTTGCATATTCCTCCCTTTGTTTGGGTGTGAAGTAAGCATTAGATTGGTTAGAGTTTTAGAAACTCTCAGCATAGAACTATCAATAAGACATCTGAATTTTGCAAGGCTAATAAAAAGAAAGCCACTAAAATCAAAGGTCATGAGATAAGTTTTCGCACATGATATCATGAAGTGGATGAATTTACTCTCAATTTTATAAATTTTCTTTTTACTTTACTACAGAATTAAAATAAATAGAGTTATACTACTTCCCTTTGCCATTTGTCAGGCTATTTGTCACATAGAGTGAGATTTTGACAAGTAATTGGCATTTACTACCTAGTCATTCTTATTGATGTATTAATTCCTTTCCTCTTCTTCATTCTCTTTTATTTTCCCTGCACAAAATACCATAAGTTAGTATGGTTTATTTGTAAGTGAAGAAATTTTGTCAAAATGCAATGTTATTCTTTTGCATTCTTCCCTTTTTTATTATGGTGATGATGTCTCAGATCACAGGTGGTCATGATATTTTGGCATTGAGGTTGTGGCTTTAGGCTAAATTTTTCTTTCTGCTATTCTATTGATGCTTTAGTGTAAAGGGCCTCATTCCTCTTCCCAATGTTTCCTACAAAAGAAAAGATTTAGGAGTTAGTGGTTCTTTATTTCACCATCAAAGAAGTCTTCAGAGTGCATTCATCTCAAGTTTTGAATGCATTCTTCCCTTTTTATGGCCAAGCGCATGTATCACTGATATGTTAGACCTTCTCATTACCATATTCCACACCCTACAATGGTCTAATTGTTGTGGAGAAATATTCCAAATAATGCTCTTGATGAGACTATGGAAATGGACATTGAGTTTGAGGAGCTTGAAAGTCTTATCCAGCCTCTTGAGGTCACTAGGATGACGCTTCTTAATAATGTCACTCCTTTTATTTTCATTCCTTCAGATGCTTTACCTATGAATACTCTGACTACTTTCCTATACTTTCACAACACTAATCTTGAATGTTAGTAGAAAAGTGTTTGGACAATCTTGACTAGGCTCAAAGACTTTATTATGCAAAGAAAGTATTTCACAATAAATGTATGCAAGTTTAGGCATGTCATGCATGATCCTAATAGGTCTTTTGTTTGGAGCAAAGCTATGTTCGCAGCTTGGAGTGTGAGAACGAGATGCCTCATCAACAGCTTGTAGAAGCACTTGATGCTTCATTGTTGGCACTTCTGATGTTTGAGCTTCTGATATAGTCTATCGGATAAATAACTAGGCCAGTGAGTGGGGGCCATGGCTTTACACTGGAGTTCATGATTGACTGATGCACTATTGAACTTTTCTTTTTGTTACTGCTTCTACTGTATGATAACTATTATATCTATATGCTTGTAGTATACTCCTTTCTGCCTTGAGATCATTTTCACTAACTTTGAAGTTCTATTGTCATATTTACTATTTTGCCCCTAACTTGTCCTGGAGTTACATTTTGCCCCTAGCTTCATTTTGAATTCATCATAGCAATCACTTTTTTCATGTGCACAAAAGACTCAATTTGGTCATTATTGTTGTTGGCCCTTTGTCTTACTAACCCTATTAGCTGCAATCTCATGTATTGAAGATGCAAAGGAGTGGTTGAACTGACTGAAGCGAGTTCTGGATGATGAAATCAATTGGACTTGCACTTCAAAGAATTCTTGAGCAGAATATGAGGCTTGATGTTGATAATAATTGATGACAGTTATAATGTATGGGTTAAAAAGTAAGTTATTGAGCCACCTGAATTCTCAAGGTATAAAAGGACGGTAGGATTTTACAAGGAAAATTACAAAAGAGGTGGCAAAAAGAAAATGTAACTAAAATAGTGATCTCATAGCTCTGATTTAGCTTTCATCATGTATTGTTTTTTTCCATTCAGATACTTATGCTATGATAAAAACCAATATGCGATGTTTGAATGAAAATTTAAAATTCAAATTTAATCATTCATTAGGGAAAAAATGAGAATATTCATTACATCACATAATATAACTCCTTTTATCAGTCAGTCATGAATTTTCCTCTCTAATTTTTACCTTACTATTCTTTTTTCTCTTTTTTTTCTCTTTTTTTTTAAATTTTTTTTCTCACATTTCCTATATTTGGAAGTTACATCATGTGATATATGTATGTTCTTTGAATTTGTATTTGTGCCCATGTTGAATGAATCTAATTAAATTGAATTTATGTCAAACATACTGATCTAAATTATAATGCATAAGACTATTAGGATTACATAAGTAAGCATGATCAGAATTTATATCATCGATCAATAGAACAAAATAGAATTTTCATCCTCAAATAGACCGAACGTTATTACATTGGTTTCATCATAAAAGACATCAATAAAACTATCACTAATGACAGTAGCTAAATCTTGGGGTGGCTCCTCTTCAGGTGGCAGACACAACAACTCTTCAATAGCAGCACTGCCCATCCTCTCAGTTGCCAGCTTCATCACTTCCTCTTTATTGTCCTTTACTAGATTCTCCACAATCTGCTCCTTGAAGATCTCAAACCCAGGGATATCAACTCTAGCAACACTGACTAATTCCTTGGCTCCTAAATAGTATTTTCCTTCCCCTAGCTTGATAAAGTTCTAACTCAAAGGACCAACTTTTGCATAAAGCTTCCTCTTTTTTACATTGAATCTCTTCCTTGCCCTTTTGCCTTTTGGCTTTGCTTCCCCTATAAAACCTAATCCTATTATGTCATCTTGATTTTTGAATCCTAGGAATTCTAGACTTCCTTATTCATTCTTCCCCAGTCCTTGTCCAAGCCGGTAATTCATGCTCTCTATCATTTTTGCTACTCTCGGATCCATTTCAATCCCATCAAATATCCCAACAATCTGGAAACTAAGGGGTGCACACACTTATTTATGTTTATCCAATATGGATGCCATAGTAGCATTGGTCCTAGCTTCTATGGTCACAACCTCTTCTTTATAAGGGAATTTTATCTTTTGATGCATAGTTGAGGGTACCCCTCTTAAGGCATGGAACCATGGTCGTCCTAACAACAAGGCATAAGTGACTGGAATGTCCAGCATAGTAAACTCAATGGTTGATTCCACAGGTCCTGTCTCAACTAGAGCTTGGAATGTCCCCTCCACATTCCTAGTGCTATCATCATAAGCTTTGATTATGAGGTTTGAGTCTGTTAAGTCTTCAACTTTCAAACCTAAGTTAGGCATGATTTTCAAAGGACATACATTAATAGCAGAACCATCATCAACCGTAGTGAAATTAGTTCTCTTTCCCCTCACCTCAGCTAGGATAAATAATGCCTTATTATGTTTTCTTCCTTTTAAAGGCAAGTCATCATCTGAGAACGTTATCAGCCTGTGTTTCTTTTATGTAACCTTTGCTACCATAGCTTCTGGAGTAGTGATTATTTTAATATTCATGTTTGATAAAGCTTTGACAAGAGCTCTTCTATGGCTACCTAAATGCATCAGTAATTCCCAAATGCTAACATTTTCCTTAGCCTTCTTTAGTTGTTCCAAAATCATATCCTCTTTTTGTTCTTCTTCTATCTCTACATCTTTTGTTTCTTCTCTTTTTATTACTCTTTCTTTTTTCTTTTCTTCTACTTTATAATTCTTCCCACGTCTAATGACATGATTCACTTTAGGATCATCACTCTAGACATCAAAATTGCCTGGGCTTTCCTCATCATAGTCATACCATATGTCAATAACTCTAATGATTCGGTCTCTCTTCCCATCTTTCCACACTTCCATTGTGCATGCTTCCTTCCATGCTTTTAGATCTTCCATATTAAGCTTGCCTAAGCATTGATTCAACAAATCTTTTAACTCCTTCTTAAGATTGTTCAGGAGCTAAAGGGTTACTCTCAAATTCATCACCCCACCCTGTATGCACGATTGATTCAATAGGGATATCAGCTGAGGATGGTTTCAAGTAGAATACTTTATAATCAAAATTGCATGAGGGTTGGCCCAGTAAATCTTTCACTCCTCTCTATGGCTGTCTAAGAGGTTCTCCATTAGGTATAGGGTTGAGGTCCTTGAAGGAGCTTAGCACTTTTTCTTCACTAACCCTTGAGTTGATCATCATGGTGGCTGGTAGTGGAATATTTTGGTGATTTGGGAAAGGGTTGTTTTTGGTGTTTGGGTTAGATTTGGATTTTTTAGGGTTGGTGATTTTTCTAAAGTTTATCAGGTATTGGATCTCATATTTTAAGTGGATACAATTGTCTGTGGGATAGCCAGCAGCTTGGTGGAATTTACAGTAACTGTTAGGGTTAAAACCAAAGACATTTGGGTTTAGTGGCTTAGAAAAGGTTAAGGATTAGAGTAGGCCTTTTTGGATTAGCTTCTTTAGGACTTTGACGAGTGGTTGGTTAAAGTTGGAGAATCTCCTAGGTTGCTGAACTGCATGCACCTCCATAATTCGGCTAGTGCTCCCCTATTGTGTGTCCTTAGTTAAGAAATTTCAGGTTACTGTGCCTCTAGAATTCTTTTTTTTTCTCATTCTCTATCTCTTTAGCTTGTAGATCATCATCATACAGGTCTATAAAGGTCTTTGGGTTCATCATTTGTAGTCTTTTGACCAAATTAGGTAATACATTATGAACACTCATCCTAACTTAATCCATTTTAGCTAGTTTATTTTTCATTAGTCCTACCTTATTCATGAATCTGGTGAGGAAATTAGAAAAGGATTCATTGGGTTTTTGCTTTGTCAACTCCAAATCCCTAATAGACACTTCCAATCAAATGTTATAATCATATCATTTCAAGAATGCAGTATATAGTTCCTTCTAGTTAGCCCTAACATACTTTTCTAACTCATGGTACCAATTTATAGTCATTCCCTCCAATGATAGTACAAATAGCCTAGCAACTATTGAAAATGGTGCTTTAGTAGTGCTTATGGTTGTGGTGTATTTGCTCAAATGAATTATAGGGTCTCCTCTCCTATTAAATTTTAGTAGTTAAGGCATTTTGAATTTTTCAGGCAGCTTATCTCCCTCCATTTCTAGCATGTCATCAAAGTCAATAGAATATCCCATTCCTTGTCCTCTAATCAGCTCTTCCATCTTGGACATTTTCTGAGTCAGTGCTTGCATCTACTTGGACTCATGATCATGAACCAATTCAAGTGACTCTCCCTTTGCCTTTTCTACCATGTAGTTTTTAATGTCTTCTAGTCTCACATCAGTAGCAGGCACATTTCTAGCAGTAGGTTGCCCCCAAACATTGTTAGCAGCATGTGGAAGAGGTATGGCAACAGGTGGAGCTCCTACAACAGGTGGTTATTCAATAGTAGCAGCAGGTGGTTGTTCAACAACAGGTTGCACTAGTCCGACCAAAGCCTGTCTCAGTTCATCTTATATCATTACTCTCATGTCATCCATGAAAGCTCTCTTAATGTCCTCTAAGGTCCACATCTCTAATTGTTGTTCCATTTTAGTATGTTCAGTCTAAGTTGGTTTAGCTTCTAGGTACAATGGGTTTATTAGACTCTTATTTAGTTCTTGAAGGATCTCTTGAGCTATTGACTTAGGGCTTAGATCTGTTCTGATTAATCTACCACCTTTTCACCCCCAAACATGAGAAGACCCAGATGAATATATGATGGCTACAAAATAAGGTGTTAGTATGATGCGTGGACTGCATGTATGCATGATGCATGTGTTTATGCAACTAATAGCAGGCAAGCACTTAGCACGTTGCAAGTATCAAGAAGCAATCAATAAGCCATCATGCAGGTAAACCTTCTAACCTTATTTCTCCCACACACATGTTCAATGGAAAGTTTCTTTTCCTAGGATTTTAGGTCTTGGCCTTCATATCAACAGGGGATATTAAGAGCCGACGTGCATGCCAAATCTCTCTTGAAAGATAAAAGCACAAAAGTAACATTTCTAAATATAAAGGTCTAGCCTAATCCTTATTAGCCTAAATGAGCTTCAAAGGTATAGGCCTAGGATTTTATAAATAGAAATACCTCATGGCAATTCAAACAAATAAGCACTTTGGGTAAAAATCCTAGGGGAAGTAACTAGGCCATTATATGTGGTTAAGGTCCGATGAAAAGTTAACGTTCCTTTAGCAAGATGCTCTCCATTATGGATTTTGAGTTACAAGCCAAGGTCAAAGGGGCCCAACATGCTTTACCAACTCGAGAGAAGATTACCCCACTTAAGGACTTGGGTTACATACTCTAGTCAGATGAGCCTGGTAATCTCTCTTGAACTGAGTTAAGGCTAAGAGTGATGGTTAGCCAATCTACAACTCCATAAAGCTAGTGGAATCATGGAATCATAAACCAACGCCATCGGTTTAGTAGGGACATACAGAATGAATGCAAGAATGAAATAATAATCAATAAAATAATTCTAAAGAATATAAGTAGAATCAGTATTTCTTATCCCTAGTGGAGTCACCACTATAGATGGTGGGGTTTAGCATGCATCCAAGATTTTAGCAACTGTGACACTGTGTAGGCTCATGTTTGTAAGGAACACACTACTATGTCACAAAGTTATAGCGTATAGAAGAGGAGTCGTCACCCAGGGTAATAACTAGGACAATTTGATTGGTGGTACTCGATTCTCTAAAAGAAAGTTGGCACCACAACCAGGAGATTCTGGGAATGGTATACTAACTTCTCTTAGTCTCATGTTCATTTAGAATAATTTTATAAATGATTATTTCATCCTTTAATTACATGCAATTTTATTTAAACCCTATTTGACATCCATCTAACCCTAGGCATCTAGTCAATAAAATTATACATAAAAATGCACTCAAGACTGCGTTTTCCCTAAGTTTAAACTATGTTAATTTTATTAAAAAGATAGCTAGATTTACCTTTTATTTACAAGTGAGAAAGGGACTAAAGGTGGGCCTACATTTTTATTAATTAGCGAGCCTAGATCTATTTATTTTACTTTATCTAAAAAATGAGCATAAGTCTATTCAATTTTAAAATTAAATTAATGTGCCTAAGTCTAACTTGGTTTTATTTTAAGTGAAATATGGGCCTAGGTCTATTTATTTTAAAAGAAATGAAATTAAGTGGGCTGAGCTAAGTCTAAACAAGTTTTAATTAACTAAATGGCCTTAAAATCTAATTAACTTAATAGGCCTAAATTGATTTTAATTATTTAAAGCCCTAAACCATTTTTAAGCCTATTTAAAGTGAGTTGGACCTAAGCGTGGGCTTGGGGCCCAAAATAATATAAAAAAACCCAAAAACACAACCCAAAATAAATAAAACATAAAAAAGGATCAAACAGATATTATAGTGATTTTCTAGAAACCCTAAATCAATTACATGCAAACCCTAAATTAAGCTACTACAACCATTGATTTTAATTGATTTTTTACCTAATTGAACCTAATTACTAATTGATTTTAAGTGCAAAAAATTAAATCTTTCACTATTCCCACTATTAGGGCCATGTACAAAAACTAAAAGTAATCAATTATACAACCATGAATTAAAATAACTACAAAGAACACCAAAATGCAGAATAAAAATTAAAATCCTAAGAACTATAAAAAAATAGTACAGGTTCATCCATGGCATTCTGTGGATCTTTTGTTCAATTCTTGAACATTAGACTGTGTCTTCCTTAATCTCTGCTTAGATATCAAAAAAAAAAATCAGATTAGTGAAATTTAATACTTAAATCAATAACACAAATAAAATAAAAATCATCAACAAAGAAAAGAATAAAAAAAAACTTTGCAATGTTAGGGACTAAAAGTTTAAGCTATTATAAGTATAAATATATGATAATGAAATTATAGGTAGGATAAATGTGGGTGTACGAGTCGTCAATGTGGTGATGACTCGTCACCTAAACTCTCTATGATGAGTCATCAATGTGTAATGACTCATCACTATGCTATATGTTCTATGTGATGAGTCATCCATTAGTGATGACTCATCATTCAACCTTTCTATTACGAGTCATTAGTGAGTGATGACTCATCACTAGCATTTCAATCAGAAAAGAAAAACTAAAGTATGGAGTTTTTTAAAAAGTAAATATTAGTACATGACTTAAACTAAACACTAAATAAAACTAATCTAAAGTCAAAAATAATATAAAAAATAAGGCTATGAAATGTAAAAATGTGAAGTAATGACTCAAAACAAAACAATATGGAATAAATGAAATAAAAGCATAAAAAATGTAAAGATGTATATGAAAGTTAAGAAAGTAAAGATGTGTTAGTCTTACCATGCTAAATTTAAAAGTTGATAGTTTGACCTTACCTTAATTCGATTAGGGTGTAGATAGAGAGATAGAGCAGCTCGGATTAATTGCATCATCGATCAAGTAGGGCTTGAGACGATGTCCATTTACCTTAAAAATTTCCCCCTTTGCATTAGCAAGATCAACTACACCATGAGGATAAACCTTGATAACTTTAAATGGACCAGTCCATCGTGACCTCAACTTTCCCAGAAATAACTTAAGTCTTGAATTAAAAAGGAGAACAAGCTCACCCTCATGAAATTCCTTCTTAGTTAAATGGTTACCATGCCACAACTTAGTATGATCTTTATATAACTTCACATTCTCATAAGCATTCATTCTTAACTCATCCAATTTGTTAAGTTAAAGTAACCTCTTCCTACCGGCTTTCTTCAAATCAAAATTCAAAGCCCTAGTTGCCCAATATGCCTTATGCTCTAATTCAACAAGGAGATGACAAGACTTCCCATAAACTAATTGGTAAGGAGTAAGGCCAATTGGGGTTTTAAAGGTTGTCCTATATGCCTATAAAGCGTCATCAAGCTTTAATGCCCAATCCTTTCGTGAAGAATACACCCTTTTCTCTAGGATCCACTTAACCTTTCTATTACTAATCTCAACTTGTCCACTTGTTTATGGATGATATGGAGTAGTAACCTTGTGTGTTACTCCATATTTTTTCAAGAGAGCTTCAATCACATGATTACAAAAATAGGAACTTCTATCATTGATCAATGCCCTAGAAGTACCAAACCTAGGAAAGATGGTTCTCGTAAGCATCTTCTTGACCACTTTAGCATCATTAGTAATGGTTGGCAATGCTTCCACCCATTTTGAAACATAATCCACCATGACCAGAATATACCTATAGCCTAAAGAGCTAGGAAATGGACCCATGAAATCTATACCCCAAACATCAAAGAGCTCGACTTCAAGGATTCCTTTTAAGGGCATCTCATGTTTCCTGGTGATATTACCCATTCTTTGACATCTATCACATGTAAGAACAAACTCTCTAGCATCTTTCAATAAAGTTGGCCACTAAAAACTAGATTTTAGTACCTTAGATGCCATTTTTGTTCCACTTAAGTGTCCACCAACATCCATGGAATGATAATGTCTTAAAACATCTTGAGCTTCATCTTGAGGAATGCATCTCTGAATTAAACCATCGACACATATCTTGTAAAGAAAAAGCTCCTCCCAATAATAGAATTTAATATTATATAAAAATTTCTTCCTTTGTTGATAATCTAACTCATAAGGAATAGCACCACTCACAAGATAATTTGCAATATCCGCATACCATGGAAGTTCCTTTGATACCACACTTAATAAGTGTTCATCATGAAATGTGTCATTATTTGGCACACCATTATCATTCCTCTTCAGGCCATCTTGATCAATCTTTGATAGGTGATCTGCAATAAGGTTCTCACTTGACAATCAAACTCTTGAATCATTAAAATCCACCATAAGAGTCTAGGTTTTGCATCTTTCTTGCTTAGAAGATACTTAAGAGCAGCATGATCTGAATAAACAATCACCTTTTGCCCTACAAGATATGCTCTAAACTTGTCAAATGCATAAACAATAGCAAGCAACTCCTTTTTCATTATGGTGTATTTGATCTGAGCATCATCAAGTAGTTTGCTAGCATAGTAAATCACATAAGGCTTACCTTCCTTTCTTTGACCCAAAATAGCCCCCCAGCATAAAGTTACTAGCATTACACATTATTTCAAATGGTTGCTCCCAATTAGGTGGTTGTAAGATGGGTGCAAAAACAAGAACTCTTTTCAAAGTTGTAAATGCATCAAGGCACGCGTCATTAAACTCAAAAATAGCATCTTTAGCAAGTAACTTACACAATGGCTTTGCTATCTTGAAGAAGTCTTTGATAAATCTTTAATAGAAACTTGCATGTCCAAGGAAGCTTCTTCTATCTTTAACACTCTTTAAAGGTGGAAAACTTTCAATTACTTCTATCTTTGCTTTATCAACTTCAATGCCCCTCTTTGAAACTGAATGACCAAGAATAATTCCCTCTTGTGCTATAAAGTGACATTTTTCCCAATTCAAGACCAATCCATGCTCAATACACCTATCAAGAACTTTAGATAGATTGTATAGACAATTGGAAAAAATAGTACCATAAACATTGAAGTTGTCCATAAAAACTTCTACACAATCGTCATGCAAATCACTAAATATTAAAAACATGCATCTTTGGAAAGTTGCAAGTGCATTACATAAACCAAAAGGCATACGCCTAAAAGAAAAAGTACCATATGGACATGTAAAGGTGGTTTTAGTTTAATTCTCAACATGAATAGGAATTTGGTAAAAACCACTTAGTCCATCCAAATAACAAAAATAAGAAAAGTTGGCTACTCTCTCAAGGACTAAGTTGATAAAAGGCAATGGGAAATGGTCCTTCCTAGTTACTTTATTTAATTTCCTATAGTTAATACACATATGCCATTTCATGATAATTCTAGTAGGTATGAGATCATTAAATTCATTTCTAACAATGGTTAAGCCTCCCTTCTTTGGTATAACCTGAATGAGGCTTACCTATTTACTATCACTAATGGAATATATAATTCCATTATCAAGCAACTTAGTTACCTCTTTTCTTACCACTTCTTTGAGAGTGGGGTTTAACTGCCTTTGGCCTTCAATAAAAGGCTTAGCGTGGTCATCTAAAAGAATTCTATGCATACATACATTATGACCAATACCCTTCAAATCATTTATAGAATAATCAATGGCATTTTTATGATTAAGCAACTTATCATGTAAGGCATCAAAATTATCACTAAGCAAAGATGAATTAACAATAAAAGAAAATTTAAGGTTAGAGTCAAGAAATACATATCTTAGGTTTGATGGTAAGGGCTTGAGCTCCATCTTGACTTCTTCACTTGATGTAGTATCTTTTGGATCATCCTCTCTACTTAAAGGTTCAAATCTTGATGTCCTACGAGAAAGTTGGTATGGAGTAACCTCCAAAATTTTCTCATTAGCTTCTTGCATTCCATATGGCTTTGTAGAATCTTGCTTCAAACATTCATGAATTACTTCTTTAATGCATTCATCAATAACATCAATAGAATCAATTTTACTTGCCACTTCTACAGGTGTTGAATTCATTATTGTCAACACATCAAATTCCATACATTTATTATCCACCTCTAATATGATCTTTCCTCTTTTCATATCAATAATTACTCCTGCTGTCATAAAAAATGGTCTTCCAAACAAAATTAGGATCTCAAGATCTTCCTCCATTTCCAATACAACAAAGTTAGCTGGTATTATAAACTTCCCCACTTTTGTTAGCATATTTTCTAAAATGCCAAGTGAATATGTGACAATTTTATCTACCATGGAAAGACGCATGTTGGTAGGCTTAAGATCATCCAAATTGAGCCTTTTGTAAGTAGAGTAAACTATAAGGCTAACACTAGTACCAATATCACATAAAGCTTTATCAAAATACGTATCTCTAATTGTATAAGGAACTGTAAATGAACTAAGATCCTTAAGCTTTAATGGAGACTTGGAGTACATAGCCTTAGGTTCTTCAATAAGAGATACTAAGCCATAATCTTCAAGCTTGCTCTTGTGGCTAATAATATCCTTAAAAAATTTACCCCATGTTGGCATGTCTCTAATTGCATCCATAAATGGTATAGTGATAGTAATTTCCTTGAGATAATCAAGGAATTGTCTAAAATTTTTATCTAAGTTATGCCTTATGAACCTTTGAGGAAAAGGAAGAGTTTTAACATTTACCCTTAGTTCATCATTCTTTGATGGTATGACATCTTCCTATTACCTTTCTTTGCAAACTCACCATCATCTTTACTTCTAACATCCACTTCTTCAATTTCTACCCCATCATCATCAACCACTCACTTTTTCTTAGTGAGATCCTTTTCAACCTCCTTACCACTGCGTAAGGTAATTACTTGACAAAACTCTTTTTATACATACTCCAGTTGGCTAGGAAGCTCTCTTAAAGGTTTAGTGTTGGAGGAAGAGGCTTATTGGGTAATTTGGGTTTCAAGGATGTGGTTATGAGTAGCAAGCTACTTAAGTTTAGAGTTTAGCTGCTTAAATTGCTCCTTATTGTGTTTATTTATGGACATTTGTTGGTTGACAAATTGCTCCATGAGATTTTCAAGAGTAGGTTTATGATGGGTAGGATTAAAGGTTTATTGTTTCATGGAAAATCTTGGTGGGTTTTAAGGTTTGATGTTTGGGTTATATGGAGGGTTTAATTGAGAGGATGGGTTTGACCAGGAGAAACCAGGATGGTTCCTCCATTAAGGGTTATAAGTGTTAGAATTCAGCCCTATTCTTTAGTTAAAACCCCCTTGCATGTAGTTCACATCCTCATTTGTACTTAAATTACATTGAGAATATGAATGAGATCCTCCACAAGACTCACAAACAACATTAGTACTTTATAAAGAATTAATTTGATTTCTACTTACTAAATTGGTGAGAGCATCTACCTTTGCATTTAGTATTTTAATTATGTCAAGCTCCAAAACTCCTCTTGCTTTTACCACAGTTGTTTCATCACCCATGTATCCTTGAGATGCAAGTTCTTCAAGCAAAGTGATGACTTTTTTAACCGTTTTATCCATCCATTTTCCACTAGCTACTACATTCATAATATTTCAATTTTCATCCATCAACCCATTCTAGAAAATTTAAGGAATCATCATCTAACAAACCATGATATGGACATTGCCTTTCGAGTTCCTTAAATCTCTCTGAAGCTGAATAGATTGTCTTACTTCCATTTTGCTTGAAAGTAATGATCTCATTATGAAACTTGGCTGTTTTATGTGGTGGAAAATATTTGTGTAGAAATGCTTACTTCAATTGATCCCATGTTGTTATTGATTCATTTGGCAAACTAGCAAGCCAAAGTTGTCCTTTATCCCTAACCAAAAATGGGAAGAGTCTGAGCCTGATTGCATCATCCGTTACACCATTAATCTTGAAAGTTGCACACATATTAAGGAAAGTTAATATGTGGGCATAAGGATCTTCTCCTTGTAAACCTCCAAACTGACTATTTTGCACCATTTGGACGATGCTTGGCTTGATCTCAAAATTGTTGTTAGCAATAGCTGGAGCCACAATCCCTCTAAAACTTCCTGAGATGTCGAGCATTGCAAAATCCCCTAACATTCTCCTTTTCGGTTAAGCCATGTTATAAAAATTTAGTTGGGTCTCTTTATTCCTTATGTAAAGCATGCATAGTTAAATCAATTTCACAATCAAAGTTCAAATTATTATCACTAGTACTTTTTATAAGCATCAAAAAATGTAAATTCACAATCAAACAAATTAAACTTAACAAATAATAACAACAAAAAAAATATAAAAATGTAAAATATAAAAACAAAATAAAAACAAAAACAAGACCTAAAATAACCTTTCTTTACCTTAAGTTAATAAAAATTGCAAGACATTCCTCGACAACAGCGCCAAAATCTATTGCAAGTTAGATTTATATACACTAGTCTCTAGGACTTAATATAGAGTAAGAAGGGTGTCAAACACTTAGGAATTGGGTTAATCTTGTCTTAACTAAATAAATACTTAGATTGATAAGTAAATAAACTAGAATAATAATAATAACTAAAACAAATAAAGAAACATAAACACTAATTGCTAAAATATTAAGACAAGTTATAACAATGTGTGTGTGTGTGTATATATATATATATATATAGGAGAATAACAAATTATAATCAAACAAGAACGTTAAACATAATTATCATAAAACATATTGATTAGAAATTAGTCTATAATCTTTAAAAGCAACTCTCATTGTTAATTAAAGGTATTTCCTCTTAAACTCTACATTCATTCTCATGGCAATGCAGAGATAAGAGAAAATCATAAAACACATTATACTAATTATGTTTCCCTTAAGATGAATCCCTTGTCTCCAAGTAAAATTTCATTCTTAAGTAATCTCAATTACTTTCCACCAAATCACTCCAATTCTCATTGTAAATAATTTGATGAATAAGTTACATATGGTGATCAAACATACATAACACAAATTGCACTAATTAAAATTAAATCATGAATAATATAAGATAAAAATGTAGTTCTTATTTAATTCATCATTGTAATTCCCATACAAAGACTTAGCCTAGATATATGATTAAGAAACCAAATTCCATATAGAAAGAAAGATAAAGAGAGAAATAATTGAATAAGTAAAACTCCCTTCTATGTCTTCTAAAGAATTCTTGATTTAGGATAATCTTCTCTTGCACTTGGCTTTGTGTTCTTCAAGTGTTTCTTACAATTACTCTTAAAACTAAAAGATAATAATTGTATTTCTAAAACACTATAATAATTCATATGCCCCCTTGTTTTAGTCAAAAAATGATGCATATATAGATCTCAGAAGCTACTGGAAGTGACTAGAATATGGTTGGACTTGGAAAGGCACCACTTGACATCAAAGGCACCCCCCTTTGTAGATTTTATAACTTCAAGGGCATTTTTGTACATTAAAATGACCCTATTTCTAGAAATTTCCTTCATAAAAGTTGTAGATCATTCCATTATCATTTCATAGTAATTTGAATCACCTAATTTGGATGTCTGTAGATGGAGTTATGGCCAAAATATTAAAACTACTTAAATTGAGAAAAGTTACAACTCTTGGGCAAGGCACGAGTGTGACGACTCATCATAGAGACTCTCAATGATAACCCATGCCCTTGGTGATGAGTCGTACACCTTCTTAATGATCTAAGCATGACTCCTTTTGCTTCCTAGGTTGTTTCAATCAACTCCAAGTGCCTTCTAAATGTCATTTGAGCCCTAAATCATGCATAAAACTTACATAGTGAGTCCTAATGATAAAATAAGTAAAAACATCAATTCAATAACCAAATAAACACATAAAAAATAATGAAATGAAATGAAAATAAATCTTAACTAGCTTAAATAACTATGCACATTTCCATTATATCAATTATTAATTCAAACTGGCATGTAGATAGTTCTACTTCTATTCCTCTTCAGATTGCTCGTTGTGCCTTGGAATTAAGTCAATGGGGTGGTTGCTCTAATTTTGATTTTTGGTTAAACCTAAATTCTTGTAAAGCTCTAATGCACCATTTTCAAAGGAAGTGGGCTATTAACTATATTTCAACTTATAATGAAGTTAAAAAATTTTATTATGAGACTCTTGCTCAATATGAATCTTTTTGGAAGTAGCACGTGAAAATTAATTAGTTAAGAGATTGTAACTCAAATACTAAATACTTTCATTCCTCTACTTCTGCTTAATGGAAAAAAACTCTATTAATAGATTGAGAGATCCAGTAGGTAATTAGGTGAAGTGGGGTGATGGTTTAAAGGATTTTATGTTATCTTATTTTGATGAGCTATTCTCTTCTTCGGGTGTGTTAGCTAATTCAATGGTTGATTATATTCCTAGCTATGTTTCTTCATAACATAATGTGGCCTTGCTTGCTCCTTTTTATGTTCAGGAGGTTAAAAATGCTCTTTTTTCCATGTATAGAAACAAATCTTTTGGTCTGGATGGCATGAATCATAGATTTTTTCAAAAATGCTAGGATATTGTGGATGATAATGTCTCCCAAGCTTGTTTAGAATATTTGAACAACTATTGTCTTCCTCCAAGGCTTAATGATATGTCACTCGTTCGTATTCCCTAAGAAGTAGAAATTGAAAGTTATTAGTGAATTCTGACCTATTGCTCTTTGTAATGTTTTATACAAGATTATTGCAAAGATTTTAGCGAATCATTTAAAGCTTCTACTTCTTGTTATCATTTCAGAATCTCAATGTGCATTCATTATAAGGCGTCTCATTTCTAATAACATAATGATAATGTTTGAATTGCTCCATTATATGAAGAGGAAATCCTAGGGCAAGGATGGTGTAAGCATCTAATTTCATGATGCAATTGTGCATAGTGCGATGAAAGCCCCTGTGATGAAAAATTAATCGAGAAATTGATCTATATTGCTGAAATTTGATATTTTAAGGATAAATTGTAGTGTTTTTGGACCCAATTGCAAAATCTTGATTATATAAATGTTTTTTTAAAATTTTTAATTTTTCAGGACTTTTGAGCAAATTGCTAGTTGGCATTTAGCTAATGTCGATCAGCATTAGCTAAATGCCAATCAGCATTATAGGACATTCGCATTTTTTTTAGTATTTTCTATCATTTTTTAGTATTTTCCTATTTTATGATCGGTCCAAAATTAATTTATTTTAATAAAGAAATTATTTTAAATATTTTTGTGTATAGTATGCGTCCATTACATTTATTTTCTCTTTCTGAAATCCTTTTATCCTGATTTTTTATTTTAAAAAAAAAGAACTCCTTTATCCTACCTCTCCTATGATCATGCAAGAGATTAGCAATGCTATGATCACATAAGAGTTATTAGTTGAAGATAAAAGGAAAGGAAAGTGATAGAGAGAAGGGGATTTTGGAGAGGCTAGGGTTTTGGAAGAAAAGTTTGAGAGAAAAAGCAGAGAAAAATTAATAAAAAAAAAAACCTTTCTACTGTAGATTTCAAAGAAACCTTTTCAAAAGGAATAAAAATACGTTCTTTATGTTTTTTTAAGTCTAGGAAATTAAGAAGAAAAGAATAGAGTCAATCTCAAAATGGTGACAATCCCAATCTGAGGGGCATTCAAATAGCATCTGCACAACATTCTTCATTTTTATTCCCTTATTTCTTTCTTTATTTATTATTTCTTTGATTTAATTATTTCTTTTTTTATCTTCTTATTCAATTAGTACTAATCTGTTTCTTTTGTTTCTACATTTTGTTTTTATTTTGATTTTGGTTTAAGATGGGTATAACTAGAATGACTACATAAGGGCAAATGAACAGACAGAAGATCCATGAAATGCTATGGATTAGAACTTGTAACATTTTAATGTAGGTTTTTAGGGTTTTGCTTTTTATTTTATTTGTTTTTATTGGGTTTGTATATAATTTCCTATTTTTTTATTCACGTAGGAATTGCAATAACCCCAATAGTGGGAATAGTAATTATTTGCTTTTGTGTTCTTAAAATTAATTAGTAGTTAGGGTTTCACTTGATAAAACCTGATAAAATCAATGATGGCAATAGATTAATTTTAGGATTACATGAAATTGAATTAGGGTTTTTTTAGAAAAATCATGTAAAAATTGTTGTTTTAATTTATTTTTGGTATGTTTGTTGAATTGGGTTTTGTTTTTAGTGTTCATGCCTTTTAGGCCCTAAGCCCATGTTAGGTCTAAACCCACTTAATCAATAGACTTAAATTGGCTTTAGGGTTATATTTAATTAAAACCAATGTAGGCCCATTTTAGGCTAATTAGATTTAGGCCCATTTTAATTAATAAAATCAATTTAGATTTAGCCCAACACAATAAAGCATTTTTTCTCTTTTAAAATTAATTTAGACTTTAAGCCCTTTTTTTAGTTAATTAAAATTTATTTAGATTTAGCTCAGCTCATTTAATTTCATTACTTTTAAAACAAATAGACTTAGGCCCACATTTCACTTAAAATAAAATCAAGTTAGACTTAGGCCCATTAATTCAACTTTTCCTTCAAAATTTTATAGACTTAAGCCTATTTCCTTAGATAAGTTAAAATAAATAGACCTAGGTTCACTAAAATTGATAAAATGTAGGTCCTTTGTTAGTCCACTTCACTTGTAAATAAAATATAGAATTAGCTAACTTCTAAATAAAATTATCTTAGTTTAGACTTAGGGATGTTACACGTTTTATGAATGTTTTTTTTATATGTGATTTTATTATTAGTTGCCTTAGGGTTAGATGGATGTTCCAATTAGGGTTTAATAAAATTTCATGTAATTAGAGAATGAAGTAATAATTCATAAAGTAATCCTAAATGAACACAAGACTAAGAGAAGTTAGTATTCCATTCCCAAAATTTCCTTATTATGGTGCTAGCTTTCTTTTAAAGAATCGAGTACCACCAAAGCAATTTGTCCCAGTTATTACCTTGGATGGTGACTTCTCATCTCCACACTATGTCTTTATGATATAGTAGTGTGTTCCCTAGGGCCCTGAGCCCAAATAGTATCGCAGTTGCTAAAATCTTAGGCGCATGCTAAACCCCGCCATCTATAATGGCGACTCCACTAGGGATAAGAGATACTAATTCTTCTTGTGTTCTTTAGGATCATTTTATTAATTATTATTTTATTTTTTCATTCATTATGCATGTCCCTATTTACTCAATGGTGTTGGTTTATGATTCCATTACTTTATGGGGTTGTAGATTAGCTAACAATCACTCTTAGCCTTAACTCGATTCAAGAGAGATTGTCAAGCTCATTTGACCAGAGCTTGTAACCAAGTCCTAAAGGGGGGGGTGGTCTTCTCTCTAGTTGGTAAAGGATGTCAGGCCCCTTTAACCTTGGCCTATGACTTAAGCCCATGATGGAGGGCATCTTGCTAAGGGAACCTTAACTTCTTACTGGACCCTAACCACATATAATGGCCTAGTAATTTCCCCTAGGATTTACCTAAATTTCTTGTATGTTTTTTTACCATGAGGTATGTTTATTTATAAAAGCCTAAGCCCAGACTTTTGAAACCCACTTAGGGTGATAAAGGTCGGGCTAGACCTTTATACCTAGAAATGTTGTTTATATGCCTTTACTGCTTTAAGAGAGATTTGGCATGCACATCAGTCCTTGATATCCCCTATTGAAATTAAGGCCAAGACCAAAAATCCTAGGAAAAGAAACTTTCCATTGAATATGTGTGTGGGAGGAATAAGGTTGGAAGGTTTATGCTTACCTGTTGCATGTTGATTATTTCCTAATACTTGTTATGTGATATTTGCTTGCTTGCTACTTAATATATAGCAAATGCATCATGCATACATGCACTTCATCCATCATACTAAGACCTTATTTTATAGCCATCATAGATTCATCTGGGTCTTCTTGTATTTGTGGACGAAAAGGTGGTAGACTAAAAAGAGCAAGTTAAAGTCCTAAAGCCCTAGCAAAAGAAATACTTCACAAGCTGGATAGACTAGAGAGAAGTCCTATCAACTCGCTCTATTTGGAAGCTAAACCAACCCAAACTAAGCCCATAGAAATGGAATAGCAATAAGGAGGGAACTAGAACTTATAAGACATTAAAGGAGCTTTAATGGATGACATGAGGGCTATGATATAGGATGAACTGAGATAAGCTCTAGCTACACTGATGCCACCTGCCACTACTGTTATATCACCACTTGCACTTGAACAACCACCTTCTGTTACTGCTATCCCACCTGCCACATATGCTCCACCTATTACCAATAATTCTGGGGGGCAACCTATTGCCAGAAATTCACCTATCATTGACATGAAGGTGGAAGATATTGAGAATTACCTGGTAGAAAAAGCTAAGAGAGAATCACTAGAATTGGTATAAGACATTGGGTCTAAGTAGATGCAAGCACTAACCTAGAAAATGTATAAAATGGAAGAAATGATAAAGGGACAAGGCATAGGATACTCATTCAAATTCAATGATATATTGTAAATTAAGGGTGATAAGCTGCCTAACAAATTTAAAATGCCTCAACTGCAGAAGTTTGAAGGAATGGGAGATCCTTGAATTCATCTAAGTCAATACACTATAACTATGAGCACTATTAAAGCCCCATTAGTAGTGATCACTAGGTTGTTTGTGTTGTCTTTAGAGGGAATGGTTGTAAATCGGTATCATGGGTTATAGAAATCTATCAGGGCTAATTAGAAGGAGTTATGTACTACTTTTCTGAAATAATATGAGTACAATACTAGATTGGAAGTATCCATTAGGGATTTGGAATTGAATAAACAGAAATCTAATGAGTCTTTTTCTAATTTTTTAACTCATATCATGAATAAAGTAGGGTTGATGAAAAATAAGTTGGTCGAGAAGGATCAGGTTAGGATGGTAGTCCAGAATGTGTGGCATAATCTAGTAGAGAGATTGTAAATTATGAACCCCAAAACATTCATAGACTTGTATGATGGCAATCTATAAGCAGAAGAGATTGAGAATGATAAGAAAAGAAGCTCTAGAGGCACCAGAACCAGAAACTACCCAATTGGGAGCACACAACAGGGAAGTACTAGTCGAGTGGTGGAAGTACGTGCAATTTGACAACCTAGGAGATTCTCCAACTTCAACTAACCACTCTTTAAAATCCTAAAAAGATTAATCCATAAAGGCCTATTTTGACCCTTAACCTTCTCCAAACCACCTAACCTAAATGTCCCAGGTTATGATCCTAATAGTTATTGCAAGTTTCACCAAGTAGCTGGCCACTCCACAAATACTTGTATCTGCCTCAAACATGAAATTCAAAACCTAATAGACTCCAGAAAAATCATAGACCCTGAAAAATCCAACTTTAATCTAAATGTTAGAAATAACCCTTTCCCATATTACTGAAATGTTCCACCACCAGCCACCATGATGATCAACTCCGAAGTTAGCAAAGAAGAAGTGATAAACTCCTTTAAAAACCTAAACCCTACAGCTAATGGAGAATCTCTTGATGCCTCTAGGGGAGTTGAAGATTTATTGGGACCACCCTCTGGCTAGTTTGACTATAAAGTATTCTACTCCAAGCCACCCTCTACTGATATCACTGTTGAGTCAATAATGCCCTCAGGATGGGGTAATGAATTTGATAATAGCTGATGGAAGAAGGAAAAGAATTTGAAACCCCCAAATAGCCCTTAAGAGGAGTTGAAGATTTGTTAGGGCAACCTTCAGGAAGTTCAACTATAGAGTGTTCTACTCTAAGCCAGCGTTAAGTAATATATCCTTAGAAGAGATTATACCTACAGGTTGGGGTGATGAATTCAAAGATGATAAGGAATCCTTAGCTCCCGAACAGTCTCAGGAAGAGGTTGAAGAACTACTAAACCAACACATGGGCAAGCTTAATCTATAAAATTTTAAAGGGAAAGAAATATGCATAGTGGAAGTATGGAAAGACAGGAAAAGGGATCGGATTATCAGAGTTATAGACATTTGGTATGACTTAATAAGGAGAATTCCACTGGCTTTGATGTGTGGAGCAATAACTCCAATGTAAACCATGTCACTAGAAGAGGAAAGTATTACAAGGTAGCCAAAAAGAAAATTGAGAGTGTCACAAAAAGAGAAGAAATAGAACATGTATAAGTAGAGGAAGAGCATAAATAAGACCTGATCCTATAACAGTTGAAAAAAGTAAAAGAGAATGTGAGCATCTGGGATTTGTTGATGCATTCAGGCAGCCACACAAAGCACTTGTTAAAGCTCTATAGAATATGAATATTGAAACGACAGCTATTTATATGATGATATGCCTTTGGAGGGAAGAAATCATAATAAGGCACTATTTATCCCAACTGAAGTAAAAGGGAAAAGAACCAACTTTATAGTGGTCGATGAAGGTTGTGCTATCAATGTCTATCCATCAAAGATTCTACCTAATTTAAGTCTAAAAGCTGATGACCTAACAGTTTCAAACCATATAATCAGGGCCTATGATGACAGCACCAGGAATGTATAGGGAACATTCCAAACCTTGGTTAAAATAGGACCTATGGAGTCAATTATTGAGTTTACTATATTAGACATTCCTGTCACCAACACTTTGCTATTGGGTAGGTCATGGTTCCATGTTATGGGAGGAGTACCCTCAACTATGCACCAGAGGATAAAACTCCCTTATAAAGGAGATATTATGACTATAGAAGCAAGAACCAATGCAGTTGTGGCAGCTATATTGGAAAAGTATAAGCAAGTATGTGTTCCATAGTTTCCAAGCTATTGGAATATTCAATAGGACAGAAATGGATCCTAGAGTTGCAAAAATGATTAAGAGCATAAATTATCGACCCGGACAAGGGCTGGGAAAGAATGAGTAAGGAAGTCCCAAGCTCTCAAATTTCAAGACCCAAGATGACACAAAAGGATTAGAATGTACTGAGAGAGGACCTACCGGTAGAAGGACATGAAATAAGGAGAAGGCAAAAAGAAACAAACCCTTGGGAAGAATTGGGCCATTGAGTGAGAACTTTATCAAGCCAAAGGGGGGCAAATACTATCTAGGCACCAAGGGATCTATCAATATGGCTGGAAAGGACATCCCTAGATTTAAAATCTTCAAAGAACAGATTATAGAGAATCTTATAGTAGGCAATAAGGAGGAAGTTATAAAGCAAGCAGTTGAGAGGATGGGTGATACTGCTGTTAAGGAGCTACTGTATCTGCCACCCCAGGATTTAGCTACCATTATTAGTGATAGCTTTACTAATGTTTTTTATGAAGAAACTAATGTAATAACGTTTCATCTTTATAAGGACAAAGATGTTATTTTTCCCATGGTCAATGATATAAATGTTGGTTTTGCTTACTTGTGTGATGTGCATCCTGATAATTCTATGCATTATAATTTTGATTGTTCATGTATGTTTAACATTAATTCATTTCAATTTGATTCATTTAACATAGGCACAAATGATAACCCAAAGAACATTTCTCTATCACATGATGTAACCCTTAAAGAAAGGGAAAATTTTGAGAAAATACTAACAAAAAGAAAGGTAGTATTTGCTTGGACCTATGAAGACATGCTAGGTTTAGATAGGGACATTGTAGAGCATCACATTCCAACTCATTTAAAAATAAAACTAGTTAACCAGACATTATGCAGGTTGAGACCAGAATGGACTGAAAAGATAAGAGAAGAAATAGCTAGACAAATTCAAGCTAACTTTTTAGAGGTAGTAGATTACCCTCAATGTCTAGCAAACATAGTACCAGTTCCTAAGAAAGATGGTAAAGTGCAAATATGTGTAGACTTTAGGGATTTAAATAAAGCTTTTCCAAAAGATGACTTCCCATTACCTCATATTGTTGTAACAGTGGATAGTGCGACGACGAGTGTAATGTACTCTTTTATATATGGATTCTCTAGGTACAATTAGATAATGATGGTAGTCATGGACAAGATCAAAATAGCTCTCATCACATAATGGGGGCCTATTGCTATAAGGTGATGCCTTTCAAACTAAAGAATGTAGGAGCAATTTATCAAAGGGCAACTACTACTCTTTTCCATGACATGATGCATAAGGAGGTGGAAGTATACATGGATGACATGATGGTCAAGTCAAAAATAAAAGGAGGACACTTTGAAGCTCTAGACAAGTTCTTGGCTCGAATTGAGAGATATAATCAGAGGCTCAACCCAAAGAAGTGCATTTCTGGGGTTACTTTAGGAAAGTTGCTAGGACATGTAGTGAGTAGCAGAGGAATTAAAGTGGATCTGGATAAGGTGAAAGCTATCCAAGAAATGCCAGCACCAAAGGCAAAGAAAAAAGTGAGAGGATTCTTTGGCAGGTTGTAGTATATTAGTATTTTTACTGCAAAACTTGCTAATATTTATGACCCTATCTTTAAGCTTTTAAGGAAAGATCAACCGATTAAATGGAATGATGATTGTCAAAAGGCCATTGATAGGATTAAAGAATACCTCACTAATCCACCAGTACTGAAACCACCATGATAAGGTAAGTTGTTGATCCTATATTTGGCTCTAAAAGAGAACGCAATAGGGGTAATGTCAGCATAAGAGGGAATGGATGGAGTATAGCATACAGTGTATTACCTCAGTAAGAAGTTTCTACCATATAAAGAAAAGTATGATTTGGTAGAGAAGACATGTTTGATAATAATCTAAGGAACAAGAAAATTGAGACATTACTTTCAGTCCTATCAAGTTTAGGCTATTTTTAAAATAGATCCTTTAGGGTGTCTATTTCAAGCATCTGCTTTAACTAGAAAAATGTCTCGATGGCTAGTACTCCTAACTAAATTTAACATAGAGTACATTAGTACAAAGGTAATCAAGGGAATAGTGGTAGCATAGTTCTTAGCTCAAAATGCAGTAGAAGGTGATGAACAATGGAATTTGGAGTTTTTAGATAAGAATTTAGCAGTTATAGAACATTAGGAGTGGAAGATTTATTTTGATGGAGTTGTAAATAATAAAGGAGTTGGATTAGGAGTAATTCTTATTACACTAGAAGGGGAAACCATACCAATGGCCAAAAGGTTAGATTTTAAGGTCATAAATAACATTGTTGAATACGAAGCATGTATCTATGGAGTAAAGGCAGCCATGGCAGCTAGAGCAAAATAGTTCTTGGTATATGGAGATTCAATGTTGGTCATCAGTCTGGTTAATGAAGAATGGGAAGTAAAAGAGAAAAAGTTGAAGCCTTACATATGCTATTTGAAAGCCTTAATAAAGAACTTCATTAAGTGTTTCTTCATCCATTTTTTAAGGGACGATAATCAAATGGCAAATGCACTAGTGACACTTTCTTCGATATGGGATAGTAAGACTGGATTGGCTATGAAACCTTTAGTAATCATGAAGTCAAAAGCTCTATGTTATGAGGGTGAGCAGATTATGAATATTCAAATAGGGCTTGAAGAAAAGCCTTGGTTTTATGACATTCAGGGGTTTATTGAAGAAGGAAAGTATCCAGATGAAGTGACCTCAAAAGAGAGATATGCTCTTCATGTTCTTGCATGAAATTATGCAAGTCATGATGGAGTATTATACAAAAGAATGTCGAATGGAATGTAGCCCAAACATCTCAAGAAAGATGAAACTAAAGAGGTGATGAAAAAAATCCATGTAGGAGCTTATGGTTCCCATATGAATGGGATAATCATAGCAAAGAAGATAATTAGGCAAGGGTACTACTGGATGTGTATGGAAAAGGACTACAACAAAGTAATAAGATAGTGCCATCAGTGTCAGATTTATGGGAATCTTAACCACCTTTCTCCTATGGTGCTAAATAGCTTATCATCTCCCTGGCCCTTTGCAGTATGGGGGATTGATAATATAGGAGAAATAAGGCCAATAATATTAAATAGGCATACGTACATAGTAGTGGCGATTGATTACTTTTCGAGATGGATAGAAGTAGAATCCTTCAATGTGACGGTTCAATAAGAAGAGCCTTATTTGTAGATATAGGGTTCCGCATCATATTTTGATAGATAATGGGGTTTAGTTTCAAGTAGAAATAGTAGAGTTTTTATAGAAGTATGGGATTAAGCACTATAAATCTTCACCCTATTGTCCTCAGGCTAAAGGAGTAGTGGAAGCAGCTAATAAAAATGTCAAGAAGATTCTCTCTAAAATGGTTAAGCCTTACAACGAATGGTATGCATTTCTTCCTTTCGCCTTATGGGGATATAAGACTATAGCTAGAAGTGCCATAGACCAAACACTATTCTCATTGGTGTACGACTATGAAGTAGTTTTGCCTATAGAAACTGAAATTAAGTCCTTGAGAGTGGTCATGGAAGCTAAAACATCTGAGAGTGAATAGGCATGGAAGAGATATAATCACCTTTTATCTTTGGATGAGAAAAGGATGGATGCTTTATTCTGCACTCAGATATATCAAAGAAGGAGAGTGAGATCATTCAATACGAAGGTTAAGCTTAGAAAGATCAAAGCTAGTGATATGGTGTTAAAGCAATCTAAGGTTGTGGTGTTTGATTTGAGAGGAAAATTTAAACCAAATTAGGAAAGACTATTTTTAGTCAAATCAATTCTACCTAAGGGAGCTACTAAGATATCAGATCTTGAAGGGAACGAGTTCATGGAGCCTGTTAATCTGGATAAAAAATTAATAAAAGTAGTATAAAGAAAATAAAATTCGCTGACTAGAAAATCTATAAAGGCTAGTTAAGTAAAAGATAGGACATTCCTGCTGTCCAGAAAACCTGTAAAGGGTTGACATGAAAAAATTAAGGAATAAATAAAAAAAAGTAATCCCATTAATTAGAAAACCTGCAAAGGGCTAGTCAGGTAAAAATTAGGGAAATAAAATGTGAACAAAAAGTTTTCAGTTAGAAAACCCGAAACGACTAGCTAATAATATGAGTTATATTATATGATGTAGCAAATGTACTCATTTTGGCCCTAATTAATGAATGTTATTGAAATAGAAGTTTTATCAGACATCACATGTGCTATCTTATTTATGTTGCACAAGTGCTAAAAAGGAAAACATAACATGAAAGTCTAATAAGCTCTATGAGACCATTTTCAACTATGCATTTGTTTCTTCTTATGTGAATCTTCATATAAAGCTTGAGTCCTCTTGTATCTAGAAAATCCTAAAGGCTCAGTGGCTTGAATCACAACCCAAGTCTTGTAATTGTCATCAATGGTCTTATCAGCATCTAAAAGTATATTCCTTTCAAAAGACCTATGAGGCCATAAGTTCCTGATCTTATCCAGAAAATCTTGTCTCAAGGGAAAACCTATAAAATCAGTTGAGATAGTGACAATGAACTATAGGTGACCATACTAGCGACAAAGGCATAGAGTATTGAAAAAGGAAGAGAAACATAGTCCTAGAATAGGAACACAGTTATCATACAGCTTAATGGTTATAAACTTCAGTCTCCACCAAGGGCAGACCCATGTGATCTCAAAATTTGTGATCCCCTTTAGCCAATCAACCCACTGGTCTATGGCGTGCTTGTCTTTCATCTTCAATGGATGAGATTGCAACTTATGAGGTTGATGGGATAAAGGATTGGCAGGAGTAGTAAGTAAGCTCAACTTCTCCTATAGCCAAATCTGAAAAAAGTAAAAGTAAAAATAAGAAGCTTGCTAAGTTGAAAACTTAAAAGGGTAAAGTTGGGGCATGCCTGCTAAGTTGAAAACCCAAAAGGATGGCTTAGGAAAAAGTTAAAGCATAAAAAAAAAACCTTTACTCTACTTAAGTCTATCTATCTAAGTTTGAGATCAGTTTAATATAGTGCATACAAATAGTATAGGATTCAGAATACAACAGTACGATAGAAATAGTCTAATACAAATAGAAGTCAGAAACTAAGACAGTCCAAATCAATCATCCTGAACTCCAGAATCAAGCCATGGGCTCCATCCTCTGGTAGAATCATCATGATGAAAGGTATCTGGAGGCCTGATGGATTAAGTCTAGCATTGTAAGGGTTGAAGCCCAAACCTATAAGCTGTCACCAAATCACCTCGTTCTCCCTCTCTAAATTACTAGAATAGCCCTGCACATATAGGAAATAACATGTCATATGCATTTCATGCATAACATGCAAACACTTTCATCTTCAATGTATATACTTACCCTCTAACTGTCTATGACCTGTATAGTAAATAACCTCTGAGATGAGGCAAGGCCATACAAATACTCCACCTATGTCTAAGGAACCTATTTTGTAAATTGTACTAACATTAATGCCAAGTATATAGATCATGCAGGGAATAAGTTAGAAAGACTCACATGAGAAGCATCTACTAGCGAACAGATAGGAAGCTTAGCATTACTAAAACGCATCCACTGCTTAACTGAAGTCTGAAAAATAGGAGCCCAATAGAACATGAACCTATCCAGGAGAGAGATATCACCAAGAGTAACACCTATAAAAGCACCATCGCGACTAGTCCCAACATGCTAAGTTTGATATGCAGGGCTAAGTCTAGGCTTAGAGCTTTCCATATCAAAAGTAGTCTTAGTCTCCTGAGCAATCTCAGTCTCTTCCTCCATCACCTCATTAGCAAGAGAGTGAATCTCCTCAAACTATAAAAAGAATAAGTGATTCATATGTTCTAAAGGAAGAAGCTGATACAATAAGAAATTACCCCAACATCATCAATGGGAATATGCTCTAAAAGGCTCTCATGAATAAACTATTGATAATGTCGGGATTGCTCAAGAAAATCGAAGGCAGCATATCCTTATAGTGCCTTTGTCAACCCTAAACCTGTCAGATGAGAATTTCACAACAAAGAAGAAGGGACATCAGACCAAATACGACATCAAGAAAGCCTAGAAGACCAATGATACACTCTCTCTCCCAAATACCATATCTGACAGCCATATCTAGGAAGTAGAACCCCTATAGACTTAAGTCATACTGCACTAGCCATAAAGTCATATCTCTGGACATTATTAGCTCCCGCCAACCAATCAGAATTAATCTGTAAAATCATGTTAATTAAATTTTATTTTTTAAATGATGAAACACTAATGAATTTGCTTTCTTCCCATGTACCATTTAATGGTATTCAGCTAATTATAATGGGTCTGAAGAGTGTTCCTAACACTTGCTAAATAGGAAGAGCCCCATCTTTGCATTAAAAGGAGACTCTTATCATATCTAATAGCATCAAAGCCCCTGATTAACACAATCTTTATACTCCATATCTGAGAAAGTAAGGATAGTGACAAGTAATGAAAAGAAGATGTACATGCAACTCGACCTAAGTCACGAAGAGGGCTAAGTAAAGCAATGTTAACCTCATGACCAGTCTAGCAGAAAAGGGTCATGCCTAATAGGATCAGGAGAAAACACCTTGCCTTCTGAGTAATCTAATGAGGAGTAACAGCAGGAAGACGTCTGAATCCCTCGATTAAAGATGAAAGAAGAACATTCTTCAGATTCTTCTATGATGGAACAAACCCTATCAAGTCATGCACGTATCGACTCTGTGCATCCTCAGGCAAACTGCAATAGCTAATATTGAAAGGAACATGACTACCCCTAAAGGCAATCCCAGTAATGGTGGAAAAGCTCATAGGAGAAACAGTCAGCTCGGATACACGGGTATGGAAAGTATAGGTAGTATCCATCTACTACTCAATTAGAGCAAATAAAGAATAGTGATCATACTTGCCTCAAGCTGATGGAAGTGTAGCAATGAATCGTTTGAACCTGGAGGCCTATATCGGCTATGTCACATTATCTAACAACTTGTGAAACAATTCTTGAGCTATATGAAAGCAACCTAAATAAACTGAAAAGATAAAATTTTACCTCATTACCCACATCTCTACACCTATGGAGGTGTAAATCAATCAATGGAAGGATGGTTAAGCCCTCTTGAAGTCCAAGATCATTTTGAGGGAAATGGAGGGGTTAAATGATTGGGTCTGCTAGAATTTTAGCTCCCCTATGCAGTCTCTATCGTGGGTCAGTCATAGGATTTAACTAATCACAAATCAGACATCAGATGATTAAAAAATCAAAAGAAAAAGAATTAATGCAAAGGAAGAATGAAAATGAAAGAAAATGAAGAAAGAGTAAGAAATAAAGGTGACAAGCAAAAAAGGGAAGGAATTTATAAAGTGGAAAATATCCACTTAGGTCCACTATTTTTACTTGCACTTGGATCCAAGTTCTTTTATTGAAATTTGGTCCATACGTGCATTTTGATTAGGAATTTATTCCTAGTTAAATCATGACATATATTCATCAGTTTAATAATTCATGAAATTATTAATATGCATAATCAGTTTGTAATTCTAAATTCTCTGTCAAGTATAGAATATAAAAAAAAATTACAGAATTCAATTTTTCATTTTACATGCATCACCTCAATTAAAGGATTTTAAACTCATATGTTGCAAAGTAGCTATGATAAAAATTTCACATCATTATGTTATGTACTACACAGTAGTCATAACCTTCACTATATTATATGTTGTATAGCAATTATGACATAAGTTGCCAAATTCATAATTTACTAGATGCTTCGCAAGATCTATAGCATATTTGAAAGTTGCACTTTTGCTAGTAGCTACACTATAGTTAAAACATTTTTTTGAAAAATCATAATGACGTCTTGCATAGAATATAGCGAATTTTATTATAGCTAGATGTCCCATAGGGAATATAGCAAGCTTCATTGCATACGTCTTGTTAGACATCCCACAGGGAATATAGTGTACATTGTTAGACGTCTCATAAGGAATATAATGAAATTTCATTATCATTAGACGTCCTAAAGGGAATATAGTGCAATTCACCAGACACTACACAGTAGTTATGGTATTGTTGTTAGACGTTCCACAGGAACTATAGTACTTCTTCATATTTACAAATCGCTAAACGTCCCTCAGGGAATATAGTGAAACTTGTTAAACATTACATTCGCTTAAAATTGCACAGCAATTTAAGCATCAATCTATCAATTAAGATACAATTAGGTATTTTGATTCTTTCCTTCAAAAGTGTGTGCTTCTATTGCTTTACCGTAATTTTTCAAGCAAATAGTGACAAAGGGGGCATGTGTAAGTACCTAATTTTGTGATGCAATTGTGCAACAAAAGCCCCTATGATGAAAAATTAATCAACAAATTGATCTATACTACTAAAATTTGAGATTTCAAGGACTAAATTGTAGTGTTTTTGGACCCAATTACAAAATCTTGATTCTAGAAAATTTTTTAAAAATTTTTAATTTTACGGGACTGCTAAGCAAATTGTCAGTCGGCATTTAGCTAATGCCGACTAGCATTGGCCTAATGCCAATCGGCATTAGCCAAATGCTGATTGACATTTGGCTAATGCTGATCGGTATTAGGCAAATATCAATCAACATTATGGGACATTCGCATTTTTTTAGTATTTTTCATCTTTTTTCAGTATTTTCCTATTTTCTGATTGGTCCAAAATTAATTTATTTTAATAAAAAAATTATTTTTAATATTTTTTGTGTACAGTATGTGTCCATTACGTGTATTTTCTCTTTCTGAAATCCTTTTATCCTGATTTTTTATTTTGAAAAAAAAACTGAACTCCTTTATCCTACCTCTCCTGTGATCATACAAAAGGTTAACAGTATTGTGATCAAGCGAGAGTTGTTAGCTAAGGATAAAAGGAAAGGAAAGTGACAGAGAGAAGGGGGCTCTTAAGAGGTTGGGGTTTTGAAGAAAAGTTTGAGAGAAAAAACAGAGAAAAATTAACACAGAAAAAAACCTTTCTACTTCAGATTTCAAAGAAACCTTTTTAAAAGGAAGAAAATATATTCTTTATGTTTTTTTAAGTCCAGGAAATCAAGAAGAAAAAAATAGAGTCAATCTCAAAATGGTGACAATCTCAATATGAGGGACATTCAAATAGCATCCGCATAACGTTCTTCATCTTTATTCCCTTATTTATTATTTTCTTTTATTTAATTATTTCTTTTTTTTTATCTTCTTATTTAATCAGTACTAATCTATTTCTTTTGTTTCTAAATTTTGTTTTTATTTTAATTTTGGCTTGAGATGGGTATAACTGGAATGACTATGTGAGGGCAAATGAACAGACAAAAGATCCATAGAATACCATGGATTAAAACCTGTAACATTTTAATGTAGGTTTTTAGGATTCTGCTTTTTATTTTATTTATTTTTATTGGGTTTGTAAATAATTTTCTTTTTATTTTATTCACGTAGGAATTGTAATAACCCCAATAGTGGGAATAGTAATTATTTGCTTTTGTGTTCTTAAAATTAATTATTAATTAGGGTTTCATTTGGTAAAACCTGATAAAATCAATGATGGCAGTAGATTAATTTTAGGATTACATGAAATTGAATTAGGGTTTCTTAGAAAAATCATGTAAATATTATTGTTTTGATTTATTTTTGGTATCTTTATTGAATTGGGTTTTGTTTTTGGTTTTCATGCCTTTTGGGCCACAAGCCCACTATAGACACCTAATTTTGGGATCATGAGTTATGGATGTGACAAAAGACTCCAATGATGAAAATGTCATGAATAAGTCTTCAATATTTGAAACTTTGAAACTTTAAAGGTCTAATTGCATTTTTTCAAAGAAATGATTTAATGTTTTTGTGGATTAAATTGCAATGCTTTTTAGGGATCTAATTGCAAAACTTAAATTATTTCAAGGACCTTTCTATAATTAAAAGGTATACCTTAATTTCGATTGGAATTACGCTAATTCTTCAAATTTTTGAATTTTCTAGATAAAATTGAGTCCTAATTGGTCTGACATTCTCCTAAAATTATTTTGATAATGTTTTTAAGGAAATAAAAGTCTTTTAGGAATTAATTTATAACTAGGGTTTCAAGATATATCCTTATATAATGAGGGTTTTGTCTCTGAAAAGAAAAGGAGGTAGAGAAAAAAAAAATGGAGGAAGGCACAAAAAAGAGAAAGGAAAAGGAGAAAAAGAAAGAAAAAGAAAAATCTTATTCTCTACAAAATTTCTTTTGCTTAATTGCTTAATTAAGGATCTTTGAAGAATTTTTGAAGAATAATATTCGAAGTCCTATAAAAAACGATGATTCTACAAATTTGAGGAGCACTTCATTAAGATCATCCATAAGCATCATCTTTTCTTTCTTCTTATTTTATTTGACTTATTTACTTCTTTTCTTGATTTTATTGATTTTTATTTTGTTTTATTATTATTTATTTACTAATTATAATTTTTATTTATTCTTTTATAGTGATTATAGAGGAAAAAAACATGATGATCATACTTAGAGAATCAAATTCATAAGAGGTCCATGAGATGTCATGGATAAGACCTTGTAGAGATATAGTTTCTAGGGTTTATTATTATTATTATTTTATTGCTTTATTTTATTTATTTATTTTTGGGGTTGTATTAATTATTTTATTATTATGTTCAATAGATTATTGTAATAGCCCCAATAGTGGCATTATGTATGTGATTGCTTGTTTATTTTAATTAATTGGTTAATTGGTTAGGGCTTTAATTGGGAAATTAATTAAAATCATTGGAGGAAGTAGATTAACTTAGGTTGCATGTTATTAAAAATTAGGGTTTTAGAAGGAATAATTTAATTAGTTGTTTAATCTTTAATTTAATTATTTTGATGTGTTTTATTTGTTTTTGAGCTTGTTTACTTTATTATTATTATTTTTTTGGATTGTTTATTTATTTTTATGTGTTTTGCGCTTGTTTGTTTAGTTTTATGTGTTTTGGGGCCATATTAAATTTTAATTCACTTAAATAAATTTAGGTTTTTTTAGGTTTAATTAATTAAAATGCAGTTTATGCCCATAATTAATTAGATTTAAGGTAGAGACAATTTAGGCCCATTTAGTAAATTAGACATAGGCCCACTTAATTTAATTTAATTAATTTAGACTTAACCTACTTAATTAAAGCCCTTTTTATAATTTGTAGATTTAAGCTCACCTTAGCATTAAAACATGTAAAATTATGCCCATTAATTTAAATACCTTCATAATTTGTAGATTTAGACCCATTTTTAGAATTAAAATATATAGATTTAGGTTCATTTAATTAAAATTAAAAGGAATTAGTCTTTTAAGCTCATTAATTAAAACATGCAGATTTAACTCATTTAATTAAAATCCATGTACATTAGACTAACTTAGGGATTATGTGTTTGATTGAATGCATTATTTACTTGTATTTTCATGACTAGTTTGCCTTGGAATTAATTGCTAGAATAAGGGTTTATATGAAATTGCATGTAAATAAAGAATAATATAGTAATTTATAAAGTAATTCTAAATGAACACAAGACTGAAAGAAGTTGGTATTTCGTACCAAGAATATATTGGTTGTGGTGCTAACTTTCTTTTAGGGAATCGAGTACCACCTTTTCAGTTTGTCTAAGTTATTACCCTGGATGGTGACTCCTCATCTCCACGCCATGTCTTTGTGACAGTAGTTAGTGTGTTCTCTAGAGCCCTAAGTTCAAATAGTGTCGTGGTTGCTAAAATCTTGGACGCGCGTTAAACCTCGCCGTCTACACCTACGTTAGATCTAAACCCACTTAATCAATAGACTTAAATTGGCTTTTGGGTTTAACTTAATTCAAACCAATGTAGGCCCATTTTAATTAATAAAATCAATTTAGATTTAGCCCAACCCAATAAAGCATTTTTTCTTCTAAAATTAATTTAGACTTTAAGCCCATTTTCTAGTTAATTAAAATTTATTTAGATTTAGCTCAGCCCATTTAATTTCATTACTTTTAAAATAAATAGACTTAGGCCCACATTTTACTTAAAATATAATCAAATTAGACTTAAACCCACTAATTCAACTTTTACTTTAAAATTTTATAGACTTAAGCCCATTTCCTTAGATAAGTTAAAACAAATAGACCTAGGCTCACTAAAATTGATAAAAATGTAGGTTCTTTGTTAGCCCACTTCATTTGTAAATAAAATATAGAATTAGCTAACTTCTAAATAAAATTAACTTAGTTTAGACTTAGGGATGTTACACCTTATATGAATGTTTTTTTTTATATGTGATTTTATGATTAATTGCCTTAGAGTTAGATGGATGTTCAAATTAGGGTTTAATAAAATTACATGTAATTAGAGAATGAAGTAATAATTCATAAAGTAATCCTAAATGAACACGAGACTAAGAGAAGTTAGTATTTCATTCTCTTAATTGTCTGGTTGTGGTGCTAGCTTTCTATTAGAGAATCGAGTACAACCAAAGCAATTTGTCCTAGTTATTACATGGGTGGTGACTCTTCATCTTCATGCTATATATGTGATATAGTAGTGTGTTTCCTAAGGTTCTGAGTCCAAACAGTGTCGTAGTTGCTAAAATCTTAGGAGCATGCTAAAACCCCATTGTCCACATATTGTTACGTTGCTTTGAAGATATATATCAATAAGTCCTATAATAGGCTTGAATGGGATTTTTTTAGAACTATTATGAGTAAGATGGGCTTTGTAGAGAGGTGGATTGATCTCATTTTCATTTGTGCCACTACGGTTCAGTATAGTGTTCTTCATAATGGCGAGGATATTGGCCCTATTCTTCCTTAGAGAGGCCTCCGTCAAGGTGAACCTCTGTCACCCTATCATTTTTTTTATCTATGCTTATTCATTAAAAGATTTTATTTGGGTCTTTGCATGGTATTAAAATTCCTAGAGGTGCTCCTATGTTATCTCACATTTTTTCACTGATGATAATGTTTTTCTTTTCAAAGCTAATTCTGGTGAGTGTAGTATTATAAAGGCTATCCTTAGAGAGTATGAAATTGCTTTAGGGCAGTCCATTAATCTATCCAAGTCTTTTCTCTTTTTTAGTTCTAATGCTGACAGCAGGAATAAGTCTTTGGTGCTCTCTTGGGTATTTATAAGGATGGTGGTCATGATCGGTACCTTGGGCTTCCCTCTCTTATTGGGAAAAATAAGAAAGCTATATCAAGCATAAAATTTAGCATCAGATTCATGGGTGGAGGAAAAAATTCCTTTCTAAAGCAGGTAAGGAAATTTTGCTTAAAAATGTGGTGCAAATTGTTCCTAATTATACTATTAAGTGTGTTTCTTCTTCTGCTTAATCTCTATACTGATCTTGAGAAGATGATGAACTCCTTTGGTGGTGTGCGGGAGGTGATTCTTTAAAGGGTATAATGTGGAAGTGTTGAGATCGTCTGTGCATGCTAAAGAATTTGGGTGGCATAGGTTTCCGAAAGATTCATGATATCAATATTTCTCTATTGGGCAAAAAAGCCTGGAAATTTCTTACTCATCCATTTTGTTGGGTTTCTCATTTTTATAAAGCCCGTTATTTCCCTAACAGTTCTTTCTTGAATGCTGAATTAGGTCATAATCCTGGCTACATTTGGCGTAGTGTTTTGGCTGCTTAGAATTTAATTCGTGATGGTTGCCATGTTCGCATTAGTTCTGGAAATTTAATTCATGTTTGGGGTGATCCATGGCTTCTAGGGGCCTCAGCCTTTCATCTTTATGGCTACCCCTGATCACTTATGTCATGCTATTGTTAATCAACTTATGATTTCTGGATCTCGACAATGGGATTGTGATGTGCTTGCCGATCTTTTTAATTTTGCAGACCAAGCAGTGATTTATCAGATTCCTCTAAGCTTGAATAACTCTGTTGACTCTTTTTATTAGTCTTTTGATACTAAGGGTGTTTATTCAGTTCATAGTGGATACAAATGGTGTGTTCAGGATCTGATTGAAACTAATTCTAAGACTAGCATTCTTCTATAGAGACGTTTATAGGATGTTAAAGTTCCTTCAAAAGTCAAGCATATGGTGTGGAGGGCTACTACTTCTTGCCTTCCTACTTTGGATCTTCTTCGTAGTCGGAGAGTGGAGGTTGATTCTCAGTGCTATCTTTGTCGAAGAAACTCTAAGAGCATTTTACATACTTTGGTTTATTGCCCTTTTGCTATTCATTGTTAAAGGCTTTTGAGTTTAGTTCAAAGTCCCATCTCAGTTTCTTCTTTTCAAGACTAGCTTTCTTTTCTTTTTCTAGATTGAAAAGTGATGAGTTAGGTCTATGTTTGACGATTTTTTTGTCCATCTGGCATGCTCGTAATGACTTTATTTGGAATGGAAAATTTTTTTCTCTTTATCAAGTGGTTAACTTTTCGAGTTCTCAGCTTTTTCATTGGATGCAAGCGCAGCTTAAATGCCCTTTCACTGCTAATTCTTCCAAAGCTAATCAAGCTTCTGTTGGTGCTCTTAGCTGGGTTATGCCTCCTCTAGCTTAGTAGAAACTCAATGTAGACGCTGCTCAACTTACTGCAGCAAATAAAATGGGTCTGGGTTGTATGGATGCTCATACTGCTGAAGCTTTAGGTGTGTGAGAGGCTTTAAGATGGATCAAACATAATTCGTGGTCTTTGGTCATCTTTGAAACTAATTCTTTGGTGGTGTTCAATGCCATTCAGTAATACTGTCAAGATAACTATCCTTTTGACAATATTATTGATGATTGCTATAGTTTACTTACAACTTGTTTCGATGTTAGCTTATGTTTTACTAGGCATTCTATGAACTAAGTGGTTCACTCTCCAGCCCGAAATGCTAGTTCTTTGTCAGATGTTATGTTCTGGGTGCGTCAGCCCCCAAATTTCATTGTTGATGTACTCTATTCTGGTTATATTCATTAGTGCAGTTTCCATTTTTCCCTAAAAAAAAAAAAAAAAAACAAACCAAGCCAAACATTATATTTTTGCATAATGTTGATGAAAAATTTTAAGAAATTGTATTGCTTATGAAGTGCATATCTCATATCTATCTATCAAGAGTCGAACCATTTATATTCAGCTAATTTTGTGGTTTCCATGTACAATCATCTCTAATTCCTCATATTTTACAAGCTTAGAGTAACATGGCATTGATTCTTCATGTTAAATATTATATGAAAGGAATATTAAGAGATTTATAAAAGAAAATATTACATACTAATTCAGTCAAAACTGTCAAGGCTATAATATGCTGTAATATCAGTCTATTATTACTTTTGTTATTAATCCTTATCACTAATACACTTACGGTTGTAACATGCTAGTCTCCTATAGTTATCCTTTAGTGCAACAGCTTACTACATATACTATACCATGTACACCACCATTTATATATGAAAATTACATCACGAAGCATTATTCTCTTCATGGTATCAAAGCCCTATGGCTAATAACCATCAACTCACTCTTCCATCCTCAACCTCAATATCCCTCTCCTCTCCTTCTACTACAACTTATATCTTTTCTGTCAAATCAAACAACAAAAATTATTTGGCATGGAAAACTCAATTTCTCCCTCTCTTAAACTATCAAAAATTGATGGGATTTGTTGATGGCACACAGCCCTCCCCACCAAAAATGATTTTCAATACTGCTACACCTCCATTTGAAATTCAAAATCTTGAATATGAAATATGGTTTCAGCGTGATCAAATGCTGCTTTCATGGATCCTCTCTTCTCTTACTGAGGAAGTTTTTCCATATGTCATTGGATTCACATCTTCTCAAGCTGCATGGACAGCCCTTGCCACCACTTTTGGTTTAATTTCCCAAAATAAGCAATTTCAGTTGAATATCGATTTGCAGGAATTAAAGAAGAATGACATGACTGTCTCCAAATATTTACATCGGGCAAAGTCTATTGCTGATGAACTTGCTGCTGCGGGTAGAACCATGACTCTAGCTGAATTTAATGCCATCATTTATCATAGTATTGGTATTGAATATCATAGCATTATCACTGCTCTCAATCTCAGACCTAAACCAATCTCCTTCAATGAACTTCATAGCCATCTTTTGGCACATGAGATTCTCTTGAATAGCACTCATGAACCTCCCCCTGCCAATCTCTCCTATCGGCCTCAAATGTCCACTTCTTCCCGGCCCTCTACACCACCCTTGTTGCCAAATCCTTATCCTACTAAAACCCACCTTCCATGGCAAAACAAAAAGGCAGTTTTGGAATAATTCTCGTACTTGTCAAATCTATGGTTTGCATAACCACACTACATGTCGATGTCGAAGATATACTTCCTTACTACAAAATCGACTTCCTTCTCCACAAGCCAATTTTGCTTACTCTGGTGCGCCCAATCATGGCTACACTCCATACGCACCATGGGTTACTAATACCAGAGCCAATGCACACATCACTCTAGATATCTCCAATATGCACATTTCAAAACCATATATTGGTAATGATAAATTGCTTGTAGGTAATGGCCAAGGTTTGTCTATTAAAGCCATGGGAAATTCATCTATCTCTACTCCTCAAAATTTATCTCTTAAAATGTCTTACATGTTCCTCTTAAAAATATCTCTTAAAAATTTATCTCTCGTCGTGTTGTGTAGGAGATTTCAAAGATATCCTTGCAAGTCATGAGAAGATGGGTACAGTTGAGTAGCTTCAATGCTTAATCGATGGTTTCCGGAAAGTTGTTAAAGATTGCAATTTCTCTGAGGTCCCTATGTCAGGTGGGAATTTTACTTGGAGAAGCGGTCGTGATCCCAAGAATCGGGTGGCTAAAAAGATGGATTAGGTTCTAGCTACTTCGAGCTGGTTCATTTCTTTTTCTGAGGATAAGGTTTGGAATTTAGGGATTACTTCATCTGTTCACATGCTTATCTTCATCTGTCATATGTTGTCTCATATTTGACAACGTTCTCGTCATTTTTTGTTAAAAAATGAGTGGTTACGTGAAGATAAATGCCAAGTTATTAGTAATTCAAACTGGCATGCAGATAATTCTGCTTCTGTTCCTCTTCGGATTGCTCGTTGTGCCTTGGAATGAAGTTAATGGAATGGTTGCTTTGATTTTAATTTTCGGTCAAAGTTAAATTCTTGTAAAGCTCTGATGCGCCGTTTTCATGGGAAGTAGGATACTGACTCTGTTTCAGCTTATAATGAGGCTAAAAATTCTTATTATAAAACTCTTGCTCAGCGTGAATCTTTTTGAAAGCAACACGCAAAAATTAATTGATTGAGAGATGGTGACTCAAATATCAAATACTTTCATTCCTCTACTTCTGCCCAACAGAAAACAAAAATATATATATATATATATTAATAGACTAAGAGATCCAACAGGTAATTGGGTGAAGTGGGGTAATGGTTTAGAGGATCTTATGTTATCTTATTTTGATGAGTTGTTCTCTTCTTTAGGTGGATCGATTAATTCAGTGGTTGATTATGTTCCTAGTTATGTTTCTTCAGAACATAATGCGGCCTTGCTTACTCCTTTTTGTATTTAGGAGGCTAAAAATGCTCTTTTTTCCATGCATCTAGACAAATCTCCTGGCTCGGATGGCATGAATGCTAGAATTTTTCAAAAATGCTGGGATATTGTGGGTGATGATGTCTCCCAAGCTTGTTTAGAATATCTGAGAAACTATTGTCTTCCTCTAAGGCTTAATGATATGTCACTTGTTCTTATTCCTAAGAAGCAGAAACTAGAAGTTATTAGTGAATTCTGGCCTATTGCTCTCTATAATGTTTTATACAAGATTGTTGTAAAGATTTTAGTGAATCGTTTGAAGGTTCTACTTCATACTATCATTTCAGAATCTCAATGTGCATTCATTCTAGGGCATCTCATTTCTAATAACATAATGATAGCATTTGAATTGCTCCATTATATGAAAAGGAAATCCCAGGGTAATGATGGTTATATTGCTTTGAAGATAGATATCAGTAAGGCCTGTAATAGGCTTGAATGGGATATTTTTAGAGCTATTATGAGTAAGATGGGCTTTGCAGAGAGGTGGATTGATATATTTTCATGTGTGTCACTACGATTTGGTACAGTGTTCTTCACAATTGCGAGGATATTGGCCCTATTCTTCCTTAAAGAGGCCTCCATCAAGGTGATCCTCTGTCACCCTATCTTTTTATTATTTGTACTGAAGGATTATCTATGCTTATTCACCAAAAGATTTTATTTGGGTCTTTACATGGTATTAAAATTTCTAGACATGCTCCTATGTTGTGTCACCTTTTTTCACTGATGATAGTCTATTTTTTTCAAAGCTAATTCTGACGAGTGCAGTACTGTGAAGGCTATCCTTAAAGAGCATGAAATTGCTTCTGGGCAGTCCATTAATCTGTCCAAGTCTTCTCTCTTTTTTAGTTCTAATGTTGACATCAGGAATAAGTCTTCGGTTCAGGCCCTTTTAGGTATTTATAGGAATGGTGGTCATGATCGGTACCTTGGGCTTCCCTCTCTTATTGGGAAAAATAAGAAAGCTATCTTCTCTTTTACCAAGGATAAAATTTGGCATCAGATTCATGGGTGGAGGAGAAAATTCCTTTGTAAAGTAAGGAAGGAAATTTTGCTTAAAATGTGATGCAAGTTGTTCCTAATTATGTTATGAGTGTGTTTCTTCTTCCACTTAATCTCTGTGCTGATCTTGAGAAGATGATGAACTCCTTTTTGTGGGGTTCGGGAGGTGATTCTTCAAAGGGTAAACAAGCCTAACACTGAATTAGGCTTTTGAAAAGTTTTTGAAAGATTCATGATGTCAATATTTCTCTATTGGGCAAACAAGCCTGGAAATTTCTTAGTCATCCATCTTGTCTGGTGTCTTGATTTTATAAAGCTTGTTATTTCCCTAACAGTTCTTTCTTGAATGTTGAATTAGGTTATAATCCTAGCTACATCTGACATAGTGTTTTGGTTGCTCAGAATTTAATTTGTGATGGTTGCCGTGTTTACGTTAGTTGTAGAAATTCAATTCATGTTCGGGGCGATCCATGGCTTCTAGGGCCTCAGCCTTTCATCTCTACGGCCGCCCTTGATCACTTACGTCATGCTACTATTAATTAACTTATGATTTCTGGATCTCGGCAATGGGATTGTGATGTGCTTGGTGATCTTTTTAATTGACCAGGCGTTGATTTATCAGATTCCTCTAAGCTTGAATAACTCTGTTGACTCTTTTTATTGGTCTCTTTATACTAAGGGTGTTTATTCAGTTCGTAGTGGATATAAATGGTATGTTAAGGATCTGATTGCAAGTAATTTTGAGACTAGCATTCTTCCATGGAGACATTAATGGGGTGTTAAAATTCCTTCAAAAATCAAGTATACGGTGTGGAGAGCTGCTACTTCTTTCCTTCCTACTCTGGATCTTCTTCGTAGTCGGAGAGTGGAGGTTGATTCTCAGTGCTGTCTTTATCGAAGAAACTCTGAGAACACTTTACATACTTTGGTTTATTGCCCTTTTATTGTTCATTGTTGAAGGCTGTCGAGTTTAGTTCAAGGTCCCGTCTCAGTTTCTTCTTTTCAGGAGTGGCTTTCTTTTCCTTTTTCCAGATTGAAAAGTGATGAGTTGGGCCTGTGTTTGATGATTTGTTGGTCTATCTGGCGTGCTTGTAATGGCTTTGTTTGGAATGGAAAATTTTTTTCTCCTTCTCAAGTGGTTAACTTTGCAGGTTCTCAACTTTTTCATTAATGCAAGCGCAGCTTAAATGCCCTTTCACTGCTAATTCTTCCCAGGCTAATTAGGCTTCTGTTGGTGCTCTTAGCTGGGTTAAGCCTCCACCAGCTTACTGGAAACTCAATGTGGACGATGCCCTGTTTACTGCAGCAAATAAAATGGGACTGGGTTTGGTTTTGGGAGATGCAGATGGAGTGTTTATTGCTTGTAAATCTGTTCCTCTGTTGGGTTGTATGGATGCTTGTACTGCTGAAGCTTTAAGTGTGTGAGAGGCTTTGAGCTGGATCAAACATAATTCCTGGTGGTGTTCAATGCCATTCAGCAACACTGTCAAGATAACTCTCCTTTTGGCAATATTATTGATGATTGCTATAGTTTACTTACAACTTGTTTCGATGTTAGCTTATGTTTTGCTAAGCATTGGCTCACTCTCTAGCCCGAGCTGCTGGTTCTCTGTCAGATGCTATGTTCTAGGTGCGTCAGCCCCCTGATTTTATTGTTGATGTACTCTATTCTGATTCTTTTCATTAATGCAGTTTCCATTTTTCCCTAAAAAAACAAAAAAAAAAAACAAACCAAACCAAACTTTATATTTTTGCATAATGTTGATGAACAATTTTAAAAAATTGTATTGCTTATGAAGTGCATATCTCATATCCATCTATCAAGAGTCAAATCATTTTGTATTTAGCTAATTGTGTAGTTTCATGTACAGTCATCTAATTCCTCGTATTTTACAAGTTTAGAGTAACATGACATTGATTCTTCATGGTAAATATTATATGAATGGAATATTAGGAGATTTATAAAAGAAAATATTACATACTAATTCAGTAAAAACTTTCCTCATATTTTGATAATTTTTATATTCATGAACAAGGAAATAAAAAGGAAAAAAATTTACACCAATGGCTGCTGAAATTAACTAGATGGCAAAGACTATTCACGTTAATATAATAAGTCGTAGTTTATGCGGTCATATTAAATTAATTTTTAATAGATTTTTATCGCTCTCATAATACTATTAAGTCAAATCAAATTAATCAAAATTAAATGGATTGAAAATACCAATCTTTTAAAAGAAAAAAAAAAGTAATGCTAAATGGTATAATTTGTGCTGCCACAAAAGGGTATTTTAAGAATTTTCTTTCTATTTTTGAGAGTAATAGTATAATTTTAAAGTATAAAAACTTTTTTGAGAGACAAATTTATCCTCATAAATAATTAATATTTTAAAAATTAAATTTTTAATTTATATATTTTAAATATGGAAATTAGATTTTGAAATACATTAATTCAATAGAGTTGACTTAAAAAAATTTCCAATATTGACAAACCACTTTCACATATATGTAATCTTTATACTTATATTATTTCAATTACATGTATGCATAAGGTAATTAACGGCCATGATTATGTTCATAACCTTGATCATATTTACAGTTGCATTTTTTTTTTCTAATTATGGTTTTTATATTGAATATATGCACACGTATTCAAAGCTAAATTGGGTATAAGAAAACTAGTTGCATTAATTAATTGAAACTATTAGCATTATGCATATTCGTGAAAAAACTTTATATTCAAAATTAATTAAGGGTGTGTTTGGTTCAAATGAATTTTATAAAAAAAATATATAATGTATTTGCAAATTCAAGTAAGTATATTTAGTTTAAATGAAAACTTCATATAATTTATTTCGAATTTCAACTTTTTAATTTTGTATAATTGTTTAAAATTAATTAATTTTTATTAATGAAATATGTTTAGTTTAAATAAATTTACAATTCATTTGTAAATGAATTTATTTAAAAATGAAATAAATTTTTCAATAGAATTAAACCAAATATAGGGTCACATAGTTTTGCAAAAAATTTAGCACATGATTTATTCACAGTAAAGTCTCAAAATTTTTTTTTTCAAATTCATGTTTAAAGCAATTGATATTATTTTTTAAGTTTAGTTCTTTAATCTAGTAATTAACCCTTCATTAAATTTTTTATTTTATCTTACTAATATATAAAAATTAAATTTATAACTTTTATAATTGATTATTAAATATAAAAAAATTAATAAATATAACAATCTAATTCAAAAGAAATAGTGAAGTACTAAATTTTAGACATAGGAATGAAATTTTTTTAAAATATTATTTTTAGTTATTACAGGATGCTTGATAGATTGAACAAATTTATGAAAAAAAAAAAAAGTAAATTGAGATAACTATAAATGTGAAAAGTTTGATATCCAGCTCGATAAATGTTCGTTTGATCTTGTATATTAAAGCTCATTTAATAAATAAGTCAAACTCAAACTATACAAAACTCAACTTGTAAATAAACTCAAACAGAAATTCGAAAGTCAACTCATAATTTTAATATTTAATAATTTGATTTTAGGTATATAATATATAAATTTTTATTTAAAATATTTTTAAAAATATATTATTAGAATAAAATCATAATTTTTATTAAATATACTATCATTTATTTAGTAAATAATTTATGTTCAATTTTTTTAATGTATAATTTTAATTTATAGTTTGTTTGTTTGTTTTTTTAATTTTTTTAGGTTTGTTTAAACTCGTGAACATCAAGTAACATAATGAGTTCAGTTAGTTTATAAATGAACCAAATCCGAGTTAAGTAAAACTCAACTTGACTCGACTAAATTATACTCCTAAAAAAACTAATTACAGAAAATATTTAAAAATATCAATTAATTTTATTTTACATAAAAGCATTTAAAAAAAAAAAGAGAGTAATGTACATAAATCGATGTTATCTTATACTTTTACTTTTATGTAGCGATATTCGACTTTCAACCATTAAAATTTTTTTGCGCTCATATGATGAAAAAAAATTGTTTAAAAAATACATCAAACTATCAAATCATGCAGTATAATTCAAATGTGATAAAATATTGTATATGATAAATTAGTCCATTATTGGTATTTTATATAGATTAAATTACAAAATATTTAAAAGCTAATAGAATATGATAAAAATTACATACTTAAAATTAAAGTATATACATGAATTTAATTAATTGTGAAGATTAATTTAAAAGTTTTAATATGTTACTTGAGATCTCACATCAGTTATGAAATGTGTGTTTGTGTTATATGGGGTTAATACATTTTTATAAAATTGTTATGATTTGTGTCTTACCCCTAATTCAATTGAGGTTGTAAAGGAGCCAATCCGCTTAAAAACTTCTCGAAACTTGACTCGATAAAAATTCATTAGAGCTTGTACATTAAAACTTGTTTAATAAACAAGTCGAGCTCAAATAATACAGAACTTGACTTACGAAATTCACGAACAATCTCAAATAAAAGCTTGCAAGCTTACTCATATTTTTAATATATTAATATTTTAATTTTAGATATATAATATTAAAGTTTTATTTATAATAAAAGTAAAAATATTTTAAAATTTTATTATTACAATAAAATCATAATTTTATAATAATTTATTTAAAATTTCTTTATGAATAATTTTAATTTATAGTTTGTATTTTTTAAAATTTCTTTGAGTTCATTTAGGCTTGTTAAAGCTCGTAAACAACTTAAAAACACCAAGTAGTATAACAACTTCAGCTTGATTATAAACAAACGAAATTGAGCTAGTTAAAATTCAGCTTGACTTATGTATTTTTTACCATTAAAAAAAATTAATATGTAATTAAATTTGAAAAGTTTGAAATTCGCAAGATAAAGGTATTAACTCTCAAATTTCATTCCAAAAAAATGAACAAAAATCGTATAACAAATTAAAGGAATATTATATATGTATATACCATCAACTAATGGCCTTTCTATAAATCTATCTAATTTTTAAAATTGTTGCAAATTGATATATAAACTTTGCGACCTGTTACAAATTTATTTTCGGTCAAAATTGCTTATGGCAATAATGATGTGGAATGGATGACGTGTATAGCTATTTACACATGTAAAAATTAAGAAAAAAAAAAGAAAATACTTTCAATAGTTTTACCAAAACTCACCGTTTTTGTTTGACAAAAATGGTGCAATATGTCAATTTTTTTTCATGTTGTTTCTCTTCTCCCTTTGCTCAAAAACACATCTTCTCACTTCAACTCTGAAACTCCTCTCCCTTTGAACGAAACTCATCACAATTCTTCTATCACAATCCAAACCGGGAGTTATAACCGGCGCTAGAAAATAAGAATTCTTTCGAATTTGAAACCCGTAGCAAGCCTTAGGAATAAAAATGCATGCAATAAATAAATAAAAATACACCATAATTTAAATTTAAGTCGATATATAAAATAAATACTTATTTATCATATCATAAAATAAAAATATTTCCATACAATATTCAGAGAAAGGTCTCTCACTAAAAATAACATTATATAGATACAAAATACTACTACTGCAGTTTTCTAGAATACAATAAAAGTTCAAATAAATAATTTACATAATATAGCCAGGGCTAAAGAAGTCTAGCGTAGGGGTCTACTACTGAGGTATGAAAATGAGGAATCTCCTAAAAAAATATATTGAGAGGAGTCAAACCTCACTGAGTGAATTATTATAACATATATACATGTAATCTAAATTATATATAGTAAGAAATTAGTGTGTATATATATATATATATATATATAACATTTATTTAGGTAAATGATCAAATAAAACCCTAAAACAATTACAACCTCAAACAAATATCTCATTAGCCACACAAACTTACTTAATTCCAAATAAATTCTCTTATTCCATTTTGGACAGTAGACTGGCCCCAAGACACTAAGTCAACCGAGCTCCCACAATCTTACTGTCAGTGTGATTAGCCCTGAGACATTCAGTCAACTGATCTCCAACAATCACATTAATCACTTATATCAAATCTTAAATAATCAATCAACCAAATTCTCCTTAAATAATTCTCACAATACAAACCTAAAGTCTAATGAACCAGTACATACACAGTCCTAGTGCAGCCCACTAGGTAGCACGTTATATTGATATCCTTCAAATAAAATTGTATATTTATGGAAAATAAATAAATGCATAATTAAACATGAATAACATTCATAACAAAGAAATATACCATATATATACCAAAAATATATAAATATATTTTAAGTATATATATGCTACATATAACCAAAATCAACCATAAATATACCTATAAGCAGCGGGGTTTAGCGCGCCCCCAAGTGTTTGGCGACCACGGCATTGTGTGGGCTCGAGGCCCACTAAGAAATATGACATAGGTCATGGGCCTATTTGGAGATGGAGTCGCCACCTAAATAAAAGCCGAGACACACTGTACAACAACTGGATCCCACAGAGGTTCCCAGAAGTCGTCATCAAAGATCGGGTTCGGAAACTGGGTATGAGCGTTTGAATGCTCACCTAACTTTACGGTTGGGCTCCGTTTATGTTTTGCATTTTATTACCATTTAATTATTTAATTATTTCCCCATTTACCACACGTAATGAAATTGCCTTCAGATAATTACCAGATTTTATAATTAAGTCTGAGTTTGCACGTTAGTCCAATTTCATGCCTTTAAGTCCCAACATTCAAAAAATACAATAAATAAAATAAATAATAATTTACAACCATACATTCAAAATTAAATGGGAAAGGGATTAAGGATTACAATGCTTTTTAGGCTAAATAAAATAATAATATACAGAAAATAGACTAAACATATACCGAAAATAAATCGATAAAGTAACATAAATATGGTAATATAAAATGGATAACTAACAAAGGTGACTACTCAATGATGGAAATCATCAAGTAATTCCTGCGAATAACACACAGTTAGTCCTTCCTTTCACAAAAAATGAAGTCGCATGTAATGATACTTACAAGGAGACTCTATATATATATATATATATATATATATATATATATATATATATATATATATATATATATATATATATATATATATATATATATATATAAAGGGTTTTCACATTACGGACTAAAGAAACCATCAAATAGTCAAGATAATCACCATCATGCAATCATACAAACATATTTAAGGTTAAAAGGGGACATATTAAAGAAGACATCATAGCAAACAAACAAACAAAAAATGAAGCAGGAAGCGAGTTAACCCTGTCAATGAGGCGATCACCTCATTAAGATGAGGCTGATGAGGTGATGCCTCATCAATAGGGAAACCTACCTCATTACTAAAAGAACGTGAGACACATACATAAAAGGGGGCCTCTTGGAGGCCTGTCAATGGGGCGATCACCTCATTAAGATGAGGCAATGCCTCTGTGAAGAGGCATCGCCTGATCACTAAGCCGGCCCCGACTCCCAAGACATACAGACTTCTACTCTAAGTAACCAAAACATGCATATACACACTCTACACTCATCATACTATGACTACATGCAAAAGTATTCAAAGATCCATCAATAAATGGGATATCAAGCATGACACACTAGAGATAAACCTAAAATGTACTAATGGCTCATTTACACATAAGTAAGAACACACAAAATGATGAACATGTCAAGTTTAAGTGCAGATTTTATACCCAAATGAGAGGCCCTTAGAGCTATTTTGATTGAGATCCTTGCTAGGATGTGGTATCTACCTTTGACACAAGTTTCTTCCTTCTTCTCTTATGGAGAAAGTGGACTCCTTTGCTTCCACCTTCCTCCCCTTTCTTGAGGATGTTTTTCCTTTTCCTTTCCCTTATGTGTTTTTCTTTTTCGAAGTTCTCCCCCTCCTCTTTTTTTTCCAACCTTTTCTTTTTCTCTCTTTTTTTCTCTTTTATTCCTTAACTTTCCCATACCCCTAAGCCTCCTAGCCCATCATGAGCTCTCATAGCATTTTTTTCTTTCCTTAAAAATCTTTTCCTCATACAAGAAAGAGGTCTGGAGAGTGGGGCCTGCACCACTTAGCCGTCATGATTGTAGCTGCATTAAATGCAGCTACAAGTGGGCTGCTATAGGGGCGGTGCCTCATCGATAAGGTGATCACCTCTGTGATGAGGTGATTGCCTTAGTGGCAGATGTCAAAGAGGCGATTGCCTCATTACACTGAGGCGATGCCCCTTTGGCCCGGGCCTACGCTGGGCCAGGCGGGCTTGGGCCAAATTTGGGTAGTCGGGCTCGATTTTGGGTTTTCCAGGCTTTAGGTTTTCAAGTCCACTTTCCACTTAGAGATTCAGGCTTCATTCTCATGTCCAAGTTTCACATTCTCATCATCGGGCTTGACAACGGGCAGGTCAAATTGAGCAACCCTAATTCGTCCCCTAACACGGGCTGACCGAATCGGGTGTCTACAGTTTGCCCCCTGATTTTTGGAAAAATCGAATGCATGCAATGACAATTTTTTAAAAAATCACATGTATAATAATAAACAACAAGATAAGAAACATACCTGACTCTCGGGTCTCACCCAAGAGATGAATCCTTCAATTTTGAAACATGACAGTGATCCTTGAGTTTTCTTGGCCCGATCAGCCACTCATTAATATTTAATAGAGATATTTGAAAAATACTAACCTCGGGTTTTCCTGGCCCGAACCTTACAACATTGGAATGTGATTCTCGGGTTTTTCTAACCCGATCTTAGCAACACTGAAACTTGATTCTCGGGTTTTCCTGGCCCGATCTTCGTAACACTGAAACTTGATCTCGAGTTTTCCTGGCCCGATCATCATTAGGGATGTGGTTTTTAGATTTTTCCTGGTCTGATTATCACTCCTATGAGGACATAGACTTTCGGGTTTTCCTAGCCCAGTTGTCCTTTGCTTTTGACTTCGGGGATACTACCTGAACAGTCATCTCGATCCTTTAAGCTTTGGGGATTCAAACCTGAACAACCCTTTCTTTGAGCTTTGGGGATTCAAACCCAAATAGCCCTTTCTCTGAGCTTCGGGGATTCAAACCCAAACGGCCCTTTCTTTGAGCTTTGGGGATTTAAACCCGAATAGCCCTTTCTTTGAGCTTCGGGTATTCAAACCCAAACAGCCCTGCCCTTAAGCTTCGGGATTCAAACCTGAACAACCCTACCTCTGAGCTTCGAGGATTCAAACCCGAATGACCCTTTCTTTGAGCTTCGGGGATTCAAACCAAAACAGCCCTTTCTTTGAGCTTCGGGGATTCAAACTCGAATAGCCTTGCCCTTGAGCTTTGGGGATTCAAAACTGAATAGCCCTGTCTCTAAGCTTTGGGGATTCAAACCCGAAAAACCCTTTCTCTAGAAACTTCATCTCAAAAATCCGTACTCTGAATTCTGTCTCCCTAGTATGCAACACTAATTTCCACCCATCAATTCATTTCATCATCATTATTTTTTTAAGGGAAAACCCTACCTCTTTGCTTGCTATGAAAACAACTTATTCCTTTTGTCCTTTTTCCTTTCTTTTTTTTTGTCACCTTTTCTTTTCCTCTTTTTTTTTCTTACACTTCTTGTACTCCTTGCATCCTCCCCTCTTTTACAGCCAATGGAGAGTGAGAGAACACCCCATGTACCTGGGTGGGATCGTATCCCACCTCTTGTTAGTGTTTCTAGGAGCTTGGGATTAACTCGCAGAGACTCGATTCCTCTTTTGGCATACCTAGGGTCCCATATTTGCTCGTCTACCTCCGGAGAGGTTAGTACCCCATAATTTCCTGCAAAATTACATTAGGTCAGTGATTAATCAAACATAATTATCAACTCAAGACATTAATTTATTAAGCAAATTAGAAATCCATGTTTTGATCACCAGGAATTGGGATTTGTGTTGTCCTGCCTTATAGAGGCGATCGCCTCATCGTAGAGGCGATCGTCTCATTGATGAGACAATCAGCTTCTGCGAAGGGGTAATAAAATATTGCCCTTTCACAGAGTCGATCGCCTCTGTGGTGAGGTGATCGCTTCATCAACAGGGTAAAGCGCACAGTCTAAAAGTGCATTCATTATGAATTCCCTTTCTGAAGCCATAACACGCATAAATTTCACTTCCCTATTTGTTGTTTGCAGCATGACTCTCAAACATTCAAGGGTGCCGGGAATTTTCATGAAGCCCTGGTCTTCTTCAATAACTTGACTGAAGAGCAGAGGGATCGGATTCAGGAGACGGGTTCGAGGACTTCATACTCTCGCTTTCATCCAAGCAAGGGCGCACTGATTACCAACCATTAAATGCCTTGATGGTGAGGTGGTTTGATACGACCCACACCTTCCACCTCCCATTTGGTGAGCTTACTCTAGACCTGGTATCATTTACTGCCATCACGGGGATTGCTTGTGTCGGGGATTTTGTTCCCTTTGATGCAAGTATACATCAGCTGTCTTCGGATAAGGCCACATATATCGACTGACTTTTAGGGATGACTCCTGACATGAAGGGGACTCATACCCTTAAATTGGACTCGATCAGGAGCTTTTACAAATGGGATCGGGCCGTAGCGATGGTTTCTCCCCTTGAGATTGACCAGGTCGTGAGGGCTTTTTTGCTTTACTTGCTCGATACCACCCTCTTCATCGACACCGCCAGCTCCATCGATCTGATGTTCCTACCGGCCCTTTAGGATCTTGACCAGATTTCTACATTCGATTGGGGTAGCTGTGCCCTGGCATACTTGTACCGGAGCATGGACGAGGTGGTCCAAGGGGCTAGGAGGTTTTGCGACTTTTGACATGTTGTTCTGGTATGTCATGATCCCCTTTTTCCTTTATCTTATTTTGACCTCTATTACTTACATCAGTCTTCTCAACTTTTCCTATTTTATTTTTCAGGTCTGGGCTCTAGAGCTAGAGTTTCTTGTGGGCGTTACCCGAGTGGGAGACCATTTCTTGGCCCTCGGTAGGTGGGGCGCCAGCCGCGTCGTGAAGAGGCACCTTGCGTGAGTTTATATCCACAGATAGCACTTGAACTCTCTAACACAGGATGCGGCACCTATAAAGCACAAACCTTCTTATTAGTAAATTATTCACATTCAATTTACTTACATATCAACATCTCTTTTCTTTTCAGATCCGAAATGATTTGTGGGGGTCCAAGGACACTTGGACCATTGAGATGACTCGCTCCAGGCCCTTATCTCAAAAGAGGGTACTCTTTTGTGGCCTTGGGTATCGAGCTTGGTACTTGGGGGAGCAGCTCTTAAACTGGAGGGCAGGCATTAGAGCTAGGCGGGTCCCTAGGTCCCCTCTTGATAGTTTGCTTTGGGCTCATGAGCTGAAGGGTGATGACCTCGCTTAGGCTATTATGAGCTCATCAACTGTGGATCACACAGTTCATGTGAAGAGACGGTATGCAGAGTTCATCCGCACCCACCTTCTGCTGATGGTCCCCTTTCAGGCCGCTTCTACCTCTCAGGTAAATCCTTGTAAGTTCCCCTTTCTATTACGAATTGACTGTATTCTTAACATGTCCTGCTTTCGTCTTCAGGCTACTCCTGTTAGGCCCATGGCCCTGGTTAGGTCTCGAGTGCGGGAGAGAGAGCCCTTGAGGTGTCAACTGGATCCGGGCAGGGAGGAGACTTCTGCAGTTGGCGAGGAAGCTAGGCCGACTACTGCCCCCGGTTTTGAGTTTATCCCAGGCAGCTTTATCCATATCACTAACCCTCTAGCTCGATGTTAGGTTCCCCCTGGAGAGTTATCGCGCCAGTTCTTGGCCTTGGATGAGGACCTGACCCCTACATGCACCCCTGGTGCTGCTACTCACGTATGTTCTTTTCCTAACCTGCTTTCTCTACAATTCTCAAACCAAATGTTAGTTCTAACATTTATTTCAATAATGTAGATTCCACTGGAGTAGGGCCTATATATGTATCGCATGATAGAGGCCCAGAGAGACTATATACTAGAGGTCACCCAGCAGTGGAGGGTAAGAATTTCATTATTTTCTACATGTATGCATGCTTGCATGGTTTACTAACTTATGATTTGTCTGAATAGGATCGGGATGAGGCTAGCAGGGTGATGATCGCCACCCTCGAGCATCAGATTGATGTATTTCAGATTGATGAGGACAACAAGGATGAAGACAGGAGCAACAGTGGCACCGAGGGAGAAGATGACCCTGAGGGTACGGGATCAGATGCTTGATGTTCTAGGGTTAAAATTTGTGTAGTCTCTGAGTAGTGAATGCAAAATTTTAGTTTTTGATTTTTATGAATAGAATGCTTGCAGAACTCAACATTTTCCTTGATTAAATTCATTTGTTTTGCTTTTCTCATTTCTTCACATATGAGTTGATTTCAATGTTTGCATGTATAACTGTCCCACTATATTCCCACAACACCTGTTTAGACTGTGTGACTCAAAGAAAGACAATCGGCCCGTACTACTGATGAGGCAATCGCCTCATTGAACCCTAGTGAAGAGGCGATCGCCTCTTGCTATTGAGACGACACCTCATTGATGAGGCGATCACCTCATCGATGAGGTGACCACCTCAACAGCAGGCAGTCCTGCCCCTATAAAACCCACATTCTTGTGCTTGACCTAATTTTTGAATCCCTTTCGTCCTTCCCTTTCTGTTTCTCCCTTTAAGTTTCTCTGAAAAGCCACAAACATGACAGAACAAGGTTTAAGGTCCCTACAGTCAATTTTGAAAGGTTTGGACAATAAATCTTGGGCTGGGTTAGAGCCGTTTCATCTCGCGGTCTTCAAATCACTCCATACTAGAAGAATTAATTACCCTTTTCTCCATGCCATGGTTTAATTTTAGGATCCTCAGAAACATGTTTTTTTGGCTTAACACAATAGAAATATGTCCCCTACCAGAGGAATTCGAGGCAATTCTCAGCCATCATATAGATTCCGCTTGCCAACTTCAATTCCTGCTCTTGAAAACCCGAATTCTCACTCCATTCAGCAATAAATGGTGCGTATGTTCAATCTTCCATCTAGGTCTTCCTTCCACTGTATCTCCAGCTCAGAGATCAAATTAGAGTCCCTCCTTGAATTCATCATGATTCTGGACAAAGGGGAAACTTACTGGCCTCGCATGTTAGCCCTCTATTTGTATGCTCAATTTCTGCTGGTTTCTCCCTCAGGGCACTGCTATACGAAGATCCTCTCCATCCTCGATCAAGTGGAGTCAGGGCTCAATCCCTTCCCTCTCATCTTAGCAGAAACCATCATTGGATTGGATGACTTCACAAGGACACGATGATTCTCCAGAAGCCCCATTTTACTGGAGGTAAGTTTCCCATTGCCCCCCCTTTACTTTCAACTGCCAATACTGACTGTACCTAAACATTTGCAATCCCGCAGATGTGGTTTTATGAAAAGCTAGGCTTGATCAAACCTCCCCAACACATTAAGTGTTATCAAGCCAAGCATTATCGAATAAGGAAACTACATCCCATCCCTGTAGACATTCGTGGCTGGCTATCAACATTCCCTGATACACTGATTTGCTAGATGTGTCCCTGGTAGGGGTTGCAGCATGTGACCCTTCGATCTTATACATATTGTGTCCCGATTATCGGTCTCTATTTTTCCACTTTCTACAATCCAGCCCGCCTTTATCGCTAATACGATCATAAACAACTGATTATGGAGCCTATTCATAAGTTCAAGCTAGGGCCGCTTTCTCAGAATTTCCTGGACCACCTAGTGGCGACTTAGCCTCGAAGAGTCATCGAAAGAAATTTAAGTTACGATGGTGATTAGACCACCGATGATCATTACAAAGCGTGGGTTTGCTTGCAACAGACAGAAAGAGATGAATTTATTAAATATAAAAAGGTAAGAGAATTACAAATGTTAAGTTCACAGGGTAGGCAATAAAAGAAGAGAAAACAAAACTAGCTCATGGAATGAAGTCGTCATTTTCCCTTTTGTTAGAAGTAATTTCCCTTTTGTACTAATTAAATGGCTTGTAATGGACACATTATACAATGTTTAATGACAATTAAAGTAATCCATTTCATTTCATTCAAGCGCAAAATGTATATACATTTCGCTTCTGATACATCTCATGTTATTAGTTGGCTTGCCCTTGCAAGTTTTCCAACTAACCATTTTGTGCCTCTCCTTCCCCTTTTACATGTCCTTAACTTTTGCCTGGACCGCCTCTTTTGAGGTTTTTAGTCCAGCAGGGCCCCCCCTTTTTTTTCTTTTTGGTCTCTAACTTTTGCCTAAACATCCTCTTTTCAAGGTTTTCTCCCTAGCAAGACCTTTCACATAAAGTATTTCTTGAGCTTGTCTAGGTTGATGGGTTCTTTGAACTCGTTTCCCTCCATGTCAGACAAAATGGCAACGCCTTTCAAAAATAGCTTCTTTACTAGATACAGTCCCTCCCAGTTGGGCTTAAACTTTCCTTAAGGATTGGTCATAACTAATCTTGTAAGTTTCAACACCAGATCCCCCTCTCGAATCTTGCCTGGCTTGATCTTCTTATTGTAGGCACAAGCTATTCTTCTCTGATACAGCTGAGAACGATACATAGCCTTCATCATCTTTTCGTCCAGTAGTGCCAACTGAGCCAACCGACTTTTGACCCACTGATACTCAGGGAGTTTAGATTCCGGAAGGACTCTCAATGACCTTATTGCAACCTCCACTAAACAGCCTCACACCTATAGACTAAAGAGTACGAAGTAGCTCCTATTGAAGTCCTAGCAGTAGTTCGATACCCCCATAATGTGAACTGTAAGTATTCAGCCCAATCTCGGTAATTTTTCAGTATCTTGGCCAAGATCTTTTTTATATTCTTATTTGCTGCTTCCACCGTTCCATTTGCCTGTGGCCTATATGGAGATGATCTGTGGTGTTCAATCTTATAGTCCTTCAGTAGTGTGGTCGTCTCTACTCAAAACTGAACACCATTGTCTGTGACTATGTGGTATGGTAGACCATATCTGTAGATTATGTTCTTTTCGATGAACCTCAAAATCTACCTCACCCCTACAATAGCGTAAAATTCAACCTCAGCCCACTTAGAGAAGTAGTCGATGGCCACAATGATGTACTGATGGCCATTAGTTGCTTTTGGCCTTACCTCCCCTATGATGTCAATTCCCCATACAACAAATGACCAAGGAGAAGTCATTCCTTGAAGCTCCATAGACGATAGGTGGCTAACATCACCATATGTTTGGCAATTATGAGATTTCTTCACAAATCCAACACAATCTGCTTCCATAGTGAGCCAAAAGTACCCCTGGCGGGCTATTTTCTTTGCCAAGACAGTCCTATTCATGTGTGGTCCACACACCCCTTCATGAATTGCTTCCATAAGCTTCCGACCTTCATCCTTGTCGATGCACCTGAGGTGTACGCCGACTTGCATTCTTTTGTATAACATCCCATCATGGCTTATGAATTATTAATACAACATTTGCAGGGACATCCTTTCTTTCTTATCAGTGTCATCTGAAAACTGCCTAGTTTCTAGATACCTTTGTAAACCATAGAACTAAGGTTTCTTAGTAGCACCAACTAGCGTTACTCTCACCTTTTCATAACATGAGGCTCGAGACTTTATGAGAATTAAGGGTCTGGCCTCTTATTGTTTTCCACTTTCCCACATGGAGACTAGTGTGACTAGGGCGTCGGCTACCTGGTTTCCTTCCCTTAGCAAATAAATAAATTTATACTGTGTGAAGGAGCACAGGATGGTGGTCAAGTATTCCCAGTACAATCGTAATCTGTCTTCTTTTATCTCCCATTCTTTGGTGGCTTATTTTATAATTAGCATGGAATCCCCATAGACAGTGACATTTTTTGCCCCTGCGCAATGCAATGCTTCTAAGCTAAAGATGCAAGCTTCATATTTTGCTTGGTTATTGGTTGCTTCAACTTCGAGCCTTTTTGCCATTGGGATCATTTCTCCTTCTGGTGTAACTAGAATTACTCCTATCCTGGCCCCCTTGTTATTAACAGCTTTATCAAAGTACATTTCCCAATCTTATATCTCTATCGCCCCTAAATGCTCGTCGAGGAATTCCAGCTTCCACTCTTAGGCATCCCCTACCGAGCTTTGCGCTAAGAAATCTACTACTGCTTTTCCTTTTACTGTCTTTTTGGCCATATACTCTATATCAAATTTTATGAGCAAAACAAGCCACTTAGCCAATTTTCCTATAAGAGACGGGGTCTATTGGAGGTACCTAATGGGATCATGTTTGGAAACTACTTGCACTTTATAAGACTGGAAGTAGTGTTGAAGTTTCCTCATTGCCCAAATCACTGCCAAACAAGTTTTCTCTACTAAACTATAAGTAGCTTCGTAGGGTAGAAGCTTTTTACTCAGGTAATATACAACATGCTATGTCTTCCTTTCACCTTCTTGTGCTAGCATTGCCCCTATTGCATCCTTTTCAATTACCAGATACAAGATTAAGACTTTACCTGGTCTCGACGGTTATAAGATAGGGGGGTTCATCAGATAATCCTTGATAGTTTCAAAAGCCTATTGATATTTCTCGTTCCATGCAACAGGTTGGTCTTTCTTCAGAAGCTTAAAGATAAGGTTGCATATGGCTATTAGTTTGGCTATGAATCTACTGATATACTGTAAACGCCCCAAAAATTGTCAGACCTCTTTTTTATTCTTTGGTACGGGCATATCCCTGATTGCTCTGATCTTATCTAGGTCCATCTCTATTCCTTTTTGGCTGACAATGTGTCCCAACAGTTTCCCAGATATGACCCTAAAAACACACTTCTTCGGGTTCAATCTGAGATTATACTTTTCTGCTCTAGCCAGAAACTTGTCTAATGCTTTAAAATGCCCTTCCCTGGTTGCAGATTTCACCATCATATCATCCACATACACTTTGACCTCTTTATGGATCATGTCATGCAGTAAAGCAGTCGCCATCCTCTGATAAGTGGCCCCCGTATTCTTCAACCCGAAGGGCATCACTTGGTAATAGTACACACCCTATTCGGTGATGAATGATATTTTCAATCTATCCATTATTGCCATCATGATCTGATTGTATCCCGAAAATCCATCCATAAAAGAGTACATTGCATTCTCAGAACCCTGTCATCCATCTCATCTTCATAGATCACACAGACTTCAAAACTAGGGCTAAGGGAAATCTCCTTAGGGATCAACTTCAGTGCAGCTATGGTGACTTCAGTTTCGGCTGAGATAGTGACAACCCTTCCTTTATGTGGAAACTTAACCTTTTGATGAACAGTGGATGGAACACCGCCTAAGGGGTAAAACCATGGCCTTCCCAATAACATGGCAAAGGTTACCAGGATATCAAGCATATGCAAGTCAACCTAGACTTCTATAGGCCCTATTCTGACTAATGCATTGAAAGTTCCCTCCACAGATCTTTTGGTGTCATCATAAGCCTTGATAACTACTTCAGAAGGCTTTAAGTCGGGTACCATCAACCCTAGCTTCAACAGAATCTTCAGTGGACACACATTGATGGTAGAACCATTGTCAACCATCATACAATAGGTCATCTTCCCTTTTACTTTGGCTTTGATAAATAGAGCTTTATGGTGATCCCTTCCTTTTAGAGGTAGATCATCATTGGGAAATGTTTATCATTCCTTGAGGAGTTTCTGTTAAGGACTGAACCGTCTGTTTTGGAGTGGAATTAGTGGAAATCTTTCTTTGGTCTAGTTCCAGACCAGGGCTTCCCTATGATCCCTAGAATGCATAAGAAACTCCCCAACACTGGCAATGGTCTCTCTGCTTTATTCTACCCCCTTTCCCTTCTCTGCACATTTTGCCTTTTCGGGCCCAATCTTGGTAACCTCTATTCCTTTTTCCTTTTCTTCGACCTTTCCCACAGACTGATTCTGCTCACACCCCTCGTTGTCCCATAGGTCATCTCGTTCTCTGCTTTCATCATCAGAACTCCATATGTCCAAGACTTGTACCTATATCTCTATGGGTTGTTTGCTTGTTCTCAAGCTTTTAGGCTTGGTCTGTTGAGAATTGTAAGAGACATCAATGAAGGAGTTTAGGACTTGTTCTTCTGTTAGGCCAGAGTTGACCATCAGAATGGATGGGTTAAGAGGTGGTATATTTTTGTAATTGGGTAATGGGTTGGTTTGAGTGTTTGGTTTTCTGTTTTCTAGGTCGGTAATTTTGCCTGAGTCTATCAAATCTTAGATTTCATGCTTTAACCGAGCACAACTGTCTGTGTCATGCCTGATGGTTTGATGAAATTTATTGAAAAGCTTTGGGTTGGCTCCAGGCAAGGGTTATTGTGAAGGTAAAGGTCGTAGCAGGTTCTTCTTAATGAGCTTATCGAGGACTTTGGACATAGGTCGTCCCAGATTAGAAAATCTCCAGGGTTGTCTAACTGCACTGACTTGTACATTACTGCTCGGTGGTTAAATAGCATGAATCTGAAAGTTACTGCTCGAGCTGGCCCCCTCTTTGCCCCTAAATCCTCTTCCGAAGAACTTCTTGTCTTGAGCCAAATATGATTCTTTCTAGACCCCAAATCTATATAATTCCTCAAAGTTCCTGACTCCTAGATCCCTTAATTTCCTAGACAATGCGGGAACACACCCTTCTATCGCCAAGACCAACTGGTCAGACTCAGCTGGTCTATGCCTCATCAAGGATAATTTTCCCCTCCAACGAGTCAGGTAATCGGCAAAAGGCTCACTAAAGTTCTGTTTGGTATTTTATATATCTCTCAGAGACACCTCCAGTTGAACGTTGAGACCATATTTCTTGACAAAAGCATGCACAATTCTTTCCAATTCGACTAAACATGTAGTTCCAAGGTGTAATACCAACGATTCGGCACTCCTTCTAATGAAATAGGGAACTACTTAATAATTTGGCTCTCAGTTAGCTCAGTAGCCTTCATGTATGTTACATATTACTTCAAATGCAAATGGGGATCCTCGACACCAGTATACTTCTTCATGTCTGGGAATTTAAACTTACGAGGCAACGGTTCATCACCCTTTTCCAAATTCAAGTCATAATCTAAAGGAGTGACCATACCCTTCTCCTTCATCATCACCTGCATCTGATTCATCACTCTGGTCATATTCTTAGCCCACTTGGTCTGACCCACATCTTCGGTTGGGATGACATTTCTTTGATTCCCTGGATTGGCCAATACTGTCACATCATCTTCTTCCCTTCCTCTAATCGGTATTACTCATCATGATCGACCAGATCGATTGGTGATGCATTGGGTGGCTATATGGTTGACTTTCTCTGATAAGCTTAGTAATCTCCCCCATCATTTCCCTCATCATAGCTTGGGTTTCTGTTATTACTTCTTCTTTCCACCGTGCCCCAAATGCTTCTGGATCGAACCCTCCCGCCATTCCTAATTCTGAATTTTTTATCAAATGACCTGAATTAGTTTGGACCCACCTTGCTGAGCTTGAAGGATCTATAGCGCTGTAAAATAGTTGGTTAGAATGATGCATGGTGTGTATGCATAATATACAAGTTCGTTTTATTTAGAAACAAAAAGGTCGTACACAAAAAGATATACAAGATCAAAACATGGAACTTAAACGTGTAAACTTCCGCCCTTATTTCTCCCACACACATATTCAATGGCGAATATCTTGTCCTAGGATTTTTGGCCTGGGTTTTAATTATCAGCGGGGGATAATAAAACTGACGTATGCAAGAAAACTCTCAAAATGATTCAGACAAGTAATGGTTCCTTTAAATAAAGCTCGAGTCCACTTTCTATGAGCCAAGATCCTTAGCACCATAAACTTACTTGTCAAGGCCCATTTAAAATGGGTTATGAGTAGGCATGAGAGGCCTTTGTTGACTAGCTTATTTATAATGGGCTTTGGTCAGACATGAGAGCTCATTTTATTTTGGACTGCTTATTGATGGGCTTGAGATTTATTTTAAGGGTCCATTATATGGCATAATACACATGCATATGGGAAAATTCCTAAGGATAGTTGCTAAGTCATTACATGGGCTTGAGTCTTGGGTAAAAAGGCTTTGGCTCCCACAACGATATACATCCATATACGTCTCCCTACTCAAGGGTCAAACAATGTGGATTAGTATGTGTCGTGAGTGACAATAATCAAATATTCCACCATCAGGTTTGAGTGAAACGTAGGTAGCGAAGTACTGACTATTGTCAGGTTTATTCGGGACTGAAGTGCTCATTATGTGCAAAATGTGTAGTGAATGCATAAATGTAGGAAGAAATAAGAAAATAATTAAAGATGATAAAATGCAAAACACTGGAATCAGTTTCTCTATCCCTAGTGGAGTCGCCACTGTAGGCAGCGGGGTTTAGCGTGTGCCCAAGTGTTTGGCGACCATGGCATTGTGTGGGCTCAAGGCCCACTAGGAAATATGATATAGATCATGGGCCTATTCGGACATAGAGTCGCCACCCGGATAAAAGTCGGGACACACTGTACAACAACTGGATCCTACAGAGGTTCCCAGAAGCCGTCATCAGAGATCGGGTTCGGAAACTGGGTATGAGCGTTTGAATGCTCACCCAACCTTGCGGTTAGCCTCCATTTGTGTTTTGCATTTTATTACCATTTAATTATTTAATTATTTCCTCATTTACCACACGTAATGAAATTGCCTTCGGATAATTGCCAGATTTTATAATTAAGTCCGAGTTTGCACATTAGTCCAATTTCATGCCTTTAAGTCCCAACATTCAAAAAATGCAGTAAATAAAATAAATAATAATTTACAACTATACATTCAAAATTAAATGGGAAAGGGATTAAGGATTACAACACTTTTTAGGCTAAATAAAAGAATAATATACAGAAAATAGACTAAACATATACCAAAAATAAATCGATAAAGTAACATAAATGCAGTGATATAAAATGGATAACTAACAAAGGTGACTACTCAATGATGGAATTCATCAAGTAATTCCTATGAATAACACATAATTAGTCCTTCCTTTCACAAAAAATGAAGTCGCATGTAATGATACTTACAAGGAGACTCTATATATATATATATATATATATATATATATATATAAAAGGGTTTTCACATTACGGACTAAAGAAACCATCAAATAGTCAAGATAATCACCATCGTGCAATCATACACACATATTTAAGGTCAAAAGGGGACATATTAAAGCAGACGTCATAGCAAACAAATAAAAAAAATGAAGCAGGAAGCGGGTTAACCCTGTCAATGAGGCAGTCGCCTCATTGATGAGGCGACGCCTCATCAACAGGGGAACCTGCCTTATTGCCAAAAGAACGTGAGACATATACACAAAAGGGGGCCTCTTGGAGGCCTGTCAATGGGGCGATCGCCTCATTGAGATGAGGCGATGCCTCTTCATAGAGGCGTTGCCTGATCACTAGGCCGGCCCTGGCTCCCAAGATGTACAGACTTCTACTCTAAGTAACCAAAACATGCATATACACACTCTACACTCATCATACTATGACTACATGCAAAAGTATTCAAAGATCCATCAATAAAATAAGATATCAAGCATGACACACTAGAGATAAACCTAAATGTACTAATGGCTCAGTTACACATAAGTAAGAACACACAAAATGATGAACATGTCAAGTTTAAGTGCAGATTTTATACCAAAATGAGAGGCCCTCAAAGCTGTTTTGATTGAGATCCTTGCTAGGATGTGGTATCTACCTTTGACATAAGTTTCTTCCTTCTTCTCTTATAGAGAAAGTGGACTCCTTTGCTTCCACCTTCCTCCCCTTTCTTGAGGACGTTTTTCCTTTTCCTTTCCACTTTGTGTTTTTCTTTTTCAGAGCTCTCCCCCTCCTCTTTTTTTTCCAACCTTTTCTTTTTCTCTCTTTTTTTTCTCTTTTATTCCTTAGCTTTTCCATGCCCCTAAGCCTCCTAGCCCATCATGAGCTCTCATAGCCTTTTTTCTTTCTCAAAAAATCTTTCCCTTATGCAAGAAAGAGGTCTGGAGAGTGGGGCCCACACCACTTGGTCGTCATGATTACAACTGCATTTAATGCAGCTGCAAGTGGGCAGCCATAGGGGCGGTACCTCAACAATGAGGCGATCGCCTCATTACACTAAGGCGATGCCCCTTTGGCTTGGGCCTGCGCTGGGCGAGGCGGGCTTAGGCCAACTTTGGGTAGTTGGGCTCAATTTTGGGTTTTCTAGGCTTTGGATTTTTAAGTCCACTTTCCACTTAGAGATTTAAGCTTCATTCTTATGTCCAAGTTTCACATTCTCATCATCGGGCTTGATAACGGGCCAATCAAACTGAGCAACCTTAATTCGTCCCCTAACACGGGCCAACTGAATCGGGTGTCTACAATACCAAAAATATACCAAATATATATGACACATATATACCAAATATATACTAAAATCAAATTAAGCATATATGTCACATATATATCAAATATACTAAAAATATATCAAAAGTATACCAAAAATATATTTATTCATTTATTAAAATATGAAAACTTATAATCATGCATCTATATGCAATGTATATATAAAAAAATAACTCACAAGTTTGCACTCCTTGAGACTGGCTTGACGGGCCCGGTTGATAGGCCTCGGTCTCAGCACAACTAGAAAATAAATAATAATAACAAATCAAAATAAATATGATGCCACTTTTTACGAGAATTCTATCAAAAATTTGGTAGAACCTCTATAAAACGGATATTTCTCTACTAAAAAGTAAAGCCGATCTTGAAAAAAAAAAAACACTTCTAAAACACAAGGCTTAACACCTCGAGTTGTGATCTCGAACTATACAATTCTCCAACCGAGGTTCACAAATTCATCAAAAATACAAATAAACTAATAAATATATTAAAAATCATTAAATTCCATAAATGTCAATAAAATACCAATATATAATATATTTAAATATTAAAACATTAAATACCATTATTTACACAATAATTAAATAAAATATCAAATAATAATATAATATTAATAAAAATCAAGTTTTTCAATAATTCCATATAAAATAGTAAAAATTCACTTATATATACTTAAATAGCTAAAATATATATTAAAAGCAATTAAAAATCCATTTAATCACCAAAATAGTAAATAATATATTATTTGAATATAATTTTCAAAAATTAGTATTAATTAGTTAAAAATAGTAAATAATTTATAAAAATCATTTTAATACCCTACATAATTCTAAAATCATTTAAAACTTATTATTTAACTATAAATTCCACAAAATTACACAATTAACTCATAAATACAAAATTCACATAATATAAAATTATTCCTAAAAATTATATCAATTCACCAAAAATTATTTTAATAATTCTAAAATTATTAACTCAAATTACTAACACTAATTTAACTAAATTTCCATTAAAAATAATTAATTAACATAATTATAAAAAAAATCAATATTTAATATTAAAATAATAAAAAATTACCCATAATTCAAATTAATTCAAAAAATATTTTTGAGAAGCTAAAGTTTCCAAGATCAATATTTGTGAAGCAAGAGTCCATGAATCAATCAATATCAAGCTTAAAAAAATAAAAATCCTAAAACACATAAACTAAAAATTAAAGATATATAAACATCAAAAGGATTTGAGCTCAAACGAAGCTCAGAAATGGACTCTGCGGAGCTTGGTGGTCCAAACAAGACTGATGCAACGTCAAACAGTGGCCGGAATCCTCACCAGCAACAATGAAGCTCACTCTCGGCAAGCTTCAGATTAGGCGGTTTCCAGCGTGCTCTAGTGACTTTACTAAAGGCGGACGATGGCTAGAGGTGGCTGGAAGTGGTGGTGGTTGATGGCTGAGGCTATGGTGGCCCGATGGCACATGGACAAGTCTCGAGCGGAAGAAGAAGAAGAAAGAGAAAAAGAAAGCTTGACCTGATTTTTTATTTTTGTTAAAATTAATTATGAAAAGACTAAAATGCCCTTTAATCTAATTTAATAATAATAATAATAATAATAATAATAATAATAATAATAATAATAACAACAACAACAACAACAACAACAACTTTAATATTATTAAGAAATAGAACTCCCATGTAAAATAAATTATTTTACATAAATGAACCTATAAAATAAAATAAATGAAAAATATACACAGTTAATAATAGTATATAAATAAAATTTAAAATTTATTAACACTTTATATCTCAAAATAATTTAATATTATTTAAAATACAGGGTCATTACATCTTCGAATATAATCAACTCCATCTTTGTTTACACTCAATATTTCCTCATCTACCCACTCATTCTTGACTCAAATACATATGTTGCCTACAACACGAAAGAGTAATAGTCAAAGAGGACAAGAATCAAAGAAGAATTGAAAAAACAAGATAAAAGAAAAAGCCATGTCGTTTCACGAAAGAATATATCTAGAAATGCCAGGAGCGAGGATTTGAAGGCCAAATACGCTACTAGATTTGCTCGAAGGAAGGAGTATGTCTCTGGGAGCATCCATGGAAGTGAGGCCAAACTTAACGAAGTTGTTACTTGTGACAGTTCAAGGAAGTGTCAGTACTGTTCAAGTGTTGATGTCACATGAATCTACCGTCAGTGATTTACTTACTCAAAGATTGATAGAGATTGATGGAATTTGTATTGTTTACATGTTTGGACAGAGAGGAGAAGTTAATGGTGTTAGAATTGAGGAATTTTTTCCTCTGCACGAAGAAAGCAATGACCAAACCGATGGATTTTTTTTTTCTACAATTAATAGCAACAAAATCATTCTATGCATCATGATTTCTGTAAAACTTATAAAAAAATTTGCAATCTTTTTGCTGTTAAATTTGGGATTAATTTTAAGTAGTTTTTGGAGGAGAAAAAGAATAGCTAATGGAGAAGAGAAACAACGTAAAAAAAAAAATTGACACCTTATGATACCATTTTTGCTCAGGTGAAAGTATTAAAAGCCTTTTTTTTTTCTCTTTAATTTCCACATGTAAATAGCTGCACACATCACGTATTCCACGTCATCACTAATACAAGCAATAATAACCGATGATAGATTTTCAACAAGCCACAAAGTTCATATGTTAATTCGCAACAATTTTCAAAATTGGATGTAGATTTACAATAAGGGCATTAGATGATAGTAGATACATATAAAAACCCAAAATTAAAACACTATACAATATATTTAAAGAGAAAAAGGGTGTCAATAGCCATGTATTAAAAAGAAAAATATCAATTTCTACATCATAAATATTAGAAAAGGAATTGAGATCAATTTGAAATAATTTAACAATACGAGATAGGAGTTTAAATATGCATTAAAATAATGTGTTAAAGTGCAAGACATGATATTGAGTGTGTATATATTATTCAGAAAATATAAACCTAATTTATTTTTTTGGTCACAATTCTATCAAAAATAATAATGATTTGAACAGAAATATTTTATTGAATAACAGAAATAATAATAATAAATTCAAAAAAAATAATAGGGGCATGATTATTGTGGCCAAATTTGTGAATAACTATATATAATGAAAAAAATATGTATTTTTATTTTAAATTTAGATAAAATTGTATTTTATTGTGAATGCCCCGAGATTTTATTGTGACTGTATATTTTAATTGACTAATGTTGCAGCATGGTCATTTATTTCTTAAGGGATGATAGGAGAGATAAAAATACTAAATCACCATTAGCATATCAAGAAAATAAAATAAAAATTATTAATAAATATTCATGTACGAATATTGACTCATTGATCAATCTAACAAAAAACTCACAGTTTTAATCAAAAATTTTTTTTAAAAGGATCTTTTTAGTAATTGTTAAAACCTGATCTAAGGGAAGATATTATTTTATTTTATTTCTATTTTGAAAATGCTGGGCCATCTTCTTCCTCATCTAGTCGCTAAGGAAATATATTTTTTCATTTGAAAATTGTAACAAATAAAAACATACTGTAGCCCATAAAAATTTTAAACCAATTAGAGTTACACGTCACAGCTCATAAAATTTTTTACTAAAGAAATTTTTTCTTAAATGTATTTATTTATTTGTGATATTTGTTTCTCTTTAGATGCTAATAGAAATCATATGCAAAATTTTAGGAAATAAAAATATTTGACTAATTAGTTTTGGAGCTAATTTAATAACAGGGTATATTAGTAATTATGTAGTAAGCAATAGCATTTATTAACATAGGGAAAACCCCCCTTTATAAATTCTTAAGAAAAACTTCATTATTATTCTTCTGTTGCATCTAAGAAGGTTTTGATTCTTGAAAATCATTACAATCCGAGATTCTTCTCTTATCATCATATATATTCTTTTCTCTTTATTATATATATAGTAAATAAACAACTTTGTCCATTGTCTCTTTACCTTTTATATCGATTTGCTTTTTCATCTATATTGTGTTTATAATTTTTCCTTTTTTACACTTTGCTAAGTGAAAATATGGGTCAAGAAAAGCTAAATATGGAGCTGATAGCTAATGAGAAGTCTCGCACGATAACTTATTACACAAGAAAGAAAGAATTGATAAAAAATGTGTAAAAGTTCCACATTTTCTATGATGTTGATGCTTGCATCATCATCTTTGGCCCCAATTTCAATAATCGTCCTGTGGATATCGAAACTTGATCTTCTTGTCAGTCCGAGATGAGGCGAATTATTAATAGATATCAATCTCAAGGTAGTGATCGTAAGAGAAATCAAGATTTGTCTCATTTTTTTATTGCCCGTAAGAAGAAGATTGATGATGATATTGCAAAATTGCGAAGTTCTTGTTTTGAAGCCAAGTATCGACCTTGGAATAATCGTCTAAACCTATTGCAACTTCACGATCTCAGTGTACTTGCGGGTGTTCTTGAATCCAAAATTGAAGCTGCAACTGCTAGGATTTTGAATACCAAAGGCGAGAGTGACCATTATTTAACGGTTGATCCCAAGTCAGGGATTGTTCAAGGAGGACCCATCAACAACCTTAAACCAAATCCAATGGCTACTACATTTGCCAATGCCTTGATTCAAAAGAACTTGGAGTTGGAGGCTTATAAGCTGCAGCCACAACCCTTTTCATATATGAGCCAATATGGTCATCACTCATCTTCCCACCACCAGATGCTTCAGGTACTGGATGTTAACCCTATCAATAGTACTTCTATGTTGATGATGATGATGATGGAGAATGGCGATGACTTGAACCAATTTGGAGGCGAGTGTAGCTGTAAGAGAGCATGTAATGTGGTTAAAGAGCCTGCTTATTTTGATCCTCCAACAAGTCATCAGCAACAGATGGTGGGGAATAATAGGATGGTGTCCAATAGTAATACTAATAATAACAATACTATAAGGGCTCACCCTGTAAGCTGCTATGGTCTAAGCAGCAAGCAGCCATTTATTTTTACTTTTTTTTTTTTTTTGCTTACATAAAAGCATTGAAATTTAAAAATAAAATAAATTTTGAAATGCATTTGTAGCAAATGAAGAAAGAGTGTGGTGCAGTCACTGTAGGAGGAGTTTTTGGAGATGTTTAGTGTAATATGCAACCATAATGCTGTGGAACGAGCTTGATCTATCTATCGAAAAAATGGATTATTCTTCTCCTCAACTCCTCCATCAGTCTGAGCTCTCTAATCTCACCCTCACATAATTGTTACTTGCTAAATAATAGTTATTTAACTATGTAATGCATTCCGAATAACTAACAATTCCATATTAATCTTTATAATTATATTTGTAAAATATTAATATTATTTTAAATATGTTTCACTTAATTAATTATATTTGTAGCTTTATAATTATTTATGAATGTGAATTAATAATGCATGGAACATAGTATATAAAAATAATAACAAATTTTCATTTAAAAAATAATAATAACAAATTTTTTTTAAAAAAAAGCAAGAGTTTTTTTTTTTTCTTTTTAAGATTATTCCTAAAAACTGAAATTACAACAACTCTAATACAATCACAATTAATTAACACTTAACTATTAAGTGACTATAACAACAACTGACTATCAAATATATATATATATATATATATATTTGCTTGTGTATTTGCTTTTATATTTTACTTAATTTCAACTGATAGATTTAAGTTTGTAATTGAGGAATTAATGTTATTATTGGAATAAATTAACTTAAAAAGGTATTATTCACATTCAGGCTCAACAGAGAATGCTACATTAGGTTAGGTTAGGTTAGGTTTAGAGTTGAGGGCCTATGTTACTGTACCTAACACTAGCTTAATTTCCAATTCAATTCATAAAATTTTCACCAATTTATTGGACTCTTCATCTCCTTCTTCTTCTTCTCTTTTCCTTGAATTCGCAAAGTTGGCAAAAGGGCCTCCTAATATAACTGATAAAAATTTATTATTAATATTTTATTTAAAATATTATTTATTTAAAATATAAAAATTAAGTTAATTAAATTAAAAATTACCTATAATCTTCAATACTTATTTTTAATAAAATTTTTACATTTAGTATTAATTATAAAAATAATAAAATATCAAACAATAAAATAATAAATGCAAAATTTTGTTAATTTTTATTATTAATAATAAAAGTAAAAATTTTATTTATGATCTTAATTTTATTATTAATAATGAAAAAACAAATGAACAATTGCAAAATTATGAAATATAGTAATTAAATTATTATTTTTATTATTGATACTAATAAAAGTAAAAATTATATTTATGGTCTTAATTTTATTATAAATGATGAAAATTTTGAAAAATCAACAATTAGCAACAAAAATCAAAACAAATCAACAACTGCAATTTTTTGTTATTTTTGTTGATTTTGTTATTTCATTTGTAATTTTCAATTATTTTTTTATTTCTTTTTGTTTTTTTTATTTTTGTTAAAAAAACAATAAAAATTATGAGATATATACAAAAAATATTATTTCTGTCATTAATACTAATAAAAGTAAAAATTTTATTTATAGCCTTAATTTTGTCATTAATAAAGAAAAAATAATTTAAAAATAATAAAAAATCAACAAAAATCAACAATAATTAATAACTGACAATCAACAAAAATCAAAAAAATAAAATTTTATTGATTTTTGTTGTTTTATTGTTTTAGTTGTTGATTTTGTTAAAACAAAAAATAACAACAAAAAATTATGAAATATTTTAAAAAAAAAATATATATATATAGTAATAAAAGTACAAATTAAGGAAATTTCCCATATTTAGAATGATTATTTTTATTTTTTGTTTTTGTTGTTTCGATTTGTTGATTTATGTTAAACACAAAAAAATAACAACGAATCACAAAAAATTATTAAATATATCAAAAAAATATTATTTTTTATTATTAAGATTGATAATGGTAAAAAATTTCATTTATGTTGTTAATTTTATTATTAATTATAAAAAACTAAAAAAATAACAAATAGCAACAAAAATCAACAACTAATAAAATTTGTTGATTTTTGTTGTTTCAGATGTTGTTTGCAATTATTTTTTGTTCTTAATTTTTGTTAAAAACAAAAAGTAACAACCAAAACATATTCTTTTTTATTATTAATAATAAGTAAAAATTAAGGAAATTTGAAATTTCCTATATTTATTATTAGTTCTGCATGCGATGAAATTAAAAGAATAGAATTTGTACATTTTTTTGTATTTGAAAACAAGGCATAAGCCTAAGAAAATTATATAAGAACTAACTGACTATGGCCAGTACCCAACTTATCATAGTCCAACAAATGACTAATCTCCAAGGGAGGAGCCTGAAACTTATGACAACCTAAATTCATGTTTTTGGCTAGATTTGTCATATAATCAACAACACAATTTGCTTCCATATAGATATGGTCCAGTCTCACATTCCAAGGTCCATGTAGAAGCTCATGAACTACACTTACTAACTATGCATGCTTGTGGAACTTGTTGTCTGTCTGTTGAATCAAATTTAATGCAATTTTACTATCTGTTTCCAACAAAACCTTCCTAAAACTGAGATCCCAAGCCGAAGAGAGACCCTAAAAAATGGCCTATAGTTCTGCAGCATTAATTGAGCAAATACCAATATGAAGTGCAAAACCAGCTACCCAATTTCAGCACCAATCTCTGATCACCCCATATATTGTCGATTGTGAAGAAGAAGAACAATGGGCTCCATCATCTTTAAGGTTTAACTGCAACTTTTTAATTTAGGCATAACCTCAGAGGCAAACATTACCAAAATAAAGCTGCAACTAGATTCTCTTTTGTTGTTTTGCAAATTCTACTTCAAATCAAAATGAACAAATTTCAATTTTCACTTCACATATAAAAGTTTTCCATCAGATCTCAGTTTTATAAGAAAAATCATTACAAAAAAGAGTGAAACGATTAAAACCAGGGCCAAGAATCTGAGAGAACATAAGGTAATAAAAATTGGTCCAATACTTATGTTCTTCCTAGCTTATACAACTACCAAACATTACTTCTCTCATCTCTAATGATATACAGCTTCAATGACGTTGGATGAAGAAGACTGAAAAAAAAAACATTTGAAGAACAATATGATATTGGAATGAGAGAGAGAGAGGAAATAAAGGAAGGTCTATTTTTGAAAGAGTTAATTTTCTAAAAATATTTTTGAAAGTTTTTTAGTCTAATGTTTATGATTATAATTATGAGATATATATTTGGTTGTTATTGGTTACTAATTAATATCCTTATCATTGGATATGTGTAACTTTTGATGTCATTATCATTTGCCCACAAAAATAGTCTGAAAAAGACTTAATACAACAACTAAAATCAATTAAGTATATCATTCTCAAATCATTTTATCATGGTGAATGTTGGTGGAGTTGAAGTTTTTTAACATAACTAAAATGAGATATACGAGAGAGAGAGAGAGAGAGAGAGAAAGAAAGAAAGAAAGAAAAAGAAAAAGGATATAGCAAACTCCATATCTAATCTCCATGGTAGATTAGTCCCTAGATCACTTTAAGCAGCCCATGACATGTAAAATGAGAGATAGTCTAATGATTGAAGAAGACAAGTTGCTAAAAAAAATGGTGGTCTAATTTTTAGCATACCATGTTCAAGAAAGAGCATAAAAAAGTGTGTTAAGGTTAAATCCATATCAAAATTTTCTTCACTTATAGTTACTGAATATACTTAACTAATTATCATATTTGAAATCTCTTTTCCTGCTATTGCTTTTAACTTGTATGCTATTGTCTTCTCATATTAATAGGTTACGCTTGCATGTGTTGCCCTTTTCATCCACATAATAAAGTAAACTCAAACTCAAATATGAAACCCTTTTTTTCAAAAAAAAAAATATCACTCAATCTTTTAAAAGCATAGCTAGGGCATTCCTCACGACCCTTTTCATGGTTAAAAACATCTTCTGCTTTGATATAGTTTGCTTATTTAGAAATTGCCCATTTGTTCTTAAGATTTTTTCCTTAAAAAAACCATTTTAAGTGTTGTTATGAAAATTATTAAAGAACTAGTTGTCATTAGAAGATCAATGATAGAATTAATTGTTGTTTGTTTAGTTTGATCGATTATTCTTTAGTCTTTGTGCATACACTAGCTAGTACTATACATAATGGTTACAAGGTCCATGTCATGGGATCAAGAATGATCACACTAGATCTTTCTATTAATGTTTTTAATAGTCCCCAAAAGAAACTTTCATCAATTTGATACAATTTTTTCTACTAAGGTAATTATTATGTTAATTAAATTATTGATTAATTGAAAATGGAAGAAATATAAGTGATAACTTATTTCCAAAACCTCCGAGTCTAAACCCTGCACAAATCAATAAATGAGTAAGATGAGAAGTGGGGAGGATACCCACAAACCCTTTGATGCCTAAGTCAAAGAATGTAGAGAGAGAGTTTTGAGAGATAAAGAGAGCAATGAGTACAAGAGAATAGAATGAATGAGAATGAGAGACGTAAGGTCATATTTATAGGGATAGTGACGTACGTTTTGTGCCTGTTTAAAGAGTATTTGATCCTATCCATGTGTCTTTTTAATTAGGAATTCTTATTCTATATGATTTGCACATTCTTCATCTGTAAATTATCCCTGTATAGGAAAATAAACCTTTAGTAGAATAAGAATATATATATAGGGTATTAAGAGTCCCCCTCAAAAGTATGTTCAGATATTTATATCCGATGTATCCTGATATGAGAAATGAATGGTGACAGATGACTTAGAATAATGATTCTTTTAATGGAAGAGAGACCGCGTGCTTAATTGCCTTTAATGCAGAAGGGTAATCTGAGGTGGCTATCCTCAATCACGAAAAGGGATGATGCTCGACATTGAGCTTTGAGTTTGCAGTATCTGAGCATTAAAGCATGAAGATGCCAACTGGACTTATAGATGCTTGATGTTTATGAAACATCCTGAGGGATTAACCTATAATTATTATAGAAATGACATAATAAAATTGGCCATTGTTGGAGTTTTAGATACTCGGTATTATAGAAGTGACCTGAGTCTTCCAAACTTTAGTGTTATGGTAAACGACCTGAGGACCAACTTCAGTTGTTGGAGTTTGATGCTCGATGCATTAGAAGCGTAATTTGAGTGCTGAACCTCAGTATTATAGAAGCAACCTAAGGGTTCCAGCTTCAATCACTAGACTTAGATTCTTGGGGCATTAGAAGTGTGGCCCAAGTGCTGAACCTCAGTATTATCAAAGCGACTTGAGGATTCTAGCTTCAGTCACTAGACCTAGATGCTTAGTGCATTAAAAGTGTGGCCTGAGTGCTAAACCTCAATACTATTAAAGTGACTTAAGGGTGCTAGTTTCAGTCAGTGGACTTAGATGCTTAGTGCATTAAAAGCATGGCCTGAGTGTTGAACCTCAGTACTATCAAATCGACCTAAGGGTGCCAGTTTCAGTCATTGGACTTAGATGCTCAGTGCATTAAAAGCGCGGATTGAGTGCTAAATGTTAATATTATCAAAGCAACTTAAAGGTGTCAACTTCAATCATTAGACTTAGATTCTAGGTGCACTAAAAGCGTGGCCTGACTGCCAATTAAAATATGAGAATAATTGGCAGTGGGATAAGTGGGATTATCAATCACCATGCCTTTTAATATTCTTTTTTTGAATTTTGAATTGTGTAATTGTCACATCTATTCATCCATCAGAACATAAGATGTTTTAGCTACCATAATGATAACTGCTTAACTTGTGGGCTTTTCTTTTACCTGGAATACCCTTAATGTTGTATGAGAGAGATATAAGTAACCATAAAGGTAGAAATGGTCATTTTAGAACCTTTCACTCCTCTTTAAATAAGCCAATCCTTTTGCTAGCCTCACATTTGCTTTTTTGTTACCTTTTTCTTGCTATTTTTTCTTTTAAGTGTGTTTTACTCCCACTTCTTTTGCATTTTCTATAAACCTACTTTCTTCCTTCTTCTTCTAGGTCAAGTCTTTTCCCCTTTTTATTTTTTTCTTTATTTTTACTCAATAGGATCCATGGCTCCATAAGAGAAAGTAAAATTTGATATGTTTGAATCCAAAGTGGATAATGATATGTTAGCATGGTATAAGAGGAGGTATGACATTCCCTAAGACTATGTACTTCATACTTGATAACCTATATGCATATTCCTATTCTATTAAAGGTTTATTTTCATATAACAAGGTAATTTAAAAATAAAGAATGTCGAAATCAAATAGGAGAGTAATTCCTAATTAAGAAGACACTTAGTGCAAAATCCTTATACTCATTACACATGCACATGACATAGGGCACATGCATATTAGTATATATTAATGAAATCATTCAAAATTAAATATGTAAATTACATATTCATGATTAGGGTTGATTTGAGTAAGAATTTATAAAATTTATAATATTATATGAATTTACAATGTGTAAAGGGTAAATGTTGGGCAAATTAGGACACAATTAATGAGAGAGTAAGTGATTAGAAATTTAAAAGATTAAAATGATCAAATATTAAATTTAATAAGTGTAAATTATTATTATATGGAACTTGCTAGAAGATGTATTAAGTGGAATGAGAGAGGGAACGACACCTCACAAGTAAAAAAAACTATTCATTTATGTCAAAAAGAAAAGAAGGGAAAAGAAGGCTCCTTCAACTTCTTATCTCCATAACTAAATAAAAGAGAGAAGAGAAGGAGATGAAGTGTGAGGTGAGTTAGAAACATGTTTTAAGGAAAGAAAGAGGAAGCTTGGATAAAGGAATTAGCAGAGCAAAGTAAAACACTAAACATAAACAATTTGAGTTTCCAAAAGAATTAAGGTAAGTAGAAACAACTTCTAACTTTTGTTCTTAATCTTCACCTTTTTTATTAGCATAAATGATTTGAGAAATGGAAGGGAAGGTAGACTTTTCATCATACATGGAAACTTAGGTTAAGATTAGCAAACCATAACATTTATTCTTTGTTTTAGGGCAGATTGTTACACTGCCAATTTTATGGACTTAGAGGTTAAATTAGGAAGAGTTCAAACATAAAACTTGTAGATTAAGTCTTAAATAGTCACATGTGAAGGGATTTTTCATCTGGAGCAAAGATGAATGAGCTATGGTACAATTAGTGGGATTGGTCTACATGTTATATTGTCTGGCAGCCCAAAATTATGAGTCAGATTTGAGGACCATAGAAGCTGAATTAGGTAAAGTGTAAAACATAAAAAATGATCTTTAATATATGTTGTAAGTGCCTCAAAAACATTTTTTCAATTGGATAAGAATCTGATTAATTATATAAAAAATAACAAGGTTGACTCTGTTTACACCACTACAAATTTTAATATGAATTAAAAAATGCACCATGCTTTATGGAATGATCATTTGTAGTTAAATTTTGGATATAGTTGAGTATCATATATCTAGTTTAAAAAAAAAAAGAATCACATCATTTGAATTAGTACAATGAGAGTTATGGCAAAATTACCAAAGTTGGTTCGGATTAGAAATTATGCAAAAAGTTATAGTGTATAGATAAAGAATTGTAGGAGATAAAAAAAAAAGGTTAAGGTATGAGTTTAAGTATTTAAGTAAACTGAATTTAAGATATAACCTTGGGTAAATGAAAAAACATATGTGTATATATATGTATTTACCATAGTAAAGAATATGACACAAGAAATAAAAAGAGTACAAAACTAAAACATAAGAAGCAAAAAAAAAGCATGAGCATATACATTAAAGTATATTTGAACATGTTATAATAGTAGAATATGAATTAATTATAGGCCAAGTACAAGGTGGAGATAGGCAAGGAGAAGATCAAGCTTAACCTAGAGACTAAAAAGCTTTGAAGAAGTAGGTATAATCTGGTCCTGTTATTAGATTAATAAGTGAACGAGTTTGACTAATGAATGTGAATGGTGAAATAAATTTACTATACTTTAACTATTAATCATATGTTGGATTCTTAAGAATGTACTTATTCAAGATATAGTTTTTGAGTTAAAAAGGGATGAATTTATATGTTAAATTGTCTACCATTTTATTATGACAATGGAACACAAGTAGGTAAGGAAATGTTATTTAAGTGTTCATGAGCATGTGCATATGACTAAGAAAGGAGTTGTGACCTTCTTGATGGATAACACAATTATAGGATTTAAGACCTCATAAGGTCTTTTATATAAAAATTCAAGATATATATATATATATATATATATATATATATATATATATTATAATATGAATTTATTTTCATATATTTATATCTACATATGAGTCTAATTATAAGATTGATTATACTTATTGAGTTGCAACTCACCAAATTGCATTTAAAATATTCAGTTATTTGAAGTAGGAGCACGAGAAGCCTCAACGGAGATTTTAACTTCTTTATAGAGCATAGGTCGATAGCCACTCTTATAGTTCCCTTTCCTTAGGTCATATTCGTGTTTTTGGCATAAAATATGTTTTTTTAGGTTATTATAAGACATGTAATCTCATATCAAATATAATATGTAAAATGGCTATAAAAAATGTTGACATACTTATGTAATTATATGATATGTGCATGTACATATGTCATAATATTATATATGATGTATGTTTAACTTGGAGAATCATAGGAACAAGTCACAGGTATTACACTCGGACAAGAAGAAATACTCTCCAAATAGGCATAAGAACCTACATAAAAAAGGAATCTTATTCCTCTAAGGTTTAAGCATCACTAACCTATAAATATGACCTTATATCCCACATTCTTATTCATTCTATTCTCTTGTACTCATTGGTCTCTTTATCTCTTAAAACCCTCTCTCTCTACATTCTCTAACTTAGGCATTGAAGGATTTATGGGGATCCTCCCCACTTCTCACCTTGCCCATTTATTGATTCCTTATAAGGCTTAGACTCAGAGGTTGCAAAAATAAGTTATTAAGTGGCACCGTTTGTGGGGAACGTCATAAATTAGAAGCCATTAAGCATCTACCAAATACGACATTGGCATCATGACTTCCAATCCACCACCAACTTCAACACTAGATACACAAATTAATCCATCAACCCCCATTCCTCCAATTAACCTATCAGTACTCATTCAACTAATAATTCCATCAGTACCTTTTCAACATATTGGACCCTCATCACAAGCTCCACTTGGAGCATACACTCCAACTGGTAATACCCAGGGATGGCCAACACTAGCTAATGACTTCCCTTATTATTCTCCTCTACAATATATCAACTGACCTATGCCCTCCATACCATTCCTAAGTTTGCTAAAAACCCTCACCATAAACACATAAAACCTAAACACAGTAACCTAAACACTTAACCTACCCCTATTAAGCAAAGAAGCAATGATTCAAAACATCCAAACCCATATGCTCTTGATGTAATAACAATTAAATGCCTTGGTTCAAGGCAGTAATCCCAGAATAGCTCATTCAGAGAATAATATAGTAATACCAGTAATAGCTCCGAATGTACTTGGTTTAAGTAAAAAAGGTCATAAATCCTTAGAAGGGGAATCTAGCACAATAATCCCATCTTTAGATGACTTAAAGATAGCTTAGAAAATTGAAGATGTTATGTAAAAAGCTCATACTAGACCTAGGAAGGAAGATGAGTGCATTCTAGAAGGAAAGACACCCTTTGTGAGCAGAATAATCAGGACAAAGATCCTAACCAAGTTCAAAATGCCTTAGTTAGACCAGTTTAATGGAATTGAGGATTTGATAAACCATATATCCTCATTTAGGACTTGGATGCTGCTTCAAAATGTCAATGACAAAATCATGTGCAGAGTCTTTTCCAGTACACTCAAAGAATGCCCCAAAGTGGTTCCACTAACTTCCTGAGAATTTTATTTTTTCCTTTGAAGAATTAGCTGAGAAATTTTATACTTAGTTTATCACCAATGTTCCTCCAACTAAAAATATTAATGACCTTTGGATGTGCAGACATGAGGCTACATAGTCATTAAGAAGTTACTTAGATAGATTTAACAAGGTAGCTATGCAAATTGAGAATTTAATTGATGAAGTAGCCATAAAATCCTTGAAGATTGGGACTCGGTTGGGGAAACTCAAAGATAAGATCATGACTAAAGAACCTAGCAACTTTGCCGAGGTAATGGCTATGGCAATAAAGATAATAAAAATGGACAAAGATAAGAGGATGCACTAGGATGATGAGAAAACACCTATCATAAAAGATGAAAGGTCAAAACTAAGAAGGACTATATTTTAGTGATCAAACTTCAAAAAACTAGTGGAGGAATTTGAAAGGGAAGCAAAGAGGTACATACCACTAAACACCTCTAGATCTAAAATCCTCATGTGGATAAGATAGAGTGGGTTAGGCATAACACCAACTAGAAGATTGAGTCCAACTAAAAGAGCTATACAAGATAGGAGGTTCTACTATCAATACCACCAGTACTATGGGCATGAGACTGAGGCATACTAAGAATTTAAGAATGCTATAGAAAAGTTAATATAGAATGGAAAACTCGGTAACTTCATTGACATAACTAAAAGAAATCGAGAACTAGATAATCAAGATAAAATAAGCCAAAGCAAAAGAAAGCTTAGAATGAAGTAGCTAGAGTCATCAACATGACTATCAGAGGGGAAGCGACTAAAAGAAAGCTTAAGAGAACTCAGAAGGAAAAAGGCCTCGCCTCTAAATTGAAACAAACCATTACATTGGTATGAAAGATGGGAAACACGTTCAATATCCTCACAATGATGGCTTAGTGGTAAGTGCTTTCATTAATAATTACTTAGTAAAAAGATTACTAATTGATGATAGAAGTGTTGTCAATGCACTCTTTTAGAATACTTATAATTCAATGGAAGGTTCCATTTATTGGGTTTCATGATTCAAAAATGTAGCAGAAATTAAAACTTTTAATCATAAACCCTAACTTAGATCCAAGTAATTCGATTAATTGATTTAAAACTAAGGTTTTCAAATCTTACCACAAATGCAGAAGAGGCAAGATTTCTGGAAGGCAGAGAGGAGGTTCACTCTAATGACACCTTACCTCGAGCTTTTGATTTTGGTAGTTCAGATCAAGACATCTCCAAAAGAATCCGTCCTCTAAAAGCGTCCACACAAACAACCCTTGATTAAAATGATAACTTTGTGTGCTGGCGCTTCTCTTGATTTCTCATAAATCAAGAACAAAAACACGCTGTGTTTTAGTTTTTCTAAGAGGATAAAATGAAATTTTGGTGGCTAATGATTGAGTTAGTGAAATCCTATAGAATATAATATATTTATAGACCTCTAATTAAGGTTTCACCTACCAAAACAAATTTTTAGTAATTTCTCAATTATTATTGTTATGATTTTATTTAAAATTAAATCAGAAATAATATTCTATTTATTTAAGATAATATTTACCTTAAATAAATAAACTATTTATTTATTTCCATAGAGCATATTTGGGCTTCTCAAACCCATATTCATTTTTGGGCCTGTTCTAAGTGTGTGACCCTGTAGGTTCACATGACGTTGGTAGTGGGCCTTAAATCTCTATTTAGGCCTATAAGTCATAAGTGGCCTTTAGCAAGACATTATGACTACCTAAGTCATGTGAAGTTAATAATTCGACATAACCTAATTTATAATAAATATTGTAATCCCTTTGTCACATGATATCTTGATTGAATATAAGGCATAGTTTCTATCATCCTTATATGATTCAATCATATTATGTCCTGACTCTAAGTAGACTGAGAATTATAACTCTTTATCAATTCACTTTAGCATGGCCATGCATTTTCCTCAGTCTATTTTATCAAGGGGCCCATAGATATCTTACTTAGATTAAATAAGGGACAAATTCCTTCTCAATCACTCACATTCCTCATATAACTTATTTCATATCCAACAATAATCTATTTAATCATCATGTTAAAGACAATGTTAAAATATATCAAAATATATAATAGTTATGTAGAAATCCATTATGATTTCAAGGTTAAAGGACTAAATCAATATTATTATTATGAGAATTACTTATGAAAATTATCTATGTAGTATTCTTATGATGGGTCAATCCAATACATTATTTCCCAAATAAGTACCTATGAGTTGACTTAATATCTCATATTCATGATCAGTAAAACATAACCATCAATCAACATCATACTAGCCATAATATATTATTATAACTAGGGATAATTTGAATAGAACTCATATTTAATTTAAGGGTTTTATTATCAAGTCACATACTTGATGACCTTAGTAAGAATTTACTATTCAAGTAATTATCATAACATAAAATGATAATGAAAAATGCGTCTTTATTAAATAAAATGATAAAGTCAAAACATGGACATACATGATTGACCTAGTGCATATCACTAACACCATCACTTATTTAAAAGCTATCCAGAATCCCATTGTAAGCTTTTGTGATGGAACCACATAACCAATGGGACTGGTGGAGCAAATGTTAGAATTTGATGACCGAGATACTAGAGATGTGAAAGCTGTCAAAGCTCTATTTAATGTGATAGATTTTCCTCTAAAGTATAATGGCATTATAGGTTAGTCAATCCTTTATGAAATTGATGCATCCATGAACATTAGGCATTTGACCATGAAGATTCCTTTGGAAGGTCGGGTCATAACAATTAATGGAGATCAGCATATGGCTAGACAATGCTATCAGCTAGTTATCAAACCACAAATAGAGGCATTCCATCTAGAATCTTTAGAAATAGAGAAATAAATAGTTAATCCTGAGCCTGTTGATCAAGTCTATACTTTACAAATTACTGAAGGAAAATAGTCAGAATCGATAATGAGCTTGATGATAAAGTTAAAAGTAGAATAAGTAAGATCCTCATCAAACATTCAGGCAAGTTTTCCTCTAAAGCAACTGAGATCATTAAGGTAGATCCTTGGATTGCCTCACATAGTATGAACATCAAACTACGAGTAAAACCTGTTGTTTAAAAAAAAGAACTTCACATATGAGAGGCAAAAGGTGATCATTGAGGAAACAAAGAAATTACTAGAAGCCATATTCATGAAAAAAGTAACACACCCAGAATGGTAGCTAAAGTGGTGATAGTTAAAAAGCCAAATAGGAAGTACAAATTGTGTGTGGACTATAATGATCTCAACAAAGCATGCCTAAAAGACAACTATCCATTACCAATAATAAATCAACTAGTAGACTGGACTGCTTGTCATAATTTATATAGCTTTGTGGATGCTACTTAAAGGTACCATCATATCTCAATGAAGAAGGAAGATCATGAGAAAACATCATTTATCACTCACGAAGGCCTTTATTACTACAAGGTTATGTCCTTTGGACTAAAGAATGCCGGAGCAATAAACCAAAGGCTGATGAACCATGTTTCCAAGATTAAATTGGAAAAAATGTAAAAGTATATATGGATGACATCATTATCAAGAGCTAGCATGTAGAGTAGCACTTCAAGGATCTTGATCAAATCCTTTGAATACTGGATTAATACCAAATTAAGCTTAATTCAGAAAAGTGTGTCTTTAGGGTAAAAGTAGGAAAATTCTTAGGATTCATGATATCCGATAGAGGAATTGAAGCCAATGTAAAAAATATGGAGGTCATACTTAAAATGAAAGCTCCAACATCGTTAAACGAGCTTTAAAAATTAAATGGTAAAATAACAGCTTTAGGGTGTTTCATCTCTTGCTTAGCCAAATGGTATTTACCATTATTTCAAGTCCTAAAAAACTCAAAGAAGTTTGTATGGAATGAAGAATGTCAAGCTGCCTCTAAAGACATAAAAAAGTTCCTATCTTTACCTCCTTTGCTCAGCAGGCAATCCTTTGAGAGGTTTTGTACTTGTATGTCTCTATCGATAAGGAATCCATTGCATTGGTACTCGTTAGAGAGAAAGAAAGCCAATAGAATTTGGTGTATTACATCAACAAAATACTTAAAGGTTTAGAAGTCCGGTATCCTAAATTGGATAAATTTGTTATGGCCATCGTACATACATTTAGGAAGCTCAAGCATTCTTTTCAAGATCATTGTAAGATCCAACTTCCCATTAAGGAAAATCTTATAAAGACCAAAAACATCTGGTAGTTTGGTCCGATGGTTGATATTGTTCAAAGAATTTAACGTCAGTTATGAACATCGACATTAAATAAAAGCTCAAACCCTAGCAAATTTTGTACAAAAGATGACAATGGAAGACTTTGTCCCTTCTGAATGCCCAGAGTGGAAATTATACATAGATGGAACCTAGTCCATCTAAGGATTCAGTGCTGGAATCATTCTCAAAGGGAAAAATAAAGTCACAATTAGATATTTAGTTCAATGAAAGTACAATGCCATTAATAATACAGTCTAGTATACGACACTCATCACAGGACTAAAGTTAAGTGCAGAAGTCAAAATTGAGCATCTCAAAATATATTTTGATTTATAATTGGTGGTAAACCAAATCAAAGGAACATACTAGATCAATGAGCTAAACATCATCAAGTATAAAGAGAAAGTCAGACAGCTCCTAAAGAAGCTCGAGCAAGATAGGGGACAATAGGAAATCATTCAAATTCCCAGAATTAAAAACTCAGAGGTAGACTTACTAGTCAAATTAATAAAAGAAGGCAATCAAACATTCAAAGAGCTTAAACTAACTGAGGAGTTGATGAAGCCAAGCACCAAGGAGTAAGAGATCATGGATATTCAAGAAGTAATAGAATGGATAAAGCCAATCATTCAGTATCTTGAACATGGGCCACTCCCACAGGATAAGTTAAAGGCTCAAAAGTTAAAGATAAAAGTTACACATTATTGTATATAACTCTATAGAAGGTCCCTATCACATCCATGGTTTAAATACGTATCACTAGAGGAAGGAAATTACGTACTTAGGTAAATACATTAAGGGATTTGTGGAGTTCATGAGTCTTATCATTCACTGATAAAAAAAAAAGCATTGATCCAGTGTTATTATTGGCCCACCATATCCTGAGATGCTTATACACTAGTTCAGGAATGCCACAAGTGTCAATAGTTTGCTCACCTCAACCACAAGCCTTCCAATATTTAGCCTCTAATCGGGCGTCCTTGGCATTTCGCAATATAGGGAATGGATATCTTAGGTCCATTTCCTATTTTAACTTCTTAAAAGAAGTTCTTTATCATGGCTGTAAATCATTTCACCAAGTGGATAGAGGTTGAAGATATCCTAACCATCATTGAAGCCTAAATTCAACACTTTTTCTGAAAGGAAATTATATGAAGATTTGGCATAGTACACACCTTAATAATAAATAATGGGAAGCAATTTGACATGAGAAATTTAAAAGGTTCTAGTTTGATCTTAATATAAAGCTTTAATTTACTTGAGTAGCTCATCCATAAGCAAATGGCTAGACAGAGGTCACCACCAGGATCAGTATACAAGGTTTAAAAAAGATATTAGATGAAAAGGAGGAAAACTAAGTTAAAGAACTCAAAAATGTCATTTAGGTATATAAAACAATGCTGAGAGCCTCCACAGGAGAAACACTTTTCAAACTGACTTATGGGATGGATGCTGTAATCCTAAATTGGGTCATTAAGTTACAGAGTAACTAGAGGTCTAGATTAGGAGGTTAACAACATCAACACTTAGATATACCTAGATTTACTTGAAGAAAGGAGAGAACGAGCATCCATTATAGTAGAAGCTTAGAAGTAGAGGATCACTAAGTATCATAACAAACATGTCCGACCATGGAAGTTTAAGGACAAAGATTGGGTACTCAGAAGGGCTGACATTAGCAAAGGTAGTTCTGGAATAGGCAAGCTCACACCTAATTGGGAAGGCCCTTACCAATTCATTGAAAAAATGACTAAAGGGGCATATAAGACCAAGGATGAACAAGGAAAATAGCTGCCTTAATATTAGAACTCAGACAGTCTTTAAAAATACTATCAATAAATGTATTTAAAGTTTTGAGAAATAAATACTTCATCATTTATCATTATAAATATTGTATTACAAGAAAGACAAAAAGAACTTTTGGCTAAGTAATTTACAAATTTGCCTTAGTATTGAGAGGCTCAATCCCCTTAATGGGGGCAAGATTCACATTTTTAGAATTTTGAGACTCAAATAATAGGTTGGCTTAAAACCAGAAGTAATAGTGCCAAAATAAGATTTCTCCCTAGTAGACCTCAAATCCTCTAGTTTCTTAGAAGATTATTTTTCACTATTGGACTTCTTTGTAGCTACTTTCAGATTCTTCAATTGCTGGAAAGAAGACTTACTCCGAGCATCTTCTTTAGTAACTATTTTGGCTAGATTGATGGGCGTATTCTTTTCAAGGTTAGAGAAGTCCAAATTAGGATGTTGAGTAAGTAGGATCCTCCAACACTCGGACTTATAAGCCTTAAGAAACCTCACAACCATCTTTTGATAATTTTTCTGGTCATTTTCTTAAGATTTCTCTACTTTTGTAAGTTTTTTCTCCAAAGTCATGAACTGAGAGTCCTACCCCTCAATATTTCAAGTAAGCTAAACTTAATAATGTTCCAGCTCTTTAACCCTCTTATGGCTCACCTTAGCCTCAAATTTGGCCTTAACATGCTTTGTCTGGCAAAGTTCTAACGTCTTTTTTATTGTTTCCACCTTTTTTGCATAATCATGACAACCTCTGTCTCCTTCAATCTATATTGCTCTTAAGGAAGTAGTACTTGTCCTTAGCCAGAAACAAGGCTTGAGTCATCTAAAAGAAAGGAAAGAGATCATAACTAAGAATACTGGTATGCATAAGCATAAGCAAATAAGGCAGAAGATAATTACCTCCAGAGAGTGTCTGATTATGGAGTTGAATAACTCCTCCTTATCCACATCCATCCATCACTGGATGTCTTCAGGGAGTCGTAAAGACTTGGCATATTGATTCCTAACTTAAGAATTCAGGATACTTGAAGGCTTTATTTTCTTAAAGATCCATTTTCTCATATCTGACCATCTAAAATTTTTTAGACATTTAACAAACACCTCACCACTCAATTCCTCCTCCTCAGCATTAGAGTCCTCATTCCTAGACCACTTTTTACAAGTCTTTGATTTCCTTCTAAGAAGTATTAACCACACCTTTTCCTTTGTCACTAGGTCTAATATCAGCTAGGACCTCTTAAACACTTAGTTTATGAGTAGGTAGAGTCATATGCATATCCTCTTGGGTCTCCATCTCATTATCTGAAAGTGGTATCCCATCCGCAAAGGCAAAAATGTTAGCCATTTACAAATAAAATTAAAAGAGTTAAAATATACCTCAGAAGATTAAGTACTTACCATCAGTAATTTCATCTTCAGGATAAACTCTCTGGATATATCTCCAAGAAAGATCTCCAACAGATCTCATTTCAAATATGCTTTCAAGATTAAGTCTGGATGCCAGATCCATGTCCTCTTCAGGCAGTTGTGAGGGGCGTGGTACCTTTTAACATTCATTATCCCTTAGGTGCCGGATATCAACAAAGTCTAAAGGATGTTTAATAATAAAAAACCTATGCCTTAAAGACTTCTGTAAGTCTGAAAGTTTAACAAATAGACTCTAATGGGGAATAGTTGATAGTGAAAAGGTCAACTCCCCTTTCTTCTTATTCAGGCTATACATATATTGAAACATATTAAATCTGGTTACTTTCCTTCCCTATGCATAAGCTCTAAATATCCTGTCAAAATCCTATAGTTATCGGGTGTAGTTGTCAAGGTGCTATATTAAACCTATTCAAAATATTCTTCATAAAAGGATCCATGGGAAATCTTAAACCTCCCTCTAATTAGTTAGTATATATGGCCATCCTCACCATGTTTAAGAAATGCTCATGAGCCCTAAAGTTTCTTTCTATAGTATGAAGCACATACTCTTAGGGAATGCAATACTTGCTCTTATACCTTGATAACATATCATTATCCACTTTGGATTCAAATATATCAAATTTTACTTACTCTTGTGGAGCCATAGATCCTATTGAACAAAAATAAAAAAGTAAAAAGGGGAAGAGACTTCACTTGGAAAAAGAAGGAAGAAAGTAGGTCTGTAGAAAACACAAAAGAAGCAAGAGTAGAAAATAGTTAAAAGAAAAACTAGCAAGAAAAATGTAGTAGAAAAGTAAAAGTGATGCTAGAAAAAGGATTGGCTTATTTAAAAAGGAGCAAAAGGTTCTAGAATGATCACTACTACCCTTATGGTTACTTATATCTCTCTTATGTAGCATCAATGGTATTCCAAGCAAAAGAAAAGCCCACTACTCAAGTAGTTATCATTATGGTAGCTAAAATGTCTCATCTTCTAATGCATGAAATGTGACAATTACATAATTCAAAATAAAAAAAAAAGAATATCAAAAGGCATGATAATTGACAATCCTAATGCATGAGCATCTAAGTCCTATAACTAAAGCTGGAACTTTTAAGTCGCTTTAATAGTACTGAGGTTCGGCAATCAGACAACACTTCTATTGTAATGAGCATCTATGTCTAGTGACTGAAGCTAGCACCTTTAAGTCACTTTGATAGTACTGTGGTTCAAAACTTGGGTCACGCTTCTGATGAACCAAGCATCTAAGTCTAATGATTGAAGTCAGCACCCTCAGGTCATTTTGATAGTACTGAGGTTTGACACTTGGGCCACCCTTCTAATGCATTGAGCATCTACATCTAGTGACTAAAGTTGGCACCTTTAGGTTGCTTTGATAGTACTGAGGTTTGGCACTCAAGCTGTGCTTTTAATGCACTGAGCATCTAAGTGTCATGACTGAAGTTGGCACCCTCATGTTGCTTTGATAGTACTAAGGTTTGGCACTTGGGCCATGCTTCTAATGTACTAAACATTAAACTCTAACAATTAAAGATGGTCCTTAGGTCATTTCCTATAATGCTGAGGTTTGGAAGACTCGAGTCACTTTTATGGGGTCGCTTTTATATTACCGAGTGTCTAAAACTCCAATGACGATTGGTTCCATTAGGTCATTTCTATAATACTAATAGGTTAACCCCTCAGGTCGTTTCATAAACACCAAGCATCTATAAGTTCAACTAACATCTTTATGCTCTAATGCTTAGACACTACAATCTCAAGACTCGGTGCCGAGCATCATCTCTTTTTCGTGATTAAGGCTGGCCACCTCAGATCACCCTTCTACATAAAAGGCAATTATACATGCAATCTCTCTTTCTACAAAAGAGTTACTATTTTGAGTTATCTATCACCATGCATATCTCATATTAGGATACATTAGACATAAATATCTAAACATACTTTTAGGGGGGGGGACTCTTGATAGCCCATATATATATTCCTATTCTACTAAAGGTTTATTTTCCTATGCAAGGGTAACTTGCAAATGAAGAATGTCCAAATCAAATAAGAGAAGAATTCCTAATTATAAAGACACTCAGACAAAAAGAAATACTCTCCAAATAGGCACAAGACCTACATAAAAAAGGAATCATATTCCTCTCAGATTTGAGCATCATTATCCCTATAAATAGGACACCATATCCCTCATTCTCATTCATTCTATTCTCTTATACTCATTGCTCTCTTTATATCTCAAAACTCTCTCTCTCTCTACATTCTTTGACTTTTGTATCAAAGGGTTTATCAGGATCCTCCCCACCTCTCACCTTACCCATTTATTGATTCCTTGCATGGCTTAGACTCGGAGGTTCTAGAAATAAGTTATCAATAAGCTAATTGATTTAGAATTAATTTAGAGCCCAGGTAAGCATGGATGTACAAAAAGTTATTTTTATAGGGGAATGTAAGGATTATTGTTGGGTTAAAGATTCAAAATATAAAGCAAAATAAAGTAAAATTATTATTTTTATCTAAACTACTCCATAATGAATTGTGTATCTTTCAATTCAATTTGAGTAAAATTTTTGAATTTGAGACATCACTTAAACAAAATAATTACTAGCTAATTTTAGTAGGTATTAGTGATAAAATTTTAATTTTAATAGAGTGAAATTATAAAATATAATTATGTAAAATTTTAAAAAGATTTTTTTCAAAATTATACTTTTGATGGGTCAAAGGGTTTCATTTATAATAAGGCAACAAAACTGTGTAGCCATAAATTTGTTAAGGGGCTTAAAATAAATTATAAATAAATAAATAATTTTTCCAAATTAGTGATTTTCAATTTTGTACAATTATGCAAAAGTCAATATGTGACACCTTTTTTACTTGTCTGGAAAACTATAATCACGTAAAGATAAAGAGAAAAAAATACAAGTAAAATGTGATCAAATATTGTATAAAATTGTTGAGAGGAAGTAATATACAAGTTCAAATTTGATTGTAATTGTGCAAGTTTTCGTTAGAAATATATCTAAAAAATTCCAATATGCACATAAGATATCATAGTTTTCTAGTGGCTTTATTTAACAAAATACTTAAATACATATTTTATTATATAGTACATTAGATATTACAATTTTTGCACATCAAATGCATTGCAAAACCTCAACTATGCTGGTCATAATAAGTAATATAATAAATAGTAGACTATCATTCCTACGAGAATTGCCAATTAATCACTTATTAGTTCTAGTTTATTTTGTTTGGAGCTTCCTAATTAAGTTAAATAAAAGCAATGAATAAAACTAAATAACAATCAAACTAACAATTACTAACTAAGTAATAGATAAAAGAAAATCAATTTGAGAATAATGTTGCTAGGAATTCGAATACCACATCATCATAAAGTTAATGAATAGACCTATTTAGATTACATGCAAATTTGAGGTTTTGATTAATCATTAAACACTCTTTCTCAAGTAATGTTTAACTCAACATGCATGAATCAATTAAAGCACAAAACCATGGCTTAACTCTCATTATCACCATAGGAATGAGTTAATATCAAACAAGTAAGACATTAAGCAAACCCAATGAGAATTGAATCAAGTTAAGCTCTCTCAAGTCATTTACCCATTCAACTTGTGTTTATGGGTCTACTAAGGTTACCATCTCTCAATGTATAACCTTAGACAAGAGCAATAATTGGCCATTTATAGCATTCAATAATCATAATAAATAAAATTAGCAAAATGATAAAAACAAGATCTAAACATTAACTTAAATCAAATGGGCTTTAAATCCTAACAACAAAAAGTAACTTAGCCAGTCATGGCCTAATATTCAATATTCTATTCAAATAAAACCCAAGAGAATATTAAAATTGTATTAAAATTCATAGAGATAGAGTAAGAAAATTTTTCTGAGAAGCTTCTAAGGATCTTCAATGGTTTCCTTCTCTCTAAGCTTCTTTTTCTCCTCTTTCTTCTTTCTCTTGGGTATATTGGTTCTTGGCACTTGGAATTTAGATCTTCCTCTGAAATTTGTGGCTCTTGTCCTTTTATAACCCCTTTTAGAATGCCCCTTCATATTCTCCTAGATTTTCTCTTTTAAAATATACACCTTAATATTTTATTTGCTAGAATCGAGCTTCTTGTGATCACACATCAAACTGCAATCATGATTTAAGGGCTTTCAATGAAGGGGTAGCAATTGTTTTATTGCCATGATTGCTATAGAACATTTGGGCTACTAGGACCCCATACTTGCATATTGCCTGTGCTCACTACAGAACCTCAGGACTGTATTTGCCTTACTTTACTTTGATCATCTCATAATTATGCACCGAGCTACAACCATGATAGAACCTTTGCCTATACTCTTCTTCCTTTGTTTCTACTCACTTTAATTCCAACCACCTCCAAGTTCTTCTTTTCCCTAAAAAAATAAAACAAAACATAAAAGTATCCATTTCTATTAACTAAATTATACTAAATGCAATCTAAATCCTAGAAATGCATGCTAAAATGAGTCTTAAAACTATATGCAATTTAGCAACAATATATACCCCCATAGTTGAATCTTTGCTTATCCTCAAGCAAACTCAAAAACAACACCCATCAATGCCATGAACAAAATGTATATTCAACTTTCATCAAGCTCACATTGCAATCTTCTTTTAATTATTAGTTTAAAATGGTCATAAACAAAGTTAACAACTCAAACTGAGAAATATAAATTACCAAGTGAAGAGCATATTCTCCATTCAAAATCATGCTACATGAATCAATATCTTAAGAAAAGTACAAAGGAATGAAAAAAGCTCTAACTAAAATGGCTCTTAATTTGGCATGCGAAAATTGCTTTTAATTCAACTCTCTCCCTTTTCATTTTCTTTTTAACCTTATGCTATTCTTTTTTCTTTTAATAATTCCTTGTCTTTCTCAAACTACTCAACATGAACACTGCTAAGAGTGTTATTTAAATACTCATATTCTATTTGCAAGAGCATTAGAGTATAAGGAATTCAAGTTCCTAGGCCCATTTTTATTATTTTTTCCTTTTCTCCTTTTTTAGATAATGGGAGAGAGTATTTTAGGACAGTTCCTTTCACATACAGCTAAAAAAACCTTAGGAAGAAATTTAATTCATTCACCATAGTAATTCCTAAAAAAATCAACTCACAACATGATTAAATGAACAACAACAGTTGTTATCAAAGCTTAAAAATAACTCAAACTAACAGTTAATAAAAGATTAAGCAATAAATGCTAAAAAAAACCATAAACATACACAATGCTCAAAACAATGATAATTGCATAAAAAAATTCAAGCATCAAGCATTTCTATTGGGCTAAATCTTCATAAAAATAAAATGCAACATACGTTATATACTCATGATATACTAAAATGCAAAATTGTCCCCCCCCCCCCTCTTCCACTTGAATAACACATTATCTTTAATGTGGTGGGTATCCTAAATGCTTAAAAATGCAAAACAAAATAAAATATGCACAAACATCCTCAAAAGATCAATAAAACACATAAAAAATAAATATAAACATGAAATGCTTAAATATATAAAATTAAGCTAAAACTAAAACTAAAACTAAAAATAAAATATGGAAAAGAAGATTTAATCCTTATGTTATGGAGAGTCCAAAGGTAGAGGAATAGTAGGTCTTTGAGGGGATGGTGAAGGAAGGTCATGTCCCATAGCCTTGAAATATTCTTAAAGTTTGAAGTGATGGAAATACATTTCCATCTCAATATCAACAAGCTTATCATTAAGGTCATTATACCTATCATCCACCATCTTCTCCAGATTCTAAAATTTTGAGTCCATTTATAACACTCCTCCCCCTCTAGTACTACTATATAATATCACATTATTGATGATGGTACTATCAAAGAGTAGCGTTACATAAATGACTAACCTCACTCTTCACCTAACATGATATCTCTTGGATTGCATATGACATAATTATGTAACATAATAACTAACTCCCATAAAATTTACACGATGGCAAGCATCATTTGATTTTATAACTTAATACAAATATATATATAGATAAGGTATTCTGTCACCTAAACATTAACATCTTTAATAAAAATACTTGAGTACGAGTTATATAAAAATATAAGCAAAAAGAATACGCAATATGTACTTTGATGACCCTCCCTCGAGCATCTCTCTCAAAGTGTGTAAAATGTGCTTTGTCCTCCAGCACATCGTAGGCCATAGTAGAACTTAACTCCTTTCTTATGCTAAGCAAAAAGTGTTTCAATCACAATCCAAGGGGAAATAGGTTAGGCTATATGCAAAATGACAAAAGTGGATCCTAACATATCTAAACTCATATCCAGGTCAAAGAAACCTAAACTCCAGTGCTAATGCCATAAGTGACTCAAATAATGGTACACATATAATCCATATATTCCTTTTTAACTACTGAAATGCACACATCCACCCTAATCAGCTTTACAAAAACTTTGAATGCAAACTCTACATCTGTGTCATGACATATGACATACTTCACCTTTGTCTCTAACTCAAAAACCTCATAAGACATGGTAGTCCACTACACCGCCATCTTAAAGTCTTTAGTTATACAAACTAATGTATATAGCCTATGCTGAAAAATATACAAGAAAGTAAGTGTGAGTAATTTAGTAAGGAAATTACTAAGTGAGTGACTAACGGAAAATATAATGAGAATATTAAAAATAGAATTAATCATGAATACAGAGATAATAGTAGTAAAATAATTACACTAAAATTAAAATTCGTAACTCAAGGGATGAGTTAATACATTAAACATCGTTTTATTAATTAACAGATGTCAAAATATATATTTCTCTAATTTTCTCAAGTTTTTACATAATATAGTTCTAAGCATATTTTTGCAAAATATTAATCAGAGAATAATCCATAGAGTATAAAAATTTTAAGCATTAGAGCACAATTACTCATGTCTAGAAATATTTTACTTTTGACTTGACTATCACATACTAGACATAACATATAAATAAATTTATTGTACTTTCCAAAATACAATTTATAGTTATCTCATTTATAGATTAAAATAATTATATAGCTCCATCTTAAAGAAAATTAAATAATAGCTATTTCTCATAGCAAAATGAATTATAAAATTAGTATGTAATGTAGATCAGACAACCATGGCGTATTTAGAAAGCTTGGATTTTAGGAAGAAATTCAAGATGCGTAGTTAGCCTTTAAGTTGCTCTAACTTGCAAACTTGATAAGTTGCTCTAACTTGCAAATTTGATTGAACTGTGAGGCCCATAATATATCAAACAAAAGCTGATTTAAAGCTCTATAATGGGTGCTACACAATTCCCCTATAGCACTCCAACTTTAGGCCTAAAATCCATCATTTAAGGCCTCAAATTTCAGTTTGAAGTTTTGTGTTTTTTTTAGGTTTTTTTCCTATTATTTTAGGGTTTTTCCCAAACAGTATTTATATGTTCTTTTGGAGTTGTGTTAGATAGTTTTTGTTGAATTGATAATCAAAGTTATATTTTCTTCCAATTTTCGGCATTCTTTTGAGAATGAATGAATCTTGATGCCTTTTATTCGGACATTCTTTTAAATTAATCGAGTAGAAGAAGGTTGTTTGATAGCCAATTGTGCACGATTCAATGATAAACAATATTTATCCCTTTTAACCTAGGCTTCCATTACGTCAGTATGCATACGTTGTAACCATATAAATTTTCCCCAAAGGCATTTACATTTATGCAATGTCCCAAAGATAATTTCTTTTTATTATATAGTTAACCAACACAAAAATTAGTTGTTTATGATATACTTCACATAGAAAAACAATTGTATTTACACATATATATAAATATGCCAAATAAGACTTTTCATAACCTCATGACAAAACTAGACATGACAGTCATAAAATAAAAAATATTATAATATACAAACTTTAAGAATTCTGCTTTAATTCTTTATCTATATCTATATGCATGTAACTTTAATATAATCTAATCTACATTTTACATCAATCCACCCAATCTTCTTACCTTAGTGATTGTTTGATCTACCTAAAACTTAACCAATTCAAAGCTCTTTGTTTTAAATTCTCTTTATTGTCCTAGCTCACTTTGATCTTTAAATTCCCAAGAAATTTGATTTCTAATTCTTGCTTTTAGAGGAGAAATAAAGAGTTGAGATTTATCTCCATCTACATGCAAGATGACTTGCCTCTTATTGTTGTCCTCTTTCATGCTCTTTTTTTTTCTTAACGGAAAGAAGAGTTTCTTTTCTTTTCTTTTTTTAACAAATGGCTAAGTGTAAAAAGAGACTTACTTGCATCTTAACACCTCATCAAATATACACAAGAAATCCTTTATATATTATTATTATTATTATTATTATTATTATTATTATTATTATTATTATTATTATTATTATTATTATTATTAATTACAAAAAGACATGTGTCCTTCTTCATACAATTCACTTGACACCTTATGTACTCTTTGCAAATACACCCTTATTTCTTTCTTTATTCTTTAATTTTACCTTTCTTAATCTAAATTTTCTTTCAATTGGACCCTTATTTCTTTTATTTCTTATAAATCAAGCCATTCCATTGTCAATTCCATCAATTTGGGACTTGATTAGTAATAATAAATTTTTAATTTAGCATGTCCGAGGATATAGATGTGACACCATTATGGTGCTCAGAGTTTCTAGCTTTTTAAGGACTTGACCACATCTTGCGTTGGATTATTGAGCTGCTATTGGTTGCTCTTCCTTTTCCTCTTTCTCTTCCTCCTCTCCATTATCATTATCATTATCATCATCATCAGGTTTGGTTAGATCCTATCTATTCATAGTTGATCTTCTCAAATGATATCATTTCTTGGTTGTTAGATTCTTGAGCTCTCTTAAAGATGTGATTCCTTCGACTCTAAAAGGCAAATCCCAATGGATCTTCTTAGTGAGTTAATCAAAGGCAAGAAAATGTAAAGCTAAACATATTATAATGTGTCCTATTAAAACTAATGCCTTCGTGCCTTGGCTACATGCCATAAAGTCTTAAAAATAAAGTAAGAGGTAGAAATATGTGTTTGTGTATGCATGCACTAAAGCATTAATAACTTTTAACTAGAAATTTTATTACTTTTCATCTTTTTAAAACTAGCATGGTACATGAGTTTATGCACGATGATATAACTATGATCTATAAGTAAAGCATTGGGAACACCATGAGCATCCTAAATTTCATCCTGAATAGAAATCTCTTGCTAAAGTTCTCTAGATTTATAGTTAGCTGGTGCCTCACATAAGCCTCCTCTCCCAAAAATAAACACCCTAAATATAGTCTCATAATCAATGGTATATGGCTTTCCTAAGAATCGATGTGCAAAGGTTTTATGGGAATCATCAGTTAGCTTAAGAGTTGTGTAAAACTCTAATGTTAAATCCCTATAAAAGTCATGATTTAAGTCAATGAATTTCTTCCACCCTATCTTCTTACAAATTTTAAGGATCCTATCATTGAGTTTAATCATCTCTAAGGTTTCCATGTTTAATCCTTTAAGTATAACAAAATTTCTATATATGAGTTTAATATACTTATCTCCTTCTTTGTGAGAGTGATTTAGGAATGGTGCTCCATATTCATGGTACTAATATGAATGAAAGGTCATTATGAAGCAGAAACAAGTTGCAACAATAAAGATTCTTTGTCCATATCAGTTTAGTCAAGGTGAAACAGGTTGCAATGGAAGTGGCAATTGCTTCGCCAATGAGGTGTTGTCTCATCATAAAGAGGTGATGCCTCTTTAAAGATGCACCACCTAATTAACAAGCATAATAGTAGATGGACAAACAAGCTTCTTGAGTTCTAAGTAAAAAAAATATGATGGAAATAATGGAAACTAACATCTACACCAAGTAATCTAAAAGATTGTGTCATGAACATAACATAAATGGAGGACAAATCTAAAGAAATACAAGTAAGTAAACAAATAAAGTTTATTCAAAACTATGATCTAACATAAAAAAGTAGAGACTCTTACTACTTATGAGCTTTTTTTTTTTCAAAATGGTTGACCCTCAAAGACAAGTATGAGTATTTAACTTACCTTGAATGCAAAAGTTTAACTTCTTCTCTTTTAAAAATGAATCTCTAAACTATGTTTTCTTTTCCTTTTTTTTTCTAAGAATATTTTCTTCTTCCTTTTCTTTTCAAGGCTCTCCCTTCTCTCCTTTCCTTATGAAACTCACTCCCACTTCCTAATGGTTGTTGATCTCTCTTCCTCTCTCTCTCTCTCTCTCTCTCTCTATACCCCTTTTAACTCCCCATGCCTTGATAATACCCTCTATTTTCTACCCTTATCATGACATCTCCCTTTTTAGCCACCTTTTTGCCCCAAAAATTAACCATTTATGCTCAAGGTTCAAAGGAATAAAGGGTGGGCCTACCACCCTTTGTTGCTACTATTAACTTGGCATTTGATGCTTGTTCAAGTGGATGGTAAAGAGACGACGCCTCTTCAAGGTAACTACCATAGAGGAGATCACCTTATCGATAGGGTGGTCACCTCTTTAGCCTTGATAGCTATTTCTATGTTCAGGCTAAAATTGGTTTTGTATGGGCCTAACATGGGCATGTTTGGTGTGTTTAGGCTAACACTTAGGATTTATATCGATGGGAATTTGGGTTTTTCAGTCCACTCTTAAAAAGATTTTGAGCCTTTCTTACATTCAAGATTTATATTTCTGATAATCAAGCTTTCATTATAGGCTAATCAAACCGAGTGTCCGTACTTTACCCCCTGTCACGGGCTAATTAAACCAAGTGTCTATAGTTTGCCACATTGATTTTTTTAAAAACTGAATGCATGCAATGAAATTTTTTTATAAAATCAAAAAGTAAAATAAAATAATAAATAATAAAGGATACACTTAATCTCTAAGATTCACCTAGGAATTAAGTTCTTAAAAACTTGTGCTATCAGCCTCAAGTATACAAACCCAAGAGGTTAAATTTCTACATTTTGATACTTTGTTCATAAAACTCTAAAACTAATAGCATTATGATACTTTGTTCATAAAATTCTAAAACCAATAGCATTTTGATACTTTGTTCAAAAAATTCTAAAACCAATAGCTTTCTGATACTTTGATCAGAAAACTCTAAAACCAATAGCATTGTAATACTTTGATAACAAAACTCTAAAACCAATAGCATTCTAGTACTTTAATTATAAAACTCTAAAACCCATTAGGAAATTCATGTTGTTAGCCTCAGTGTTCAAAACCAAGAGGTCAAATTCTTCTAAAATATAATAATCCTAAAATTCATGTCATCAGCCTCGGTGTTCAAAATCAAGAAGTTGAATTCCTTCAAATTCTGCACCATTAGCCTAGGTGTTCAAATTGAGAGGTCAAATTTTACATCCAATAATTAGGAAACTCACTTTGTCAACCTCAAGAATACAAACTTGATAGGTAGTTCCTTCAAAATTTACGTCGTTAGCCTTGATGTTCAAAATTAAGAGGTCAAATTTTACTAAAACAGTCAAGAAACTCACGCCATTAACCTCAAGTATACAAAGTCTAAAGGCAGTCCCTCATAACAAATGGTAAGCTCATGTCATCAACCTTGGGTATACAAACTCGAGAGGTAGTCCTTAAGAATAAATGGGAAACAAATGCTGTCAACATCAGGTATAGAAACTTGAGAGGTAGTCCCTCAGAACAATCTCATGACATGAGATAAGAGCCTTATAGCCACTTCCGACTTCGGGCAAAGGTTAACTGAAATGTGTCATCTAGCCTTTGGAGCATCAGACAATGATGATAAAACATGTCAATATAGCCTTGGGGCATCAGGCAAAACAAATAAAAAGTTAGTAAACAACAACAAATAAAAGGTGTCATATAGCCTCTAAGGCCTTAGGCAATATCAAAGTAAATAGGCAAGCTACCTTATGTTTGTTATTGATTAGCCCTTTGTGGGTTTTCTAACCAACTATTTTTCAATCATAATAGGTGAGAATTTTATTTCAAAATAAGGACTTTTAAGTATTACTCAAAATCAACTTTTTCAAATGTTGGTGGCACAAAAGAGATTTTCTTTCTTTTCCTTTCTTCTTCCTTTTCTTTTTCCTTTCTTTTTTATTTTTTCCTTTTCTTTTTTTCCTTTTTTTTATTTCTTTCTTTTCCTTTTCTTTTCTTTTAGGAAAATAATTCAAAGTTAGAAGTGTCGAAGGGAAGTCATAATCATATGATTTAGAAAATTAGACATTTATTAACAAAAAAAAAGGTTATTTCTACAAAGTATTGTTTAAAATCATTATGATCAAAACCAATAATGATTATTCATGAATGTTCAAATTCAAATCAATTTTAACTTGCACTCAGAAGTGGTACAACTCATTGAAGTGAAAGAAAATGGTTATGCAACTTCGATGTATAATGAGCACAAGCCATAGATAGGGTGAAATTTTAAAATTTAACTTGCATAACCCTTAATTCCATGAAGATTTCCAATCCCAAGGATCCAATTTCTATTTAACACATAGATAAATATAAAAAAAACATGTAAACAATAACCTAGGAATTCTAAATTTAGGAGTACTCACAAACTCCTAGGTTTGATATAGACTACAAGTATTCTACAAGCTTTGATGTACTTGGATTCACCTTTTAAATTAAACATTTTAGCCTCCTAAATGTTAGGCTTCTAGCTTGAAACACCAAAGCTCCTCCAATTCGCCTTCTTATTTAGATTGGATTTGTGGCAAGTGACCTCTCTAGTGACCCTTACAAACTTGCACTAATTTAATCTCCTTGCAAGAACACTTAGGGTTCTAGTATGTATGTGTTCCTCTCTTTTATTTTTTTTATGTCTTTACACAAAATCTCTAACCTCTCTTAAGAAACATTTCCTAAAGATATATATATATATAGAGAAAGCAAACCTTAATGACATAACCTTTTTCTTCACATGTATGTAACTAATCATGATAAGTATACAACTTGTATAACATAAGTATATAAAAAAAGGTATGTAGAGAACTAAATACATCTCATGTGAAAAGAGTCCTAAAGGGGGGGTGAATAGGACTATCAAATAAAAATGAGAAATTAAAATAATTCTTTGCAAGAATTGAATGAAAGTTAAGAAGAAAGAATGAAGAACACAAAAATTTAAGGAGTTCAGATTCAACAACAATCCTACATCTCCACCTAACTTATCCCCAAGTTAAGATTTTCAATCACCCATAATCTTATTCATAAGATTGAGATTACATAAGAGTTTTATGGCTCATTCTTACAACCTTGTAGCTTGAGTTTTCAAGGCTTACTTAAAAAACCAAAACTCAAGTGTTTCAATGGACAACACTTAAACTAATTCCTTTAGAAATAAATCTCACTTCCCTTCTAATCTATCCTAAGATTTAATATGAAGAGAAATTCTATTTCTAACACATAACCAACTCTTATAAAAGTTATACAAACAAAGAATTGTTTAAGAGAATTTGAGAGTTCAATGAATGTTTAAGAAAGAATAAATGACAAATAAGTTTCTTAACTTCTATTCAGCTCTAGAGGTGTTTGAATCATTGAAAGTGATGATATCAAACAGCTATTCATGGATTTAAATCGTGATTGGCTACTCAAGAAGTTTGAATTTTCCTACACTTTCTTCACAAATTATGTAGATATTTTAATTAGCTTTCCATATAATTTTGAATCATCTAACTTTGACTTCTGTATCTCAAGATATATCCAAAATACTAAGAGTTATACAATCTAAAATGCATACTACTATCAGACAGCTATACCCAAGTTGAAGCCTTGATTTACTATTGAATAACTTTGAATTTGCCTAAAATTTCTTCATAAAATCTGTAGATATTTTGATTACCTTTCCATATCATCTAAATTGGACTTCTATACCTCCAGATATTTCCAAAATACTAAGAGCTGTGCAATTTGAAATGCAAGCTACTGTCAGACAGCTATACCCAAGTTGAAGCCTTGATTTACTATTGAATAACTTTGAATTTGCTCATAATTTTTTCATCAAATTGTATATATTTGAATTATATTTTCATATAATTTTGAATCACCTAAATTTGACTTCTGTAGCTCAAGATATGTCCAAATACTAAGAGCTGTGTAATATGAAATGCAAACTACTATCAAACAGCTATGCACAAGTTGAAGCCATGATTTGCTATTAAAGAAGTTTGAATTTGCCATAATTTATTCATGAAAATTTTATATATTTCACTTATATTTCATATCATTTTGAATCACTTCAATTGGACTTCTATAGCTCAAGATATGTCTAAAATACTAAGACCTATGCAATTTGAAATGGCATCTGCATACATGGATTTTGACTTCATATTTGCATGCCCAAATGAACTCGGATTTTGAAAAGAAAGCCAAATTAAGAAAGCTCAAAATGTCTACTTCAAATGTGAAGAATATAACTTTCTCATTATAAAATATAACTTTCTCGTTATAAAACTCTAAGGATGTTAAAAGCCTCATTGAATAATCAGCTCAAGATAATCATACTTCATTTTAACTTCCAATGGAGTCCTAACTTATACACACTTAAAAAAACAAATTAAATGCTCAAAATTAAGTTTGTTAAGATTAAAATTAAGATTGATTATTGCTAAGGTCAACAATCTCCCCCTTTTTGATTTTGATAAACTTATTTTATGTTTGATAAAAATAATACAAAATAAAGTGTGTGATAATATTTGTGATGATAATGATACCAAATGAAATAAAATATATTTCTTTATTTCTCCCCCTACGAATATGAATATGATAAGAAATATAAATTTATAGATTATTCCCCTTGACAAAAAAAATAAAAACAACATAACATATAGCTAGAGGGATAAAAACATGGAATTCTTATGAAAAATGTATTAAAAACATAAAATATGATAACATGATCATTTAAATAAATGTTAGGTAATGTAAGGAATTAATTTCAAACATATATGCACATAGTGCTACTAAAATGCATCACTTCCTATAGGAACAAAGCAAAAATACACAAAATTTTTATAAAAATATTCATGCCTTATCAAAGATCAAAACAATTCCTAAGAAGATATTCATGCCTTATCAAAGATAAAAACAATTTCTAAGAAGAGATTATACATGAATTATGCATGTATAAACACAATAATAAAATATTATACACATGTATAGTAATGCATGCCTTATTAAAGATAAAAACAATTCTTAAGAAGAATATTATACACATGTATAATAACGCATGTCTTATTAAAGATAAAAACAATTCCTAAGAAGAGATTATACATGAATTATGCATGTATAAACATAATAATAAAATATTATACACAATTATAATAACAAATAACAAACTCAAATATATTTCTCCCCCTTTGTCAAAAGCAAAAAAGAAAAGAGAGAGATATAAAAAGAAAATGAAAACAAAGATACTCAAAATCTTTATAAAATCTATGTTACACATAAAGCAAGCAAAATAAGGCCTTTTATAACATACGATGTACAACAAAATTAGCCATAATGTTAATATGCATGCAAAAATTTAAACAAATTTTCTTCTCCTATATAAAACAAATAATATATCACTATCATAAACACATTTTTTAAGGGAGTTTTAAAATTAAAAACAAACTAAGTACAAATGTTAGAAAAATAATTAACTAGGTACACATGCAAACTCAAATTATTTCTCCTCCTTTGACAAAATGCAAAAGGAAATTTAAAAAGATAAACCAAATATAAGCTGAAGACAAAAAAAAAAGATCAAAATAAAAATATTTATCAATCAAAGTAATTAATAAGCACAACATGATTTCACATGAAAATAGTTCAATCATCAATTAAACTTAAAATCAAGATAAACTATAACAATCAATCATGCCAAGTTCATTCTTAATGAAATTTAATCTCTCTTCATTGAGAGGTTTGGTGAAGATATCTGCAAGTTGATAATTTGTATCAACAAATTCAAGTGAGATATCACCAATTTGAACATGATCATGCAAGAAATGATGTCTAATGTCTATATGCTTAGTTCTAAAATGCTAAATGAGATTTTTACTAAGGTTGATAGCACTTGTATTGTCACATTTGATTAGAATGTGATCAATTTTTACACTATACTCTAACAACTATTATTTTTTCCACAAAACTTGTGAACAACAAAGACCTGCTGTAATATATTCAACTTCAATAGTGGATAAAGCAACCAAAACTTGTTTCTTGCTAAACCAAGAAACTAAACATTTTCCTAAAACTTGACATGTTCCAGAAGTACTTTTTCTATCTAGTAAACTACTAGAAAAGTGTACATCATAATAATTAATCAAGTCAAAGGATGAACTCCTAGGATACCAAAGTCCTAAATGCATTATACCATAAAGATATTTGAAAATTCTTTTGATAGCATTCAAATGAGACTCTCTAGGACTTGATTGAAATCTAGCACACAAGCAAGTAGCAAACATAATATCGAGTATACTAGCAGTTAAATAAAGAAGAGATATGATCATACCTCTAAATTACTTTTCATCAACTGGTTTGCCATTTTCATCTTTGTTAAGTTTGGTTGTAGTGCTCATTGGATTTTTACTTATCTTAGCTCCATCCATGCCAAATTTCTTGAGAACATCTCTTGCATACTTAGTTTAATTGATGAAAATCCCATTTTTGCATTGCTTAATTTGTGGTCCAAAAAAGAATTTGAGTTCACCCATCATACTCATCTTAAATTCTCCTTGCATTAAATTAGAGAATTCCTCACACAAGTAATGGTTAGTAGCATTTAATATAATGTCATTAACATATATTTGAACAATTAATAAATTATGCTTGGATTTCTTTATGAAAAGAGTTGTATCAACTTTTCCTTTAGAGAAACCTTTCTCTAATAAAAAGTTACTCAATCTTTTATACCAAGCTCTAGGAGCTTGTTTCAATCCATATAATGCTTTGGAAACTTTGAATACATGATTTGAAAAATCAAAGCTTTCAAAACCTGGAGGTTGTTCAACATGCACCTCTTCTTTAATAAGACCATTTAAAAATGCACTTTTAACATCCATTTGATAAAGTTTGAAATCCATGAATGATGCAAATGCAAATAGCATCCTAATAGCTTCTAACCTTGCAATTGGGGCAAAGGTTTCATCATAATCAATGCCTTTCTCTTGATTATAACCTTTGGCTACTAGTCTAGCTTTGTTCCTAGTTATGACACCTTGTTCATTCATCTTATTTCTAAACACCCATTTGGTGCCTATAAGAGGATGACGTTTAGGTCTAGGAACCAAGGTCCAAACCTTATTTCTCTCTAATTGATTTAACTCTTCTTGTATAGCAAGGACCCAAAATTCATCACACAAAGCATCATTAATATTTTTGGGTTCAATTTGAGAAATAAAGGCTAAATTAACAAAAACTTTAATTGAGATCTAGTTGTTACCCTTTTTATAGTGTCACCTATAATGAGGTCTTAGGGTGAGCTTTCTTGAATTACTAATCCTTTGGAAGTTCATCCTTTAAGGTAGGTTGAGATGTTTCCTTATTTTCCTCATTGCTTGGATCTTTAAGTTCCAAAGGCTTACTATCATTTTATTATTGTGTCTCCATAATCTCATTGTCACCTGCAAGATCATCAACACTACAAACATCCTTTTTAGGATTAAGTGAGTTTGATTCATCAAATACTATATGCATTAACTCTTCAATTACTAGAGTTCTCTTATTAAAGACCTTATATGCTTTACTAGAAACAGAATAGCCTAGGAAAATTCCTTCATCAGCTTTAGAATCAAATTTCCTAAGATTGTCCTTAGTGTTTAACATAAAGAACTTGCATCCAAATACTCTTAAATATGAGATTTTAGGTTTTCTATTGTTCTATAGCTTATAAGATGTTTTATTTAAAATTGGTTTTTCAAAAACTTGGTTTGAAATATAATAAGATGTGTTAACGGCTTTCGCCCAAAAGTATAGAGGCAAATTATACTCATGAAGCATTGTTCTAGCCATTTCCATAAGAGTTTTATTTTTCCTTTCAACTACCCCATTTTGTTAAGGAGTTTTAGGAGATGAAAATGTATGAGTAATGCCATTTTCATTACAATAGTTTTTGAAAAATTCATTTTCAAATTCAATTCCATGATCACTTGTAATAGAAGAAATATAAAAGCCTTTTTCTTTTTTAACTCTTTTTGAAAAATTTTCAAAAGCTTTAAATGTATCATTCTTATAAGTAAGGAAACATACCCATGTAAATCTAGAGTAATGATAAACCAATATATATGCACAGTGCATTCCACCAAGACTAGCAACTCTAGTTGGTCCAAATAAATCCATATGTATAAGTTCAAATGGCCTAGAGGTGGACACTACATTTTTTAGCTTAAATGAGGACTTGGATTGTTTTCCCTTTTGGCAAGCATCATAAGGTTTATCCTTAGTGAATTCAAGCTTAGGTAAACCAATCACAAGTTCATGTTTACAAAGATCATTCAAAAGCTCAAAATTTATATGTCCTAACCTTCTATGCCATGTCCATGTGTCATGGGAGATAGAAACTAAGCATTTTATGTCTTTGTTATCAATTTTTTTCAAATCAATGACATAAACATTGTCTACTCTTTCACCACTAAAAATAACTTTATTTTATTAAGACTACTAACAAGGTAATTTTTAGGATAGAAAGTTACTTCATTTCCCATGTCGCATAATTGAATTATACTAAGCAAATTATGTTTAAGACCATCAAAAAATAACACATGATGTATAGATAAGGATTGAGGATTACTTATTTCTCCATTGCCAATAATTTTTCCTTTTGCATTATCTCCGAAAGTAACGTGTCCTTCATCTTTAGCATCAAGTTTATTGAATTGCTTTTTGTCTCCTATCATGTGCCTTGAACATCCACTATCGAGATACCACTTGCTTTTTGTTCTTATGGATTTAAAGAATATCTTATTTTCATTTTCAAGGGCCATGAAGGAAAGATTAGCTACTTCTTATTATTCCTCTTCCTCTTTGGATTCAGAGGAATCATCCCAAGTAGCTTTGAATGGCTTCTTCTTATCTTTTGCTCCCTTATTCTTGAATTTGAGTTTGGGACACTCACTTCTAATATGTCCTAGTTTCTTGCATTTATAGTAAGTAACCTCCTTAGTTTTCTTCTTCCCATCTCCTTCAAACTTCTTATTAAAGTCCCTTATTCTTAAAAAATTTTTCTTTCTCAAAAACTTCTTGAAGTTCCTAGTGAGCATGGAAATGTCACCATCTTCATCATTATAATCTTTAATTATTTTCTCTTCATTATCTTCTTAAAGAGTTTTTACAGCAATGCTCTTTTTCTTTTCTTTTTTTTTCTTCTTATTCTTCACCTCTTTTCTTAATAGTGAGCTCATGTATTAAGAGCTTACCCATGAGCACATTGATTGATAGAGTGGAAAGGTCTTAAGCTTCCTTAATTGAAGTAACATAAGATTCTCAATCCTTCTTAGGTAGGATTCTTAGAATCTTGTTGTTTGCCTCTTCCTTAGAGAAATGTTTTCCAAGTTTCTTAAGGGTTGCAAAGAGAGCATTGAGATGATTTGTCATCTCTGTGATTGATTTATGAGGCTTCATTTTGAAACGTTCATATTCATACATATGAAGTTGAACCTTCTTGCTTCTTACTTGAATATTGCCTCGTAGTGGTATTCTAAGGTCTCCCACATTTCTTTAGCCAACATACATTATTAAAGCTTGCCTCCTACTTCTCTTGTCATTGAAGAGACTAGAATAATCATAGCTTTTTTATTTTTGTGATTTTCTTCCTTTTGATCAATACTCTATTGGCTTCTTGTAAGAGTAGTTACCACACCATCAATGATAGTTGTAGGTGGTTCCTAACCTCTTAGGATAATGTCCTAAAGTTTGATGGAATCATAATGAAGATATAATTCCATTCTAAATTTCCAATGTGGATAGTCACTACCATCAAAGAATGGTCTAAGAGAAGAGATTGTTTATAATTCACTCCCCATAATCTTGTATTCTAATAATGAAGTACTTAGAATTTAAGCTCTGATACCAATTGAAAATTTTTATAGGTCATACCCACCTTATATTACCTTTCAATGGTACCTATCAAACTAGTTGGCCATCATCTCCACTGATGCGCCAACACCAATAAGCGGAGGGCCCTACTTTGATGATGCATTCATAAGTGAGAGTTCTTATTGGTGCTCTACCCTAATTAACAGTAAGGGACAACTAGCTTTGATATCGATTGAAAAGAGTCCTAAAGGGGAGTGAATAGGACTATCAAATAAACAGAAATTAAAAGAATTTTTTGCAAGAATTGAATGGAATTTGAGAAGGAAGAATGAATAATACAAAAATTTAAGGAGTTCAGATTTAATAATAATTCTACATCTCCACCTAACTTATCCCCAAGTTATGATTTTCAATCACCCACAATCATATTCACAAGATTGAGATTACATAATAGTTTTATGGCTCATTCTTACAACCTTACAACTTGAGTTTTCAAGGCTCACTCAAAAAACCAAAACCCAAGTGTTTTAATGGAAAAAAATTAAACCAACTCCTTTAAAAATAAATCTCACTTACCTTCTAATATAACCCAAGATTTAAGATGAAGATAAATTCTATTTCTAACACATAACTAACTCTCACAAGAGTTATGCAAACAAAGAATTATTTTAGAGAATTTGAGAGTTTAATGAATGTTTAAGAAAGAATGAATGATACATAAGTTTTTTAACTTCCATTAAGCTCTAAAGGTGTTTATATAGACAAACACATAAAAATATTATGTCCAATGTCTATATTTTGAATCATTGAAAGTGATGCTATCAGACAGCTATTCATGGATTTAAACCATGATTAGCTACTCAATAAGTCTGAATTTTCCCACACTTTCTTCATAAAATATGTAGATATTTTAATTAGATTTTCATATCATTTTGAATAACCTAAATTGGACTTTTATAGCTCAAGATATGTCCAAAATACTAAGGGTTGTGCAATTTGAAATGCAGACTACTATCAGACAGCTATACCCAAGTTGAAGCCTTAATTTGCTATTAATGAACTTTGAATTTGCCCATCCTTTCTTCATCAAAATTATATATATTTTAATTATATCCCATATCATTTTAAATCACCTAAATTTTACTTTTATAGCTCAAAACTTGTCCAAAATACTAAAAGCTATGCAATCTAAAATGTAGACTACTATTAGATAGTTATACACAAGTTAAAGCTATAATTTGCTATTGAAAAAGTTTTAATTTGCCTACACTTTCTTAATTAAAGTTATATATATTTGAATTATCTTTTCATATCATTTTGAATCACCTAAATTTGACATCTTTAGCTCTAGATATGTCCAAAATACTAAGAGCTATACAATATAAAATGCAGATTACTGTCAGACAGCTATAAACAAGTTGAATCCATGATTTACTATTAAAGAATTTTGAATTTTCCATACTTTCTTTATAAAATTTTTAGAATTTGACTTATATTTCCATATCATTTTGAATCACTTTAATTGGATTTCTGTAACTCAAGATGTGTCTAAAATACTAAGAGCTATGCAATCTAAAATGGCAGTTGCATATGTGGATTTTGACTTAATATTTGCATAACCAAATGAACTCATATTTTGATAAGCAAGCCAAATTAAGAAATTTCAAAATTTCTACTTTGAATGTGAAGAGTATAACTTTCTCATTATAAAACTCTAAGGATGTCAAAAGCCTCTTTGAATCTCAAAGGTCGAATCAGCCCAAGATAACCATACTTTATTTTAACTTCCAATGGAGTCCTAATTTATACACACTTAAATAAACAAATTAAATGCTCAAAATTAAGTTTGTTAAGATCAAAATTAAGATGGATTGTTGCTAAAGTCAACATCATGTATTTGTCTACATTCATTCTTTACACATAATCATGAAACCTAATATTGATTAAGCCAGATTATACATATAAGAGATAATGCAAGCTAATATGACAAATTTGTCCATTCACATATACATGGACATGGGCTTAGTAATTGGGCCAAATCTTGGTCTATGCCTAATCTATATAACAAATGGGCTTGGATTAGGTCCATGGGCTTTCTCAATATCTTGGATTAATCTTTGGTCCAAAACTCTTTTGGGCCTTGGCCTAAACAACTTGTGCCATTAATCCAAGTCCAATTAGAAATAACATAAATTATTAATTTAATACTCTAATTAATATCTCATATTAATAAAGTATAAATTAATAATTAAACTGTTATTTGAATTAGATTTCATGATATGCTAGAATCATTGCTTAAAGCACAAATCCAATTCAATTAATCTTAATTAATTGATTAAAATCTTCAATCAATAATTAGATTATTGTTGATGGTGATTTGCTTAAACTCTTTTGGTGTGACTTACTAGGTTCATATCTAATTATGAATGAGAAGATAATATCAATACTTAACATTATTTGAAACTCCTTTCAAGTATAAATGTTAAAATCCTAATTATGCACATTTAGTTCTCATAAGTTGTGTGTGACCCCTAGCATTGATATCATAACTACCCAATTAGAAATGAATGCATGTATTTATTCACATGAACCCTTTGGTCATAATTACCATGCACTAAAATCCCTTCATTAAAATATCACAATATAGCCTAAAGTCATGATTTAGTCAAACTCTAATAGTTATATCATCTAAACTCATCTTAAGTTTTATTCTTGATAAAATATAACCAACACTAAATCTCTTTCAGATCATGTCATATTTGTCCTGACCCAGGAACTTATTCATCAAGAAAGAACTTAGATAGCATAAGATCTTATCTCAATTCACTCCAGGCAATGAATCCCATTTTGGCTTAACACTCATCCCTACACTTAATTGACTAGAGCCACCATACACCATATACCTATGTATGATTAACACAATTACATAAGCGGTAATAAACCCTAACCACTTACATGTGGATGGTCGTGTCATCTTAGGTTAAAGGACTATATGCACCATATGACCTAGATTGTGATTGTTGATTATACGTAAATATCCATGTACTCATAAATCTAACGTCATGTTTGATCCGCCTATCACATAAGTATCCACATGTCTATTCTGATATCTCATATCAAGTAGTATGAGACTCACTACCTCTCACTATTAGTATCACATACTAATCAAGGAAAATAGATAGAAGTGATAGTCTAATTAATATTACCCAAATATTAATTAATTGACTATGATCAATTCTATGGCATATGTACTAAATAAATTTGTAGCAAATATTATTAACTCTTGGTAATAAATTTATTTAACATTATACTAATGGATAAATATTCAATTAAATAAATACTTTAAATAATATAATATTATTTTATTTCCACTTGGGATAATTTACAATGTCAAATATGTGATTAGCCTCCAAGGCATACCACCTATGCTAATAATCTCCCACTTGCACTAAAGCCAATCACTACAGTATTTTAGAACCATCTTTTGAAGATGTCAATCCATATGTAGTTGTATTAATTTTTTAGTAAGTGGATCAACAACATTTTCAACTAAAGCTACCTTTTGCATGATGATATTGCCTTTTCCAACATGTTCCCTGATAATATTAAAACATCTTTCTATGAGTTTGGATTTTTTGTAAGACCTCGGTTCCTTTGCCAAAGCAATGGCTCCATTGTTATTGTAATAGAGAGGAATCATGGACTCCATGGAAGGAATAATTCCAAGCTCGATAATGAACTTCTTAATCCAAACAACCTCTTTAGCAACATTTGATGCGACTATATACTTGGCTTCTATAATGGAATCAATAGTGACACCTTACTTGGAACTCTTCCAGCTTACTACTCCTATATTACAAATAAAAATAAACCTAGAGATAGACATTTTATTATCTACATTTGATTAGAAATCAGAATTTATAAAACCATCTATTTATATATCACCTCCTCTATAAGTTAAGACTAAATCTTTAGTCCTTCTCAAGTATTTAAAGATTGCCTTAATAGTTATCTAGTGTTCTATACCTGGGTTGGATTGAAATTGCTAGTCACACTAATAACATAGTCAATATCAAACCTAGTACATAATATAGCATACATCAAGCTTCATGTAGCCAAAGCATAAGGAACTTTAGCCATTTGCTCCATTTCCTCAGGTGTTTTAAGTGACATACCCTTGGATAAATGGATACCATACCTAAATGGTAACAATCCACTCTTAGAATCAAGCATGTTAAACTTTTTCAACACCTTTTCCAAGTAAAGATTTTAGGATAAACCTATCATTCTTTTTCTTTTATCTCTATAGACTCGAATGCCAAGAATATAGGTAGCTTTACATTTGTAAGCATACCAACATCATTCCAAATTAATAAAATATCATCAATATATAGTACTAGGAAAGTGAGTTGGCTCCTGCTAACCTTTTTGTACACATAAGGTTCATCATCATTTTTTATAAAAGTAAAACATTGAATGGGTTCACCAAAATGATGATTCTAACTCCTTAAAGCTTGCTTTAGACCATAAATTGATTTATTTAGCTTGCACACTTTAGAGCCTTCCTCAGATTCAAAACCCATGGTTGGTCCATATATATTTCTTCCTCAACAAAACCATTAAGAAAAGCAGTTTTGATATCCATTGGTCAAATCTCATAATCATAGTGTGCAGTTATGGTGAGAAGTATTTAAATGGATTTAAGTATGGCTATTAGCAAGAAGGTTTCCTCATAATTAACTCTTTGCCTTTGGTGAAACCTTTTCACTATAAGCCTTGCTTTATAGGTATCAACCTTGCCATTTGCACCAATCTTTCTCTTAAAGACCTATTTATAACCTACAGGTATAATACCTTCAGGTGGATCAACAAGTGTCTAGACTTGGTTTGCATAAATGGAATCCATTTCTAATTTCATTACTTTAAGCCATTTTAAAGAATCTTTATCACATAAAGCTTCTTTATAAGTAATATGATCATTATCATGATTGCTTTCTTTATGAATATACAACTCTTTCATATCATGTAGAAAACTATATCTCTCTAGCAGATGAGATACCATACTATATCTTCTAGGAGTTGGTATGTTGATACTTTCAGTGGGATTAGACTCTTGATCAACATCCCTTTGATCAACTTAATTGGCTTCATTAAAAGATTCCTCTTCTAATGCTATATTCCTTCCTTTACCACCTTTTTGAAGAAACTCTTTCTAAAAAAATATAGCATCTCTGCTTATAATAACAACTTTTTTAGTATGAAGATAAAAATAATATCCTAAACTATCTTTAGGATATCCAATAAATCTACCTTGAATTGACCTTGCATCCAATTTGTCTTTTTTCAGCCTTTTGATATAAGTTGGGCATCCCTAAATCTTAACACGATTAAGACTTGGTGCTTTACCATGCCATATCTTATATGGTGTGGTAGAAATAGACTTAGATGGAACATGATTTAGAATGTAAGCAACAGTTTGTAATGCAAAACCCTAAAGGAAAGTAGGCAAATCCGTATAGCTCATCATTGATCAAACCATATCTAATAGTGTTTTATTCCTCCTTTCGAATATACCATTTAATTGAGGTGTGTCGGGTGGAGTTAGTTGTGAAATTATGCCATGTTCCTTAAGGAATTGAATAAATTCGATACTTAAGTATTCACCTCCTCAATCCGATCATAGGATTTTAATACTTTTTCCTGTTTGGTTCTCTACTTGGACCTTGAATTCCATGAACTTTTCAAAGGATTCACTTTTATATTTCATTAAATATAAATGTCCATCCCTTGATAGATCATCTATAAAGGTAACAAAGTAGAAGAACCCACCTCTTGTTATTTGATTATATAGCCCATATACATCATTATGTATTATTTCCAAAATTTTGTTAGCTCTTACCATTTGTCTAATAAATGGTGATTGGGTCATCTTTCCTTGGATACAAGCTTTATAAGTTGGATTGCTTGAGGTTTCAAGATTCCTAATATTTCCAACTTTATTATTTTATCACCTGCAATGTGACCTAATCTCAAGTGCCATAGATATTTTGGATTATAAGCATTGTCAATTAGCATTGTATTCACAACATTCACATTGGTTAGATATTGTTTATTACCAGATTTATTATCAATATAATAAAGACCATATAATACATAACATATGCTAATTATCTCATTATCAAAATAGATAGTATATACATCTCTTTCAAATACAAATTTATAACCTTTTTTAGTCAAAATAGAAAAGAAATTATGTTCTTATAAGCATTAGCTACATATAAAACATTAATCAATAACAAAACATGAACATTTAAGTCAATAAAGGTGGTTCTAATAGCTTTATTAGCAACACTTGCTCCATCTCCAAGCTTTGAAGTTACCTTATTTGACCCCAACCTTTTTTCACTTATGAGATACTGTAAAGAAGAACATATATGAGAACTAGCACCAACATCTAATACCCATGCATTAGATGAGCTCTTAGAACATTTAGAAATAGATAAATTAGAGAAAGTCTCACCCTCTCTAATCTTGTCCTTTCCTTTCATTGATTCAAGGAACTTAGGACAATTTCTTTTCCAATGTCCATCTCTTTGGTAATAGAAACATTTTCCTTTACCTTTATTTTCAACCTTCTTTTTTCCTTTGTTTTTACTTAAACCTCCTGAAGTTTTAGGAACTCTTTCCTTAGCTTTCTTGCTTTTGTTGCCTTTATTCTTCTTAGTCTTAATAGAAGAAGCAATTAAAGCAACTTCCTTGAATAGCCTTTTGGGCTGTCACAAGCATGCTTAATAGCTTTGCAAGTGTGCACTCAATTTTATTCATATAGAAATAGGCAATGGTTTGTCTATATGACTTTAGAAAGGATTATAAGATTAAATCAATTTACAATTGAACATCCATCATGAAATTTAAACTCTTAAGTTCCTTAATATAATGAATCATAAAATTCACGTGAGCTCTAACATCCTCACCTTCCTTCATGTTAGCATGAAAAAGCCACTTAGATATCTCATATCTAGCAGTCCTACTTTGTTCAGAAGTAGGATTTCCTTTGCATTAGTGTACTTCTCATATTACCAATGAAGTTCTTTACTCGTGGAAGCCCATATAATGCAACGTGCTTGTAAGTCATCATCTTTCCACTTTGTAAGAGTGTCATATTCTTCTTGCGTAGCATCTAGTAGAAGGGGTTAGGGAGGACTTTGTTCCAAAACATATAAAATATGTTCGGAAGCTAAGATAACTTTTAGATTTTATAACCAATCAATAAAATTAGTTCAGTGAGTCAATGGTTTTTAAGAATGATGCTTAGTGGGTTTAATGACCTCATATTATCAAATTGCTACAAAATATAACAAGATTATTAGCTATAATGACATTGATAATTTTTCTAGAGTGTAGTACTAATTGATAATAGCTCCTTCCAAGGATATTGGAAATTGTTTGACAATCCCTTTTGACAACCAAGTGGCCTCCATGTAAGTGGCATACTACTTTAGGTATAGATGAGGATTATTAATGCTAGAGTATTTTATTCATATTCAGAAATTCTTACTTTAAGGGCAATCATTCTTCCTCTTCTAAATAATGCCAGAGTATTTTATTCATATTCAGAAATACTTACTTTAAGGGCAATCATTCTTCCTCTTCTAAATCCAAATCTAAGTCGACAAGGTTAGGATTGAACCCATGCTTTTTTAGTGCAATCTACAGTTGATCAATTTACCTTTGCGTGTCTTTCATCCATTATGACTTTGTTGGACCTACCAATTCTTTTAATTTTTCTTTGAATTGCTCACTAATAATAGTTCTATTTTTAAAGTCTTCTCTATTGACAATCATATTTCCTATCATCTCAGCAAACATGTCTCTAATTATTTGTCGCATGTCATCCCCGATCTCTTTCAATAATTCTTTCTTGAAAGATTTGACATCAAAATTATAGGGTCCTACCATTTTGCTCCTTTGTTAAGTGGTTTTAAGTGTTTTATTAGATCCTTGATATTGGTGGGCGAAATTTACTTGATGTACTTATGAACAAAAAAAGGCTTATGACTATGAAAAATGTATATGAATGTCATGTGTGCATGAGGTGTAAGTTCATTTTTTTTTAATTAAAAGGAAACAAGGAGAAATATAAAAAAACCAAAAAATACATCAAATTGATGAATTATCACCTCCACACTTATTCCTCCCACACACATATTCGATAGCGAGTTTCTTATTATAGGATTTTTGATCTAGGTTTTAATTGTCAATAGGGGATAACAAAACCGACGTATACAAGATAACTCTCGAAATGAACAAACAAGCAGCAAGCCTTTGCAAAAAAAAAAAGGTCCATTATAATGGGTCATAGAGGCATAAAAGGCCTACTTTGACATAGTCCATTTATAATGGGCCAAGATTTTATAATAAGGTCTACCATATAGTACCAAACACATGCATTTTGGAAAACCCTAAAGGAAGTTTTGAGCTCACAACACGAATTGAGTCGTAGGTGAAAAATGCTTCAGCTCTCATAATGATATACCTCCATTACATCTCCCCACTCAAGGGTCCATACGACATGGATAAGTACATGTTATGAGTGATAATAATCAAATACTCCACCACCAGGTTTAAGCGAAACACAAGCAGCAAAGCAATGACTATCATCAAGTTATTTAGGGATTGAGTTCTCATTATGCGAAAAGTGTCATGAATGTAGAAAATGCAAAAGAAATAAAAAAAATAATTAAAAATGATAAAACATAAAACACTGGGATCAGCTTCTCTATCACCAGTGGAGTTGCCACTATAGGCGGTAGGGTTTAGTGCATGCCCAAGTGTTTGGCTACCATAGCACTGTGTGAACTCGAGGCCCACTAGGAAATAAAATAGGCTTAGAGCCCAAATTGGAGAAGGAGTCGCCACCTAGATGAAAATTAGGGCACATTATACAACAACTAGATCCTACGAAGGTTCCCAGAAGCCCTCTTTAGAGAATGGGTTTGGAAACTGGGTATAAGCTTTTGAAATGCCTACCCAACCTTGCAGTTGACCTCTATTTGTGTTTCATATTTTATTACCTTTAATAATTCAATTATTTCTTTATTAACATGCAAATTATAATTGCCTTCGAACAGTTTCCAATTTTATGCTTAAGTCTAAATTTGCACATTAATTCAAATTTATGCATTTTAGGAGTGGTTCACTACATAAATAAAACATTTATTTGCAAAACAAATATAAAATTACATGCAAAGAAAGGAGGGAGGAACAAAAATTACAACCTTTTACATGCAAGAAAAGGATAATAAATAGAAAATAAAGCAAACATAAACCAAAAGTAAATAAAAATCAAACTAAACATAATCAAGAAACAAACAAAAAGGAATACGAATTAAAATTGGATGATCCAAATCATCTTAAATTCCGTAGAATGAGCAAAATATCAATCCCCACACATATTTAAATCCTATAAAAAGGACGCCACCAAGTGAGTCCATCAATTAAATATACATGAATGGAAGTAATAAATTCACAACTATTTCAACTAAATAAGGTAAATGAATAACCATATAAAATTATAAAGTTGAAGAAACATAAAAATACATACAAATGTAAACTATGTGAAATGGATAAGGAAATCATAGATAAGATATGCATGGCTCTGTTGAAGTGGTGATCACCTCATCACAAAGAGGTGACACCTCTTTAAAGAGGCATCACCTAATTAACAGGCATAATAGTAGATGGACGAGCTTTTTGAGTTCTAAGTAAACAAAATATGATGGAAATAATGGAAACCAACAACTACACCAAGTAATCTAAAAGATCATGTCATGAACATAACATAAATGGAGGACATATCTAAAGAAATACAAGCAAGTAAACAAAGAAAGTTTATTCAAAACTAGGATCTAACATAAAAAGTAAAGACTTTTACTACTTATGAGCTTTTTTTTTTCAAAATGGTTGGCCCTTAGAGATTAGTATAAGTATTGAACTTCCCTTAAATGCAAGAGTTCCACTTCTTCTCCTTAAAAAATAAATCTCTAAGCTATGTTTTCCTTTCATGTTTTTTTTTCCAAGAATGTTTTCTTCTTCCTTTTCTTTTTAGGGCTCTCCCTTGTCTCCTTTTTTTTAAAAAAACTCACTAACACTTCCTAATGGTTGTTGATCTCTCTTCCTCTTTCTCTCTCCATAACCCTTTTAACTCCCCATGCCTTGATAAAACCCTCTCTTTTCCACCTTTATCATGACATCTCCCTTTTTAGCCATAGAGGAGATTGCCTCATTGATGGGGCAATCACCTCTTTGGCCCTAATAGCTATTTCTATGTTTGGGACAAAGTGTTCTTGGTTATGGGTCTAACATAGGTTTGGTCTATTTTAGGCTATGGCTTGGGCTTTATATGGATGGGAATTTGGGCTTTTCAATCCACTCTGAAGAAGATTCTAGGCCTCTCTTGCATTTAAGATTTGTATTTTCTCATTATTGGGCTTTTATTACTGGCTGATCAAACTGAGTGTCCATAGTTTACCCCTGTCACAGGCCGATCAAACTGGGTGTCCACATATATATTTTAAATAATATTTATTAAAAGAGTACTAAAGTGTAAAACAATGTAAAACACATGATACTTAAAAGCAAAAAAAAACCACAGGACTGATTTTGTCAAAAGGTAAATCCACAGGGATCAAACTTGCACTTATTCTAAATTTTAAATTAGTGAAAGTCCAGCCATTCTGTGATTCACAGGAGCTTGTCGTTTTGTACAATGGTCCATTATCTTATAAGGGTAATGATTATTGTTGTGGGTAGCGACAACTACCACAAATGATTAAAGTCACCACTACATATATGCAACGCATCTTTTTTCTTTGATGTGGAATCTTAGTATATTTATTTAATTATCAACAGCCAACAAGGTAAAAATTTCCTTCATGACATAAAAAAATAAAATATTAATATAATTTTAATAAAAAAAGGTACAATTAAAAATTTATATGCAAGAATCTCCCCCTATAAAAATTGGCTATATTATAAGCCACAACCATTACAATAAGTTGGATTAAGTCATAATATAGATAATCATGTTAAATTAATTGTTAAGAAACTTTTACTATTTTTATTGTTTTATTCAAATTGAATAATATTAGTCATAATATGATAAATTTCACATGATAGTGGTTTGAATAAAAAAATAATTATTATTATTATTAAAATCAAATAATAAGAGTTATTCTCGATTAAATAACAATTTAATTTCAAGTTGTAGTGTATGTAATGGTATTTAAGTTAATAATGTAGTTGTTTGTATGTCCATATGCAACATATATAGGCAAAAGTAACTAAGTTAACCCCACAAACCAATGTATAAACCATACACCAACAAGCCACTAGCAATAAATGGAAAGAGAGCCTACCCACCAACTCCACTATCAAAAGTAATGCCAAGAAACTTTCTTATATTATAATTAATGAAGAACCATTCCCATCATCAAGCTTTCTCTATTGTTTCACATTTCTATGAATATGAAAAAGAAAAGTGGAAACCCAAGAATATTTAGTGATAGTGGGGACTGATCAATTTAGCCTAAATATTTTATTAATTCCCCAAAAGAAATTAATTAATCATAAAGACATGGCAAAAGGAGTATATAAAGACAAAGTGGAAACCCAAGAAAAGAGATTTTCATTTTCTTTTTTCTCTTTAGTAAGTTTAAGAAACTTTCATGGCTCCTTTGCATTTCTTATCTCTATAAAGAAATGATCTTTACTGAGATCATCATCACTAGAAGAAGCCAAGGAAAAATATCATCACCACTTTTCTTTTGATTACTTGCTTCCTTTGCCTACTCTCAGTCCCACTAAGAAGTAGTGAAAATTCAAAAATTACACCAATGTTGCTTAGAAATTCCATCTCCACCACCAAAAGGTTCTTCCAAAAAACTTTACAAAATTTCAAATATTTTTTTATTGGTGATTCTATAAGAGAATACCCAAAACATCTCCTTACAATAATCATAATATTGTCTAAACAAGCTTCAATAGCAACAAAGACTTGCATAAGTTCTAAAATGACTTCAACGATAGGTGAGATGCAGACAATAATATTAGTGTAAAAGGTAAAGCAATAAGGAGCAGAAACAAGAAGACGATAGTACCACCATCTGAAGCAATACAAGAAAATAGATTTAATAAATGGAAGTTTCATAAAATTCTCCAAGGTGAATATTGTTGATCGTCTTGTCAAGGACTATCATATTCAAAGAAGAAAAAACACTATACAACATATAATCGTAACAACAAAGTGAAGGGTTTGAAAAGAAGATTTTAGTAGGAAAGTAAAAGAGATGAGGAAAGGAGTGTCTTTGTGGCACAAAAGCTAAGGAGCTAGAGATGATGGATATAAGCAATGTTGATCATGTGTTGGAGATAAAAGAAGTTCTCCATTATTATTCTAGACAAATAATTCTTGCTTATTTAGATTTTGTGGACAAGTTCTTTATGGACATGTATACTGAATTCTTTAGTACAACTTCAACTCTACGCAGAGTCAATTCAAGGCCAGTTAGGCAACTACCATCTTCACTTAGGTTATAAGCTTTTGTTCTTTTAATTATTGTGAAATGTAGAATTAGCAAATCATGAAAATATTGACAATGTTTTAGGTTGTCTTTTTAAAAAAAAAATTCAACAATTAATTGTCATGTTATGTCTTTGTTCATATAGATTTGTTCATATGGTTTTGCAATTATTTTCTATAATCAATTTCTAATTATTAATTTACTCTTTTCTTTATTGAGAGCAATAAAGAGAAAATATTGAGCTTGGTGCCTAGGAATTGATTATACAATATCAGCTATTATTTAAAAATGTTTAGAGAATGATAAACCTCAATTTGTATTATATTATCTCAGCTAATACAACATTTATAGAATGATAATATATAACTATACAAGAAGAGAAGTATACTAAAATACAACTATAAAGCAATAACCCTTATCACCTTATCATCCTATTGTAAGTTGTAGTGGTCGAGGTAGAACACAACTTGGATTTTAGATACTAAAAATGAGCTTTAGATAGAGGCTTTGTAAGGATGTCTGTGAGCTAATCATGCGAGGACAAATATCAAATAAATAGTTCTTTCGTGGCCACCTTGTCTCAGATAAAATGAAAGTCAATCTCGAGATGTTTGGAACATGAGTGAAAAATTGGAGTAGTAGTCAAATATGTAGCGCTCAAATTATAACACCATAATATAGGAGCAGACAAGCTAGAGAGATCAATTTTAGTCATTAAGGACTGCACCTCTTATAATTTAGAAATGGCTACTACAAGGGTTCAATGCTCAGCCTCAATCAAAGATTTTGCCACTGTGTGTTATTTGTGAGATGCCCAACTGATCAGGTTACCTCCCACATACACACCATAGCCTATAGTGGACTAGTGATCATCCACATTGCCTTCTCAATCACTATCACTATAGACTGAAACATTTAAGTTGCTATTAGGATGAATAAGTAAACTATCATAAGCGATACTCTTCAAATACCACAAAATGCATTTTACAGCAACCTAGTTGTCAGTTGTTGAAGAATGCATAAACTAAGAACCCTTGTTCATAGTGTAGCAAATATCGAGTCTGGTGAAGCAAAAGTATTATAAACCTCCCATAATGCTTCAGTATAGGGTCGGATCATGAAAGGGATCACCTTTGGAAGAGAGGTGAGCTTTAGAGCAGGTTGATGTGGGCATCCCATTAGTGCCACTCATCTTGGAGTGACTAAGCATGTTATGTATGTACTTGGTTTAGGAAAGAAATAACCCATTGGCACATTTGATTGCCTTAGTACCAAGAAAATAATTGATGTCTTCGAGATCTTTAACAAAAAACTTCTTTTAAAGTGTAGAGAGAACATGATGAAGGAAGGCAAACTCATTACCCATTAGTAAGATGTAATCCACATAGATAAGGCAATAAGCTCTAATGGTGCCTTGAATAAAGTAGATAAGTGAATTGTTTATTTTGGATCCAATAAACCTAATGGAAGTTAATGTTATAGTAAGACACCTAAACCATTGACGAGCACTAACACGTTGAGCATCACTTGAGCCAAAAGGAAAAACCTTATCATAAAACATGAATGACATGAGATGTAGAATTTTATTGAAGACAAGTCAAGCCATTGGTATCCTTTATGTAATTTACTATAGCCCATAAACACATATTATTTAGAATGAGGTTCTAACTTATAAGAATTATAAGGACATAACCAAAGGTAATAAAGGCATCCAAAAGTATAAAGGGAATTGTAATTAGGACTAGTACTAAATAATTTTAAAAAAGGATTTAAATTAGCAAAATTAGGAGTAGGCAATCTATTGATAGTGTAAACTACCGTATCAAAAGCATGCGTGCAATATTTATTTGGTACTTTAGAATGATAAAGTAAAGATAAACCAGTTTTAACTATATGCCTGTGTTTTCTCTCAACACACCTATTTTATTCCGATATTTTTGGACAGGAAGTGATGCCATTTTGGAGAAAATATTTTGACAAGGCTTGAAATTCTCCTCCCTAATAAGCCTAAAAGCTTTTAATAAATTTACCAAAAAAATTTTCAATAATGGTATGAAATTGGATAAACACATTAAGAAACTTAAATTTTTTTTAAGAAAGTAAATCCATGTGTAATTAGGGAAAGACCCCATCAATCATAACAAATTAACTCAACCAGTTCTTTTGCATGATAAAAAGACAAAGAAAAAGACAATTTGTGACTCTTGCTAATGTTGTAAGCATGGCAAGGATCAATAGTTTTATTAGGAGAAATATAAATATTATTTTGTTGCAACACTTGACAAATGGTTCAAAGATTGGCATGGCCTAATCTGGAGTGCCATTAAGATAGGTGAATAAGAGAGTGCTTGAATTGGACAATGTGATGGGGCAAATAGTCACAGTAACATGGAGTAAACACCATTATTGATCTGCTCAGTGTGAAGGATGGCTCTCGTATGGGTATCCTTTATAAGAAAATAGTCAGGAAAAAATTGAACAGATACATTATTAGAGCAAGTGAATGCATAAATAGTTAAAAGATTGCAAAAAAATTAAGGAACATGTAACATATCATATAAGTTAAAAGAATGATTCTGAGATTGAAATAAGGTAGAACCACAATGAGAAATTGGGAGTGTATTAGCATTTCCAATTTTGACCTCATTTATACTTAAATAGTCAGAATGTATGGACAAGTTTTCTAACTTTGGTGTCAAGTGATACGTGGCGCCAGTATAAAGGATCCATGGCTATGTATGTGATTGGGAAAGTCATGCAAAAGCATAACGAGAAGTGGGTCTAATATTGGTGGTAAAAGGATTTTGTATAGAGAAGTTTCTATTACGTGGTAAGGAGCAGCGTTTGACTAAATGGCTATAGCCAAAGAAATTATGACATTGGACAATTCCTGAATTAAAAGAATTATTGTTTAGAGAGGAATACTCACTAGATGAATTATGGTATGGAGAATAAGGTGTGAAAGAGAAAAGTGACCTTTCCCTTTATCTGTGCCCTCGATAGGACATAGGTGGTCTTAATCTGGAAGAAGTAAAATGATTGGACACAAAGGCTATGGGAGTAATTATGTCTTTGTTAAGAGTATCCATTATCAAATTTTCTTCTTCAGGTAACAAGAGACCGTATAAATCATTAAATGATATTGCATTAAACTAATTCTCTAAGGAACGAATAAAAGGTTGATTAATGGACCATAAACCATTGATGATTACTTGTATAAGATCATCTTTAAATATTGTACTGCTAAGTGCTACTAATTGGTCAAATTGGATCTTGGCTTACTGAGTTTACTATTCAATTAATTTAACACTTTCCTTGGCAAGGCAATAGAACTTGGATTTGATGGTGTGAATATGAACTTTGGACCTTGAGGCATATGTGTTGGCTAACTTCTCCCAGCTAGCCTGAGTCATTTTTGCTCTTATAACTTGAGGAACAAAAGCTTCTATAATTGAACCAATGATCCAGGATAGGACTCACTACTCCTATCGAAATTAGATATGATATTCTGGGTTGACTTAACTATCATCAATAATCTTTAGTGGTGGCATCATACTTCCATTAACATGTTTTGCAAAGTAGCAGAAGTAATTATGCTTGCCATAGCAAGTAGTTTGTAAAGTTAAGTTTAATAGGTAATTGGTATGCAACACTAGGTAAAAAGTTAATTAACATTGTGGAAAAAGAAGAAAGAGAAGAAGGAGATGAAGAAACTATTGTTGTTTGAGATGAATCATCAATCATGGTTAGAGCTTAGTCGTTATTAGACCTTGATTTTCTCTAATACTATAAAAATGTTTAGAGAGTGATAAAACTCAATATGTATTATATTATCTCAGCTAATACAACATTTATAGAATGATAACATATAACTATATAAGAAGAGAAGTTCTATTAAAATACAACTACTGAACAATAACCCTTATCACCATATCATTATCATATGCTACAAGTAGTATCAACTATAACAATTATCAACAATTATTGGTGGTATAGCTGGTGGGAGGTAGGGACTAAAATCAAAACTTTACATCATTGGGATGGAATCTGGGTCTTTAACTTTTTAGGACCTTAACTTAAATAATTTAGTCTAAAACTCATTGGTAAATGAGAATATAAATCAAAAGTTTAAGACTTTTATTGTTAGAAAATGAGTATAGTACATCATTTTTTAGTTAATTATTAATTAATAAAGCTTTATTAGTCAATAATAATATTCCTAAAAGGTCATAATGAAGCAAAAATAGGTTGCAACAATATAAATTTGTGTGTTCATACCAATTTCAAGTGAAACCTGGAAATAATAAGAGAAAAAGTTCAACTCCATCTAACATATTATTTAATTTAGAGATTTATTTAGAATTTTACCATTGTGATTTTTCCCTATATCGAATTGGTTTAATAAAAGTTTAGTATACAATGAATAACATTTATTTTTTGATTAAAAAATATAAAAAAAATTGTCATGTAATAAAATAATTGCTGAGGAATGGACATGGCTAGTAAATCTACTTAATTTTTTTTTGAAATTTATATATTAATATGCAAAATATATATTTAAAATTGTACAAAGAAAGATAATTTTAATTAATATACAAGTTGGTTCCAAAAAACAAAGCTTGGAACCTTTACTTTGACTGAGGTTTTTGGGCATCCCACAAGTACATCAAGTATAAATTTGGTTTAGACACCTAAATATAAAGATTAAAGTTTGCAACTTGTTGCCTTATACTCTCCTTTATTATGGCAAGGAATTAACCACTTCCGCATAAAAAAGATTAAGGTTTTTGGGCCTTGGTATCAATGTGACATCTTTAGGCAACATGCTTAATGAGGTTAAAATACATTTTCACCTTCGATTTTAGACATAATTGAATTGATCTAACTAGAACTTTGATAATTGCCAATATAATCAAATTGATCAAAGATGTAAACTAAATTAAGTTTGATTGATATTATTATATTTTAGAACAAAAGAAAACCAAATTGAATAAAACTCTAAATTAAATCATATTAATTATTAATCCAAATAAAACCAAACCAAGTCTTGTCCTTTAATAAGTTTTCTTATTTTCCTTTTATTTTGTTCTTGTCCTCTACTTTTTTTTTCTTTCTTTTCTAGTCGTTTATCTAATTTGAGTTTAATGGCTTCATCAAGTGAATCGCTATTGAGGATGACAACTAAGGTTATGAACTGGCTGCTAATGATAGTCCTGATGTCATAAATGACCTTTGTTATTGTTTGACTGGTAGGTTTCTCATTGACAAACCTATCAAGTTTGATATTATGAAGAATTTAGTGGCTATATTATGGCACCCTGTTCATTAAGTGGCTATTAGTGAACTTTCCTATAGTTGCTACACTTTTCAGTTTTATCATAAGAAAGATATGAATAGAGTTCTCTCTGGTGACCCCTAGACTTTTAATAATCAGATGCTCCTAGTTTAGTAGTCACATGAAGATGATAACCCTACTCAAGTGGAATTGAAGCAAGTTTCTAAATGCAAGTGAATGATGTTCTAATTGGTTATCACTATGAGAAAGTTATTGTTCAGATTGGCTCATTTCTTGGTTCCTTTGTAGAATTTGATCCTAATAACTTTACTGGTGGTTTGAAATCTTATATTCATATTCATGTTCTTATGGATATTCGTCTACCTCTAAAACAAGAATGAAAATAAAAAAGCTAAGTAGATAATCGATTTAGATTTATTTTCAATATGAACGCCTACCTGCTTTTTGTTATGTTTGTGGTATTATAGGACACACTGAGGATTTCTATAAGAAAACCTTCTCTTCTATTAAGGTTCTTCCTCATGCTTTTGGTTCAAAAATTATTGTTTAGAATCTCTAGAGTTATAATCAGGTGGCAGCATGATGGTTACATTATGGTCCAGTAATAGTTGGTTGTGATTTTATGTAGATTGATCCACATTCTAATGTTATGCCTAATTTCTTGGTAACTTTCTTAATAGAGAGATTGATGGTACTGGATAATAGATCATGAGGAGTGATAAAGGGAATATATTAGCGCTAATAACGCCACTGATGAAGGAATTATCCTTATGGAAGCTAAGAGACATAGAATGGAAGATGAAAATGTGCTTACCTTAAGTGAGAATAGGCATGATCCAAGCCTTGTTGCTGATGCTCAATTGGACTTAAAAATAAACCAACAATGGGCTCTATAATCTAGGTCCACCGATCCCAATGAGTATTTTTAGTTGGAACTACTATGGGCTTGGTAACCCACAAGCAATTCATGTCTTGTTGGACTTGGTTCAACAAAAAAAAAGGCCAAATTTTATGTTTCTTATTGGACATTATCTAGTAAGAGTATATTGGAAGTCTTAAGATCAAAGTTGGGTTATGAAGGTTTATTTTCTGTGGACGTTATGGGCTGAAGTGGTGGCCTTACATTATTTTGGAAGATTACTAGTATGGCTTGTTTACTTAGTTTTCCCCAAAATCATATAGATGTTGTGGTTTCTATTAAAGATAAAATTTTATGGTGCCTAACTGGATTTTATGGCTATTCAAAGCGCACTAGAAGACATGCTTTTTGGAATCTCCTTTATTCCCTTTCTTCTTTTTGTTCTCTCTTAGGGTATTATATGGGAGATGTCAACAATATCCTTGCAAGTCATAAGAAGATGGGTAGAGTTTAGCAGCATCAATGGTTAATCGATGGTTTCCAAAAAGCTATCAAAGATTGCAATTTCTTTGAGGTCCCTATGTCAAGTGGGAATTTTACTTAGAGTAGAGGTTATGATCCCAAGAATCAGGTGTCTAAAAAGTTGGAACAAGTCCTAGCTACTTCAGGCTGGTTCAATTCTTTTTTTTAGGCTAAGGTTTCAAATTTGGGGATTTCTTCATCTAATCACATGCCTATCTTCATGTGTCATGTGTTGTCTCATATTCGACAATGTTCTCATCATTTTTTATTCAAAAATTAGTGGTTATATGAAGATAAATGTCGTGTTATTATTAATTCAAACTGGCATGTAACTAGTTCTACTTCTGTTCCTTTTCAGATTGCTCGTTGTGCCTTGGAATTAAGTCAATGGGGTGGTTGCTCTTATTTTGATTTTTGGTTAATGCTAAATTCTTGTAAAGCTTTGATGCACCATTTTCAAGGGAAGTGGGATACTGACTATATTTCATCTTATAATGAGGCTAAAAATTCTTATTACGAGACTCTTGCTCAGTATGAATCTTTTTGAAAGTAGTGCATGAAAATTAATTGGTTAAGAGATGGTGACCTAAATACCAAATACTTTCATTCCTCTACTTCTGCTTAGTAGAAAAAAAAAACCTACTGATAGACTGAGAAATCCAGTAGGTAATTAGGTGAAGTGGGGTAATGGGTTAAAGGATCTTATATTATCTTATTTTGATGAGTTCTTCTCTTCTTCAGGTGGGTTGGCTAATTCAGTGGTTGATTGTGTTCCTAGTTGTGTTTCTTCAGAACATAATGCGGCCTTGCTTGCTCCTTTTTTTGTTCAAGAGATTAAAAATGCTTTTTTTTCCATGCATCTAGACAAATCTCTTAGTCTGGATGGCATGAATCCTTGATTTTTTTAAAATGCTGGGATATTGTGGGTGATAATGTCTCCTAAGCTTGCTTAGAATATATGAACAACTATTGTCTTCCTCCAAGGCTTAATGATATGTCACTCATTCTTATTCCTAAGAAGTAGAAATCGAAAGTTATTAGTGAATTTTGACCTAAGGAACATTTCACAATTAGGCTTCTGTTGGTGCTCTTGGCTGGGTTAAGCCTCCTCTAGCTTACCGAAAACTCAATGTGGACGCTGCTCAGTTTACTACAGCAAATAAAATGGGACTGGGTTTGGTTTTGAGAGATGCAGATGGAGCATTTATTGCTTATAAATATGTTCCTTAGTTAGGTTGTATAGATGCTCGTACTGCTGAAGCTTTAGGTGTGTAAAAGGCTTTAAGCTAGATCAAACATAATTCCTGATCTTCGGTCATCTTTGAAACTGATTCTTTGGTGGTGTTCAATGCCATTCAGCAACACTATCAAGATAACTGTCCTTTTGACAATATTATTAATGATTGCTCTAGTTTACTTACAACATGTTTCGATGTTAGCTTATGGTTTGCTAGGCGTTCTATGAACCAAGTGGCTTACTCTCTAGCCCAAACTGCTAGTTCTTTGTCAGATGTTATGTTTTGGGTGCATCAGCCCCCTAATATAATTGTTGATGTACTCTATTCTGATTATATTCATTAGTACAGTTTCCATTTTTCCCTAAAAAAAAAAACCAAACCAATCCAAACATTATATTTTTGCATAATACTGATGAACAATTTTAAAAAATTGTATTGCTTATGAAGTGCATATCTCATATCCATCTATCAAGAGTCGAACCATTTATATTCAGCTAATTTTATGGTTTCCATGTACAGTCATCTCTAATTCTTTGTATTTTACAAGCTTAGAGTAACATGGCATTGATTCTTTGTGGTAAATATTATATGAAAGGAATATTAGGAAATTTACAAAATAAAATTATAGACACTCGGTTTGGTCAGCCCGTGTTAGGGGACGAATTAAGGGTGCTCAGTTTGACCGGCCTATTGTCAAGCCCAATGATGAGAATGTGATACTTGGACACGAGAATGAAACCTTAATCTCTAAGTGGAAAGTGGACTTGAAAACCCATAAGCCTAAAAAAAACCCCAAATCGAGCCCAGCTATCCAAATTCGGCCCAAGCCCGCTTGGCCCAGCGCAAGCCCGGGCCCAAGAGGCATCACCTCAGTGTAGTGAGGCGATCACCTCTTTGGCAGCTGCTAATGGGGCAATCGCCTCATCACAGAGGCATTCACCTCATCGATGAGGCACCGCCTCTATGACAACCCACTTGCAGCTGCATTTAATGCAGGTGCAATCATGACAATCAAGTGGCGCAAGCCCCACTCTCCAGACTTTCTTCTTGCGTGAGGAAAAGACTTTTGGGGAAGGAAAAAAGGCTAGGAGAGCTCATGATGGGCTAAGAGGCTAAGGGGCTTGGGAAAGATAAAGGATAAAAAGAAAAAGAGAGAGAAAGGAAGAAAAGAGGGGGGAGGTTGGTGAGAAAAAAGGGAGAGCTCGGGGAAAAGAAAAGAAAAAGCTCTAAAAAAAGAGAGGGAGAAGAGAAAAGAAGAAAAGAAAACATCTTAAAGAAGGGGAGGAAGGTTGAAGAGAGGAGGTCCACTTTCCCATAAGAGAAAAAGGAAGAAACTTGTGTCAAGGAGAGATACCACATCCTAGCAAGGATCTCAATCAAAGCATATTGCTGCTTTTATGTTATTTTAATAGTTCATTTTTGGTATATGTTTGGTTTATTTTCTGTATATTATTAGCTTATTTAGCTAAAAAAATGTTGTAATCCTTAATCCCTCTCCCTTTTAATTTTGAATGTATGGTTGTAAATTATTATTTATTTTATTTACTGTGTTTTTTGAATGTTAGGACCTAAAGGCATGAAATTGGACTAATGTGCAAACTCGAACTTAATTATAAAATCTGGCAATTATCCGAAGGCAATTTCATTACATGTGGTAAATGAGGAAATAATTAAATAATTAAACAATAATAAAATGAAAAACACAAACGGAGGCCAACCGTAAGGTTGGGTGAGCATTCAAACGCTCATACCCAGTTTCCAAACCCGATCTCTGATGACGGCTTCTGGGAACCTCTGTGGGATCTAGTTGCTGTATAGTGTGTCTTAGCTTTTATCTGGGTGGTGACTCCATCTCCGAATAGGCCTAAGACCTATATTGTATTTCCTAGTGGGCCTCGAGCCCACACAATGCCGTGGTCGCCAAACACTTAGGCGTGCGCTAAACCCCACCGCCTACAATGGCGACTCCACTAGGGATAGAGAAACTGATGCCAGTGTTTTGCATTTTATCATCTTTAATTATTTTCTTATTTCTTCCTGCATTTATGCATTCACTACACATTTTTCACACAATGAGCACTTCAGTCCCGAATAAACCCAATAATAGTCAATACTTCGCTACCTACGTTTCACTCAAACCTGGTGGTGGAATATTTGATTATTGTCACTCACGACACATAGTCATCCACATTGTTTGACCCTTGAGTGGGGAGACGTATATGGATGTATATCATTGTGGGAACCGAAGCCTTTTTACCTAAGACTCAAGCCCATGTAATGACTTAGCAACTATCGTTAGGAAATAATACACATGCATGTGTATTATGCCATATAATGGACTCTTAAAATAAATCTCGAGCCCATCAATAAGTAGTCCAAAATGAAATGAGCCCTTGTGTCTGACCAAAGCCCATTATAAATAAGCTAGTCAACAAAGGCCTCTCATACCTACTCATAACCCATTTCAAATGGGCCTTGACAAGCAAGTTTATGGTGCTAAGGATCTTGGCTCATAGAAAGTGGATTCGAGCTTTATTTAAAGGAACCATTACTTGTCTGAATCATTTTGAGAGTTTTCTTACATACGTCAGTTTTGTTATCCCCCGCTGATAATTAAAACCCAGGCCAAAAATCCTAGGACAAGATACTCGCCATCAAATACATGTGTGGGAGAAATAAGGGTGGAAGTTTGCACATTTAAGTTATATATTTTGATCTTGTATATCTTTTCGTGTGTGACCTTTTTGTTTTCTAAATATAACAAACTTTCATATCATGCATACACATCATGCATCATTCTAACCGATTGTTTTGTAGCACTATAGATCCTTCAAGCTCAGTTGGGTGGATCCAAGCTAGTTCAAGTCATTTGGTCAGAAATTCAGAATTAGGAATGGCAGGAGGATTCAATCCAGAGGCATTTGGGGCACGGTGGAAAGAAGAAGAAATAACAGAAACTCGGGCTATGATGAGAGAAATGATGGGGGAGATTACTAAGCTTATCAGAGAAAGTTAGCCAACACAGCCACCCAATGCACCGCCAATCAATCCGGTCGACCTTGACGAGGAAATACTGATTAGGGGAAGGGAAGAAGATGATGTAATGGTATTAGCCAATCTGGTGAATCAAAGAAATATCATCCAAGCTGAGGATGTGGGTCAGACTGAGTGGGCTAAGAATATGACCAAAGTGATGAACCAGATGTAGGTAATGATGAAGGAGAAGGGTATGGTCGCCCCCCTAGACTACTATCTGAATTTGGAAAAGGGTGATGAATCGCTGCCTCATAAGTTTAAATTCCTAGACATGAAGAAGTATACTGGTGCTGAGGATCCCCATTTGCATTTGAAGCAATATGTAACATACATGAAGGCTACTGAGCTAACTGAGAGCCAAATTGTTAAGCAGTTCCCTATTTCACTAGAAGGAGTGCCGATTCATTGGTATTACACCTTGGAACTGCATGTTCAGTCAGATTGGAAAGAATTGTGTACTACTTTTGTCAAGCAATATGGTCTCAACATCCAACTAGAAGTGTCCTTAAGAGATTTGCAGAATACCAAGCAGAACTTTAACGAGCCTTTTGTTGATTACCTGACTCGTTGGAGGGGAAAATTTTCCTTAATGAGGCATAGGCCAGCTGAGTCCGACCAGTTGGTCTTGGCAATAGAAGGGTGTGTTCCTACATTGTCTAGGAAATTGAGGGATCTGGGGATCATAAATTTTAAAGAGTTATACAGATTTTGGGTCCAGAAAGAATCAGATTTGGCTCAAGAGAATAAATTCTTCGGAAGAGGTTCTAGGGGCAAAGAGGGGGCCAGCTCGAGCAGTAACGTTAAGATTCATGCTATTCGACCACTGAGCAATAATGTACAAGTCAGTATGGTTAGACAGCCCCAGAGATTTTCTAATCTGGGATGTCCTATGTGCAAAGTCCTCGATAAGCTCATTGAGAAGAACCTGCTACGACCTTTGCCTTCACAATAACCCTTGCCTAGAGCCAACCTAAAGCTTTTCTATAAATTTCATCAGACCATCAAGCATGACACAGACAACTGTGCCTAATTAAAGCATGAAATCCATGATTTGATAGACTCAAGTAAAATCACCGACCCAAAAAATAGAAAACCAAACACTCAAACCAACCCATTACCCAATTACCGAAATGTACCACCTCCTAACCCGTCCATTTTAATGGTCAGCTCTGGCCTAATAGAAGAATAGGTCCTAAACTCCTTCACTAATGTCTCTCACTATTCCTAACCAACCGAGCCTGAAAACTTGAGGATAAGCAAATGACCGATGGAATTATGGGTACAAGTCTTGGACATATGGAGTTCTGATGACGAAAGCGGAGAACAAGATGAAATATAGGACAACGAGGGGTGTGAGCCAAGTCAGTCTATGGGAAAGGTCGAAGAAAAGAAAAAAGAAGCTGAGGTTACCAAGGTTGGGCTCGAAAAGGCAAATTGTGCAGAAAAGGGAAAGGAGGTAGAACAAAGTAGAGAGACCATTGCCAGTGTTTGGGAGTTACTCATGCATTCTAGGGATCACAGGGAAGCCCTAGTCTTGGCACTAGACCAAAGGAAGATTTCCACTAATTCCACCCCAGAACAGATGGTCCAATCACTAACGAAAACTCCTCAAGGAATGATAACTTTTTCCAATGACGATCTACCTCTAGAAGGGAGAGATCACCACAAAGCCCTATTTATCAAAGATGAGGTAAAAGGGAAGATGACCTATTGCATGATGGTTGATAATGGTTCTACCATTAATGTGTGTCCATTGAAGATTCTGCCAAAGCTAGGGCTGACGATAGCTGACTTAAAGCCTTCTGAAGTAGTTATCAACGCTTACGATGACACCAAAAGATATATGGAGGGAACTTTCAGGGCGTTAGTCAAAACATGGCCTATAGAAGTCTGGGTTGACCTGCATGTGATTGATATCCCGGTAACCTTTGCCATTTTATTGGGAAGGCCATGGTTTCACCCCTGGGGCGGCATTCCATCCACTATTCATCAAAAGGTTAAGTTTCCACATGAAGGAAGAGTTGTCACCATCTCAGCCGAAACTGAAGTCGCCATAGCCGCACTGAAGTTGACCCCTAAGGAGGTTTCCCCTAGCCCTAGTTTTGAAGTCTGTGTGATCTATAAAGATGAGATGGATGAAAGGGTTCTAAGAATGATTTGCAATATGAAATTTCTACCCGACATGGGGTTAGGGAAAAATCAGAGCGGACCTTCAGAGTTTGTGGGAAGCAAGGTACCTATTCTAAAGCATGGGCTAGGATTCAAAGAGGTTGACAAAGCTGGGAAGGAATTAGGTGTGTCAGGCCGGTCTAAGGAAAAAGAGGAGGAAACTGTAGCTAGAAAGAAGACTTTATGGGAAATCGTTATAAAGGAAGGCACCGAGCACCCATACAGAGGAACTCTAGAACCTCTCCTTGTGGCTGGGGAAGTTATCCCAGGATTCGAGATTTTTGTTGAATTTATGAGAGAAACCGAGGAAGTTGCTATTGAAAAGGCCCCCATTGAGGAGTTGGTACTGGTCAAAGAGGAGTTTAAAGAGGATGAAGCTACTTCAGAGCAGAAGAGCATTGATGATCAGAATAAAGACCTAGACTTTGAGACCTACATCCTCAATTCTATCACAGATGTCTTTTATAATGACATTGATATTTCCATAGCTTCTCTATTTGAAGCTGACGATCTTTTCATTTTAAAAGTGAATGCAATGAAATCTAAATTTGCTTATTTGTGTGATTTGTTCCCTAATGGTTATTCTGTTTATGATGATCAATTCATGCATATGTTTGATGTTAATTCCACGCAAACTGAATCATTTAATTTAGGCACAGATGATAATCCTAAAAATATGCTACTTGCTTCTGGCTTAACTTATGATGAGAGAGAAAAAATGGAAAATATCTTTAAAAAGAGACAGACAGTATTTGCTTGGGGTTATGAAGACATGCCCAGAATCGACAGGGAGATCTTAGAACATAGAATTCCCACATACCCTCACATAGCGCCAATAAAGCATAAGCAACGGAGGCTAAGGCCAGAATGGGCTCTCTTGGTTAAGGAAGAACTCGAAAAGCAGCTGAAGGCAAAGTTTTTAGAAGTTGTAGAGGACACTCAGTGGTTAGCGAATATAGTTCCAGTTCCCAAAAAGGATGGAAGGGTCAGAGTGTGTGTAGACTACTGAGATTTGAATAAAGCCTGCCCTAAGGATGAATTTCCCCTACCGCATATTGACACATTGATTGATAGTGCAGCTTCCAATGCAATGTACTCTTTTATGGATGGATTTTCGGGATACAATCAGATCATGATGGCGATAATGGATAGATTGAAGACATCATTCATCACCGAATGGGGTGTTTACTGTTACCAAGTGATGCCTTTCAGGTTGAAAAATGCAGGGGCCACTTATTAGAGGATGGCGACTGCCCTACTGCATGACATGATCCATAAAGAGGTCGAAGTGTATATAGATGATATGATGGTGAAATCTATAACCAGGGAAGGGCATTTTGAAGCACTAGACAAGTTTCTAGCTAGGGCAAAAAAGTATAATCTCAGACTGAACCCGAAGAAGTGTGTTTTTAGGGTCACATCTGGGAAACTGTTGGGACAAATTGTCAGTCAAAAAGGAATAGAGATGGATCTAGATAAAATCAGAGCAATCAGGGATATGCCCATGCCAAAAAATGAAAAAGAGGTATGAGGGTTTCTGGGGCGCTTACAATATATCAGTAGATTCATAGCCAAACTAATAGCCATCTACGACCCTATCTTTAAGCTTCTGAAGAAAGACCAACTTGTTATGTGGAACGAGAAGTGTCAACATGCTTTTGAAACTATCAAGGATTATCTGATGAATACCCCTGTCTTACAACCGCCGAGACCAGGTAAAGTCTTAATCCTGTATCTGGCAATTAAAAAGGATGCAATAGGGGCGATGCTAGCATAGGAAGGTGAAGGAAAAACAGAGCATGTTGTATATTACCTGAGTAAGAAGCTTCTACCCTACACAGCTACTTATAGTTTAGTAGAGAAAACTTGTCTAGCAGTGATTTGGGCAACAAAGAAATGCCGACACTACTTCTAGTCATATAAAGTGCAAGCAGTTTTCAAACATGATCACCTCCGGTACCTCCAACAGACCCCGTCTCTTATGGGAAAATTGGCTAGGTGGCTCGTTTTGCTCATAGAATTTGATATAGAGTATATGGCCAAAAAGACAGTAAAAGGAAGAGTAGTAGCATACTTTTTGGCACAAAGCCCAGTCGGGGACACCTAAGAGTGGAAGTTGGAGTTCCTTGACGAGCATTTAAGGGCGATAGAGATACAAGATTGGGAAATGTACTTTGACGGAGCTGTCAATAACAAGGGGGCTGGGATAGGAGTAATTTTGGTTACGCCAGAGGGAGAAATGATCACATGGCAAAAAGGCTCGAATTTGAAGCAACCAATAACCAAACAGAATATGAAGCTTGCATCTTTGGCTTAGAAGCATTGCGTAGTGCAAGGGCAGAAAATGTCACTATCTATTGAGATTCCATGCTAGTTATAAAATAAGCCACCAAAGAATGGAAGATAAAAGAAGACAAATTATGACTATACTGGGAATACTTGACCACCATTCTGTGCTCCTTCACACAATGTAAATTCCTCTATTTCCCAAGGGAAGGAAACCAGATAGCAGACGCCCTAGCCACACTAGCCTCCATGTGGGAAAGTGGGAAGCAACCAGAGGCCAGACCCTTAATTCTCATAAAGTCTCGAGCCCCCTATTACAAAGAGGTGAAAGAAATGCCAGTTGATGTCCCTGAGAAACCTTGGTTCTATGATTTACAAAGGTATCTGGAAACTGGGCAATTTTTGGATGATGCTAATAAGAAAGAAAGGATATCCCTACAAATGTTGTCTTGGTAGTTCATAAGCCACGGGGGGATGTTATACAAAAGAATGCCAGTCAGGGTACATCTCAGATGTTATACAAGGATGAAGGTCGAAAGCTTATGGAAGCAATTCATGAAGGGGTGTGCGGACCACACATGAATAGGACTGTCTTGGCAAAGAAAATAGCCCGCCAAGGGTACTTTTGGCTCACTATGGAAGCAGATTGTGTTGGATTTGTGAAGAAATGTCACATTTGCCAAACATATAGTGATGTTAGCCACCTACCATCTATGGAACTTCAAGGAATGACATCTCCTTATCCATTTGCTATATGGGGGATTGACATCATAGGGGAGATAAGGCCAAAAGCAACTAATGGTCATCGGTACATTATTATGGCCATCGACTACTTCTCCAAGTGCATTGAGGTTGAATCTTATGCTACCGTGGGGGCGAGGTAGATGTTGAGGTTCATCGAAAAGAACATAATCTGCAAGTATAGTCTGCCACACCACATAGTCACAGACAATGGTGTTCAGTTTTGAGCAGAGACGGCCACACTACTAAAGGACTATAAGATTGAGTACCACAGATCATCTCCTAATAGGCCACAGGCAAACGGAGCAGTAGAAGCAGCAAATAAGAATGTAAAAATGATCTTGGCTAAGACACTGGAAAATTACTGAGATTGGCCTGAGTACTTACAATTCGCATTATAGGGGTATTGAACTACTGTTAGAACCTCAACAGGGGTCACTCCATACTCCTTAGTTTATGGGTGTGAGGCAGTTTTGCCCGTAGTGGTTGAGATAAGGTCATTGAGAGTCCTTCTGAAGTCTAAACTCCCCGAGTATCAGTGGGTCGAAAGTCGATTGGCTCAGTTGACACTGCTGGATGAAAAGAGGATGAAGGCTATGTATCATTCTCAGTTGTATCATAGAAGAATAGCCCGTGCCTACAATAAGAAGATCAAGCCAGGCAAGATTCAAGAAGGGGATCTGGTGTTGAAACTCACAAGATCAATCACGACCGATCCTCGAGGAAAGTTTAAGCCCAACTGGGAGGGACCGTATCTAGTAAAGAAGTTATTTTTGAAAGGTGCTGCCATTTTGTCTGACATGGAGGGAAACGAGTTCAAAGAACTCATCAACCTAGACAAAGTCAAGAAATACTTTCTGTAAAAAGTCTCACTAGGGAGAAAACCTCAAAAAGAGGCTGTCTAGGCAAAAATTAGAGACTAAAAAGAAAAAAAAAGTCCTGTTGGACTAAAAACCTCGAAAGAGGCGGTCCAGGAAAAAGTTAAGGACATATAAAATGGGAAGGAGAGGCACAAAATGGTTAGTTGGAAAACTTGCAAGGGCAAGCCAACTAATAACATGAGATGTACCAAAAGCGAAATGTATATATGTTTTGTGCTTAAGTAAAATGAAATGGATTGCTTCAATTGTCATTAAACATTGCATAATGTGTCCATTACAAGCCGTTTAACTAGTACAAAAGGGAAATTACTTCTAACAAAAGGGAAAACAACGACTTCATTCCATTAGCTAGTTTTTTCTTCTCTTCTTTTATTGCCTACCCTGTGAACTTAACATTTGTAATTCTCTTGTCTTTTTATATTTAATAAACTCATCTCTTTCTATCTGTTGCAAGCAAACCCACGCTTTGTAATGATCATCGATGGTCTGATCATCGTCGTAGCTTAAGTTTCTTTCGATGACTCTTCGAGGCCAAGTCACCACTAGGTGGTCTAGGAAATTCTGAGAAAGCGGCCCTGGCTCAAACTGATGAATAAGCTCCATAATCAGTTGTTTATGACCATATTGGCAACAGAGGCGGGCTGGATCGTAGAAAGTGGCAAAATAGAGACTGACAATGGAGATGCAATATGTATAAGATCAGAGGGTCACATGCTACAAACCCCATAAGGGACACATCTAACGAATCAGTGTATCAGGGAATGTTGATAGCTAGCCACAAATGTCTGTAGGGATGGGATGTAGTTTCCTTATTCAATAATGCTTGGCCTGATAATGCCTAATCTCTTGAGGAGGTTCGATCAAGCCCAACTTTTCATAAAACCACATATGCGGGATTACAAATGTTTAGGTATAGGCAGTATTGGCAGTTGAAAGTAAAGGAGGGGCAACGAGAACTTACCTCCAGCAAAAAGGGGCTTCCGGAGAACCGTCGCGTCCTTATGAAGTCATCCAATCCAATGATGGTTTTGGTTAAGATGAGAGGGAAGAAATTGAGCCCTGACTCCACTTGATCGAGGATGGAGAGGATCTTCATATCGCAGCCTCCTGAGGGGGAAACCAGTAGAAATTGAGCATACAAATAGAGGGCTAACATGCGGGGCCAGTAAGTTTCCCCTTTGTCCATAATCATGATGACTTCAAGGAGGGACTCCAATTTGATTTTTGAGTCGGAGATACAGTGGAAGGAAGACCGAGGTGGAAGATTGAACATACACGCCATTTGTTATTGAATGGAACGAGAATCCGGGTTTTCAAGAGTAGGAATTGCAAGTTGGCAAGTGGAATTTATACGATGACCAAGAATTGCCTTAAATTCCTCTGGTAGGGGGCATATTTCTATCGTGTTGAGCTGAAAAACGTGTTTCTAGTGATCCCAAAACTGAACCATAGCATGGAGAAAAGGGTAATTAATTCTCCTAGTATGGAGTGATTTGAAAACCGCGAGATGAAATGGCTCTAACCCGACCCAAGATTTATTGTCCAAACCTTTCAAAATCGACTGTAGGGACCTCAGAATTTGTTCTGTCATGTTTATGGCTTTTCAGAGACACTTAAAGAGAGAAATAGAAAGGGGAGGATGTAGGGGACTCGAGAATTAGGTCAAATGTAGGAATAAAGGTTTTATAGGGGCAGGACCGCCTGCTGCTGAGGTGGCCGCCTTATCGATGAGGCAATCACCTCATCAATGAGGTGCCGCCTCAACAGCATGAGGCGATCGCCTTTTTACTAGGGTTTGATGAGGTGATCACCTCATCAGCAGTACAGGCCAATTACATTTCTTTAAATTGCATAGTCTAACAGGTGGGACAGTTACGCATGAAAATAGTGAAATCAACTCACATATGAAGAAATGAGAAAAGCAAAATAAATGAATTTAATCAAGGGAAGTGTCAGGTTCTGCAAACATTCTATTCATAAATTATAAAACCAAAATTTTGCATTCACTATTTAGAGACTACACAAATTTTAACACGGGAATGTCAAGCATCTAATCCCATACCTTCAGGGTCATCTTCTCCCCCGATACCACTGTCGCTCCCATCTTTATCCTCGTCGTCCTCATCAATATGGAATACATCAATCTGACACTTGAGAGTAGCGATCCTTGCCTTGCTAGCCTCATGTCGATCCTATTCAGATAAATCACAAGTTAGTAAACCATGCAAGCATGCATACATGTAGAAAATAATGAAATTCTTACCCTCCACTGCTGGGTGACCTCCAACATGTAGTCTCTCTGGGCCTCTATTATGCGATACATATATAGACCCTGCTCTAGCGAAATCTGCATTATCAAAACAAATGTTGGAACTAATAGTTGGTTTGAGAATTATAGTGAAAGTAGGTCAGGAAAAAGAACATACATGAGTAGCACCGCCAGGGGTGCATGCAGGGGTCAGGTCCCCATCCAAAGTCAAGAATTGATGTGACAACTCCCTAAGGGGAACCTAACATCGGGCTAAGGGGTCGGGGACATGGATGAAGCTGCCTAGGACAAACTCAGAACCAGGGGCAGCAGTCGGCCTGGCTTCCTCACCAGCAGCGGAAGCCTCCTCTCTGCCCGAATCCAATCAATGCCTCAAGGGCTCTCTCTCCCACACCTGGGACCTGACTGGGGCCATAGGCGCAGCCTAAAGACAAAAATAGGAGGAACATGTTAAGGATGCAGTGAATTTGTAAGAAAAAGGGAACCGGTGAGGATTTACCTGAGAGGTAGAAACAGCCTAGAAGGGGACCGTCAACAGAAGGTGGGTACGAATGAACTCTGCGTACCGGCTCTTCACACGAACTGTGTGATCCACAGCTGGTGAGCCCACAATGACCTGAACGAGATCATCACCCTCCAGCTCATGAGCCCAAAGCATACTTTCAGGAGGAGACCTGGGGACCCACCTAGCCCTAACACCTGCCCTCCAATTCAGGACCCGCTCTCCCAAGTACCAAGCTCGATACCCAGGGCCATAAAGGAGTGCCCTCTTCTGGGCCAAAGGCCTGGAGTGAGTCATCTCAATGTTCCAAGTGTTCTCGGACCCCCACAAGTCACTCCGGATCTGTAAAAAGAAAGAAAAGATGTCAATATGTAAGTAAATCGAATGTGAATAATGTACTAATAAGAAGGTTTGTGCTTTGTAGGTACCACATCCTATGTCAGAGAGTTCAAGTGCTATCTGTGGATATGAACTCGCGCAAGGTGCCTCTTCACGACACGGCTAGCACCCCACCTACCGAGGGTCGGGAAATGGTCTCCCACTTGGGTAACTCCTACAAGCAATTCTAACTCTAGAGCCCAAACCTAAAAAATGAAACAGGAGAAGTTGAGAAGGCTGATGTAAGTAATAGGGGTTAGAACAAGACGAGGAAAAAGGGGGTCGTGACGTACCAGAACAGTATGCCAAAAGCCGTAAAACCTCCTGGCCCCTTGGACCACCTCATCCATGCTCCAGTATAGGTATGCCAAGGCACAACTACCCCAGTCGAATGTGGGAACCTAATCAAGATCCCGAAGGGTTGGTAGGAACATCAGATCGATGGACCTGGTGGTGTCAGCAAAGAGGATGGTACCGAGCAAGTAGAGCAAAAAGGCCCTCACAACCTGGTCAATCTTAAAGGGAGAGACCATCGCTGCGGCCCAATCCTGAGTATAGTAGCTCCTGATCGAATCTAATTTAAGGGTATAAGTCCCCTTCATGTCAGGAGCCATCCCCATAAGTCGCTCGATATATGCGGCCTTATCTGGAGACAGTTGATGTAGACTCACATCAAAAGGAAAGGGATCCCCGACATAAGCAATCCCTGTGATGGCAGTAAATGACACCAGGTCTAGAGTAAGCCCACCGAATAGGAGGTGGAAGGTGTGGGTCATGTCAAACCACCTCTCCATCAGGGCATGTAGTGGTTGGTAATCTGTGCACCCCTGCTCAGACGGAAGTGAAAGTATAAAGTCCTCAAACCCCGTCTCCTGAATCTGGTCCCTCTGCTCGTCAGTCAAGTCACTGTAGAAGACCCGGGCTCCATGAAAATTCTTGGCACCCTTGAATGTCTCGGCGTCATGTTGCAAACAATAAATAAATAGGGAAGTGAAATTTATGCATGTTATGGTTTCAAAAAAGGGAACTCAAAATGAATGCACTCTTGGACTGCACGGCTTGCCCTATTGATGAAGCGATCGCCTCATCACAGAGGCGATCGCCTTATCACAAAGGTGATCGCCTCATTGGAGAGGTGATCGCCTCTATGAAAGGGCGATAAGTTATCATTTCTTCATGAAAGCTGATCGTCTCATCGATGAGGCGATCGCCTCATCAGAGACGATTGCCTCTACAATGAGGCGATTGCCTCTGTATGGCGGGACGGGTATAGTTCCCGATTTTGGCGATCAAAACATGGATTTCTCATCATCTTAGTGAATTAATGCCATAAGTTGGTAGTTATATTTGATTAATCACTGACCCAACATAATTTTGTAGGAAATTGTAAAGTACTAACCTCTCTGGAAGCAGACGAGCAAATATGGGACCCCAGGTCTGCCAGAAGAGGAACCGAGTCTCCGCAGGTCAATCCCAAGCTCCTAAAAGCGCTAACAGGAGGTGGGATGTGATCCTACTCAGGCATAAGGGGTGTTCTCTCATCCTCTATTGATTGTAAAAGGGGGAAAGTGCAAGGAACACAAGAAGTGTAAGGAGAAGAAGATAGAGGAAAAGGAGAAGTGACAAAAGGATGAAAAAGAAGAGTAAGGACAAAAGAGGTTTTTATATCAAGCAAGAGCGTAGGGTTTTCCCAAGAAAAAAGATGATGATGATTGGAAATTAGTTTCGCATACCAGGGAGATGGAGTTCAGAGTATGAATCTTCGAGATAAGGTTGCGAAAAGAGGGCCAGGAAAACCCACATCGTAAAGACAAGGCTGTTCAGGTTTGAATCCCCGAGGCTCAAAGACAGGGTTATTCGGGTTTAAATCCCCGAAGCTCAAAGACAGGGCTTTTCGAGTTTGAATCCCCAAAGCTTAAAGACAGGGCTGTTCGGGTTTGAATCCACGAAGCTCAAAGATGGAGCTATTCAGGTTTAAATCCCCAAAGCTCAAGGAAAGGGTTGTTCGGGTTTGAATCTCCAAAGCTCAAAGATAAGGCTATTCGGGTTTGAATCCCCAAAGCTCAGAGGATCGAGATGACTGTTTGGGTAGTATCCCCGAAGTCGGAAGTGAAGGACAACTGGGTCAGGAAAACCCGAAAGTCTATGTCCCCGGAGGAATGAGGATCGAACCAAGAAAATTTGAAAACCACATCCTTAATGGTGATTGGGCCAGGAAAACTTGAGAATCAAATTACAGTATTATGAGGATCAGGCCAGGAAAACCCGAGAATCATGTTTTAGGCGATTAATGGTTAGGCCAGGAAAACCCATGAGTCTATGTCCCTAGTAAAATAGTAATCGGGCCAGGAAAACCCGAGGTTAACAGTCTTTGAATACTTTTATCAAATATTAATGAGTGGCTGATCGGGCCAGGAAAACCCAAGGATCACGGTCACATTTCATAATTGAAGAATTTATCTCTCGGGTGAGACCCGAGAGTCAAGTATGTTTCTTATCTTATTGTTTGTTTGTTGTTGTGCATGTGATTTTTTAAAAAATGGTCATTGCATGCATTTGATTTTTCAAAAAAATCAGGGGGCAAACTGTAGACACCCGGTTCGGTCGGCCCGTGTTAGGGGACGAATTAGGGGTGCTCGGTTTGACCGGCCCATTGTCAAGCCCAATGATGAGAACGTGATACTTGGACACGAGAATGAAACCTAAATCTCTAAGTGGAAAGTGGACTTGAAAACCTAGAAGCCCAAAAAAAACCCCAAACCGAGCCCAGCTATCCAAATTCGGCCCAAGCCCACTTGGCCCAGCGTAGGCCCGGGCCCAAGAGGCATCGCCTCAGTGTAATGAGGCAATCGCCTCTTTAGCAGCTACCAATGGGGCGATCGCCTCATCATAGAGGCGTTTGCCTCACCGATGAGGCACCACCTTTATGGCAACCCACTTACAACTGCAATCATGATAATCAAGTGGCGCGGGCCCCACTCTCCAAACTTTCTTCTTGCATGAGGAAAAGACTTTAGGGGAAGGAAAAAAGGCTAGGAGAGCTCATTATGGGCTAAGAGGTTGAGGGGCGTGGGAAAGCTAAGGGATAAAAAGAAAAAGAGAGAGAAAGGAAGAAAAGAGGGGGGAGGTTGGTGAGAAAAAAGGGAGAGCTCAAGGAAAAGAAAAGAAAAAGCTCTGAAAAAAGAGAGGGAGAAGAGAAAAGAAAAAAAGAAAATGTCTTGAAGAAGGGGAGGAAGGTTAAAGAGAGGAGGTCCACTTTCCCGTAAGAGAAGAAGGAAGAAACTTGTGTTAAGGAGAGATACCACATCCTAGCAAGGATCTCAATCAAAGCAGCTCTGAGGGCCTCTCATTTTAGTATAAAATCTGCACTTTAAACTTGACATGTTCATCATTTTGTATGTTCTTGCTTGTGTGTAACTGAGTCTTTAGCATATTTTAGGTTTATCTCCAATGGGTTTAACTTGATATCTCACTTTATTATTGGGTCTTTGAATACCTTTGCATGTAGTCGCAGTATGATGGGTGTAGAGTGTGTATATGTATGTTTTGATGACTTAGAGTAGAAGTCTGCACGTCTTGAGAGTCAAAGCCGGCCTGGTGGTCAGGCGACGCCTCTTCACAGAGGCGTCGCCTCATCACAATGGGATGATCGCCTCGTCAATGAAGCGATCGCCCTATTGATAGGTTTTTAAGGAGACTATCTCTTATGTGCATGTTGCTAGTTTTTGTCTTGAGATTGTAAGAGCCCTGTTGATGAGGCGTCGCCTCATCTCAATGAGGTGATCGCCTCTTCAATGAGGTGATCGCCTCTTCAATGAAGCGACCGCCTCATTGACAGAGTTAACCTACTTCTTGCTTCATTTTTTATTAACGTTTGTCGTGATGTCTACTTAGGTATGTCCTCTTTTGACCTTAAATATGTCTGTATGATTGCATGATGGTGATTACCTTGATTGTTTGATACTTTCTTTAATTTATAATGTGACAACCTCTTTATAAAACCTCTTTGTAAATATTGTTACATGTGATTTCATTTTTTGTGAAAGGAAGGGCTAACCATGTGTTATTTGCAGGAATTACTTGATGATTTTTGTCATCAAGTAGTCACTTTTGCTAGTTACCTCTTCCATATTGCCGCTTTTATGTTATTTTAATAGTTCATTTTCGGTATATGTTTGGTTTATTTTCTGTGTATTATTAGTTTATTTAGCTAAAAAGCGTTGTAATCCTTAATCCCTCTCCCTTTTAATTTTGAATGTATGGTTGTAAATTATTATTTATTTTATTTACTGCGTTTTTTGAATGTTGGGACCTAAAGGCATGAAATTGGACTAATGTGCAAACTCGGACTTAATTATAAAATCTGGCAATTATCCTAAGGCAATTTCATCACATGTGGTAAATAAGGAAATAATTAAATAATTAAAAGGTAATAAAACGCAAAACATAAACAGAGCCCAACCGTAAGGTTAGGTGAGCATTCAAATGCTCATACCCAATTTCTGAACCCGATCTCTGATGACGGCTTCTGGGAACTTCTGTGGGATCCAATTGTTGTACATTGTGTCCCAGCTTTTATCCGGGTGGCAACTCCATCTTCGAATAGGCCCAAGACCTATATCGTATTTCCTAGTGAGCCTTGAGCCCACACAGTGACGTGGTCGCCAAACACTTGGGCACGCGCTAAACCCCATCACCTACAAAAATATTACATACTAATTCAGTCAAAACTTTTCTCATATTTTGATAATTTTTATATCAACGAACAAGAAAAAAAAGGAAAAAAAATTAACAAAAACAATTGTTGGAATTAACTAGATAGCAAATATTGTTTGTGTTAAAATAATAAGTCGTAGTTTATTTAGTCATATTAAATTAATTTTAAGACTTTTATCACTCTCATAATACTATTAAATCAAATCGAATTAGTCAAAATTAAATAGATTGAGAATACCAATCTTTTAAAGGAAAAGATTAATGCTAAATGGCACAATTTGTGTTGCCACAAAAAGGTATTTTAAGAATTTTTTTATTTTATTTTTTAGGTTCATAATATAATTTTAAAGTATAAAAAAGTTTTTGAGAAACAAATATATCCTCCTAAATAATTAATATTTTAAAAATTAAATTTTTAATTTATATATTTTAAATATGAAAATTAGATTTTGAAATATATTAATTCAATGGAGTTGACTTAAAAAATTTCCAATATTGAGAAACCATTTTCACATATATGTAATCTTTATATTTATATTTATTTGAATTACATGTATTCATAACATAATTAATGGCCATGATTATGTTCATAACCTTGATCATATTTATAGTCGCATTTTTTTCTAATTTCTGCATGATTCAAAAAATTTGATTTTGATTAGCTTTTCATATAACCACCGTAAAGAAAAATTCATATGGTTTTTATATTTAATATATGCACACGTATTCAAAGCTAAATTGGGTATATGAAAACTAGTCGCATTAATTATGTGAAACTATTTGCATTATGCATGTTCGTTAAAAACAACTCTATATTCAAAGTTAAATAAAAATCTATTTGGTTCAAATAAATTTTATCATATATATATATATATATATATATATATATATATATATATATATATATATATATATATATATATATATATATATATATATATATATATATATATAATTTATTTGTAAATATTTAGTTTTAATAAAAATTTTATATAATTTATTTTAAATTTCAATTTTTAAATTTTGTATAATTGTTTACACTAAAATAATTTTTATTAATAAACATGTTTAGTTTAAATGAATTTATTTAAAATTCAATTGAAAATAAAATGAATAAAGAGTAACATAGTTATGCAAAAATTTTAGCACATGATTTATTCATAATGAAGTCTCAAAATTTTTTTTTTTAAATTCATGTTTAATTCAATTGATATTATTTTTTAAGTTTAGTTCATTAATTTAATAATTAACCGTTCATTAAATTTTTTATTTATCTTACTAATATATAAAAATTAAATTTATAACTTTTATAATTAATTACTAAATATAAAAAAGAAATTAATAAATATAACAATCTAATTTAAAAGGAATAGTGAGGTACTAAATTTTAGACCTAGTAATGAAAATTTTTTAAAAATATTTTTTTATTTATTATATGATGCTAAAGTTTGATAGATTGAACAAATTTATGAAAAAAAGGTAAATTCCTATGATATATATCTCAAAACTATAAAAACGCAAGAAATTTGATGTTCAGCTCAATAAAAATTCATTTGATCTTATATATTAAAGTTCATTTAATAAATGAGTCAAACTTAAACTATACAAAACTCAACTTGCAAATAAATTTGAATAGAAACTCGCGAGTCAACTCATAATAAATTAATATTTAATAATTTAGTTTTAGGTATATAATATATAAATTTTTATTTAAAAATATTTTTAAAATTACATTATTCGAATAAAATCATAATTTTTATTAAATATATTATAATTTATTTAGTAAATAATTTATTTTTAATTTTTCAATGTTTAATTTTAACTTATAGTTGACATTTTTAAGAAATTTCTTTAGACTTGTTTAAGTTTATGAACATCAAGTTAAATAACGAGCTTGACTAAATTATAAATGAACTAAATCTAAGTTAAGAAACACTCGACTCAACTCGGCTAAATTACATCCCTAAAAATACTAGTTACAGAGAATATTTAAAAATATCAATTAATTTTATTTTACGTAAAAGTAATTAAAAAAAAAAGAGTAACGTACATAAACCGATGTTATGTTACACTTTTACTTTTATGTGGCAATATTCGACTTTTAAGCATTAAAATTTTTTTGCGCTCATACCATGAAAAAAATTGTTTAAAAAATACATCAAACTATCAAATCATCCAGCATAATGCAAATGTGATTAAATATTGTATATAATAAATTTGTCCATTATTGGTATTTTATATAGATTAAAAAAATATGATAAAAATTACATACTTAAAATTAAAGTATAGACATGAATTTAATTAATTGTGAAGATTAATTTAAAATTTTTAATATGTTCCTTGAGATGTCATATTGGTTGTGAAGTGTGTGTTTGTATTATATGGGGTTAATATATCTTTACAAAATTGTTATGATTTGTAAAGGAATGTATCTTACCTCCTTATTCAACTAGGGTTGTAAACGAGCCAATCCGTTTAAAAACTGTTCGAAACTTGACTCGATAAAAATTCATTAGAGTTTATATATTGAAACTAGTTTAATAAATAAGTTGAGCTCAAATGATACAAAATTTGACTCACAAAATTTATGAATAACCTCAAATAAAAACTCACAAGTTGACTTATATTTTAAATATATTAATATTTTAATTTTAGATATATAATATTAAAGTTTTATTTATAATAAAAATGACAATATTTTAAAATTTTATTATTATAATAAAATCATAATGTTATAATAATTTATTAACCAAATATACCATTTCACCCCTGAATTTTTGCTCATTGACCTATTTCACCTCCTAACTTTCATTTTTTTTCTTATTACACATCTAAGCTTCTATTTTCAACCCATACACCTCTAGGGAAGCAAAAGGGAGCACGTGCTTGAAAATTATTATGTGATGTGGAAAAAATGCTGAGTTGGACAATAACTCATTTTTTTCCTTTTTTTTTTTTAACCCAATTCATATGTTGACAACACAGAAGCCACCGCCTCCCATCCTCACTTCCCCACCTCCGTTGCTCTTATATCTCAAGTGCCTCCACCGTCCATCAGCAGCAGCCTCGTCGCCGTTCATCAACATAAACCACACCACCACCCTCCTTCCCTTTTTCTGTCACCACCCAACCCTCTTTATGTTAGCCTACCTACTGCCCCTCCCTCCTTTCATTCTTCTTCTATGCTAGTCCGCCGACATCAACATCTTCTTCTTTATCTTCTTTTCCGTCTTATTATTCTTGTACTCTTCTACATGCCATAACAAGCTAGATAAGTCATATACTTTCTCTACAACTAAAGAAAGACTTTGTATTTTATTTTGATATTCAATTTGGTTTTGCTTTTGTGTTTGGTTTAATTTGATTCTTCTACTTCATCAGGAGCAATTAAGCCAATGGTTAAGGTGCTTTACTTCACCTTTCTCAGGCATAATAAAATAAATTCCCAATTGGACAATCAGGAGCAATTCCACTATTAGTTAACCGTTAGTATTGGTTTCAATTACAGAAGCGAGAATGGTGTTAGCTGAGGAAGGAGGAATTCCGGTATTGGTGAGTTCACCAACTAGTTGATGTAATGCCAAAGAAAAAAAATTTCTTTGTCTTTAAGATTTTTAGGTTAATCTTGTTGCTTGTTATTTTGTGTATTATGATGGATATGGGTTTCAATGATGTCAGGTTGGTAGAGAAGGATGTCTAAATGCCATTATTGTTGCATGGTGATCACCAACTGTTTGATGTAATGCCAAGGAAAGGAAGTAAAGTAAGAAAGGAAAGGGTGTGGTGTTAAGTTGTGGTGCCATGAGAGTGAGCTGTCTTGTGTCGCTACCTGTATTAGTAATCTTAATGCCATTGTTATTGTGTATCAAGTAAAAAGGACATAGACAGAAGGAGAAGAATATGTAACGAGAAGAAGAGGGTGAAGATGGTTTTCTGCTTCTTGAGGCTACGAGGATGATGGTGGTGGTGGTGGTTTTTCGCTTCTTGAGGCAGCGAGGATAGAGAATGAGAGATGAAAGATCGTAGCAGAGAAAAAACTCTTATTTTTGTTTTTTTTTGGAACACTGATTCTTCTTTTAGTTAAGTCAATGTAAAAGTAAAAAAAAAAAAAAGATTTGTTAGCTTTTTTGCCGCATCAGGATTTTTTGCTTTTTGACATGCTTCATCGAGACTTCACCAACGTGCATTGACACGCTATCAAGCCAAGGTTAAATAAGAACAAATATTGGTACGCTATATTGATGGAGTTTGTATTGTTTACATGTTTGGATAGAGAGGACAAGTTAATGGCATCGGGATTGAGGAATTTTTTCCTCTGCGCGAAGAAAGCAACAACCAAACAAATGGATTTTTTTTCTTGGCTAAAATTCATGGATTTCTTTTCTATAATTAATAGCAGTAAAATCATTATATGCTTCATGATTTTTGTAAAACTTACCCAAAAAATTTGCAATATTTTTACTATTAAATTTGGGATTAATTTTAGGTAGTTTTTAGAGGAGACGAAGAACAGCTAAGGGAAAAGAGAAACAATGTGAAAAAAAATTGATACCATTTTTGTGCAAGTGAAAGTATTAAAAGTCTTTTTTTTTCCTTTAATTTCCACATGTGTAAATAGCTATACACATCATCCATTCCATATCATCATTAGTACAAGCAATTTTGACTAATGATAAATTTTCAACATGTCAAAATAATTTTCAAAATTGGATAGATTTACAATAATGACATTCTTTGATGGTAGATATATATAAAAATCCCAAAATTAAAACACTGTATAATATATTTAAAGAGAAAAAGGTATCAATAGCCATGTATTAAAAAAGAAAAATAGTATTTTTTATATCATAAATATTAGAAAATCAATTGTGATCAATTTGAAATAATTTAATAATACGAGATAAGAGTTTAAATATGCATTAAAATAATGTGTTTTAAAGTGCAAGACATGATATTGATGTGTGTATATATTATTCAAAAAATATACACCTAATTTATTCTTTTGGTCACTGATAACTTGTTTCCGGAACTCTTGAGCTTAAAACCCTATAATCAATGAATAGAGGACAAGGTAAGAGGTGGGGAGGGTCCCCATAAACACTTTGATGTCTAAGTCAAAGAACAGAAAGAGAGTTTGTATAAAGAGCAAGGAACAATTAGAATATGAAAGAATGAGGCTATCTAGAATGAGAAGTATAAGATCCTATTTATAGTGATGCTTAAACCTGAAAGGAGTATGATTCCTTGTGAGATAGGAATCTGAATCCTAGTATGAGAATATTCCTTCTTTACTTAGGAATCCTTTTCAGGATAAAGTCCTTTCCATAAATGGATTCTACTGCCTTCCCTAACTGAGTAAACCTATTCAAAAGAAAAAACCCTTTAATTAAATAAGAATATATATATGCGGTATCAAAAGTCCCCCTTACGGGTATATTCAGATATTTATGTCCATCGTATCCGAGTAGAATAGAGCACTTATGCTTCTATATAGAGAGAAAGTAATTAGATACTGCACAGTGACATATAAGGGTGAGTTGAGGTGGCTAGCCTTAATCATAGGAAGAAAGTAAAGCTTGGTACCGAGTCTTGAAACCATCGTGTTGCTGAGGTATCATCTGGACCTTAGAGCATGTTAAATCTATGAGATTGAATGCAATAGATTAACCCATCCGTGTAAAAATAAAGTGTCAGAACCAGTCATCATTGGAGTTTTAATGCTCAGTGCAAGGATGCAAGGCTGACGTGCTCGAAACCTCAGTACTATAAAAGTGATCTACGGGTGCCAGCTTCAGTCATTGGACTTAGATGCTCGAACTTAGATGCTCAGTGTAAGGACGCGAGGCTTACATGTTCAGAACCTCAGTACTATAGAAGCGACCTGAGGGTGCCAGCTTCAGTCACTGGACTTAATCTTGATGCATTAGAAGTGTGACTTAAGTGCTAGATAGTCAGAGTGTGCCGAAAGCATAGCTTGGATGCTAGTTCCAAGCAAATAAAAAGAGAGCTAGTAAAGATATGTGCGGGTCGAGGCATGGCTATACCGTTTTGATTCCTAGGGATTTGAAATTTGAATCGCATGAACGATGCATCTTTTTATGTGTCAAAAGATGAGAAGTTTTTGCTGCCCTCATAATGACCACTCGATTAGTAGGTTTTACTTTTCCTAAATTGCCTTTAATGATGTGAGGAGAAGCGAAGTAATTATGAGGGCAATTAATGGTGTGTTTCTAGATCCTTTTGTAACTCTATAAATATTCTTGTGCTTGTTAACTGATGCATTTTGCCCTTTTGTTTCACCAAGGTCACATTTGTGTTGCTATTGCCGCTTCGTTTTTGTCTGCCATGATCTTTGCACTTTGTAACTAGGTGATCTTTGTCTTTCTCCTTCTATTTCCTATTTTTTTTCTTTCGTGCACTTTTTCCTTTTCATAGAAAACATTATGGCACTGAGGGAACATATTAGTTTTGACCTATTTGTGTCAAAAATAGATGATGAACTGCTGGGGTGGTACCGAAGGCGGTTCTGTATTCCCACCGATTATACCCTCCATACAATAGATAAAAAGTTTAGGGCTTATACCCTCATGTTAGGGCTTAGTAAATTAGTAGTATATTTTGACCAACTAGAGGGGGGTTTAAAGTTTTCGTTAGATCCCTTTGTTAAAAGATTCATGAAAATGTATAACATAGCATATGGTCAGCTCCATCCGAATAACTAAAGGATTCTGACTGGGTTCATCCAACTGATGCACGAAGAAGGTAAGGAACCCAATTTAGAATTTTTTTGATATTTGTATAGTCTGACTAGAAAGAAGGGAGAACTAATCTTCTCCCTGTCGGTCATTCCCAATCATACCCTATTTGTAAAGCTTCCAAACCTTCATAAGAAGTGGAGGTATAATTTTTTCATTATCGAGCACCTGCCAGACTTTCAGGATGTCCGACGAATATGGTATGATGAGTGCCACATGGTAAAATGGCCTCCAAGACTGCCCAATCATGATACAGAGATGGTTTTATGGCTATATCTCGATGGCCTGGCTGAAGCTCGATCGGCTAAAGACGTATTTATAAGATACCTGTGGAGAGTTTATCCAGACCATGTTCACTCTACTGGTGCGTTTGGGTTATTTAAAGATATCCTTCTAACTTACTTTATCTTTTCAATTGTAAATGGCTGACTTTTTTGCTTTTGCGAATAGGATTTCCCTTCTAGCTGACCAGCCAGCCACCCCAAAAGTAGTCTAGGCCTCCCCTTCTCTAGAACCTAAAGCCATTACAGCCTCTAAGTAGACTTCCATTGATCCTAAAGAAAAAGCAATGGGCGAATCATCCCATGCTAGCAAAGGAGGTTGGCAAAAAAGATGGCTGATTGATCAAGACTTTGATGCTAAGGAGCTCGGCCTGAGGCTATCCAGGTGTCCGGATATGAGGGGATGGATCCTGTCTAAGATAAAGCCTCCGACCCTCTCAAATAGCCAAGTTAGAGATCAATATGCAGCATTGTTGAGGATTTCGTCAAATATACAGCACTGGTCTGAAGAAGGTCTGGAGGGGTTATTTGATTCAATGATCAGTCACTCACTAAAAGTAAGTGAATGTTGTGTCTCTATTACTTACATGTTTGTCTTGTACTTAAAATGATTTTTTCCTTTTCACAGATGACCCAGGACTTGCTATTGGCAAAGGACTAATACTTTTACTTTAAAAAACTAGTACAGCCTAAAGGAGACAGAGGTCGGAACCACTATTATTGATTTTAAAAAGAAGCTGGATAGCACAAAGGCAGCATTAAAGCTCTGCTAAAAAAAATATGCAGAGGAAATATCTAAGGTTAAGGGGAGCCAAAAGAAAATCGTTGATCTAGAGCACAACCAAGGTCAATTGACCAGGAGGATTGAAGATCATGATTCTCATATTGCAAGCCTGGAAAAGAGGTTGTCCAAGGTCGAGAAGTCTTGAGAACATGACAAAAGATCTTACCAAAACATAGTAGGGGGATTTCTCAAAGCCTACCAGTCTGAATGTAAGAGGATCTTGATGTCTCAGCATCCTAAGTTAGACTTAGCGGAGCTGGATCGAATAACGCTGGTAGACCTTGTGAAGATTACTACTGAGGAAGATTCTCATCAAAAGGCAGCTACCTCACGTTCAAGGAATGCTCATAAATCTATTGGAGGGTTTACAACAGAGCCTACTGAGGTTTCCAGTGTCGTTGATGCAATTTCCTTCCCTGCCTCTGAGCCTAATAACCCAGACATACAATTAGTAGAATAGAAACCCTTCTCTTTTTTTTTGTAATCAATCTTTTTATAAGAGATTTATTGGTTTCAATGAAAAGAGATTTTATTGAATACCATTTCAAGTATAATCTAAGTTTTATTGATAGTATTTTCTAAGGCAATCTATATTCCAAAATTGTGGCAACTCTTTGTCGTCTCTGTTTCTTAGTTTGTATGCTCCTTTAGTTGTGTGTTCTGAGATTTGATATGGGCCTTCCCAATTTGGACCCAACTTGCTAGTTCTTGAGTTGCCTTTGCTAATATCTGCCCTTTTGAGTACCCAATCTCCTATTTTGAACTATCTTAGGTGACTACGCCGGAGATGATACCATGCCACCTTCTATTGATGTACTTCAGCCATAGTTGTTGTCCACTCCTGCCTTTCTTCTAATAGGTCCAAACATATCCGAGCATCAATGTTGTTGATGTTATGATCGCGACTACGACTGACCTTATAACTTGGTAAACCAATCTTCATCGATATTACCACGTCCATGTCATAGGTCAGTCTAAATGGTGTCTCCTTAATGGATGATCTAGGGGTGGTTCTATAGGCCCAGATTACATTGTTAAGCTTTTCGACCCAATTTCCCTTTTTCTCATTAAGTCTCTTCTTTAATCCCTGCATGATAATTCTATTGGTGACTTCCGTTTACCCATTTGTTTGTGGGTGGGCTACTAAGGTAAAATGAAGATTTATTCTGAGGTTTGAATATAAACCTCTAAACTTTTCATTGTTAAACTATTTTTCATTATCTATAATCAAAGAGTGAGGGATGCTGAATTTACAAATGATCTCTCTTCAAAAGAAATGTTGTATTCGAGCATATGTAATGGTTGGAACTTCCTCCACTTCTACCTATTTAGTGAAATGGTCTATAGCCATGATCATGAACTTTTTTTATGAAGTGAAAGTTAGGAAGGGACCCAGGATGTCCATCCCTCATATGGCAAAGGGCCATGGGCTGGCGATTGGATGCAGAGGGTGGGCAAGCCTGTGATTAAGTCGAGCGAATTACTAGAACTTGTGACATGCTTGAGTTAGCTTCTGGGCATTATTAGAAATGGTGGGCAATAGTATCATTGGAGTAGTGTTTTTTAGGTTAGTGTGTAGTGGGATTCATGCGCTCCACAAATTCCTTCATGAATTTCCCTGAGTATGTAATTCCCTTCCTCTGGAGAGATGCACTTAGACCATGGGTGTGAAAGGGATTTTCTATAAAGCTCCCTTTAGTGAATAGAATAGTGGGCTGCTCTCATTTTTAGCTTTCAAGCTTTCAATTTGTCTTCGGGGAGAGTCCCGTATTCCAAGTATTGGACTATCGGATGCATTCATTCTGAGACTTCCTGTATCTTTAAGACTTCAGGATCTTCTATACTGGGTTTTATCAATGCTTTGGTGAATTCCATATCATTAAATGTTTGACTATCTTTAGCTGCTAATTTGGCCAGGAGGTAGGCCTCAAAGTTCTTCTGCCCGGGAATCTAGACGATCTCCCACTAGCCCCTTTTTGTTCAATTTATTTTAATAGTTTCCTGACTTTGTCCACGTACTTAGCAATGCTTGTGTCCTTGATTTGGAACATGTCGCTAACCTGATTTACTACCAGCTAGGAGTCCGAGTGTATTATAAGGTTTTTGGCTCTAACTTCGACAGCTGATTTCAAGCCTGTGATAAGTGCCTCATATTCTGCGGCATTGTTGATTGCATTGTACTCTATTCAAACTGTATACTGTATTTAAACTTTTTGCAATCCTCTGAGAATCACTCTAGCATCGGATCCTTGAGCGGGGGATGCTCCATCAATATAGAGTTTTCATTTCGGTGCTTTGGTCATAATGAGGTCTTCTGGAGCCATTTCTTGAACGAAATCTGCTAATACTTAGGCTTTCATTTATTGGCGGGGCTCATAATCAATGTCGAATTCTCCAAGTAACACCGACCATTGAACCAGTCTGCCTGAGGTCTCCGATCTTTGTAGGATTTTTTACATAGGGAAATGAGATTAGACAATGATAAGATGGGCTTAGAAGTAGTGTCAGAGCTTTCAGGACACATGAACCACAACCATAGCCAGCTTATCTAACATTGGATACTGAACTTTGGATCCTTGGAGCATTTTGTTGATGTAATATATCAGGTTTTACTAGCTTCCTTCTTCTTTTACCAATATTGAAGTGATGCATTCTTGACCTACAAAAAGATATAAATACAATATTTCATTTGGACAGGCTTGCTGAGTAGAGGTGGTGAGGACAAGAATTTCTTGATGTCTTTGAAGGCTGCTTGGCAATCTGCAGACCAAATAAATTTTTTAGAATTTTTTAAAGCTCGGAATAATGGTAGACACCATCTGACTAAGCATGAAATGAAACGCCCCAATGTCGTGATTCTGCCGTTTAGCTTTTGTACTTCCTGGATATTTTTTAGGGCTTTCATGTTGAGTATGGCTACCATTTTCTCTATGTTGGCCTCAATACCTCTGTGGGATATCATGAATCCCAGGAATTTGCTAGCTTTTACTTTGAAGAAACATTTTTTTAGATTTAGCTTAATCCTAGACTTTCTCAATAATCAGAGAACTTAATCTAGATCCACTAGGTGTTGTTCTGCATACTTGCTCTTGATGATGATGTCGTCTACATATACTTCCACATTTGTGACAATCTAGTCCTGAAGTACCTGGTTCATCATTCTTTGATATATTGCTCCAGCATTCTTTAGTTTGAAGGCCATCACCTTGTAGTAGTACAAGCCTTCGTGGGTGTTGAAGGATGTTTTCTCCTAATCTTCTTCCTTTATTAGTATCTGGTGATATCCTTATATCGCGTCAAAAAACTATATAATCCATGGCCAGCAATGGAGTCTACGAGCTGGTCAATTATGGGCAATAGGTAGTTATCCTTGGGATATGCTCGATTAAGGTCAATATAGTCCACGCACATCCTATACTTCCCATTCACTTTTTTAACAAGTACCATATTGGCTACCCATTCTGGATGAGTAACTTCCTTGATGAATTCGACTTTCAATAATTTCTTCATTTTCCTTAGCAATTATCCTTTGTCTCTCATAGGCAAAGGTTCTTTTTTCTGGACCACTGGCTTTGCTCCTGATCTGATGTTCAAATTGTGACAAACAACCTGTGGATCCACACTGATGATTTTAGATGCCTGTGAAGTGAAGTCTTCCGTGTGTCTAGTGAGGACTTCCCTTATTCCTTCCTTGATGCCACGATCAAGTTCATTACCGATCTTCACCACTTTCCCGTTGATAATTTTTAGAGCTTCCATATTGTCAACTGGTTGTGGAATAGTGCCTTGTTTCTCTATTTCCCATGTTTCCAAGGGGAAGGCTTCCACTTGAGGCTTCATGGCCATCTGGTAACACTGTTTAGCCATAGTCTAATCTCCTTGGATAGTAAGAGTTTCACTCTCAACTGGAATTTTCATAGTTAAGTGTCAGATACTAGTGACTGCATCTGCTTCATAGAGCACTGGCCATCCTATGATTCCATTGTACGCTAGTAGAAGATCCACCATGTCGAATACTGTTATGATAACTTTCATTTCTTTTTCATCTCAATTCCCAAATTCTAGATTTAACTCTATGACTCCCATTGGCTATATAGTTTCTCAATAGAAGCTTGTTATGGGGTTTTGGATGGTCTTCAGATCAGTGATAGAGCCTCTCATCGCTTTGTAAGCATTCTAGGATAACGCATTAATAGCACTTCCATTATCAACCAATAACCTCTTTACCAAGTAATTATTTATGTATGCATTTATCAACAGGGCATCACAGTGGGGATGGCGAAAATGCAAACTATCTTCTGAATTGAATATGATCTCTCTTTTCTTGAAGACTAGCTTTTCTTCTCTACTTTGTTTCAATTTCTTTTCAATACACCAATCTTTCTATAGCATGCTTCAGCTCTCAGAAAACCTCAGTTTCATGCCCATATTCTCGATGATATTAATAGTATTGTCCCCTATCTTGTGTGGATCTTCGGCTAGGGCTTATTCTCTTAGCTAGGGTAATTCCAACACCATTCTGCCTAACCCATATAAGAATTCTGGATCGAGAGGTGTTCAAAGGTGTGTATCTGTCTACTGCCCTATCAAATCTCTCTACCCGGGTTTCTAAAGTTTATTTTTAGGAAGCTTGCTCATATGGGTCTTGGTCTTTCATCTTTGGCTGGTGGCTTTTCCTCCTCCCTTCGCATCCTTCTATCTTCATCCATATTTATCATTCTGACTGCCATTGCCATTGCTTCTGCAAAGGTGCTCAGTTCCTTGGTCATTATCTTGTCTTTAAGCTTTTCGAGTCTAGTGTTATTTTTCAAAGCTTTTATGCAACTTCATCAATAAGGTTTTCGATCTGAATAGTTATTTTGTTGAACCAATCAAGATAACTTCGTAGAGACTCATCGACTTCTTGTCAGAACATCCAAAGATCATTGATGTTTTTGGCTAGGGGAATATTGGTGACGAACCTGGTACAAAACTGCTCTGCTAAATCCTCAAAAGAAGTGATGAAATTCTCTGGGAGTCGATGAAACCACTTTTGGGCATTCTTTGTGAGTGTGCTTGGGAAGAATCTACACATGATTCTAACATTCACATTCTGAAGCAACATCCTTATTCTAAACACTAATATATGGTTAATGGGATCTCCCATACTATTATACTGATCAAGCGATGGGATTCTGAATTTAGTAGGGATCTTCGTTTGGATTATCCTTCTTATGAATGGAGTTCCACTGTCTATAACGCATTATCCTCCTTTCTTGGTTTTGTACGAGCTTTGTGTATAACCTCTTCAACTTTTTGAACTAACTTTGAGTCATAAAGGGTTGGAATTATTGAACTACATTCCCCTTTCGACGTTTTACCTTTTCCTTTGCTTGTCTTTGGTGCTTATTGGGGTGTCGTGTTATTATCAATTTAAGCTAGTTCACAGTTCCCACTTTGAATTAAAGGATTTAGTTGTTGCTATAGTAAGACTATCTGCACGTGGATATTTTGTATTATAACTTCCTTGTTGGTTTTATTGAGATTGAATGCTTGGCTTACAGTGTTTGAATTTTGGTATGGTAATTGCTGGTGTGTTTGTTAAACTCGGAAAAGATATGGAGGGTATTGAATGATAGTGGTATTATAAAGGAACATAATATGGAAAGTCTATGCCCGAAGTTAGGCATCTCTGGGTGTTTTCAGGAAGTGAATGTGTATGCCCGAATGAAGTTCTGTCATACTGAAATGGGGTTGAGAGATCAGTTGAAGGAATGGGTGCAAAAGGATTGATGTTAGTTTCAGGAGTCGAAGTTGGTGGTGGGCTGGATGTTATGGTGTGGATGTCTTTAGCTTACCAAATATATGAATGGCTTTTCCCAAGAGTTCCCACAGACGACGCCACTTGATCACTTGTTTCCGGAACTCTTGAGCTTAAGACCCTGCAATCAATGAACAGAGGGTAAGGTGAGAGGTAGGGAGGGTCCCCACAAACACTTTGATGCCTAAGTCAAAGAACAAAAAGAGAGTTTGTATAGAGAGTAAGAAACAATTAGAATATGAAAGAATGAGATGATATAAAATGAGAGGTATGAGGTCATATTTATAGTGATGCTTAAACCTAAAAGGAGTAGGATTCCTTGTGAGATAGGTATTCTAATCCTAGTAGGAGAGTATTCCTTCTTTGCTTAGAAATTCTCTTTGAGATAAAATCCTTTCCGTGAACGGATTCTACTACCTTCCCTGTCCGAGTAACCCTATTCAGAAAATAAAAACTCTTTAATTAAACAAGAATATATAGGCAATATCAATCACAATTCTATAAAAAATAATAATGATCTGAACAGAAATATTTTTTGAATAACAGAAATAATAATAATAAATTAAAAAAAAACAATAGGGGTATGATTATTTTGGCCAAATTTATGAATAACTATATATAATGAAAAAAAAAATGTATTTTTGTTTTAAATTTAGATAAAATTGTATTTTATTGTGAATGCCCCGAGATTTTATTGTGACTGTATATTGTAATTGATTAATGTTGCAGCATGGTCATTTATTTCTTAAGTGATAATAGGAGAGATAAAAATACTAAATCACCCTTAGCATATCAAGGAAATTAAATATATATATATATGTACCAATATTGACTCATTGATCAATCTAACTTAAAACTCAAAGTTTTTAATCAAAAATTTTTTTAAAAGGGTCTTTTCAGTAATTGTTAAAACTGATCTAAGGGAAGGTGTTTTTTTTTTTTTTTTTTGAAAATGCTAGGCCATCTTCTTCCTCATCTTGTGGCTAAGGAAATATATTTTTTCATTTGAAAATTGTAACAAATAAAAACATACTGTGGGTCATAAATATTTTAAACCAATTAGAGTTATACGTCACAGCTCATAAAATTTTTTACTAAAGAAATTTTTTCTTAAATGTATATATTTATTTGTGATATTTGATTCTCTTCAGATGGTAATAGAAATTAACATAAGATTTGATAAAATCATATGCAAAATTTTAGGAAATAAAAATATTTGACTAATTTGTTTTCGAGCTAATTTACTGAAGGGTATATTAGTAATTATGTAGTAATCAATACCATTAATTAACATAGGGAAAACTCTCTTTATAAATTCCTAAGAAAACTCTATTATTATTCTTCTATTGTATCTAAGAAGGAAGGCCGTTGCAATCCGAGGTTCTTCTCTTTATTATATATATATTAAATAAATAATTTTGCTCATTGTCTCTTTACCTTTTATATCGATTTGCTTTTCCATCTATATTGTGTTTATGATTTTTTCTTTCAAGTTCTTAGAGTTTTTTTTTTCCGCCCCTCAATGGTGAGGTTTTGTTGATCAATATATGCATTTATCCAAAGTAAATAGAGATTGGGTCTTTTTTATTTTTTTATTTTTTATTTTGTACACTTTGCTAGGTGAAAAACATGGGTCGAGGAAAGCTAAATATGGAATTGATAGCTAATGAGAAATCTGACATGATAACTTATTACAAAAGAAAGAAGGGATTGACAAAGAAGGTACAAGAATTCCACATTCTTTGTGATGTTGATGCTTGCATCATCATCTTTGGCCCCAATTTCAATAATCGTCCGGTTAATATCGAAACTTGACCTTCTGATCAGTCCGAGATAAGGTAAATTATTAGTAGATATCAATCTTAAAGTAGTGATCGTAAGAAAAATTACAATTTGTTTCATTTTTTTTGTTGCCCGCAAGAAGAAGATTGATGATGATATTGCAAAATTGCGAAGGTCTTGTTTTGAAGCCAAGTATCCAGCTTGGGATAATCGTCTAAACCTATTGCAACTTCACGATCTCAATGTACTTGCGGGTGTTCTTGAATCCAAAATTGAACATGCAACTGCTAGGATTTTGAATACCAAAGGTGAGAGTAACCATTATTTCACGATTGATCCCAAGTCAGGGATTGTTCAAGGAGGACCCATCAACAACCTTAGACCAAATCCAATGGCTTCTACATCTGCTAATGCCTTGATTCAAAAGAACTTGGAGTTGGAGGCTTATAAGCAGCAGCCACAACCCTTTTCATATATGAGCCAATATGGTCATCACTCATCTTCCCACCACCAGATGCTTCAGGTACTGGATGTTAACCCTATCAACAGTACTTCTATGTTGATGATGATGATGATGGAGAATGGTGATGACTTGAACCAATTTGGAGGCGAGTGTAGCAGTAAGAGAGCACGTAATGTGGTTAAAGAGCCTGCTTATTTTGATCCTCCAACAAGTCATCAGCAACAGATGGTGGGGAATAATAGGATGGTGTCCAATAGTAATACTAATAATAACGATACTACAAGGGCTCACCCTATAAGCTGCTATGGTCTAAGCAGCAAGCAGCCATTTATGTTGCCTTACAGACAGGATTCAGTAGTTATGCCTAATGCTTCTTCTCATCAATTGAGAATTCCTCCAATCAGTACTGAATTCTGTGATATTAATGAGTTTGAGTTCAGGGACACTAGAGATGGGTTTTAGACATGAAAAAGCAAGACTCATGGGGACTAGGATCTTGTTTTTAATTACTAGTGCAATTGTTTTATTTAATTACTAGAATATTATTTTCAGTCTTGCTTACGATATTTTAGGCTTTTAATAGTAATGTTTTTTTTTTTTTTCATAATATTTGCTATTATTAGTTCTTGTTTATTTATTCCAACTTTTTGTTTTGCCCTGAAATTTAAATTTTTAAAAATAATACTAGTTATAAAATGTGTATATGAATTTTATAAATTAGTACAATTTTATAATTTTTATAATTTTATAAAAGAGTATATCCTATCTCTGAATTTTTATTTTTATCATAATTCAAAATAAGCTATTCTATTTACAGTACGTGAGGTGCAATGTTTCCCATTTACATAAGTTAAAGAGTGGATTGGTTCTTTGAAATTATATTGATTAATGTGAAGTGTGTATGAATTATATAGGTTAACATGCCTTTATAAATTATTATAGTTCTTTGGAGGAGTGTGTCGTCCCTGTGTGTGTTTTGTATGTTTTGTATAATATTATTATGTGTATATTTTTTTTTTATAATTCAAAAAAAAATATTGTAGTAAAATTAAATCTATCAAGATATTAATCATTTCAAGAGTATCAATAATTCAGTATTTTACATATATATTTTTTATAATACATCCAATGTTTCTAATCCATATAGTTAATTTATCATTATAAATTACTCCAAAATTATTAGTCCTGCCATTAGCACATACATTTTTTGAATAAAAACGTTTCCAATATTATCATAATTAAGATCCATGGAGCTCTCTCCCAGGACCCTCTGCAGATGAGGCTGAAGCTTGTAAGGCATGGATTACTTTCAGCCAAGCCCATAATTGTTTGTGTTCTGAAAATCAACGGCAGGCAAGGCTTGATTGCAATTATATGTATATATACACATACATATACAACTGAAATGAGCTATATCCAGCTTATGTATTTACTTTTATATTTTACTTAATTTCAACTGATAGATTTAAGTTTGTAATTGAGGAATTAATGTTATTATTGGAATAAATTAAATTAAAAAGGTATTATTCACATTCAGGCTCACCAGAGAATGTCACTGTACCTAACACTAGCTTAGTTTCCAATTCAATTCATAAAATTTTCCCCACTTTATTGGCCTCTTCATCTCCTTCGTCTTTTCTTTTCCTTAATTCATATGAGTCGGTAGAGTTGGCAAAGAGGCCTCCTAATGCAACTGAGAAAAAATTATTATTAATATATTATTTAATATATTATTTATTTAGAATAAAAATTATCTATAATCTTCAATAATTATTTTTAATTATTAATAATATATATATGAATAATAAAAGTAAAAATTTCATTTATAATCTTAATTTTATTATTAATAATGAAAAAACAAATGAACAATTGCAAAATTATGAAATATATTAATTAAATTATTATTTTTGTTATTGATACTAATAAAAGTAAAAATTATATTTATGGTCTTAATTTTATTATAAATGATGAAAATTTTGAAAAAACAATAAATAGCAACAAAAATCAAAACAAATCAACAATTGCATTTTTTTGTTATTTTTGTTGATTTTGTTGTTTCATTTGCAATTTTTAATTATTTTTGTTGTTTCTTTTTGTTAAAAAATAACAATAAAAAACAATAAAAATTATGAGATATATATAAAAAATTATTATTTTTGTCATTAATACTAATAAAAGTAAAATTTTTATTTATAGCCTTAATTTTGCCATTAATAATGAAAAAATAATAAAAAATAAACAAAAATAAACAAATAAACAACTGACAATCAACAAAAATCAACAAAATAGATTTTTATTGATTTTTGTTGTTTTAGTTGTTGATTTTTGTTAAAACAAAAAGTAACAACAAAAAATTATTAAATATTTCCAAAAAAAATATTTTTTTTATTATTAATAGTAATAAAAGTAAAAATTAAGGAAATTTCCCATATTTAGAATGATTATTTTTATTATTTGTTTTTGTTGTTTCCGTTTGTTGATTTTTGTTAAACACAAAAAAAATAATAACGAAATCACAAAAAATTATTAAATATATCAAAAAAATATTATTTTTTATTATTAAGACTAATAATGGTAAAAAATTTCATTTATGTCGTTAATTTTATTATTAATTATAAAAAAACTAAAAAAATAATAAATAGCAACAAAAATCAGCAACTAAAAAAATTTGTTGATTTTTGTTGTTTCAGTTGTTGTTTTCAATTATTTTTTGTTCTTAATTTTTGTTACAAACAAAAAGTAACGACAACAAAAATTATGAAATATTTTCAAAAAAAATATTCTTTTTATTATTAATAGTAAGTAAAAATTAAGGAAATTAAGGAGCCTGAAACTTATGACAACCTAATTCATGTTTTTGGCTAGATTTGCCATACAGTCAACAACACAATTTGCTTCCATAGAGATATGGTCCAATCTCACATTCCAAGGTCCATGTAGAAGCTTATGAATTGCACTTACCAACTATGCATGCTTGTGGATCTTGTTGTTTGTCTGTTGAATCAAATTTAACACACCTTTAATATCCATTTCCAATAAAACCTTCTTAAAACTGAGATTCCAAGCCGAAGAGAGACCCTAAAAAATGGCCCATAGTTCTGCAACAGTAATTGAGCAAATACTAATACGAAGCGCAAAGCCAGCCACCCAATTTCAGCACCAATCTCTGATCACCATGCATGCTGTCGATTGTGAAGAAGAAGAACAATGGGCTCCATCATCTTTAAGGTTTAACTGCAACTTTTTAATTTAGGCATAACCTCAGAGGCAAACATTACCAAAATAAAGCCGCAACTGGATTCTCTTTTGTTGTTTTGCAAATTCTAATTCAAATTAAAAAGAAAAAATTTCAATTTTCACTTCACATATAAAAGTTTTTCACCAGATCTCAGTTTTATAAGAAAAATCATTAGAATAAAGAGTGAAACGATTAAAACCAGGGCCGAGAATCTGAGAGAACATAAGGCAATGAAAATTGGTCCAATACTTATGTTCTTCCCAGCTTACACAACCACCAAACATTATTTCTCCCATCTCTACCAATACACAGCTCCAATGACATTGGAAGAAGAAGACTGGAAAAAAAAATGTTTAAAGAACAATATGACGTTGGATGAGAGAGAGAAGAAATAAAGGAAGGTCTATTTTTGAAAGAGTTAATTTTGTAAAAATATTTTTGAAAGTTTTTTTGGTCTAACATTTTATTTTTAATTTTTTTTTTACTTTTGGTCTATATACGTAAAAACTCCTTTAGAATTTCCTTGTTATACAAATATTTTTAGAAAAAAAATTGGGAATTATACTAAAAGTAAATAGTTCTTAATTGCCATTAAATTAATGATGGATTCATTGAAGCAAAATGATTATAATTATGAGATATATATTTGGTTGTTATTCGTTACTAATTAATATCCTTATCATTGGATATGTATAACTTTTGATAACATTATCATTTGCCCACAAAAATAGTTGTGAAAAAGACTTAATACAACAACTAAAATCAATTAAGTATATCATTCTCAAATCATTGTATCATAGTGAATGTTGGTTGAGTTTTTTTAACATAACTAATATGAGATACACGAGAGAGAGAGAGAGAGAGAGAGAGAGAGAGAGACAGAGAGAGAAAAGATATAGCAAACTCCATATCCAATCTCCATGGTAGATCAGTCCCTAGATCACTTTAAGCATCCCATGACATGTGAAATGAGAGATAGTATAATAATTGAAGAAGACAAGTTGCTAAAAAAAATGGTGGTCCAATTTTTAGCATACCATACTAAAGAATGAGCATAAAAAAAAAGTGTGTTAAGATCAAATCCATATCAAAATTCGCTTCACTTATAGTTACTAAATATACTTAACTAATTATAGTATTTGAAATCTCCTTTCATGCTATTACTTCTAACCTGTATGCTATTGTCTTCTCCTCTTCATAGGCTACACCTGCATGTGTTGCCCTTTTCATCTACATAATAAAGTAAACTTAAACTTAAATATAAAACCCTTTTTTTCAAAAAAAAAATTATCACTCAATCTTTTAAAAGCGTAACAAGGGCATTCCTCACAACCCTTCTTCTGCTTTGATATAGTTTGCTTATTTGGAAATTGCCCATTTGTTCTTAAGATTTTTTCCTTTTAAAAAATACCATTTAAAGTGTTGTTATGAAAATTATTAAGGAACTAGTTGTCATTAGAAGATCAATGATAGAATTAATTGTCATTTCTTTAGTTTGATCAATTATTATTTAGTCTTTGTGCATACACTGGCTAGTACTATACATAATGGTTACAAGGTCCATGTCATGGGATCAAGAATGATCACACTAGATCTTTCTATTAATGTTTTTAATGGTCCCCAAAAGAAAATTTCATCAATTTGATACAAAATTTTCTACTAAGGTACTTATTATGCTAATTAAATTATCGATCAATTGAAAATGGAAGAAATATAAGTGATAACTTATTTTCAGAACCTCTGAGTCTAAACCCTGCAAGAAATCAACAAATGAGCAAGGTGAGAGATAGGAAGGATATCCATAAACTCTCTGATGTCTAAGTTAGAGAACATAGAGAGAGAGTTTTGAGAGATAAAGAGAGCAATGAGTACAAGAGAATAGAATGAATGAGAATGATGGATATAGAGTCTTATTTATAAGGATTGTGATGTAGGTCTTTAATATAGGTCTTGTGCCTATTTGGAGAGTATTTGATCCTATCAAAGTGTCTTTTTAATTAGGAATTCTTCTTCTATCTGACTTGGACATTCTTCATTGAAAATTATCCCTGCATAGGAAAATAAACCTTTAGTAGAATAACAATATGTATATGGCGTATCAAAAGTCCCCCTCGAAAGTATGTTTAGATATTTATGTCTGATGTATCTTGATATGAGAAATGCAAAGTGACAGATAACTTGGAATAGTGATTCTTCTAATGGAAGAGAGACCACATGCTTAATTGCCTCTAATGCAGAAAGGTGATCTAAGGTGGCTAGCCTCAATCATAAAAAAGGAATGATGCTCGGTACTGAGTTTTGATATTGCATTATCTGAGCATTAGAGCATAAAGATGCTAGCTGGACTTATAGATGCTCAATGTCTATAAAATGTCCCGAGGGATTAACTCATCCGTATTATAGAAATGACCTAATGGAACTAGCCATTACTAGTGTTTTAGATACTCGATATTATAGAAGCGTCCTGAGTCTTCCAAACCTTAGTGTTATGGGAAATGACCTGAGGACCAACTTTAGTTGCTGGAGTTTGATGCTCGGTGCATTAGAAGCACGACCTAAATGTTGAATGTCAATATTATAAAAGCAACTTGAGGGTACCAGCTTCAATCACTGGACTTAGATGCTTGGTGTATTAGAAGTGTGGCCTGAGTGCCAAACTTCAGTACTATCAAAGTGACTTGAGGGTTCCAGCTTTAGTCACTGGACTTAGATGCTAGGTGCATTAGAAGCGCAGCCCGAGTGTCAAACGTCAGTACTATCAAAGTGACCTAAGGGTGCCAGTTTTAGTCAATGGACTTAGATGCTCAATGCATTAGAAGCACAACCTGAGTGTTGAACCTTAGTACTATCAAATTGACCTTAGGGTGCCAGCTTCAGTTATTAGAATTAGATGCTCAGTGCATTAAAAGTGTGGCATGAGTACCAAATGTTAATACTATCAAAGCAACCTAAATGTTTCAGCTTCAGTCATTAGACTTAGATGCTCGGTGCAATAAAAGTGTGGCCTAAGTGCCAATGAAAAGATTAGGATAATTGGCAGTGAGATAAGCGGGATTGTCAATCACTATGTTATAAACAATGGGGTTTAGTACGCATCCAAGATTTTAGCAACTGCGACATTGTTTAGGCTTAGAGCCTTAGAGAACACACTAACCACTGTCATAAAGACATGGCATGGAGATGAGGAGTCGCCACCCAGGGTAATAACTAGGACAAATAAAAAAGGTGGTACTCAATTCCCTAAAAGAAAGCTAGCACCACAACCAGGAGATTTTGGATACAGAATACTAACTTCTTTTAGTCTCGTGTTCATTTATAATAATTTTATAAATGATTATTTCATCCTCTAATTACATGCAATTTTATTAAACCTATTTGACATCCATCTAACCCTAGGCATCTAGTCAATAAAATTACACATAAAAATGTACTCAAGATCGCATTGTCCCTAAGTCTAAACTATGTTAATTTTATTAAAAAGTTAGCTAGATTTACATTTTATTTATAAGTGAGAAATGGACTAAAAGTGGGCCAACATTTTTATTAATTAGTGAGCCTAGATCTATTTATTTTAGTTTGTCTATGAAATGGGCTTAAGTCTATTCAATTTTAAAGGAAAATTAATTTAGTGGGCCAAAATCTAACTTGGTTTTATTTTAAGTGAAATGTGGGCCTAGGTCTATTTATTTTAAAAGGAATGAATTTAAGTGGGCTGAGCTAAATCTAAACAAGTTTTAATTAATTAAGTGGGCCTAAAATCTAATTAACCTAATGGGCCTAAGTTGATTTTAATCATTTAAAGCCCTAAACCACTTTTAAGCCTATTTATTAAGTGGGTTACACCTAAACATGGGCTTGGGGCCCAAAAGGATAAAAACATAAAAAAGAACAAGCTCAAAATAAATAAAACACAAAAAATGGATGAAACAAACATTATAGTGCTTTTTCTAGAAACCCTAAATTAATTACATGAAAACCTAGTTACTAATTGATTTTAATTGATTTATAGAAACCCTAAATTTTTTTTAACTTTTAATTACTAAAAGACCCCTAAAAATTTGACTTATTTGCAATCAAATCCTAAAATAATATTGCAATTTAGTCCCTAAAGTCCAGAGAATTGACAACCACATTCAATTTTTGAATAAATTTCATCATAGGGGCTTATGTCACAATTATGCATAATTGCAACCTAAAAATGGGTGCTTACAGTTGCCCCCCTTTGTCGTTGTTTGCTTGATAAATTGCGACAAAGCAATAAAAGCACACAATTTCGAAAGAAAGAAATTAAGACACTTGATTATATCCTAAGTGATCGATTGATGCTCAAATTGCTAAGCAAAGTATGATGTTTGGCAAGTCTCACTATATTTCCTATGGAACGTCTAGTGTACTTTATGCAAATGAGTTTCGCTATATTCCTTATAGGACGTTTAATGATGATAAGTTGAAAATTTGTTATAGTTCCTGTGCAATGTCTAGCAATGATGGATTTTGTTATATTCCCTATGGGATGTCTAACGATGTACACTATATTCCTTGTGAGACGTCTAGTGTAGTTGAATTAAATTTCATTATATTCCATGTGGGACATCTAACCATGCACACTATATTCCCTGTGGGGCGTTTAGTGTAGTTGACTTGAATTTTGTTATATTCCCTATGGGACGTCTAATGATGCACACTATATTCCCTGTGGGACATCTAACAATGCACACTATATTCCCTATGGGACATCTAATGTAGTTGAATTGAATTTTGTTATATTCTTTATGGGACATCTAACGATTCACACTATATTCCCTATGGGACGTCTAGTGTAGTTGAATTGAATTTCGTTATATTCCCTGTGGGACGTCTAACGATGCACACTATATTCCTTGTAGGACGTCTAGTGTAGTTGAATTGAATTTCGTTATATTTCCTATGGGACGTCTAACAATGCACACTATATTCCCTGTGGGACATCTAGTGTAGTTGAATTGAATTTTGTTATATTCCCTATGGGACGTCTAACGATGCACACTATATTCCCTGTGGGACGTCTAGTGTAGTTGAATTGAATTTCATTATATTCCCTGTGGGACATCCAATGATGCACACTATATTCCCTGTGGGATGTCTAGCAATGATGAATTTCGTTTTATTCCCTTGGGACGTCTAACGATACTCACTATATTCCCTGTAGGACGTTTAGTGATGTTGAATTGAAAACTGTTGAAAATCTACTATAATTCCTATGGAATGTCTAGCAATAATGAATTTGAAAGTTTATGTCATAACTGATATGTAGTACATAACATAATGAAGGTTATGACTATTGTGCAACACATAACATAATCATTTGAAATTCATATCATAGCTACTATACAGCATATGAATCCTTGATTGAAATGATGCATGTAAAATGCAAAAAATGAATTTTGTAGTCTTATTTTGTATTCTGCACTTGACAAAAAATTCAGAATCATAGATTGATTATGTAGTTTTAATAATTCAATGAATTATTAATTTGATGAATGCCATGATTTAATTAGGAACATGTTCCTAATCAGAATGCAATTATGGACTAAATTGTAATGAAAGAACTTGAATTCATATGCACACAAAAGTAGTGGACTAAAGTGGAATACACTAAACTCGATCATGTAGTATTGATTGATCTATACGATTATGCCACAATCCATAATTGCTTGCAATTAGCTGCAACCCTTTCATTGCTCACTGATGATGCTGCAGTCTATAACTGCTCATTGATGCTGATGCAATCTATAATTGCTTACAAATTAACTATAATCCTTTCATTGCTTGCCTTTGATGTAACTGCAATCCATAACTGCTTGCTAATTTTTATCTTTGGTTATTTGAGTTAAATGCTTTGAATTCTTTATGCTAACTAATTTTAATTCCATTGTGCACTTCCTTTTGGTTTTATAATTCTTGCAGACTTGTTGAAGTTAGTTTCAACCATGATGAATGTATAAAATTACATTATAATATTGACAATTTATAAGAAAATTCATCATTTTATCATGAGATAGCATGCACTTAACGAATCTCACTATTTTTTATTTTCATGACTATCACTCATTTGCCATTTGCAAAGGTCAGAGGCATCGTTAACCATCTTATGTTGAGAGTGTATCTTTTGCTAAGTGAAGAGCTTATTTCCACACCTAATTTTAGGGAGAATTTGCTAAACAAAACTTATGAAAATTAAGCATAAAAATATTAAATTCGAAGTATCAAAATAGTCTTTGAATTATTTTTGTGCTTTTCTTCCTTATCCAAGTATTCCCTTGCCTTTCTCATATTACTTAGCATGGATACCGTTAGAAAGGTCATTTGGATACTCATACTCTTATAGAGCATTGGAGTAAATAAAGCAAGTTTTTTTTAACTTGGGTCCTCTTTTAGTATTCCCCTGCCTTTCTTGTATTACTCAATGTGGATACCGCCAGAGGTTCACGTTGATACTCTTGCTCATTTTTGGGCATTAGAGTACATTATGCTTGCTCTTATTCTAATTCTCCTCTTAGTGTTCCCTCACCTTTCTCATATTACTCAGTGTGGATACCGTTGATGGATTTGTACTCATACTCATTTATGAGCATTGGAGTAGATTATATGCACATTTATTATTCAAAAGACTAAAATGGCACTTTGAAATTTAACCATTTTATACTGCAAGTCCATAGATTTTGTCTTTGCATATTCTTCCCCTAGTTTAAGTGTAAAGTAAGCATTAGATTGATTAGAGTTTTAGAAACTTTCAGCATAGAACTGCCAATAAGACATTTGAATTCTGCAAGGCTAATAAAAGAGAGCCACTAAAATCAAAGGTCATGAGATAAGTTTTCACACATGATATCATGAAGTGGATGAATTTACTCTCAATTTTATAAATTTTCTTTTAATTTGTACTTTACTAAAAAATCAAAATAGATAGAGTTATACTACTTCCCTTTGCCATTTGTCTAGCTATTTATCACACAGAGTGAGATTTTGACGAGTGATTGGCATTTGCTATCCTAGTCATTCTTATTGATATATCGATTCCTTTCCTCTTTTTTGTTCTCTTTTATTTTCCCTGCACAAAATACCATTAGTTAGTATGGTTTATTTATAAGTGAAGAAATTTTGTCAAAATGCAATGCTATTCTTTTGCATTCTTCCCTTTTTGATTGTGGTGATGATGTCTCAGATCACAGGGTCATGATATTCTACCATTGAGGTTGTAGCTTTATTTTGTTGATGCTATGATAAAGGGCTCCATTCCTCTTCCCAATGTTTCCTGCAAAAGAAAAGATTTGGGAGTTAGAGGTTTTTATTTCACTATCAAGGAAGTCTTTAAAGTGCATTCGTCTCAAGTTTTGAGTGCATTCTTTCCTTTTTAGGGCCGAGCACATGTATCATTGACATGTTGGACCTTCTCATCATTATACTCCACACCCTCTTAAGATCACCAGGATGATACTTCTTGGTAATGTTACTCCTTTTATTTTCATTCCTTCAAATGCTTTACCTGTGGATACTCTGACTATTTTCCTGCACTTTTACAACACTAATCTTGAATGTTAGTAGCAAAGTGTTTGGAAAATCTTAACTAGGCTCAAAGACAAGTATTTCACAATAAATGTATACAAGTGTGTGCATGTTATCCATAACATGCATGATCCTAATAGGTCTTCTGTTTAGAGCAAAGCTATGTTCACAGCTTGCAGTGTGAGAACGAGGTGCCTCATTAACAGCTTGTAGGTTCAAGCACTTGATGCTTCATTGTTTGTACTTCTAATGTTTAAGCTCCTAGTATAGCCTATCAGACAAATAACCAGGCTAGCGAGTGGGGTCAATGGCTTTACACTGGAGTTCATGATTAACCAATGCACTATTGAACTTTTCTTTTTGTTATTGCTTCTACTGTATGATAACTGTTATATTTGTATGCTTGTAGTATGCTCCTTTCTGCCCTGAGATCGTTTTCACTAACTTTGAAGTTCTACTGTTGTATTTACCATTTTTCCTCTAACTTATCTCAGAGTTACATTTTTCCCCCAGCTTCATTTTGAATTCATCCTAGCAATCACCTTCTTTATGTGCACAAGAGACTCAGTTTGGTCATTATTGTTGTTAGTCCTTTGTCTTACTAACCCTATTAGCTACAATCTCATGTATTTAAGATGCATAGGAGTGGGCAAACTGATTGAAATGAGTTCTGGATTATGAAATCAACTAGACTTTCACTTCGAAGAATTCTTGAGTAGAATATGAGGCTTGATGCTGATGCAATAATTGATGAAAGTTACAATGTATGGGTTGAAAAGCAAGTTATTAAGCCACCTGAATTCTCAAGGTATAAAAAGACGCTAGGCTTATAAGGAAAATTTTAAAAGAGGTAGAAAAAAGAAAATGTAACTAAAATAGTGATCTCATAGCTTTGAGTTAGCTTTCATCATGTATTGTTTTCCGTTTAGATACTTATGTTGTATGATAAAGACCAATATGCAATGTTTGAAAAAAAATTTAAAATTCAATTTTAATCATTAATTAGGGCAAAAATGAGAGCATTCATTACATCACATGATATAACTCCTATTATCAGTCAGTCATAAATTTTCCTCTCTAATTTTTACCTTACTATTCTTTTTCTCTTTTTTTTGTTCTTTCTTTTTTTTTTCTCACATTTCCTATCTTCAGAAGTTACATCATGTGACATATGTATGTTCTTCGAATTTGCATTTATGCCCATGCTAAATGACTCTAATTGAATTGAATTTATGTCAAACATATTGATCTAAATTATAATGCACAGAACTATCAGGATTACATAAGTAAGCATGATCAGAATTTATATCATTGATCAGTAGAAACTAAAATTTTTTTCAATGAGAAATTTTATTTCCTATTCTAAATGCTAGCGATGCTGAGTCTCATAATGGTTTTCCTTGAGGTGGTTGACATAACAACTCTTTAACAGCAGCACTACCTATCCTCTCAACTACCAGCTTCATCACTTCCTATTTGTTGTCCTTCACCAGATTCTCCACAATCTGCTCCTTAAAGATCTCAAACCCAAGGACATCTGCTTTAGCAACACTAATTGATTCCTTGGCTACCATATAGTATTTGCCTTCCCCTAACTTGATGAAGTTCTGACTCAAAGGTCCAACTTTTGCAAAAAATTTCCTCTTTTCTGCATTGAATCTCTTCCTTGCCCTTCTACCTTTTGGCTTTGCTTCCCTTATAAAACCCAATCCTGTTGTGTCATCCTGAGTTTTGAATTCTAGGAATTCTAGACTTCCTTATTCATTCTTCCTCAGTCCTTGTCCAAGCCGATAATTCATGTTCTCCATCATTTTTTCTACTCTCAAATCCATTTCAGTCCCATCAAATATCCTAGTAATCTAGAAACTAGGGGGTGCACACACTTGTTTTTGTTTATCCAATATGGATGCTACAGCAGCATTGGTCCCAGCTTCTATAGTCACAACTTCTCCTTCATAAGGGAATTTAATCTTTTGATGCACAGTTGAGGGTACTCCTCCCAAGGCATGGAACTATGGCTATCCCAATAATAAGGCATAAGTGACTAGAATGTCCAGCACGGTGAACTTAATGGTTAATTCCATAGGTCCTATTTTAATCAGAGCTTGGAATGTCCCCTCCACATTCCTAGTGTTTTCATCATAAGCTTTGATTATGAGGTTTGAAACCATCAAGTCATCTACTTTCAAACCCAAATTAGGCAAGATCTTTAACGGGCATACATTTATAGTTGAACCATCATCTACCATTACAAAGTTGGTTCTCTTCCCTTTTACTTCAGTTAGGATAGATAATGCTTGTTATGGTTTCTTCCCTCCAAAGGCAAGTCATAATCTGAGAATGTTATCAGCCCATGTTTCTTTTCTGTCACCTTTGCTACTATAGTCTCTGGAGTAATGGCTGTTTCAATATTCATGTTCGATAGAGCTTTGACAAGAGCCCTTCTATGGCTGCCTAAATGCATCAGTAGTTCCTAAATGCTGACATTTGCCTTAGCCTTCTTCAGTTGTTCCAAAATCATATCCTCTTTCTGTTCTTTTTCTATCTCTGCATCTTCTATTTCTTCTCTTTCTATTACTCTTTTTGTTTTCTTTTCTACTGCTTTATAATTCTTCCCACTTCTAGTGACATGATTCATTTTAGGATCATCACTCTAGACATTGAAACTACCTAGGCTTTCCTCATCAAAGTTATACTAGATGTCAATAACTCCAATGATTTGGTCTCTTTTCCCATCCTTCCACACTTCCATTGAACATGTTTCCTTCCCTTTCAGATCTCTCATATTAAGCTTGCCTAAGTGTTAATTCAGCAAATCTTTAACTCCTTCTTGAGACTGTTTAGGAATTTTAGACTTTTCTTTTATCGGCTTATCATCAAACTCATCTCCCCAACCTGAAGGCTCAATTGATTCAATAGGGCTATCAGCAGAGGGTGGTTTCGAATAGAATACTCTATAATCAAACTTGCCTAAGGGCTAGTCCAGTAAATCTTCCACTCTTCTTTTTGGCTATCCAAAAGGTTCTCCATTGGGTATAGAGTTAAGGTCCTCAAAGGAGCTTAGCACCTCTTCTTTGCTAACCCTTGAGTTGTTCATCATGGTGGCTGGTGGAGGAACATTTCAGTAGTTTGGGAAAGGGTTATTTCTGGTGTTTGAGTTAGAGTTGGATTTTTTAGGGTTGGTGATTTTTTCAGAGTCTATCAGGTTTTGGATCTCATGTTTTAGGTGAATACAATTGTCTATAAGATGGCCAGCAGCTTGATGGAATTTATAGTAATTGTTAAGGTCAAAACTAAGGACATTTGGGTTTGGTGGCTTAGAAAAGGTTAAGGGTTAGAGTAGGCCTTTTTAGATTAGCCTCTCTAGGACTTTAGAGAGTAATTGGTTGAAGTTAGAGAACCTTCGAGGTTGCTGAACTGCGTGCACCTCCATAATCTGGCTAGTGCTCCCCTATTATATGCCCCTAGTTGAGTAATTTTAGGCTACTGTGCCTCTAGAACTCTTCTTTTTCTCATTCTCTATCTCTTCAACTTGTAGACCATCATCATATAGCTCTATGAAGGTCTTTGGGTTCATCATTTATGGCCTTTCGACTAAATTAGGTGATACATTGTGAACAATCATCCTAACTTAATCATTTTCAACTAGTTTATTTTTCATCAGTCCTGCCTTATTCATGATTCTGGTGAGGAAATCAGAAAAGGATTCATTGGGTTTCTGCTTAGTCAACTCCAAATCCCTAATTGACACTTCCAATTGAGTGTTATAATCATATTGTTTCAAGAATGTTGTACATAGTTCCTTCCAATCAGCCCTAACAAACTTTTCTAACCCATGGTACCAGTTTACAGCCATTCCTTCCAATGATAGTGCAAACAACCTAGCAACTACTGAAAATGGTGCTTTAGTAGTGCTCATGGTTATTGTGTATTATCTCAAATGAATTCTAGGGTATCCTCTCCCATCAAATTTCTACAATTAAGGCATTTTGAATTTTTCAGGCAACTTGTCACCCTTCATTTGCAACATATCATCAAAGTTAAAAGAATATCCTATTCCTTGTCCTCTAATCAGCTCTTCCATCTTGGACATTTTCTGAGTCAGTGCTTGCATCTACTTGGACTTAAGGTCTTGAACCAATTCAAGTGATTCTCTCTTCGCCTTCTCCACCATGTAGTTTTCAATGTCTTCCATTCTCACATTAGTAGTAGGCACATTTCTAGGAGTAGGTTGCCCCCCAACATTGTTAGTAGTAGGCGGAGGAGCTATAACAACAGGTGGAGCTCCTACAGTAGGTGGTTGTTCAACAGTAGCAGTAGGTGGTTGTTCAACAATAGTAACAGGTGGTTGTTTAACAACAGTAGCAAGTGGTTATTCAACAACAGTAGCAGGTGGTTATTCAACAACAGGTTGCACTAGTCTGGCCAATGCCTGTCTCAGTTCATCTTGCATTATAGCTCTTATGTCATCTATTAAAGCTCCCTTAATGTCTTCTAGGGTCCACATCTCTAATTATTGTTCCATTTTAGTCTATTCAGTCTAAGTTGGTTCAACTTCTAGGTATAATGGATTAATTAGACTCTTCTCTAGTTCTTGAAGGATCTCTTGAGCTATTGACTTAGGGCTTAGATCTGTTATATTTAATCTGCCACCTCTTCATCCTCAAACATGAGAAAACCTAGATGAATCTATGATGGCTACAAAACAAGGTGTTAGTATGATGCATGGATTGTATGTATGCATGTATGTATGGTGCACGTGCTATGCAACAAGTACCAAGCAAGCACTTAGCAAGTAGCAAGTATTAATAAGAAATCAATAAGTAACATGCAAGCATAAGCCTTCCAACCTTATTTCTCCCACACACATATTCAATGGTGAGTTTCTTTTCCTATGATTTTTGGTCTTGGCCTTCATATCAACAGGGGATATTAAGAGTCGACACGCATGCTAAATCTCTTTTAAAAGAAAAAGCACATAAGCAACATTTTTAAATATAAAGGTCTAGCCTAATCCTTATTAGCTTGAACGAGCTTCAAAGGTATAGGCCTGGGCTTTTATAAATAGAAATACCTCATGGAAATTCAAACAAACAAGCACTTTGGATGAAGATCCTAGGGGAAGTAACTAGGCCATTATATGTGGTTAGGGTCTGGTGAAAAGTTAGGGTTCCCTTAGCAAGATGCTCTCCATTATGGACTTTGAGTTACAGGCCAAGGTCAAAGGGGCCCAGCATCCTTTACCAACTTGAGAGAAGATTACCCCCCTTAGGGACTTAGGTTATAGACTCTAGTCAGATGAGCCCAGTAATCTCTCTTGAATAGAGTTAAGGCTAAGAGTGATGGTTAGCCAATTTACAACTCCATGAAGCTAGTGGAATCATGGAATCATAAACCAACGCCATCGATTTAGTAGGGACATACATAATGAATGCAAGAAGGAAATAATAATCGATAAAATAATTCTAAAGAACACAAGTAGAATCAGTATCTCTTATGCCCAGTGGAGTCACCACTATAGACGACAGGGTTTAGAGAGCGTCCAAGATTTTAGCAACTATGAAACTGTTTAAGCTCAAGGCCTTAGAGAACACACTAACCACTATCACAAAGACATGGCATGGAGATGAGGAGTCACCACCCAGGGTAATAACTGGGACAATTTGATTGGTGGTACTCGATTCTCTAAAAGAAAATTAGCACCATAACCAGGAGATTCTAGATACGGAATACTAACTTCTCTTAGTCTCGTATTCATTTAGAATAATTTTATAAATGATTATTTCATCCTCTACTTACATACAATTTTATTAAACCCTAATTAACATCCATCTACCTAAAAAGGCAACAAGTCAATAAAATTATAAGTAAAAATGCCCTAAGTCTAAACTATGTTAATTTTATTAAATAAGTTAGCTAAATCTACATTTTATTTACAAGTGAAATAAAATAAAAGTGGGCCTACATTTTATTAATTAATGAGCCTAAATCTATTTTTTAGTCTTTCTAAAATATGGGCTTAAGTCTATTCAATTTTGAAGAAAAAAATTAAATTAGTGAGCCTAAGTCTAACTTGGTTTTATTTTAAGTAAAATGTGGGCCTAGGTCTATTTATTTTAAAAGAAATAAATTTAAGTGGGCTGAGCTAAGTCTAAACAAGTTTTAATTAACTAGGTGGGCCTAAAATCTAATTAACCTAATGGGCCTAAGTTGATTTTAATTATTTAAAGTCCTAAACCATTTTTAAGCTTTTTTATTTAGTGGGTTAGACCTAAACGTGGGCTTAGGGCCCAAAAACAAACATAAAAAGCCCAAAAAATATAAAAAAACATAACAAAATCAAATCAAACACACATTCACATATGATTTCTAAAAAACCTAATTTAATTACATACAAACCCTAATTAACCAAAACCAACATTATTTTTAATTAATTTTTACCTAATTGAACCTAATTACTAATTAATTTTAAAGTGCAAAAATTTAAATCTTTCAATATTCCCACTACTGGGGCTATTACAAACTACGCACAAAATTAAAATTAATAATTATAGACCCGTGAATTAAAAATAAACTACACATGATACCAAAATGCAGAATAAAAATTAAAATCCTAAAAACTATTATTAAAACAGTACAGGTTCATCCATGGCATTCCACGGACCTTCTGTTCAATTAAACACAGACGGTATCCTTCTCCTCAATCCACATACAAACATCAAAACAAAAAAACAAAAAAGCAATCAAATTAGTAGTGAAATTAAATAATAAAATAATTAACAAAATGAATAAAAATCACAGAAGAGAAGAAAGAAAAAAAATGAATGATGTGCATATGCCCTTTTTTGGCCCCTTATATTAGGATTTTCCCTGTTGAAATTGACTCTGTGTTGATTTGATTATGGATTGGGACTACAAAAATTGTTGTATCATCTTCATCAAATGAACTACAAAAATTAGGGTTTTTAAAGAACAGAGGAAATCAAAGTTTTTTTTCTATCTTCCGTCTTTGTAAAAAAAATCCTCCCCTAAAAATCTCCTAGCCAAGCCTCTTCATGCACACATACAGACTCTACTTTTAAATGCAGATTTTGCGCATACAAAACTTCCTCCAAAGAAGGAACGGACTGATGATCAGATGGCATTTATTTTTTATTTTAAAATAAACCTTCTACGTTTAAAAAAAAACTTATTAAATAATCATAAAGATAAAATTTGAATTTTTAACCAATTAAAATCTTGAAAGAATCGATAAAAAATAAGAAAAAATACACAAAAAATAAAAAAAAAAGACATTATTTTTAATTAATTTTTACCTAATTGAACCTAATTAATAATTAATTTTAAAGTGCAGAAATTTAAATCTGTCAATGTTCCTACTACTAGGGCTATTACAAACTATGCAAAAAATTAAAATTAATAATTATACACCCGTGAATTAAAAATAAACTACATATGATACCAAAATGCAGAATAAAAATTAAAATCCTAAAAACTATTATTAAAACAGTACAGGTTCATCCATGACATTCTACGGACCTTCTGTTCAATTAAACATAGGCGGTATCCTCCTCCTCAATCCACATACAAACATCAAAACAAAAAAACAAAAAAGCAATCAAATTAGTAGTGAAATTAAATAATAAAAAAATTAACAAAATGAATAAAAATCACAGAAGAGAAGAAAGAAAAAAAATGAATGATGTGCATATGCCCTTTTTTGGCCCCTTATATTAGGATTTTCCCTATTGAAATTGACTCTGTGTTGATTTGATTATGGATTGGGACTACAAAAATCGTTGTATCATCTTCATCAAATGAACTGCAAAAATTAGGATTTTTAAAGAACAGAGGAAATCAAAGTTTTTTTTCTATCTTCCGTCTTTGTAAAAAAAATCCTCCCCTAAAAGTCTCCTAGCCAAGCCTCTTCATGCACGCATACAGACTCTACTTTTAAATGCAGAGTCTGCGCATACAAAACTTCCTCCAAAAAAGGAACGGACTGATGATCAGATGGCATTTATTTTTTATTTTAAAACAAACCTTCTACGTTTAAAAAAAACCTTATTAAATAATCATAAAGATAAAATTTGAATTTTTAACCAATTAAAACCTTGAAAGAATCGATAAAAAATAAGAAAAAATATGCAAAAAATAAAAAAAAGACTTATTACGCATCGGCACTGTGCAATGCCGACTGGCATTGTATAATGTCGATTTGCATTGTCTAATGCCGGTCGGCATTACACCAATGCCAATCCTAAAATTTTTTTACTTTTAATTACTAAAAGACCCCTGAAAAAATGACATATTTGTAATCAAACCCTAAAAAAAATGTTGCAATTTAGTCCTTAAAGTCTAGAAAATCAACAACTAACTTCAATTTTTGAATGAATTTCATCATAGGGGCTTACGTCGTAATTATGCACAATTGCATCCTAAAATTGGGTGCTTACAGTTGCCCCCCTTTGTCGATGTTTGCTTAACAAATTGTGGCAAAGCAATAGAAGCACACAATTTTGAAAGAAAAAAATTAGGACACTCAATTGTATCCTAAGTGATAGATTAACGCTCAATTTGTTAAGCAAGGTGTAGTGTTTGATAAGTCACACTATATTTCCTATGGAACGTCTAGTGGACTTTATGCAAATGAGTTTTGCTATATTCCTTGTGGGACGTTTAGCGATGATAAGTTGAAAACTTGCTATAGTTCCCGTGGAATGTCTAGCAATGATGAATTTCATTATATTCCCTGTGGGACGTCTAACGATGCACACTATATTCCCTGTGGGACATCTAGTATAGATGAATTGAAATTTGCTATAGTTCCTATGGAACATCTAGCAATGATGAATTTTTTTATATTCCCTATGGGACGTCTAGTATAGATGAATTAAAATTTGCTATAGTTCCTATGGAACGTCTAGCAATGATGAATTTTTTTATATTCCCTATGGGACGTTTAACGATGCACACTATATTCCTTATGGGATGTCTAGTGTAGTTGAATTGAATTTCATTATATTCCCTGTGGGATGTCTAACGATGCACACTATATTCCTTATGGGACGTCTAATGTAGTTGAATTGAATTTCGTTATATTCCCTATGGGATGTCTAATGATGCACACTATATTCCATGTGGGACATCTAACGATGCACACTATATTCCCTGTGGGACATCTAATGTAATTGAATTGAATTTTGTTATATTCCCTGTGGGATGTCTAACGATGCACACTATATTCCCTATGGGACATCTAGTGTAATTGAATTGAAAATCTTGCTATAGTTCCTATGGAACATCTAGTAATGAAGAATTTCGTTATATTCCCTATGGGATGTCTAACGATGCTCACTATATTCCCTATTGGATGTCTAGTGATGTTGAATTGAAAATCTTGCTGTAGTTCCTGTGGAACATCTAGCAATGATGAATTTGAAAGTTTATGTTATAACTGTTATGCAGTACATAACATAATGAAGGTTATAACTACTGTGTAACATATAACATAATCATTTGGAATTCATATCATAGTTATTGTGCAGCATATGAATCCTTTAATTGAAATCATGCATGTAAAATGCAAAAAAAAAAAAAGAATTATGTAATCTTGTTTTGTATTATATACTTGATAGAAAATTCAGAATCACAGATTGGTTATGCAGTTTTAATAATTCAATGAATTATTAATTTGATGAATGTCACGATTTAATTAGGAATGTATTCCTAATCAGAATGCAATTATGGACTAAATTGCGATGAAAGAATTTGAATTCATATGCACACTAAAATGGAATACACTACACCCGATCATGTAGTGTTGATTGATCTATATGATTACACCACAATCCATAATTGCTCATGATTAGCTGTAACCCTTTCATTGCTCACTGATGATGCTACAGTCCATAACTGCTCGCGATTAGCTGCAATCTATAATTGCTTACTGATGATGCTGCAGTCCATAACTGCTCATGATTAACTGCAATTTATAATTGCTTGCTGATGATGCTGCAGTCCATAACTGCTTGCTGATTTTTATCTTTCGCTGTTTGAGTCAAATGCTTTAAATTTTTTGTGACGACTAATTTTAATTCCATTATGCACTTCCTTTTGGTTTTATAATTCCTGCAAACATATTGAAGTTAGTTTCAATTATGATGAATGCATAAAAGTACATTATAATGTTAACAATTTATGAGAAAATTCATCCTTTTATCATGAGATAGCATGCACTTAACGAATCTCACTATTTTTAATTTTTATGACTGTCACTTATTTGCCATTTGCAAAGGTCAGAGGCATTGTTAACCATCTTATGTTAAGAGTATAGCATTTACCAAGTGAAGAGCTTACTTCCACACCTAATTTTAGGGAGAATTTGCTAAACAAAACTTATGGAAATTAAGCATAAAAAAGATTGAATTTGGAGTATCAAAACAATCTTTGAATTATTTTTGTGCTTTTCTTCCTTATCCAAGTATTCCTCCGCCTTTCTCATATTACTTAGTGTGGATACCATTGGAAAGGTCATTTGGATACTCATACTCTTATAGAGCATTAGAGTAAATAGAGTAAGTTTTTTTTTTAACAGGGGTCCTCTTTTAGTATTCCCCCCTTTTTTAGTATTCCCCCGCCTTTCTTGTATTACTCAGCGTGGGTACCGCCAGAGGTTCACATTAATACTCTTGCTCATTTTTGGGCATTGGAGTACATTATACTTGGTCTTATTATGATTCTCCTCTTAGTGTTCCCCTGCCTTTCTCGTATTACTCAGCGTGGATACCGTTCAGAGATTTGTACTCGTACTCATTTCTGAGCATTGGAGTAGATTATATGCACATTTATTATTCAAAAGACTAAAATGACACTTTAAAATTCAACCAATTTATACTGCAAATCCATAGATTTTGTCTTTGAACATTCTTCCCCTCATTTGGGTGTAAAGTAAGCATTAGATTAATTAGAGTTTTAGAAACTCTCAGTATAGAACTGTCAATAAGACATTTGAATTCTGCATGGCTAATAAAAGAAAGCCACTAAAATCAAAGGTCATGAGATAAGTTATCGCATATGATATCATGAAGTGGATGAATTTACTCTCAAATTTATAAATTTTCTTTGTACTTAACTGTAGAAACAAAATAGATAGAGTTATACTACTTCCCTTTGGTATTTGTTAGGGTATTTGTCACATAGAGTGAGATTTTGATAAGTGATTGGCATTTGCTATCCTGGTCATTCTTATTGATGTATCAGTTCCTTTCCCATTCTTCATTCTTTTGTTGTTTCCTTACACAAAATACTATAAGTTAGTATAGTCTTTTTGCAAGTGAAGAAATTTTGTCAAAATGCAATGTCATTCTTTTGCATTCTTCCTTTTTTTATTGTGGTGATGATGTCTCTAGTTATAGGGTCACGATGTTCTGCCATCGAAGTTATGGCTTTCTTTTGTCAATGCTATGGTAGAGGTCTCCATTATTCCTCTTCCTAACATTTCCTATAAAAGAGAAGATTTATAAGTTAGAGATTTTTATTTCATAATCAAAGAATTTTTCAAAGTGCATTTATCCCAAGTTTTAAGTGCATTCTTCCTTTTTAATCATGATGTCTCTAATTGCAAGGTCGTGATATTCTACCATTGAGGTTGTGGCTTTAGGCTGAATATTGATGCTATGGTAAAGGGCCTTATTCCTCTTCCTAACATTTCTTGCCAAAGAAAAGATTTGGAAGTTAGAGGTTTTTATTTCACCATCAAAGAAGTCTTCAGAGTGCATTCGTCTCTCAAGTTTTGAGTGCATTCTTCCCTTTTTAGGGCCGAGCACATGTATCGCTGACATGTTCGACCTTCTCGTTACCATATTCCACACCCTACAATGGTCTAACTGTTATGGAGAGATATTCTAAATGATGCTCTCGATGAGACTATAGAGATGGATACTGAATTTGAGGAGCTTGAAAGTCTTATCCAGCCTTTTGCGGTCACCAGGATGATGCTTCTTGGTAATGTTACTCCTTTTATATTCATTCCTTCAGATGCTTTACCTGTGAATACTCTAACTACTTTCCTGCACTTTTACAACACTAATCTTGAATGTTAGTAGCAAAGTGTTTGGACAATCTTAATTAGGCTCAAAGACTTTATTATGCAAAAAAAGTATTTCACAACAAATGTATGCAAGTGTATGCATGTTATGCATAACATGCATGATCCTAATAAGTCTTTTATTTGGAGCAAGGCTATGTTTATAGCTTGGAGTGTGAGAACGAGGTGCCTCATCAACAGCTTATAGTTTTGAGCACTTGATGCTTCATTGTTGGTGCTTCTGATGTTTGAGCTTCTGATATAGTTTATCAAACAAATAACCAGGCTAGTGAGTGGGGTCCATGGCTTTACATTAGAGCTCATGATTGATCGATGCACTATTGAACTTTTCTTTTTGTAACTGCTTCTGCTATATAATAACTATTATATTTGCATGCTTGTAGTATACTCCTTTCTGCCCTGAGATTGTTTTCACTAACTTTGAAGTTCTACTGTTGTATTTACCATTTTGCCCCTAACTTGTCCTGGAGTTACATTTTGCCCCCAACTTCATTTTGAATTCATCCTAGCAATCACTTTCTTCATGTGTATAAGAGATTTAGTTTGGTCATTTATTATTGTTGGCCCTTTGTCTTACTAACCCTATTTGCTGCAATCTCATGTATTGAAGATGCATAGGAGTGGGTGAACTGATTGAAGCAAATTTTGGATGATGAAATCAATTGGACTTGCACTTTGAAGAATTCTGGAGTAGAATATGAGGCTTGATGTTGATGCAATAATTGATAGTTACAATGTATGGATTGAAAAGCAAGTTACCAAGCCACCTAAATTCTCAAGGTATAAGGGGATGCTAGGCTTACAAGGAAAATTATAAAAGAGGTGGCAAAAAGAAAATGTAACTAAAATAGTGATCTTATAGCTCTAATTTAGCTTTCATCATGTATTGTTTTTCAATTTAGATACTTATGCGGTATGATAAAGACCAATATGCGATGTTTGAAAAAAAATTTAAAATTCAATTTTAATCATTCATTAGGGCAAAAATGAGAACATTCATTACATCACATGATATAACTCATGTTTTCAGTCAGTCATGAATTTTCCTCTCTAATTTTTACCTTACCGTTCTCTTTTTTTTATTTTTTTTCCTCTTTTTTATTCTCTCTTTCTTCTTTCCTTTTTTATTTTTTTCTCACATTTCCTATCTTTAAAAGTCACATTATATGATATAAGGATGTTCTTTAAATTTGCATTTGTGCCCATGCTGAATGAATCTAATTGAATTGAATTTATGTCAAACAAGCAAATGCAATCAATGCCATAATGCACAGTACCATTAGGATGTACATTACATAAGTAAGCATGGTCAGAACTTATATCATCAATCACTAGAAACTAAAATTTTATTCAATGAGACAATGAGAAATTTTATTTCCTATTCTAGATGTTAGCGATGCTAAGTCTCATAGTGGTTGTCCTTGAGGTGGTTAATATAACAACTCTTTAACAACAGTACTACCCATCCTCTCAGCTGTTAGCTTCATCACTTCCTCTTTGTTGTCCTTTATTAGATTCTCCACAATCTGCTCCTTGAAGATCTCAAACCTAGGGACATCTGCTCCAGCAACACTGACTGATTCCTTAGCTCTCAGATAGTATTTGCCTTCCCCTGACCTGATGAAGTTTTGACTCAAAGGACCAACTTTTGTATAAAGCTTCCTCTTTTCTGCATTGAAGCTCTTCCTTGCCCTTCTACCATTTGGCTTTGCTTCCCCTGTAAAACCCAATCCTATTGTGTCATCTTTATTTTTGAATCTTGGGAATTGTCCTTATTCATTCTTTCCCAATCCTCATCCAAACTAGTAATTCATGTTCTCTATCATTTTTGCTACTCTCGGATCCATTTCAATCCCATTAAATATCCCAACAATCTAGAAACCAGGGGGTGCACACACTTGTTTCTGTTTATCCAATATGGATGCTACAATAACATTAGTCCTAGCTTCTATGGTCACAACTTCTCCTTCATAAGGGAATTTTATCTTTTGATGCACAGTTAAGTGTACCCCTCCTAAGGCATGGAACCACTGCCTTCCTAACAGTAAGGCATAGGTAATAGGGATGTCCAGTACAATGAACTCAATGGTTGATTCCACAGGTCCTGTTTTAACCAAAGCTTGGAATGTCCCCTCCACATTCCTAGTGCTATCATCATAAGCTATGATTATGAGGTTTGAATCTATTAAGTCTTCAGCTTTCAAACCTAAGTTAGGTAAGATCTTTAGCGGGCATACATTTATAGCTGAACCATCATCCACCATTACAAAGTTAGTTCTCTTCCCTTTTACTTCAATTGGGATAAATAATGCCTTATTATGGTTTCTTGCCTCTAAAGGCAGGTCATCATCTAAGAATGTTATCAGCCCATTTTTCGTTTCTATTACCTTTGCTACCATAGCCTCAAGCGTAGTTGCCATTTCAATGCTCATATTCGACAAAGCTTTAACCAGAGCCCTTCTGTGACTACCTAAATGCATCAATAATTCCCAGATGCTCACACTCGCTTTAGCCTTCTTGAGTTGTTCTAAAATTATATCCTCCTTATGTTCTTCCTTTACTTTTACATTTTCTGCATCTTCTCTTTCTATTACACTTTCTGTTTTCTTTTCTGCTACTTTATAATTCTTCCCTCTTCCAGTGACATGATTCACTTTAGGATAATCACTCTAAACATTAAAACTGCCTAAGCTTTCCTCATCAGAGTTATACCAGCTGTCAATAACTCCAATGGTTCGGTCTTTTTTCCCATCCTTCCACACTTCCATTGTGCATGTTTCTTTTCCTTTCAACTCCCTCAACTTGTCCATATGTTGGCTTAACAACTCTTCCACTTCTTTTTGGGACATTTCTGGGGTTAAGAATTCATCTTCTTCAAACTCATCACCCCATCCTGTCGGCACAATCGATTCAATGGGAATGTCAGCAGAAGTGGGTTTATAATAAAACACTATGTAATTGAACTTGCCCGAAGGTTGTCCCAATAGATCTTCAACTCCTCTTAGAGACTGCTTAAGATTTTTAGGCTTTTCTTTTACTAGCTTATCATCAAACTCATCTCCCCAACCTGAGGGCTCAATTAATTCAATAGGGATATCAGTAGAGGGTGGTTTTGAGTAAAAATAATCTGTAATCAAACTTGCCTGAGGGCTGGCCCAGTAAATCTTCCACTCCTCTCTGTGGCTGTCCAAAAGGTTCTCCATAAGGTTTAGGTACTCAAAGGATCTTAGAACTTCTTCCTCACTAACTCTTGAGTTGATCATCATGGTGGTTGGTGGTAGAACATTTTGGTAGTTTGGGAAAGGGTTGTTTTTGGTGTTTGGGTTAGAGTTGGATTTTTTAGGGTCGGTGATTTTTTCAAAGTCAATCAAGTTTTGGATCTCATATTTTAGGCAGATACAATTGTCTGTGGGATGGCTAGTAGCTTGGTGGAATTTACAGTAACTGTTGGGGTCAAAACCAGGGATATTTAGGTTTGGCTTAGAAAAGGTTAAAGGTTTGAGTAGGTCTTTTTAGATTAGCCTCTCTAGGAGTTTGGAGAGTGGTTGGTTAAAGTTGGAGAACTTTCGGGGTTGCTGAACTGCACGCACCTCCATAATCCAGCTAGTGCTCCCCTGTTGTGTGCCCCCAGTTGAGTAATTTCGGGTTCTTGTGCTTCTAGCAGTTTTCTGTTTCTCATTCTCTATCTCTTCAGCTTGTAGACCATCATCATATAGATCTATGAAGGTCTTTGGGTTCATCATTTGTAGTCTTTTGACCAAATTAGGTGATACATTACAAACAATCATCCTAACTTGATCCTTTTCAACTAGTTTACTTTTCATCAGTCCTACTTTATTCATGAATCTGATGAGGAAATCATAAAAGGACTCATTTAGTTTTTGCTTAGTCAACTCCAAATCCCTAATAGACACTTCCAATCGTGTGTTATAATTATATTGTTTTAAGAATGCAGTAGATAGTTCCTTCCAATCAACCCTAACAGACTTTTCTAACCCATGGTACCAGTTCACAGCCATTCCTTCCAATGACAATAGAAACAACCTAGTAACTACTGTTAATGGTGCTTTAGTAGTGCTCATGGTTGTTGTGTAATGGCTCAAATGAATTCTAGGATCTCCTCTCCCATCAAACTTCTGTAGTTGAGGCATTTTGAATTTTTTAGGCAGCTTATCTCCCTCCATTTGCAGCATGTCATCAAAGTCAAAAGAATATCCCATTCCTTGTCCTCTAATAAGCTCTTCCATCTTGGACATTTTCTTAGTCAATGCTTGCATCTGCTTAAACTCAAGGTCTCGAACCAATTCAAGTGATTCTCTCTTTGCCTTTTCTACCATGTAGTTTTCAATGTCCTCCATTCTCATATCAGTAGCAGGCACATTTCTAGGGGTAGGTTGCCCCCCAGCATTGTTAGTAGTAGGTGGAGGAGCTACAGCAATAGGTGGAGCTCCTACAATAGGTGGCTGTTCAACAGTAGCAGCAGGTGGTTGTTCAATAACAAGTTGTATAAGTCCGGCCAGGACCTTTCCTAGTTCATCTTGATAATAGCTTTTATGTCATACATCAAAGCTCCCTTAATATCCTCTAAGGTCCACATCTTTGGTTGTTGTTCCATTTTAGTCTATTCAATATGAGCTGGTTCAGCTTCTAGGAATAGTGGGTTAATTGGACTCCCCTCTAATCTCTTCAGTCTGTGAAGAATGCCTTGAGCTATAGACTCCGGACTTAAATCAACTCTGGTCAATCTGCCACCTCTTCATCCCCAGACATGGGAAGACCCAAATGAATCTATGATGGCTACAAAACAAGGTATTATTATGATGCATGGACTATATGTATGCATGTATGCATGATGCATGTGTTTATGCAACAAATAGTAGGCAAGCACTTAGCAAATAGTCAATGGTGAGTTTCTTTTCCTAGGATTTTTAGTCTTGGCCTTCATATCAATAGGGGATATTTAGAGCTGACGCGCATGCCAAATCTCTTTTAAAAGATAAAAGCATAGAAACAACATTTCTAAATATAAAGGTCTAGCCTAATCCTTATAAGCCTGAATGAGCTTCAAAAGGTATAGGCCTAGGCTTTTATAAATAGAAATACCTTATGGTAATTCAAACAAACAAGCACTTTGGGTAAAAATCCTAAGGGAAGTAACTAGGCCATTATATGTGCTTAGGGTCTGGTGAAAAGTTAAGGTTCCTTTAGCAATATGCTCTCCATTATGGACTTTGAGTTACAGGCCAAGGTCAGAGGGGCCCAACATCCTTTACCAACTCGAGAGAAGATTACCCCCCTTAGGGACTTAGGTTACAGACTTTGGTCAGATGAGCCCGGTAATCTCTCTTGAACCGAGTTAAGGCTAAGAGTGATGGTTAGCCAATCTATAACTCTATGAAGCTAGTGGAATCATTAAATCATAAACCAACGCCATCGATTTAGTAGGGACATGCAAAATGAATGCAAGAATGAAATAATAATCAATAAAACAATTATAAAGAACACAAGTAGAATCAGTATCTCTTATCCCCAATGGAGTCACCACTGTGGACGGCAAGGTTTAGCGCGCATCCAAGATTTTAGGAACCGCAACACTACTTAGGCTCAGGGCCTCAGAGAACACACTAACCACTATCACAAAGACATGGCGTGGAGATGAGGAGTCGCCACCCAGGGTAATAACTGGGACAATTTGATTGGTGGTACTCGGTTCTCTAAAAGAAAATTAGCACCACAACCAGGAGATTCTGGATACATAATACTAACTTCTCTTAGTCTCGTGTTCATTTATAATAATTTTATAAATGATTATTTCATCCTCTAATTACATGCAATTTTATTAAACCCTAATTAACATCCATCTACCCAAAAAGGCAACAAGTTAATAAAATTACAAGTAAAAATGCACTCAAGATCATGTTATCCCTAAGTCTAAACTATGTTAATTTTTTTAAATAAGTTAACTAAATCTACATTTTATTTACAAGTGAAATAGAATAAAAATGGGCCTACATTTTATTAATTAATGAGCCTAAATCTATTTTTTAGTCTTTCAAAGATATGGGCTTAAATCTATTCAATTTTAAAGAAAAAAATTAAATTAGTGGGCCTAAGTCTAACTTGGTTTTATTTTAAGTAAAATGTGGGCCTAGGTCTATTTATTTTAAAAGAAATAAATTTAAGTGGGCTGAGCTAAGTCTAAACAAGTTTTAATTAACTAAATGGGCCTAAAATCTAATTAACCTAATGGGCCTAAGTTGATTTTAATTATTTAAAGTCCTAAACCATTTTTAAGCCTATTTATTTAGTGGGTTAGACCTAAACGTGGGCTTAAGGCCCAAAAACAAACATAAAAAGCCCAAAAAACATAACAAAATCAAATCAAACACACATTCACATATGATTTCTAAAAAACCTAATTTAATTACATACAAACCCTAATTAATGAAAATCACCATTAATTTTAATTAATTTTTACCCAATTGAACCTAATTACTAATTAATTTTAAAGTACGAAAATTTAAATCTTTCACTATTCCCACTACTGGAGCTATTACAAACTACGTACAAAATTAAAATTAATAATTATACACCCATGAATTAAAAATAAACTACACAGGATACCAAAATGCAAAATAAAAATTAAAATCCTAAGAACTATTATTAAAATAGTACAGGTTCATCCATGGCATTCCATGGACCTTCTGTTCAATTAAACACAGGTGGTATCCTCCTCCTCAATCCACATACGGACATCAAAACAAAAAAAAATAAAAAAGCAATCAAATTAGTAGTGAAATTAAATAATAAAACAATTAACAAAATGAATAAAAATCACAGAAGAGAAGAAATAAAAAAAAAATGAATGTTGTGCATATGCCCTTTTTCAGCCACTCAGATTAGGATTTTCATCGTTGAAATTAACTCAATGTTGATTTGATTATGGATTGGGACTAAAAAAATCATTATATCGTCTTCGTCAAATGAACTGTAAAAATTAGGGTTTTTAAAGAATAGAGGAAATCAAAGTTTTTTTTGTATCTTCTGTCTATGTAAAAAAAATCCTTCCCTAAAAATCTCTCAGCCAAGCCTCCTCACACACGCATGCAGACTCTGCTTTTAAATGCAAAGTCTGCGCGTACTGAACTTCCTCTAAAGTAGGAACGGACTAATGATCAGATAGCATTTATTTTTTATTTCAAAACAAACCTTCTGCATTTAAAAAAAACCTTATCAGATAATCATAAAGATAAAATTTGAATTTTTAACCAATTAAAACCTTGAAAAATTGATAAAAAATAAGAAAAAATACGCAAAAAAAAGACTTATTATGCGTCAGCACTGTGCAATGCCGACCGACACTGTATAATGTCGATCGACATTGTCTAATGCCGATCCAAAAATTTTTTTAAATTTAATTACCAAAAGACCCCTGAAAAAATGATGTATTTGTAATCAAACCCTAAAAAATGTTGCAATTTAGTCCTTAAAGTCCAAAAAATTGACAACTAACTTCAATTTTTGAATGAATTTCATCATAGGGGCTTATGTCGTAATTATGCACAATTGCATCCCGAAATTGGATGCTTACACTTAAGTCTATTTATTTTAAAAGGAATGAATTTAAGTGGGCTGAGCTAAATCTAAACAAGTTTTAATTAACTAAGTGGGCTTAAAATCTAATTAACCTAATGGGCCTAAGTTGATTTTAATCATTTAAAGCCCTAAACCATTTTTAAGCCTATTATTAAGTGGGTTACTAAACGTGGGCTTGGGGCCTAAAAGGATAAAAACATTAAAAAAAACAAGCCCAAAATAAATAAAACACAAAAAATGGATCAAACAAACATTATAGTGATTTTCTAGAAACCCTAAATTAATTACATGCAAACCTTAAATTTAGCTATGGCCATCATTGATTTTAATTGATTTTTACCCAATTGAACCTAGTTATTAATTGATTTTAAATGTAGAAAATTAAATCTTTTACTATTCCCACTAATGGGGCTATTACAAACTACATACAAAAATTAAAATAATTATACACCCATAAATTAAAATAACTACGTAGAACACATAAATGCAAAATAAAGATTAAAATCCTAAGAACTATTGAAAAAAAGTACAAGTTCTTCCGTGGCATTCCATGAATCTTCTATTCAATTCTTGGATATTAGACTGTTTCCTCCTCAATCCCCGCTCAGACATCAAAATAAAACACAAACGTAATCAGATTAGTAGTGAAATCAAATAATCAAAACAATAATAAAAAAATAAAAGAAAAATCATAAACATAAAATAATATAAAAGAGTGAAAAATGAAATAGAAAAAAAGAATAGAAAAAGAACACTGATGTTATGCAAATGCCCTTTTTGAGCCCCTCAGATTGGATTATTACCATTGAAATTGAAGTATTGTTGATTCTAGACTGGGATTTGATTGCTTTTGATTCTGCCTTTTTTTGCGCTCGCAGTCTCTCTATTTTTTTTATCTTTTTCTCAATGTGTGTGTGAGTTTCCAACCACTTCACGCACGTAGAATCTTTGCTTTTTAAAGTAGAGTCTGCGTATACTGACTTCCCAAGTTTGCAGGAAAGCTCATCTCTCCCAAAATAAACTGATAAGGATTTTGATTTTGAAAGTTGTGTACACGTTTTGAATGCATTTATCTTTTCATCAGATAATAATAATAATAAAATTAAATTTTCAATCAATCAAAACACTGAAAAAATCAACAAAAAATAAGAAAAAACACACGAAAAATCAAAAAAATGGGAATTTTACACGTTGGCATTACACAATGCCATTTAATGCCGACCCTAAAAATTTTATTTTAACTTTCAATTACCAAAAGACCCCTGAAAAATTGACTTATTTGCAATCAAATCCTAAAAAAATGTTGCAATTTAGTCCCTAAAGTCTAGTCAATCAATAACCAAGTTCAATTTTTGAATAAATTTCATCATAGGGGCTTACATCATAATTGTGCACAATTGCATCCCAAAATTGGGTGCTTACACATGCCTTTTAATATTTTTTTTATTTTTAATAGTGTAACTATCACGTCTATTCATGCATCAGAAGATAAGATGCTTTAGCTACTATAACGATAACTACTCAAGTTGTGTCCTTTTCTTTTACCTAGAATACCCTTAATGTTGCATGAGAGAGATGTAAGTAACCATAAGGGTAGTAATGGTCATTCTAGAACCTTTCGCTCCTCTTTAAAAAAGCTAATCCTTTTACTAGCCTCACTTTTGCTTTTCTGCTGCCCTTTTCTTTCTAGTTTTTCTTTCGAGTGTTTTCTACTCTCACTTCTTTTACATTTTCTATATACTTGTTTTCTTCCTTCTTCTTCTAGGTAAAGTCTCTTCCCCTTTTTATTTTTTTTATTTTAACTCAATAGGATCCATGGCTCCATGAGAGTAAGTAAAATATGATCTGTTTGAATCCAAAGTGGATAATGATATGTTAGCATGGTATAGGAGGATGTATGGCATTCCCCAAGAGTATGTGCTTCATACTTGATACCCTATATGCATATTCATATTCTATTAAAGGTTTTTTTTCCTATATCAAGGTAACTTGCAAACAAAGTGTCCAAATCAGATAGGAGAGTAATTCCTAATTAAGAAGACAATTAGTGTAATACCCTTATACTCGTTACACATGCACATGACATAGGCACATGCATATTAGTATGTATTAATGAAATCATTCACTATTAAATGTGTAAATTACATATTCATGATTTATTTTAGGGTTGATTTGAGTAAGAATTTATAATATTATATGAATTTACAATGTGTAAAGGGTAAATATTGGGCAACTTAGGACACAATTAGTGAGAGAGTGGGTGATTAGAAATTTAAAAAATTAAAGTGATAAAATATTAGATTTAATAAGTATAAATTATTATTATATGGAACTTGCTAGAAGACGTGTTAAATGGAATGAGAGAGGGAAGGACACCTCATAAGTAAAAAAAATTATTCATTTATGTTAAAAAGAAAACAAGGGAAAAGAAGGCTCCTTTAACTTCTTATCTCCATAACTAAATAGAAGAGAGAAGAGAAGGAGATGAAGTGAGAGGTGAGTTAGAGACATGTTTTAGGGAAAGAAAGAGGAAGCTTGGATAAAGGAATTGGAGGAGCAAAGTAAAACACTAAATGTAAATAATTTGAGTTTCCAAAAGAATTAAGGTAAGTATAAATAACTTCTAATTTATGTTCTAATTTATAAAGTGTAAAACATAAAAAATGATCTTTAATAGATTTTTTAAGTGCCTCAAAAATATTTTTTCAATTGGATAAGAATTTGATTAATTATATAAAAAATAATAGCATTGACTCTGTTTACACCACTACAGATTTTAATATGAATTCAAAAATGCACCTTGGTTTGTGGAATGATTATCTGTAGCTAAATTTTGGATATAGTTGAGTATCATATATCTAGTTTAAAATAAAAAAGAATCACATCATTTGAATGAGTATAATGAGAGTTATGGAAAAATTACCAAAATTGGTTCAAATTAGAAATTATGCAGAAAGTTGTAGTGAATAGATAAAGAAGTGTAGGAGTTTAAAAAAAAAGGGTTAAGGTATGAGTTTAAGTATTTAGGTAAACTAAATTTAAGATATAAGCTTGGGTAAATGAAAGAACATATGTGTATTTACCATGGCAAAGAATATGAGACAATAAATAAAAAGACCATAAAACTAAAATATGAGAAGCAAAAAAAAAAAAGCATGAGCATATACATTAAAGTATATTTGAACATGTTATAATAGTAGAATATGAATTAATTATAGGCTAAGTACAAGGTGGATATAGGCAAGGAGAAGATCAAGCTTAACCTAGAGACCAAAAAGCTTCAAAGAGGTAAGTATAATCTTGTCCTGTTATTAGATTAATAAGTGAATGAGTTTGAGTAATGAATGTGAATGGTGAAATGAATTTACTATGATTTAACTATCAATCATATATTGGATTCTTGAGAATTTAATTATTTGAGATATGATTCTTGAGTTAAAAAGGATGAATTTATATGTTAAATTGTCTACCATTTTGTTATGACAATGGAACACATATAAGTAAGGAAATGTTATTTAAGTGTTCATGAGCATGAGCATGTGCATATGACTAAGAAAGGAGTTGTGACCTTATTGATGAACAATGCAATCATAGGATTTAAGACCTTATAAGGTCTCTCATATGAAAATTCACAAGATATGATCTTTATGATCATATATTTCGCAAGAATAGCTAGCCAGTAAATTTCATAGAAAAAGCGTCAAACTGTCACAAAGGGTCATAATGCAATCTCACAAGAAAATCTGCATTCACATGTTCATTTGATAGGAGGATATATATATATATATATATATATATATATATATATATATATATATATATATATATATATATCACTTCATAGTATCAGAGCCTGGGGAGGTTGAGTGATTTGTACAGGAATTTTTTGCATGTTACTATGATGTCTACAGGGTAGTTTTTACAGCGAGTCATTTGGTCACGAGTGGTCCTGATAGTAAGACCCAGAGAGGCTATAAAACTTTTGGTTTAGCTTATGATGTTGTAGTTGTAAAAACTATTTTTGTAGCCATCCCTTTACCATGAATCCAATTTTTGGAAGAACCACTTCTTCTTCTTCTTCCTTTACTTCCTCTTCTGCTAAAGCTCTAGAGAACATAGTTAATAGTGATGAAATCACCTTTGAAGACTTTGATAAATGCATAGATTACTTTAAGCTCATAGACTATAAGAAAGTTCATGTCTACAAAACTCATAAACTTAATCTCTTCAAATCTAACTATGTTATAAAGACTAAAGAAAGAGATATCAAGCTTTCTAAATCTCAGGATTACATAAAGTTACTTTCTCCTACTTCCTTAGATAAATATAAAGAAAAAGGTTTCAGATATATCAATATAGGTCTTATTCAGGTCGGTATAAATCCTTTAGCTAGAGAAGTATGAACACGTCAATTTTTACTGCCCTTAAAGATATGAGATTCAAAAACTTCTAAGATTCTCTTCTAGGAACTGTAGAATCTAGTCTTTGCTTAGGTCCTATATCGTTTGACAGCTATCCTAATTTCACTATTTCTCTTAATGATGTTAATCTTTTAAAGTCTCTATTTTTACAAATCCAAACCCATAACTATATGATTGATGATGGATCCATACCAGTTGCACTTGTTTTTAAAGTTCATTATAAAGTTATGATATTTGCATTCTATACAAAAAGTCATTTTCATAGTAAAAAAGGAGAAACTCTTCTTCTACAAATAGATATAACTAAAGCTAATGTTGTAATTCCTAAACCCATCAAATGGAGCCAAGTTACACTTCCCTAAGAATGGATCTTAGAAGGAGCTACTAAACTTACAATCCAACAGGAAGAAACACCTACTCCCAACACTCAAATAAAGCATATCACCCAGTTCCAGGATGGTAGGGTAAAACTCTCATTTGATAAAACCTTTTCCAGCTCAAGATTCTCTTATGCATCTTCATTAGAATCTCTTAATCTAGGATGAGTTTCATAAATTCCTTCTATTATAAACCTTCCTTACCATGTTGAACCTCCAGGTACTCACCAAAAGGCTATACACTTACCTTAATAACCAGATCAAGCCAATCTCTATCCAGATCTACCACCAGTTATAAATCTACCATAAAACATCCCTGCTCGATATTCCACTTCTGACCTAACCTCCTCTTTTATCTAAAATATGGATTATAGTACAAATATAGCGAGAGTTATTTATATAGAACCCAAAAAAGAAGAAATCCCTTCTCCTCCTACTGCTTCAGCCATAACAGAAAATATGGCTCATGAATTATCTATTTTGTATAAAGAATTTACTCCTGATAAAACTCTTTTATATAAAGATTTTTATGCATCTCATAATAAAGAAAAAAGAAATTGGTTTTTCCAACATTTCTTAGAATAACGAAATGATCTTCAAAGCCAATTTTACAATTTTGTCCAACCACATAAGGTTAATATATTATTTTTTGAATGGTTTGAAATATATGCATCAAAAAATGATATTTCTTATCCTTTTAAATTTTTTAACCCTGTCACTATAAGAAAAAGGGTAACTATTTAGGAAGCATCAAATGGTCAACAAATAGAGTCTAAACATCCTCTTCTTAGGAACACTAAGATCTCTATCGATAATGAGACCATAGAAGCATGTCCCTATAAGAAACCATAGGATAGTGACTCCCAAAACCTGAAAATATAGTCTCCTAGAATAACTTTAGCAATGTCCATCTTCATAGCATAGGTAAACAGTTATCTAGACTTGAAAACCAGACCCATAAAGTTGTTAAGTCTTTCAACACTGTAGCCATGACTGATAAAAAAAACTCAAGAACCCCATGTTTAAACCTTATCAGATCTCTACTAGTGCACAAAAAGAAATTAGGAGTAACCACACTAAATTCTTACATGTAGTTAGGGAACAGCTCAGTAGGCTTGACCCTTCAAGTTCTAGAGACCCAATTGTCCCTGATACTCCTCTTTCTATTAGCCAAACTATTAGTATTCTTGATAAAGATATAGATTTCTCTTCTTTTGAAACTAATACTTTTCAACAAATATCCACTAAAATAGCTAAACTTCATTGGCCTTCTCCTTACCCTGATATACATAGACTAGACTTCCTGAACTTAAGTTAGATGGTCAACCCAATACTCTTGTATAGCCTAAGTTTAGTGCCAATTCTATCTATGAATGGAATATATATGGTATGTTTGAATATCAAATTCTTTATTCTCTTCAGCAAATGACCATGGCCTCCAATGCTTATAAAGCGCAAAAAGAAACCTCTAATAGATATGTTGCTGAGCTTATTATAGCTGGTTTTTCTGGCTAACTAAAAGGTTGTTGGGATTACCATCTTACAAAAGAACAACAATAAGAAATTCTTCACACTATCCAAATAGATGATGAAGGAATACCTATTCTTGACGAAATAGGAAACCCCATTCAGGATGTTGTTTCTACTTTTATCGTAACTATAACACTTCATTTTATAGGAGACTCTTCTCACCTTAAAGATAAAAATGCTGATCTTTTAACTAACCTTAGGTGCAAAAAGCTTAGTGACTTTCAATGGTATAGGTCAACCTTTCTTACTAGAGTTATGCTTAAGGAATATTCCAATCAACTCTTCTGGAAAGAAAATTTTTTTGATGTTCTACCTACCCTATTAGAAGAATGTGTTAGAAATACCATTAGATGTCATTTGGAACCCATATCATTCCTTACAACTAGCTTACCTATAATAAACTAATTAGTACTACTCAACGAGAAGGTCTTATAATCTATCATAACTTAAAACTTTAAAAGCGTCTTAAGAAAGAAATGAAAAAGACTAGACAAGAGCTAAGATCTTTCTATAAATAGTTTGATTATAGTATCACCCAAAATCCTTCATGTAAAGGATATTGTAGTAAGAAATCCTCAAACCCTTCATCTAGGAAATTTTCCTCTAAATATAAGAAATCCACCAAGAGAAAGGATAGGGAAGAAGCTTATTACAAAAACCCTACAGAAAGACTTCTAGGTAAAGCCAAGAAAACTAATCTTAAACATGTCACTTGCTTTAAGTGTGGCAAAACATGTTATATCTCTAAGTATTGTAAAGTTTCTAAAAAATTCTATGAGTTAGGATTAGAAGAAGCTACTCTTAATAGGCTTACAACTCTTCTTATAGATATGTCAAAGTCTAATTCTAAAAGTTTCCTAACTCCTCAGATTAATGAACTTGCTACTTCTTCTTCTCCTTCTTCTGATTCTAGTATAGATTCTGATATAGGAATAAAGCAACTCAATATCCTTATTAAAGAACATAATCTCATCCTTGATGTCATACAACACATAAATGACCTTGAGGTTCAAAAAAAATATCTCGAACAGCTTAAGCAATCTCTAAAAAAGGAGCCTGAACCTAAGGATACTGAGTTACCTTCCACTAGTTTAGGAATATGTAACCTGACTACCATTCTCAATAAGAAAAAGCTTAGTAAAAAGCCATTAGGTGATATCTAAGAACTTCAAGGAGAAATAAAAACCATAAATTCTGAAATAAAGCAATTAAAAGAAAAAAAGTAAAAAGATTCTAAGTTAATCCAATTCCTTGTCACTAAACTAGCTAAAGAGTCTAGTGATAGTGATGATGTTAAAGAATTAGAACCAAGATCCTTAACTAATCTTAATAAAGTACCCCATGATTTTCTCTATGCTTTAAATCGAATTACTTTAAGAAAATATCTTATAAAAATCACTATTGCTTTCGATAAAGATTTTCAACTAGATACCATTGCTCTTTTGACACTGGAGCTGACTTAAATTATATAAAAATTGGCATGGTTCCACATCATTTTCAAGAGCATACCATAGAAAAGCTTTCCTCTGTAAATAGTTCTAAAATGCATATAAATGGAAAAACAAAGGCTAGTATTTCTAATAATGGATTTCTTTAAAAACCTCCATTTCTTCTTATTTCTAATATAAGTTATATGGTGATTTTAGGGACACCTTTCATTAATTTGATAACTCCCTACTTAACTACCTATAACTCTATTGATTATAAAGATGAGAAAGTTCATATTTCTTTTCCTTTTTTGGTAAAACCCATAACCAGATCCTTGAACCTTATTAAAGCTCATTTTATCTATAAGAATGAAATCAATGCTTTAATTAAGGGAAAAGAAATAGACTTATATGATTTAAAGCAACATGTTCATTTTAAAAAAATTAAACAATAGTTAAAGTATGAACTAGTAAAATCCAAGATTTCTGATTTTCATGATATTGTGTTAAAAGAAGTATGTTTTGATTTACCAAACGCTTTTTGGAAAAAAAATAGCATATAGTTAATATGCCTTATAAGCCCGGGTTTGTGGAGAAAAATATTCCTACCAAGGCTAGACCAATTTAAATGAATGCTGAATTGGAAAAGCATTATAAGGAAGAAATCCAAGACCTCGAATCCAAGGGATTAATCTTTAAATCTCGGTCTTCATGGAGTTGTGCAGCTTTCTATGTCAATAAATCTTTTGAAATAGAGAGAGGCACTCCAAGGCTTGTTATCAATTATAAACCTCTAAATAAAGCTTTGAAATGGATTAGATACCGGTAGACGGCTAGGTTTAGTGCCCGTCCAAGATTTTAGCAACTGCAACACTATTTAAACTTTGGGCTCTAGAGAACATACTAGCCATTGTCATAAAGACATGGCATGGAGATGAGGAGTCACCACCCAGGCTAATAACTGGGACAAATCAAAAAGGTGGTACTTGATTCCCTAAAAGAAAGCTAGTACCACAACCCAGAGATTTTGGGTACAGAATACCAACTTCTTTCAGTCTTGTGTTCTTTTAGAATTACTTTATGAATTACTATATTATCCTCTATTTACATGCAATTTCATATAAACCCTTAAAAAAATCAACTCCAACGCAAACTAGTCATGAAAAATACAAGTAAACAATGCATTCATTTAAACATATAATCCCTAAGTTAGTTTAATCTACATTGATTTTAATTAAATGGGCTAAATCTACAAATTATGAAGTATTTAAATTAATGGCCCTAATTCTACATGTTTTAATTCTAAGGTGATCTCAAATCTGCAAATTATGAAAAAGGCTTAAATTAAATGGGCTAAGTCTAATTAATTAAGTTAAATTAGGTGGGTTTATGTCTAATTTACTAAATGGGTCTAAGTTACCTCTACCATAAATCTAATTAATTATGGGCCTAAAATGCATTTTAATTAATTAAACCTAAAAAAATCCTAAATTTATTTAAGTGGATTAGAATCTAATATGGACTTAAGGCCCAAAACATAAAAATAAATAAATAAAAAAGCCCAAAAACAGATAAAACATATCAAAATAATTAAATTAAAGATCAAACAACCAATTAATTATTCCTTCTAAAACCTTTAATTATAATTAACATGAAACCTACATTAATCTACTTCCTTCATTGATTTTAATGAATTACCCAATTGAAACCCTAATTTTACTAATCAATTAATCAACATAAATATGCAATCACACACATAATTCTACTATTCCCACTATTAGGGCTATTGCAATAATCTATTAAGAATAATAATGAAAATAATTAATAAACCTCAAAAATATAAATAAAAAAATTAAATAAAAAATATAAAAAAAAATCTAAAAATTAAATCTCACTACAAGGTCTTTTCCATGTCATTCCATGGACTTCTTATGAGTTTAGTCCTTCAAACATGATCATCATGTATTTTCCTCCATAAGCACCATAAAAAGAGAACAAAAATTATGATTAGTGAATAAATTATAATAATAATTTAAATAAAATTAAAACTCAACAAAATAAAATAAATAAATCAAGTAAAATAGAATAAAGAGAAGAAGATGCTTATGGATGATTTTAATGGAGTGCTCTTATATTTTGTAAAATCACCATTCTTGATAGGTCTTCGAATCTTGTTCTTCAAAACTCCTCCAAAGATCTTCAATTAATTAATTAAACAAAAGGAAATTTTGTAGAGAATGTTTTTATTTCAAAAAAATTCACAAAGGACAAGAGTCAAGAATGCCATTTTTAAAGAAAAATCAACCAAAAGCCAAAAGACAATTTGACATAGAGAAAATATCAAAGTAAACTGTGCATAAAAGTATTGCTTCTCCCTTATGTTCCCCTTCCTAGAAGCCAAAACACCTCCTTTTATAGTGAAACATCCCTTCAAACCCTATGTATAAATTGATTCCTAAAAGACTTCTATTTCCTTAAAAATATCAGATAAATATCAAAAATAATTTTAAGGAAATTTCAAACCAATCAAGATTCAAGAAAAAGATATTTTTATTTTCTGAAAAATCCAAAAACATACGTAATAGGTGTAATTCTCACTAAAATTGTGTGATTCTAATAGTGTAATTCTGACCAGAATTACATAATTCCAACCATTTTTTTACTTTTAATTATAAAAAGGTCCCTGAAAGAATTTAAGTTTTGCAATTAAGTCCTTAAAAATGTTGCAATTAGTCCTTGAAAACATTAAATCTTTCTTTGAAAATGCAATCAAACCTCTGAAGTTTCAAAGTTCAAGTATTAAAGACCTGTTCATGATATTTTCATCATTGAAGTCCTTTGTCGTATCCATAACACATCATCCTAAAATTGGGTGTCTACAATACCTTATTCCAAATAAAAAAATCTTTTTTAAAAACTCCATTTTGCATTTGTATTTTCAAAATTTGACATGAAATCTAGATTTTAGCAAATATAAATCCATAAAGATCATCATTATAAAACTGTTGTTACTGTCCCTTTTGGACAATATGAATGGAAAGTCATGCCATTTGGTTTGAAAAATGCATCATCAAAATTTCAGAGAATAATGAATGATATATTCAATCCTTATTCTGATTTTTGCATTGTTTACATTGATGACATGCTTATTTTCTCAAACACCATTGAACAACATTTCAAACATTTAAACACTTTTCTCTATATAGTTAGACAAAATGGTCTTGTGGTCTCTGCTAAAAAGATTTCTCTTTTCCATACTAAAGTCAGATTTTTAAGACATTATATTTGTTGTGGCACCATAGTTCCCATAGAAAGATCTTTAGAATTTGGCAAAAAATTCCCAAATAAGATTCTTAATAAAGTCCAGTTACAAAGGTTATTAGGAAGTCTAAATTATGTTTTAGATTTATGTCCTAATATTAATAGGATCACTAAACCTTTGCATGATAGGTTAAAGAAAAACCCTATCCCCTGGACTGATAAGCATACTAGAGTTGTTTAATACATAAAGAAACAAATCATCAAAATTCCTTATCTTCATCTAGCTGACCCAATTCTTCCTAAAATTGTTGAAATGATGCTAATGATGTAGGATATAGAGGTATTCTGAAACAAGTTTAATATGATAAAGAAGTAGTTGTTCAGTATGCTTCAGGGCACTAGAATAATACACAGAAAAACTACCCCACTATACAAAAAAGAAGTCCTTTCCATTGTCATGTGTATCTCTAAGTTTCAATTTGATTTACTTAACCAAAAGTTTTTGCTTTGTGTTTATTAAAAATCTACTAAAGAAATTTTGCAAAAAGATGTTTAAAATATTGCATCAAAATAGATTTTTGCAAGATGGCAAGCTATTTTAAGTATTTTTTATTTTGATATAGAATTTATTAAAGGAGATAAAAACTCTCCATTAGACTTCCTGACTAGAAAATTTTTACAGAACATATAAAGATGGTTCATAAAAAATAGAAAGATAAAGATAAAGTGGAAACTTATTATTTTTCTCCTCCCCTTTCTGCTAAAAAACCTATAAAGTTGTGGTTCGATATAGTTAACCAAGAACAAAATACGGCAGATTCTAATAAAGCATCTCAAATCCAACTATGGATTGATTCTACCTCCCAATCTCCTGAACTCCTCAAAGCTATACAAAATACTCTTCAGCCTCTAGCCATTATTTAGAATGACAGCAACAAAGGCATCTTAGGTAAGGCTCCTCAACCTATTTCTAAATTTGAGAAAGGAGATTCTTCTTCTCAAAAAACCCTTTCTTAAAATGATTTGGCTCCTATGACTACTCAAAGTAGCTCACATATTGTTTTATCTCAATCACAACTTTAATCTTTAGAATTTCTTATAAAAAATTCAATTCAAAACATCTTAACCATTAAAGATGGATTTTTCCATAAATATCCTTTTCTTACTATACAAAATCATTTTCCAACAAACTAGTTTTTTAAACCCTGGGATCTTTCTAAAACCTAGGAATTTTATCAAACAATTTTGGAATATAATGGTTCTATAGAGTTCAAATATTTTTACCATAAAAGATATACCCATCATTCTTATTCTACCTACAAAATTCTCTATGTTCTTCACCCTTCTGATTGGGGATAAGATCTTTCTAAACCAAAAGCCTTCCCTATCAACTTCAATTCAAAATTAGATTTTACTGCTCATTGTCCTACTATGATTATGAACAAACATGGTTTAATACTTTTCTTATCCAAAATTCTTTATATACCTATACATGGCTATTCTTCTTAAGTGATCATGCTGATATATCCACATTTCCAACATGGTTCACTCATTGGTGGCATAACTATAAACCTATCCCTTATATCCTCCCTCCTGATATTTGCTAAGGATATAATCTTTTCTCCACCCACTATAAACCATCTCCCCCTGAAAAGAAATTTTCCTCTCTTTGTCTATATTATTCCAAATTCTTTGTCCCTTAGGTTACTTAATGGTATTTTGACTTTTATATTCATAAAGATATTACTGTCCTCCAAATAAAATTTAAAATAAAATGGTGGACCTCTTATAAAGTTCCCTAAAAAATTTCCAAGTAAGCAATAATTGACTGGCCAAAACATCATGGATTTATTGGGTTCTCTCGTGCCCAAACTCAAGCCTAGTCTACCTTCTTGGCTTAAAAATCACATGACAATGCACTTCTTGCTGCTTCTAAAACAAAAGAAGAGTATTTTAAGATTATGTAGTAACTTATCCAGTCTGAAGACCCTTCTCCTTCATAGTCCCAGGCCTCTCAGGATTTAGAGCCCTTTGTTGATTTGGGTAATGACAACGAAGATTATTATTTTAGGATTCTTTCTCCTATAAAGCCTAAATTATAAATATTTTATTTCTAGCCAGATGGGTTGAAAATCCTTTTAGGACTGCCCATGCAAAAGTAAGGCCAATTGTAAAAAAAAAAAGTATTTTAATTATTTCTTTTTTTCCAAGCCATTATCTCAATCATTCACAATAGGATCTACTTGAACAACCATCAGGCAAATTTGAATTTTATGTCAAATATTCACCTCCACCTACTACCACAATCCCACTCTCTTTCATTCTACCATAAGGATGGGGTCTCGCATTCTTTTACCAAGACCTACTAGGGAGCCTTGTTCATAGAAGATAAGACAAACATAAGTAGAGGCATTTAATTGATGTCAGGATTCCATCTCCTCCACTTCCTGCTGTCTATGGCCCGTCTCCCCCTTGATTTGAGGACCTGCACCACCACCACCCCCCCCCCCCATTTCTCTATAAAAGAAGCCTCTCACCTTCTTGTAAAGATATACAAGTTTTTAAGAGAAAATTTTTTAGAAAAGATATAGCTCTCTCATTTGATATAGTTCTAAAATTTTTATCTCCAACAATATAATAGTTTTAATATTTTCCTTCCTCTGCTATTTTCTAGAAACAAAACATAATAGACCTTGTAACTTTCCTTTGCTTTTCTGGATATAGAACTTGAACTTTGTAACCTTCTTTTACTTGGAATATAAAGAAAAATCTTCTTCTACGTAAGTTTTATATAGATCTTTGAAGTTTATGTTTGTTTAATTTATTTTTTTAATAGCTTTCTTTACTTTCTACAATTCTCTTTAATTCTTTTATCTTCATTTCATATATAGTTTAAGTAGCAAAAAGCATGCTCTGTGCTTGCCTAAAAAATTAGGATTTTGCACATCAGAAACTCTGTGAAATCTCTGTTGCATCTTGATCCAGTAACCTCTGTGTCTAGCCTATGACTAAAGTGTGAGACTGACACTATGATCTTTCATTTTGCTTTCATTTATTTCATCATCTTTGCATTAATATACATAAACAGTACACCCTTAGATCTTAGGCACTTCTTAGTATCAGAGTCCAACTACATGTGTATGTGTGTGTGTGTGTATAATCTAAATTTATTTTCACATATTTATATATACATATGAGTCCAACTATGAGACTGATCATACTTATTGAGTTACAACTCACCAAATTGCGTCTAAAATTTTTAGTTATTTGAAGTAGGAACATAAGAAGCCTCAACGGAGATTTTAAGTTCTTTATGGAGTGCAGATCGACAGCCACTCTTTTAGCTCCCTCTCCTTGGGTCACATTTGTGTTTTTAGCATAAAATATCTTTTGCTAGGTTATTATAAGATATGCAATCTCATATCAAATATCATATGTAAAGTGGTTATGATAAATGTTGACATACTTGTGTAATTATATGATATGTGCATGTACATATGTCTTAATATTATATATGATGTGTGCTTAACTTGGAGAATCATAGGAACAAGTTATAGGTATTACACTTGGATAGGAAGAAATACTCTCCAAATAGGCATAAGACCTATATAAAAAAAAAGAATCTTATTCCTCTAAAGTTTAAGCATCATTATCATATAAATAGGACCCCATATCTTATATTCTTATTCATTATATTCTCTTATATTCATTGCTCTCTTTATCTCTCAAAACTCTCTCTCTCTCTACATTCTCTAATTTATGCATCAAAGGGTTTATGGGGATCCTCCCCACCTCTCACCTTACCCATTTATTAATTCCTTGCAAGGCTTAGACTCGGAGGTTCCAGAAACAAGTTATCAAGTGGCACCGTTTGTGGGGAACCTCTTAAGTTAAAAGCCATTAAGCATTTACTAAATACGACATTGGCATCATGACTTCCAATCCACCACCAACCTTAACTCTAGATACACAAATTAACTCATCAGCCCTCATTCCTTCAATTAACCTGTAAACACCCATTCAACCAATAATTTCATTAGCACCTTTCCAACACATTGGACCCTCATCACAAGCTCCACTTTGAGCGTACACTCCAACTAGTAATACCCAAGGATAGCCAACACTAGGTAATGACTTCCTTTATTATTCTCCTCTACAGTGTAATAATCAACCTATACCCTCTATACCTTTCCCAAGTTTGCTAAAAACTCCCGCCATAAACACACCAAACCTAAACACAGCAACCTAGATACTCAATCTATCCCCGTCAAGTAAATAAAAAATAATTCAAAACATTAAAACTCTTAATGCAATAATAGTTAAATGACTTGGTTCAAGGCAGTAATCTTAGAATATCTCATTCAAAGAATAATGTAGCAACACCAGTAATAGCTCCAATGTGCTTGGTAGAAGTAAAGAAGGTCATAAAGCCCTAGAAAGGGAATCTAGCACAATAATCCTAGCCTTAAATGACTCCAAAATAGCTCAAAAAGTTGAAGAGGCTATACAAAAAGCTCATACTAGACCTAGGAAGGAATATGAGTGTGTTCTAGAAGGACTGACACCCTTTGTTAGTAGAATAATCAAGATGAAGATCCTAACTAAGTTCAAAATGCCTTAGTTAAACCAGTTTGATGGAATCAAGGATCTAATTAACCATATATCCTCGCTCAAGACTCAAATGCTGCTTAAGAATGTAAATAATAAAATCATGTATAGAGTCTTTCCTAGTACACTCACAAAGAATGCTCAAAAAATGGTTCCACTGACTTCTTGAGAATTCTATTTCATCCTTCAAGGAATTAGCTAAGAAATTTTAGATTTAGTTTATCACCAATGTTCCCCCTACCAAAAACATTAATGACCTTCAGATGTGCATATAAGAGGCTACAAAGTCATTAAAAAGTTACTTAGATAGATTTAATAAGGTAGCTATACAAATTGAGAATTTAATTGATGAAGTAGCCATATAAGCCTTGAAGAATAGGACTTGGTTGAGGAAACTCAAAGACAAGATCATGACCAAAGAACTTGGCACCTTTATCGAGGTAATGGCTATGGCAATAAAGATAATAAAAATGGACAAATATAAGAGGATACACCAAGATGATGAGAAAACACCTATCAGAAAAGATGAAAGGTTAGAACCAAAAAGGACCATATTTCAACGATCAAACTTCATAAACCCAGTGGAAGGATTTAGAAGGGAAATAGAGAGGTACACACTACTAAACACCTCTAGATCCAAAATCCTCATATGGATAAAACATAGTGGGTTAGGTATAACACCAACTAGAAGACTGAGTCCAACCAAGAGAGCCATGCAAGATAAGAGGTTTTACTATCAATACCATCGGGACTATGGGCATGAGACTGAGGCATGTCGATAATTGAAGAATGCTATAGAAAATTTAATACAAAATGGAAAACTCAGCAACTTCACTGACATAATTAAAAGAAACTAAGAGCTAGATGATTAAGACAAAGTTAAGCCAAAGAAAAAGAAAACTTAGAATGAAGTAGTTGGAGTCATCAACATGACTATCAGAGGGGAAGAAATTAAAAGAAAGCTTAAGAGAACTCAGAAGGAAGAAGGCCCTACCTCTAAATTGAAATAAACCATTCTATTTGGTCCAAAAGATAGGAACACGTTTAATATCATCACAATGATGCCTTAGTAGTAAGTGCTTTCATCACAATTACTTAGTAAAAAGATTACTAATTGATGATAGAAGTGTTGTCAATATACTCTTTTGGAATGTTTATAAGGCAATGGGAGGTTCCATCATTGATTTGAAAGCTATCCAGAATCCCATTACAAGCTTTTACGATGGAATCACATAACCAATAGGACTGGTGGAGCTAATGTTAGAATTTGGTGACCAAGATACCAGAGATGTGAAAGCTGTTAAAGCTTTATTTAATGTGGTAGATCTTCCTCTCAAGTATGATGGCATTATAGGCTACCCAATTCTTTATGAAATTGATACAGCTATGAGCATCAACTATTTGACCATGAAGATTCCTTTAGAAGGCCAAGTCATAATAATTCATAGAGATCAGCATATAGCCAAACAATGCTATCAACTGGCTGCCAAATCCCAAATAAAGGCATTCCTATTAAAATCCTTAGAAATAGAGAAATAAGTAACCAATCCTCAGCTTATTGATCAGGTCCAAACTTTATAAATTGTTGAAGGAAAAATAGTCAAAATTGATAATACGCTTGATGACAAATTCAAAAGTGGAATAAGCAAGATCCTCATCAAACATTCAAGCAGCTTTGCCTCTAAAGCATATGAGATTGTTAGGGTAGATCCTTGGATTGCCTTGCATAGTTTGAACATCAAACTAGGAATTAAACCTATTGTTACAAAAAAAAAAAAGAATTTCGCATATGAGAGGAAAAAGATGATCACCAAGGAAACAAAGAAATTACTAAAAGTCAGATTCATAAAAAAAAAAAAAAAGTAACACATCTGGAATGGGTACCAAAAGTGGTGCTAGTTAAAAAGCCAAATAGGAAGTACAAAATGTGTATGGACTATACTGATCTCAATAAAGCATGCCCAAAAGATCGCTATCCATTACCAATAATAGATCAACTAGTAGACTCGACTGCTTCTCATAGCTTTATGGATGCTACTCAAGGGTACCATCAGATCCTAATGAAGAAGGAAGACCATGAGAAAACATCATTTATCACTCAAAAAGGCCTTTATTACTATAAGGTTATGCCCTTTGAATTAAAGAATGTTGGAGCAACAAAACAAAGGCTGATGAACCACGTGTTCCAAGATCAATTTAGGAAAAATGTAGAAGTATATATGGATGACATCATTGTTAAGTGCCAGCATGTAGAGCAGTACTCTGAGGATCTTGATCAAATCCTTCGAATACTAGATCAACACCAAATCAAGCTTAATCCAGAGAAGTGTGTATTTGGGGTAAAGGTAGGAAAATTATTGGGATTCATGATATCCCATAAAGAAATTGAAGCTAATCTAGAAAAGATGGAGGCTATACTTAAAATGAAAGCTCCAACATTATTAAATAAGCTCTAGAAGTTAAATGGTAGAATAACAGCTTTGGGGTGTTTCATCTCCTGCTTAGCCAAATGATATTTACCATTATTTCAAATCCTAAAAAACTTCAAGAAGTTTTTATGGAATGAAGAATGTCAATCTACCTTCAAAGACATCAAAAAGTTCCTATCTTCACCACCTCTACTCAACATGCCAATCCTTAGAGAGTTTTATACCTATATCTCTTTGTCGGTCATGAATCCATTGCATTAGTACTAATTAGAGAGGAAGGAAGCCAGTAGAATTCAATGTACTACATCAAAAAAATACTCAGAGGTTCATAAGTTCAGTATCCTAAACTGGATAAATTCATTATGACCATCGTACATACATCTAGGAAGCTCAATCATTATTTTCAAGCTCACTTAATCATTATAAGATCTAGCTTCCATTTAAGGAAAATGTTACAAAGACCTCAAACATCCAGTAGTTTGGTCTAATGGTTGATATTTCTCAGAGAATTTGATGTCAATTATGAACCTCAAAAGCAAATCCAAGCTCAAACCTTGGCAGATTTTGTACAAGAGATGATAATGGAAGACTTTGTTCATTCTGAATGCCCAAAGTGGAAGTTATATATAGATGGAGCCTCATCCATCTGAGGATTCTGTGTTGGAATCATTTTCAAAGGGCCAAACAAAGTCACAATCAGATATGCAGTTCAAATAAAATACAAAGCCACTAATAATTCAAATGAGTATAAGGCACTCATCACAGGACTAAAGTTAGCTATAAAAGTTAGAACCGAGCATCTCAAAATATATTCTGATTCATAATTAGTGGTTAACCAAATCAAAGGAACATACCAGATCAAGGAGCCAAACATCATCAAGTATGAAGAGAAAGTCAGACAACTCCTAAAGAAGCTCAAGCAAGATGGGGTACAATAGGAAATCATTCAAATTCCCAAAATTAAAAACTCAAATGAAAAATTACTAGCCAAATCAATAGTAGAAGATAACCAAACATTTAAAGAGTTTGAACTAACTGAGGAGTTGACAAAGCCAAGCACCAAGGAGGAAGAGATCATGGATATTCAAGAAGTTGTAGAATGGATGAAGCTAATCATTCAGTATCTTGAATATGGGGAACTCCCACAGGATAAGTTGAAGGCTTGAAAGTTAAAGATAAAGGTTGCACATTACTTTATCCAACTCTACAAAAGGTCCCTATCACATCCATGGTTTAAATACGTATCACTAGAGGAAGGAAATTATGTGCTTAGGGAATTACATTAAGGGATTTGTGGAGCTCATGAGTCATATCATTTGCTTATCAAAAAAGCATTGCTCCAAGGTTATTATTGGCCCACCATGTCTCGAGATGCTCAGAAACTGGTTCAAGAATGCCATAAGTGTCAACAGTTTGCTCACCTCAGCCATAAGCCTTTTAATATTCAACATCCAATCGAGGAGTCCTTAGCCTTTCATAGTAGAGGAATGGGTATCCTAGGTCCATTTCCTATTTCAAATTCTCAAAAGAAGTTATTAATTATGGCTATAAATCATTTCACTAAGTGGACAGTGGTTGAAGCTATCCCAACCATCATTAAAGCCTAGATTCAACACTTTTTCTGTAAGGAAATTATATGAAGATTTTTCATACCACACATCTTCATAATAGATAATGGGAAGCAACTTAACAATGAGAAAATCAAAAGGTTCTATTCTGATCTTAATATAAAGCTTTGATTTACTTGAGTAGCTCATCCACAAATAAATGGCTAGATAGAGGTCACCAATAGGATCATTATATAAGGTTTAAAGAAGAGAATAGATGAAAAGAAGGAAAACTAGGTTGAAGAACTCAACAATGTCATTTGTACATATAAAATAACACTTAGAGCCTCCATAAGAGAAATGCCTTCTAGATTGACTTATAGGATGGATGTTGTAATCCCAGTGGAAATTGGGTCATTAAATTACTAAGTAACTAGAGATCTAGATTAAGAGGTTAATAACATCAACACTCGGATATGCCTAGATCTACTTGAAGAAAAGAGAGAAGGAGCATCCATTATAGCAGAAGCTCAGAAGTAGAGGATCACTGAGTATTATAATAAACCTGTCCAACCAAGGTAGTTTAAGTTCAGAGATTGGGTACTCAAAAGGGCTGACATTGGCAAAGGCAGCTCTAGAATAGGCAAGCTCATACCTAATTGGAAAGGCCCATGCCAAGTCATTGAAAAATGACTAAGGGGGCATATAAGATCAAGGATGAACAAGGAAAAGGGCTGCCTTAATATTAGAACTTAGATAGTCTTCAAAAATACTATCAATAAATGTATTCAAAGTTTTGAGAAACAAATACTTCATCATTTATCATTATAAATATTGTATTACAAGAAAAAGAAGCAGAACTTTTAGCTAAGTAATTTACAAATATGCCTCAGTATTGAGAGGCTCAATCCCCACAACAGGGGCGAGATTCACATTTTTAAAATTTTAAGACTTATACAAGAAGGTTGGCTCAGAACTAGAAGCAATAGTGCCCAAAGAAGATTGCTCCCCAGCAGACCTCAGATCCTCCAGTTGCTCAAAAGATGATTTTTCACCACTAGACTTCTTTATAACTACCTTTAGATTCTTTGATCGCTTAGAAGATATTTACTCTAAGCAACTTCTTCAGCAACTATTTTGGCCAGATCAATTAGCATATTCTTTTCATGGTCAAAGAAGTCCAAATTAGGATGTTAAGTAAGTAGGACCCTCTAACATTAGAACTTTTAAGCCTTAAGAAACCCCGCAACCATCTTTGGATAATTTTTCTTGTCACTTTATTATAATTTCTCTACTTCCGTAAGTATTTTCTTTGAAGTTATAAATTAAGAGTCCTGCCCCTTAATCTTTGAAGTAAGCTAGACTTGATAATGTTCCAGGTTTAACCCTCTTCTGGCTTACCTCAGCCATAGATTTGGCCTTAGCATGCTTTGTCTAGAAAAGTTCCAATGCATTTTTCATTATTTCTACCTTTTTTCATAATCAATGGCTATCGTGCCAACCTCTGTCTCCTTCAAGTTGTATTGGCTCTTAAGGAAGTAGTAGTTGTCCTTGGCCAGCAACAAGGCCTAAGTCATATGAAAGAAAGGAAAGAGATCATAACCAAGAATGCTAGTATACATAAGCATAAGCAAATAAGGTAAAAGATAATTACCTCTAAAGAGTGTTCGATTATGGAGTTGAATAACTCCTCCTTACCCACATCCATCCACCACTAGATGTCTTTAGGGAGTCACAGAGACTCAACATATTGATTCCTAACTTAAGAATTTAGGATACTTAGAGGCTTCATTTTCTTTAAGATCCATTTTCTCATATCTGGCCATCCAAAAATTTTTAGACATTTGACAAACACCTCATCGCTCAGCTGAACATTCGAGTCCTCATTCTGGGACCATTTTTAAAAGTCTCTAATATTTCCTTCTAAGAAGGATTAACCATAGCTTTTCCTTTATCACTGGGTCTAATATCAACTAGGACCTCTGAAACACTTGGTTCCTAAGTAGATGGAGTCATCTGCACATCCTCTTGGGTCTTCAGCTTATCATCTAAAAGTGATATCCCGTCCATAAAGCTAAAAAAGTTAGCCATCTATAAATAAAAATAAAAGAATTAGAATATACCATCAAAAGATCAAGTACCTACCATCAGTAATTTCATCTCCAAGATAAACTCTCTAGATATATCTCTAAAAAAATCTCTAGTAAATCTCATTTTAAATATGCTTTCAGGATGAAGTATAGATGCCAGATCTATTTCCCCTTTAGGCAGTTATGAGGGGTGTGGTACCTTCTAGCATTCATTAACCTATAGGCATTGGATATCGACAAAGTCTAAAGGATGTTCAATCATAAAAAACATATACCTCTAGGACTTTTGAAAGTCCAAAAGTTTAATAAATAGACTCTAATGGGTAATAGTTTATAGTGAAAAGGTCAACTCCCCTTTCTTCTTATTCAAGCGATACATATATTAGAATATATTTAGACTAGTTACCTACCTTCCCTATGCATAAGCTCTAAATATCCTGTAAAAATCCTATAGTTATTAAGGTGTAGTTACCCCGATTCTATATTAACCTAAAGTTTCTTTGTACAGTATGAAGCACAAACTCTTGGGGAATGTCATACCTCCTCTTATACTATGATAACATCTCATTATCCACTTTGGATTCAAACATATCAAATTTTGCTCACTCTTGAGGAGCCATGGATCCTATTGAGTAGAAATAAAGAAAAAAATAAAAAGGGAAAGAGACTTCACCTAGAAGAAGAAGGAAGAAAGCAAGTCTACAGAAAACACAAAGGAAGCAAGAGCATAAAACACTTGAAAGAAAAACTAGCAAGAAAAAGGTAGTAGAAAAGTAAAAGTGAGGCTAGCAAAAGGATTTAATTATGTAAAGAGGAACAAAAAAATCTAGAATGTTCACTACTACCCTTATGGTTTCGTACATCTCTATCATATAGCATCAAGGGTATTGCAAGTAAAAGAAAAGCCCACTACTTGAGTAGTTATCATTATGGCAGCTAAAACATCTCATCTTCTAATGCACAAATAGATGTGATAGTTATATAATTCAAAATTTTAAAAAAAGAATATCAAAAGGTATGAAAATTGATAATCCTAATGCACGAGCATCTAAGTCTTGTATCTGAAGTTGGTACCCTTAAGTCACTTTGATAGTACTAAGGTTTGGCACTCAAGCTGCACCTCTAATGCATTGAGCATCTAAGTTCAATGACTAAAGTTGGCACCATTAGGACTTTAATAGTACTTAGGTAGCTCTTTTAATGCACTGAGCATCTAAGTCCAGTGATTGAAGCCAGCACCCTCAAGTCACTTTGATAGTATTGAGGCTTGGCACTGGGGTCGTGCTTCTAATGTACTAAGCATCTACATCCAATGACTAAAGTTGGCACCCTCAAGTCATTTTAATAGTATTGAGGTTCAACACTCGATTTGTGCTTCTAATGCATCGAGCATCTAAGTGTCATGATTAAAGCTAGCATCCTCAGGTCATTTCTATAGTACTAAGGTTTGGCACTTAGGTTGTGCTTCTAATGCACTAAGCATTAAACTTCAACAACTAAAGCTAGTCCTTAGGTTGTTTCCTATAATACTGAGGTTTGGAAGACTCAAGTTGCTTTTATATTATCGAGTATCTAAAACTCTAGTGACGGCTAGTTCTATCAAATTATATCTATAATACTGATGGGTTAACCCCTCAGGCCATTTTATAAACACCAAACAACTATAAGTCCAGATAACATCTTTATGCTCTAATGCTCAGACACTATAATCTTAAGACTCAATACCGAACATCATCCCTTTTTCATGATTGAGGCTGGCAACCTCAAATCACCCTGCTACATCAGAGGCAATTATGCATGTAGTCTCTCTTCCTACAGAAGAATCACTATTTTGAGTTATCCATTACCATGCATTTCTTATATCATGATACATTAGACATAAATATCCAAACATACTTTTGGGGGGGACTCTTGATACCCCATATACAAATTCCTATTCTACTAAAGGTTTATTTTCCTATGTATGGGTAACTTATAAATAAAGAATGTCCAAATCAAACAAGAAAAGAATTTCTAATTATAAAGACACTCAAATAGGAAGAAATACTCTACAAATAGGCACAAGACCTACATTAAAGAGGAATCCTATTCCTCTCAGGTTTGAGCATTACTATCCCTATAAATAGGACCTCATATCCCTTATTCTCATTCATTTTATTCTTTTATACTCATTACTCTCTTTATCTCTCAAAACTATCTCTCTCTACATTCTCTGACTTACTCATTAAAGGGTTTATGAGGATCCTCCCCACCTCTTACCTTGCCCATTTGTTGATTTCTCGAATGGCTTATACTCGAAGGTTTTGGAAATAAGCTATCAATAAGCTAATTGATTTAGAATTCATTCAGAGCCAAGGCAAGCATGGATGTACAACAAGTTATTTTTATAGGGTAATACAAGGATTATTTTTGGGTTAAAGATTCAAAATATAAAGCAAAATAAGGTCAAATTATTTTTTTAATCTAAACTACCCTATAATGAATTTTGTATCATTCAATTCCATTCAAGTAAAATTTTTGAATTTCAGACATCGCTTAAACAAAATCAACCCTTTACCAGTTGATTTCAATAAGTATTAGTGATAAAATTTTAATTTTAATAGAGTCCAATTGTAAAATATAATTATGTAAAATTTTAAAAAGATTTTTTTCAAAATTATTCTTTTGATGGGTCAAATGGTTTCATTTATAATAAGGTGACAAAACCATGTAGCCACAAATTTGTTAAAAGACTTAAAACAAATTATAAAAAAATAGATAATTTTTCCAAATTAGTGTTTTTCAATTTTGTATAATTATGCAAAAGTCAGTATGTAACACCTTTTTACTTGTCTGGAAAAATATAATCACGTAAACATGAAGAGAAAAAAATACAAGTAAAATGTGATGAACTATTGCATAAAATGGTTGAGAGGAAGTAATATACAAGTTCAAATTTGATTGTAATTGTGTAAGTTTTCATTACAAATATATCTAAAAAATTCCAATATGCATATGAGATATCATAGTTTTTTTTGGCTTTATTTGACAAAATACTTAAGTGCATGTTTTATTATATAGTACATTAGATATTACAATTGTTGCACATCAAATGTATTACAAAACTACAAGTAAACAAGTCATAACAGGTAATATAATAAAGAGTAGAGTATCGTTCCTATGAGAATTACCAATTAAACACTTATTAGTTCTAGTTTATTTTGTTTTGAGATTCCTAATTATGTTAAATAAAAGTAATGAATAAAACTAAATAACAAGCAAACTAGCAATTACTAACTACGTAATGGATAAAGGAAAATCAATTTACAAATAATGTTGTTAGGAGATTGAATACCACTTCATCATCAAGTTAATGAATAGACCCATTTAGATTACATTCAAATCTTAGGATTTGATTAATCATTAAACATTACCTCTCAAGTAATGTTTCACTTAACATGCATGAATCAATTAAAGCATAAACCATGGCTTAACTATTATTCTTACCATAAGAATGATTTAATAACAAACAAGTAAGACATTAAGCAAACCCAATGAGAATTGAATCAAGTTAAGCTCTCTTAAGTCATTCACCCATTCGACTTATGTTTATGGGTCTACTAAGGTTACCTTCTCTCAATGTATAACCTTAGACAAGAGCTATAATTGGCCATTTATAGCATTCAACAATCATAATAAATAAAATTAGCAAGATGATAAAAATAAGATCTAAACATTAACTTAAATGAAATGGGTTTCAAATCCTAATAACAAAAAGTAACTTAGCCACTCATGGCTTAATATTAAATATTCTATTCAAATACAACCCAAGAGAATATTAAAATTCATAGAGATGGAGTAAGAAAATTTTACTAAAAAGCTTCTAATGATCTTTAATGGTTTCTTTCTCTCTAAGCTTCCTTTTCTCCTATTTCTTCTTTCTCTTAGGTGTATTAGTTCTTGGCTCATGGAATTTAGATATTCCTCTAAAATTCATGGCTCTTGTCCTTTTATAACCCTTTCTAGAACATCCCTTCATATTCCCTAGATTTTCTCTTTTAAAACATACACCTCAGCATGTTCTATGCTAGAATCGAGCTACTCACAATCACTCATCAAGCTTCGATCATGATAGAAGGGCATCTAATGAAGGGGTAGCAATCGTTGTGTTATCATGATTACTATAAAACATTTAGGCTACCAGGACCCTGTGCTGGCATATTGCCCGCACTCACCATAGAACCTCAAGATTATATTTGCCTTATTTTACTTTGATCATCTTGTGATTACACACCAAGCCGCGACCATGATAGAACCTTTGCCTCTATTCTTCTTACTTTGATTATGCTCACTTTAACTTTAACCACCTCCAAGTTCTTCTTTTCCCTAAAAAATAAAACAAAACATAAAAGTATCCATTTCTATTAAATAAATTATACTAAATGCAACTTAAATCCTAGAAATGCATGCCAAAATGAGTCTTAAAACTATATGCAATTTAGAAACAATAGATACCTCCACACTTGAATCTTTATTTATCCTTAAGCAAACTCAAGAACAACACCCATCAATGCAATGAACAAAATCTATATTCAACATTCATCAAGCTCATATTATAATCTTCTTTTAATAATTAGCTTATAGATGTCATAAATAAAGTTAACAACTCAAGCTGAGAAATATAAATTACCAAATGAAGAGCATATTGTCCATTCAAATTCATGGTATCATGAATCAATATCTTAAGAAAAGTACAAATGAATGAAAAAAGCTCTAACTAAAGTGGCTCCTAATTTGGCATGCAAAAATTGCTTTTAATTCAACTCTCTCCCTTTTCATTTTCTTTTTAACCTTGTGTTATTCTTCTTTCTCTTAGTAGTTCCCTGTCTTTCTTAAACTACTCAATATGAACACCACTAAGAGGGTTATTTAAATACTTTTATTCTGTTTGTAATAGCATTGGAGTAAAAGGAATTAAACTTCCTAAGCCCATTTTTATTTTTTTTCCTTTTCTCCTTTTTTTTAGATAATGGGAGAGAGTATTTTAGGATAATTCCTTTCACATACAACTAAAAGATACCTTAAGAAGAAGTTTAATTCATTCACTATATTAATTCCTTAAAAAAAATCAACTCACAACATGATCAAATGAACAACAACATGCATTATATTGATTAAAAGCTTAAAAATTCTCAACTCAAATTATTATCAAAACTTAAAAAGAACTCAAAATAACCATTAATAGAAGATTAAGCAATATATGCTCAATAATACCATAAACATACACAAAGCTCAAAATAATGAAAATCGCATAAAAACTTCAAGCATCAAGCATTTAAATTGGGTTAAATCTTTATAAAAATGAAATGCAATGCATGTTATATACTCATGATTTGCTAAAATGCAAAATTGTCCCCCCCCCCCTCTTCCACTTGAATGACACATTGTCCTCAATGTGGTAGGTATCCTGCTTAAAAACGCAAAACAAAAATAAAATAAGCAAAAACATCCTCAAAAGATCAATAAAACACATAAAAAAAATAAATATAAACATGAAATTCTTAAATATAAAATTAAGCTAAAACTAAAACTAAAAATAAAAAAAATATGGAAAAGAAGTTTTACTCCTTATATTGTGGAGAATCCAGAGGTGGAGGAATAGTAGGTCTTTCAGGGGATGGTAAAGGAAGGTTATGTCCCATAGCCTTGAAATATTCTTAAAGTTTAAAGTGATGGTAATACATTTCTATCTCAATATCAATGAGCTTATCATTAAGGTCATTGTACCTATCGTCCACCATCTTCTCCAAATTATAAAATTTTGAGTCCATTTGTAACACTCCTCCTCTCTAGTTCCACTATATAACATCATATTATCGATGATGGTACTGTTAAAGATTAGCATTACCTAAACGACTAACCTCACTCTTCACTTAACATGATATCTTTTGGATTACATATGACATAATTATGTAACATAATAAATAACTCCCATAAAATTTACATGATGGGAAGTATCATTTAATTTCATAACTTAATACAAATATATACACGGATAGGGTATTTTATCACCTGAACATTAACATCTTTAATACAAATACTTAAGTCTGAGTTATATACAAATATAAGCAAAAATAATACATAAGATATACTTTGATAACCCTCTCTCTTAGAGTGTGTAAAATGTGCTTCATCCTTTAGCACATTGTAGGCCATAGCAGAACTCAACCCCTTTCTTAAGCTAAGCAAAGAGTGAATCAATCACAATCCAAGGGGAAATAGGCTAGGCCATATGCAAAATGACAAAAGTGGATCCCAACATGTCTAAACTCATATCCAGGTAAAAGAAACCTGAATTCCAATGCTAGTGTCATAAGTGACTCAGATAATGGTACATATAGAATCCATATACTCCTCTCTAACTACTAAAATGCACACATCCACCCCAATCGGCTTTACAAAAACTCTGAATGCAAACTCTACATCTATGTCATTACATATGACATACTTTAGCTTTGTCTCCAACTTAAAAACCTTGTAAGACATAGTGGTCCACTGCACCACCATCTTAAAGTCTATAGCTATACAAACTAATATATATAGCCTATACTAAAAAATATACAACAAAGCAAGTGTGAGTAATTTTGTAAGAAAATTACCTAGTGAGTAACTAAAGGAAAATATAACAAGAATATCAAAAATAGAATTGATCATGAATACAAAGATAATAACAATAGAAGAATTGCACAAAAATTAAAATTCATAACTCAAGGGATGAGTTGACATATTAAGCATCATTTTATTAATTGATATATTAAGCATCATTTTATTAATTGACAAATGTTGAAATATATATTTCTCTATTTTCTCAAGTTTTTACATAATATAGTTCTAAGCGTATTTTCATAAAATATTAATTCGAGCATAATACATAAAGTATAAAAATTTTGAGCATTAGAGCACAATTACTCATGTCTAGAAATATTTTACTTTTGACTTAACTATCACATACTAGACATGACATATAAATAAATTCACTGTACTTTCCAAAATACAATTTATAGTTATCTCCTTCTTAAAGTAAAATAATTGCATAGCTCCATCTCAAAGAAAATTAAATAATGGTTGTTTCTCAGAGTAAAATTAATTATAAAGTCAGTATATGATGTAAATAAAATAGACCTTGCGTATTTGGAAAGCTTAGATTTTGGGAAGAAATTCATATGAGTAATTACCCTTTAAGTTGCTCTAACTTGCAGGCTTGATTGAATCGAGAGGCCTATTATATATCAAACTGAAGTTGATTTAGAGCTCCACAATTGATGCTACACGATTCCCCCACAGCACTCCAACTTTATGCCCAAAATCTATCGTTTAAGGCCTCAAATTTCAGTTTGAAGTTTTGTATTTTTTTAGGTGTTTTATTGGGTTTTTTCCCTATTCTTTTAGGGTTTTTCCTAAATAGTCTTTATATGTTCTTTTGGAGTTGTGCTAAATAATTTTTTTTTGAATTGATAATTAAAGTTCTATTTTGTTCCAATTTTTGACATTCTTTTGAGAATTAACAAATGTTAATGCCTTTTTATTCTGGCACTCTTTTGAATTAACAGAGTAGAAGAATGTTGTTTGACGAACATTCGTGCCTGATTCAATGGCAAACAACATTTATCCCTTTTAACCTAGGCTTCCACTACGCCAGTATGCATACATAGTAACCATAAAAATTTGCCCTAAAGGCATTTAAATTTACACGTTGTCCCAAAGATAATTTCTTTTTATTATACAGTTGGCCAACACTAAAATTAGCTACTTATGGTAGACTTCGTATAGAAAAAAAAATGTATTTACACATATATAAATATGCCAAATAAGACTTGTCACAACCTTATGACAAAATTAGACATGACAGTTATAACATAAAAATATTATAATATACAAACTTCAAGAATTTTGCTTTAATTCTCTATCTATATCTCTGTTCATGTAACTTTAATATAATCTAATCTACATTTTACATCAATCCTTCCAATCACCTAATTTTTCTTACCTTAGTGATTGTTTGATCTACCCGAAACTCGACCAATTCAAAGCTGTTTGTTTTAAATTCTCTTTGCTGATCTAGCTCACTTTGATCTTTAACTTCCTAAGAAATTTGATTTTTGATTCTTGCTTCTAAAGGAGAAATAAAGAGTTGAGACTCATCTCCATTTACATGCAAGATGACTTGCCTCTTATTGTTTCACATTCTTCTCTTCTTTATGTAAAGAAGAGTTTCTTTTCTTTTCTTTCCTTTAACAAATGGCTAAGTGTAAGAAAAGACTTACTTGCATCTTGACACCTCATCAAATATACACCACAAAACCTTTATATATTCCTTTTTTTTACTATTATTATTATTTTTATTTGCAATGAGACATATGTCCATTTTCATGCAATTCACTTGACACCTCTTATACTCTTTGCAAATACACCCTTATTTCTTTCTTCCTACTCTAATTATACCCTTTTATTTCTTATAAATTAATCCCTTCCATTATCAATTCCATTAATTTGGGACTTAATTAATACTAATAAATCTTTAATTTAGCATGTCTGAGGATATGAATGTGACACCATTGTGGTGTTTAAATTTTCCAACTTTTAAGGACTTGACCCCATCCTGCATTGGAAGATTAAACTGCTATTGGTTGCTCTTCCTCTTCCTCTTCCTCTTCCTCCTCTTCATTATCATCATCAGGTTTGGGTAGATCTTATTTATTCATAACTGATCTTCTCAAGTGATATTACTTCTTAATTTTCGGATCCTTGAGCTCTCTTGAAGATGTGATTACTTCAACTCTAAAAAGCAAATCCCAATAGATCTTCTTAGTGAGTCAAAAAAAAAGGCATGAAAATGTAAAGCCAAACCTATCATAATGTGTCCTATTGAAACTGATGCCTTTATGCCTTAGCTACATGCCACAAAGTCTTAAAAATAAAGTAAGTGGAAGAAATTCATATGCATGTATGCATGAACTAAAGCATTAATAACTCTTAACTAGAAATTTTATTGCTTTTCATCTTTCCAAAAATGGCATGGCATATGAGTTTATGCATGATGATATAACTATGATATGTAAGTAAACCATTGGGAACATCACGAGCATCCCAAATTTCATCCCGAATAGAAATCTCTTACCAAAATTCTCTAGTTATATAGCTAGTCAGTGGCTCATATAAGCCTCCTCTTCTAAAACTGAACACCCTAAATATAGTCTCATAATCAATGGTATATGGCTTTCTTAAGAATCAATGTGCAAACATTTTATAGGAATCATCAATTACCTTAATAGTTGTGTAAAAATCTAATGTTAAATCCCTATAAATGTAATGATTTAAGTCAATGAATTTCTTCCACCCTAGCTACTCATAAAGTTCAAGGATCCTATCATTGAGTTTAATCATCTTTAAGGTTTCCATGTCTAATCCTTTAAGTATAACAAAATTTTTATGGATGAGTTTAATATACTTATCTCCTTCTTCACGAGAGAGATTTGGGAATGGTGCTCTATAATCATGGTACTAATATGCATGAAAGGTCATTATGAAGCAGAAACAGGTTGCAGCAATAAAGATTCTCTATCCATATCAATTTAGTCAAAGTGAAACCTGGAAATAATTAGAGGAAAAGTTTGACTCCAATTAACAAATTGTTTAATTTAAAGACTTATTCAAATTAAGTATTTATTTTGATTTTTACATATATCGAATTAATTTTAAAAAAATTAGTATACTTTGAATAATGGTATTTTAATTCAAAAAGATAAAAGATAATCATCATAGAATAAAAAAATTGCAAAGGAATGGACATGGCTAGCAAATCTATTTAAGTATTTTCTAAAATATTTAAATTAAGGTGAAAAATATATTTTTAAAATTGTACAACAAAGATAATTTTAATTAATATAAAGTTGGTTGCAAAAACAAAAAAAGTGAACCTTTACTATGACTGAGGTTTTTGGGTGTCCCTAAAAGTGCAATAAGTGTGAATCGATGTCCTTAAAAAAAGTGTCAATTAGTTTAGATATTCAAATGTGAAGAGTAAAATTTGTAACTCGTGCCTTTTTACTCTTCCCGTGGCAAGAAATTAACCAATTCCACCTAAAAAGATTGGGGGTTTTGGGCCCTGGTATCAATGTGACATCTTTGGGCAACATGCATAGTGGGATTACAATATGTTTTCACCTTCGGTTTTGGACACATCTGAACTACTTGTCCAAAACTTTGATAATTGCCAAACCAATCGAATTGATCACAAATGTAAACTGAACTAATTCTAATTGATATTAATTATAATTCAATTTTATTATATTTTAGAACTAAACATAACCAAATTAATTAACCAAACTCTAATTTCATAATATTAATTATTAATCAAAAAGAAACCGAACCAAGCTAAACATTACATTTTTTTAATAATGTTGATAAAAATAGTGCAATTAGGTTAAAAACAATTGCAGTGCTTATGAAGTGTGTATCTCACATCAGTCTATCAAGAGTCAAACCATTTATATTCTGTCAATTTTTTGGTTTCCGAACAAGCTTAGAGTAACATGGATTCTTCGTGGTAAATATTATATGAAAGAAATATTAGGAGATTTATAATAGAAAAAATTCCATATTAATTTAATCAAAACATTTCTCAAATGGTAATAATTTTTATATTTATAAATAAGGAAAAAAATTAACACCAACTGTTGGAATTAACTAAATAGTAGAGGTTGTTCACGCTAAAATGATAAATCGTAGTTTATATAGTCACGTTAAATTAATTTTTAATAGACTTTTATTGTTCTCTTTTATACTATCTAGTGCAATCATATTTAGTCAAAATTCACTAAAAAAAATTCACTAAATGCAAGGGCAACGAAGTTAATGTCAAAATCATGATTGCTAGAAGATAGCCATCAAAATATGCAAGATTTTGAAGGTAATAAATTCTAAATATTTTGATACATAAAATCAGCAATATAGAATCATTTTTCCTTAATAGTAGTAATCAATACCATTAACATAGGTGAAAAACCCTTTGTATAAATTCATAACAAAAACTCCATTAAATATGAAAGAACTATTAGGAGATTTATAAAAGAAAAAATTCCATATAAATTCAATCAAATCTTTCCTCATATGGTGATAATTTTTATATTCATAAACAAGGAAAAAAAATTAACACTAACTATTGAAATTAACTAGATAGTAGAGGTTGTTCACACTAAAAAGATAAATCATAATTTATATAGTCACATTAAATTAATTTTTAATAGACTTTTATTGTTCTCATTGTACTATCAAGTTGTATCAGATTTAGTCAAAATTAATCTTTTAAAAAAAAATTGACCAAATGCAAGGGTAATGAAGTTAATTTCAAAAATATGATTGCTACAAGATAGCCACCAAAATATGCAATTTTTGGGATGTAACAAATTTTGAATATTTTGATACATAAAATCAGCAATAATGGATCATTTTTTTTTCCTTAATAGTAGTAATCAATACCATTAACATAGGGAAAAAACTCTCTTTATAAATTCATAACAAAAACTCCATTATAAATGAAAGAATTATTAGGAGATTAATAAACGAAAATATTCCATATTAATGCATTCAAAACTTTTCTCTTATGATGATAATTTTTATATTCATAAACAAGAAAAAAAAATTAACACCAATTGTTGGAATTAACTAGATAGTAGAAGTTGTTCACGCTAAAATGATAAATTGTAGTTTATATAGTCAAGTTAAATTAATTTTTAATAGACTTTTATTGTTCTCGTTATACTATCAAGTCACATCAAATTTAGTCAAAATTAATCTTTTATGATTGCTACAAGATATACATCAAAATATGTAAGATTTGGAAGCTAATAAATTCAAAATATTTTGAAACATAAAATCAGCAACAATGGATTATTTTTTCCTTAATAATAGTAATCAACACTATTAACATATGGAAAAAACCTTCTTTTTAAATTCATAACAAAAACTCCGTTATATATGAAAGAAATATTAGGAGATTTATAAAAGAAAATATTCCATATTAACTTAGTCAAAACTTTTCTCATAAGGTGATAAGTTTTATATTAATAAACAAGGAAAAAACTATAATTTTTATACTAATAAACAAGGAAAAAATTAACACCAACTATTGGAATTAACTAGATAGCAAAGGTTGTTCACGCTATAATGATAAATTGTAGCTTATATAATTACGTTAAATTAATTTTTAATAACCTTTTATTGTTCTCATTATATTGTCAAGTCAAATTAGATTTAGTCAATATTAAATAGAATGAGAATATCAATCTTTTAAAAAAAAATTGACAAAATGCAAGGGTAATGAAGTTAATTTCAAAAATATGATTGCTACAAGATAGCCATCAAATTATGCAAGATTTGTAAGGTAATAAATTTTAAATATGTGATGCATAAAATCAACAATATAGAATCATTTTTCCTTCATAGTAGTAATCAATATTATTAACATAGGGGAAAAACCCTCTTTATAAATTCATAACAAAAACTCCATTATATATGAAAGAAATATTATGAGATTTATAAAAGAAAAAATTCCATATTAATTCAGTCAAAATTTTCCTCACATGGTGATAATTTTTGTATTCATAAACAAGAAAAAAAATTAACACAAATTGTTGGAATTAACTAAATAGCAGAGATTGTTTTTGTTAAAATGATAAATCGTAGTTTATATAGTCACGTTAAATTAACTTTTAATAGACTTTTATTGTTTTCGTTATACTATCAAGTTGTATCAGATTTAGTCAAAATTAATCTTTTAAAAAAAATTGACTAAATGCAAGGATAATGAAGTTAATTTCAAAAATATGATTGCTACAAGATAGCTATGAAAATATGCAAGATTTGGAAGCTAATAAATTCTAAATATTTTGATACATGAAATCAGCAATAATGGATCATTTTTTCCTTAATAGTAGTAATCAATACCATTAACATAGGGGAAAACCCTCTTTATAAATTCATAACAAAAACTCCATTATATATGAAAGAATTATTAGGAGACTTAAAAAAGAAAATATTCCGTATTATTTCAGTTAAAACTTTTCTAATATGTTGATAGTTTTTATATTCATAAACAAGGAAAAAAAATTAACACCAACTGTTGGAATTAACTAGAAAGTCACGCTAAAATGATAAATCGTATTTTATATAGTCACGTTAAATTAATTTTTAATAGATTTTTATTGTTCTCATTATACTGTCAAGTCGAATTAGATTTAGTCAATATTAAATAGATTGAGAATACTGATCTTTTAAAAAAAAATTGACTAAATGCAAGGGCAATGAAGTTAATTTCAAAAATATGATTGCTACAAGATTGCCATCAAAATATGCAAGATTTGGAAGTTAATAAATTATGAATATTTTGATACATAAAATAAGCAAAAATCAATTTTTTTTCCTTAATAGTAGTAACCAATATCATTAACATGGGGAAAAACCCTCTTTATAAACTCATAACAAAAACTCCATTATACATAAAAGAAATATTAGGAGATTTATAAAAGAAAATATTTAATTTTAATTCATTCAAAACTTTTCTCATATGGTGATTATTTTTATATTTATAAACAAGGAAAAAAAATTAACACCAACTGTTGGAATTAACTAGATAGCAAAGGTTGTTCATGCTAAAACAAAAAATCGTAGTTTATATAGTCACATTAAATTAATTTTTAATAAACTTTTATTGTTCTTGTTATATTATCAAGTCGAATCAGATTTAGTAAAAGTTAATCTTTTTTAAAAAAAATTGACTTAATGTAAGGATAATGAAGTTAATTTCAAAAATATGATTGCTATAAAATAGCTCTCAAAATATGCAAGATTTGGAAGCTAATAAATTCGGAATATTTTGATACATAACATCAGCAATAATGAATCATTTTTTCCAGTTTTATAAAAAAAAAAATCCATATTAATTCAGTCAAAACTTTTTTGATATGGTGTTAATTTTTATATTCATAAACAAGGAAAAAAAGTTAACACCAACTATTGGAATTAACTAGATAGCAGAGGTTGTTCACACTAAAATGATAAATTATAACTTACATAATCATATTAAATTAATTTTTAATAGACTTTTATTGTTCTTGTTATATTGTCATGTCGTATCAAATTTAGTCAAAATTAATCTTTTAGAAAAATAGACTAAATGCAAGGGTAATGAAGTTAATTTCAAAAATATGATTGCTACAAGATAGCCATCAAAATATGAAAGATTTGGAAGGTAATAAATTCTGAATATTTTGACACATAAAATAAGCAATAATGAATCATTTTTCATTAATAGTAGTAATCTATACCGTTAACATAGGGGAAAACCCTCTTTATAAATTCATAATAAAAACTTCATTATATATGAAAGGAATGGGTGAAGATTTTCGCAATAAAAACTCCATCATAATAAAAACTCCATTAAACTCCACCACTTTATTTTTGCACTTCATCATTAGTGTTTTTAAGGTGTGAATGATGTAAATATCCTTAATTTTAATGTCTACTTGAGAATTTATTTAAGCTTTTTTTTAATCTTTTAACTATCTAAACAAATTATAATCCTTATCAAAAATAAATTATTTTTAATTTTTACTATTTAAATCGTTTTCAAAATAAAAATTATTTCTAATGAACTTAAATATTTTCAATTTTTTTAAAAAAAAATTATGTAATTTTAATGAAACAAGAGTTGTATACGTATAAATTATTTTTTGTTTTATGCATAAATTATTTTTTGATATTTGATGCTTGGACATATTTTTCTATTCTTATTCATATCATTTTATAAATTTTTTCAAGATATTAGACCCATAAATATATTTTGATTATATATAGATTAATTAATATGCGTATTATTCATATCATATAATTTTATTTTAACAAATAAATATTTTCCTACACTACTAAAATAATTAAAAAAGATATAAAATATGAAAATTAAAATCTATAATAATTATTCTAATGTTACTTTTTTTTCAAAAAATAACAAGAAATATAAAAAAACTTAAAATAACTAATTAGCTTAAATCATATCTTAATTTATGTGTAAAAAGAAAATTTTAAATTTTAAATAAATTTTAAAAAATAATTAAGTTTTCACAAATAATTTATTTCTGCTACTTATAAATGAAAATAAATTATTTTACACAGAAATATTAATTTTAATTTTTAAATAAAAATAGAATTAAATTTATTAAGAATTTATGCCTATTTGTGAATTTCAAAAGATTAAAATAATTATTTTGCATAGATATAGTTTAATCTTTTATACGTAATATATAGATTAACTTAAAAAAAATTATTAATAAAAATTAAACATTTAAATTTAAATATTTATGTCATTCAAATTTTAAAAAATATTAATAGTGGATTGTGAGAATTAAGAACTTATAATAAAAGTACATATTAAAGTTAAGGATATTTGTGTCATTCCAATCTTAAAACCATTAATAATGCAGTGCAAAAATGTCCACCCGAAAGAAATATTAGGAGATTTATAAAAAAAATATTTCATATTAATTGAGTCAAAACTTTTCTCATATGGTGTTAATTTTTATATTCATAAACAAGGAAAAAAATTAACACCAACTATTGGAATTAACTAGATAGCAAAGGTTTTTCGCACTAAAACGATAAATCATAGTTTATAGAGTCAAGTTAAATTAATTTTTAATTTTTAATAGACTTTTATTTCAAAAATATAATTGCTACAAGATAGCCATCAAAATATGCAAGATTTGGAAAAACTCTCTATAAATTCATAACAAAAACTCCATTATATATGAAAGAAATATTTGAAGATTTATAAAAGAAAATATTTTATATTAATTCAATCAAAACATTCCTCATTTGGTGATAATTTTTATATTCATAAACAACGAAAAAATTAACACCAATTGTTGGAATTAACTTGATAGTAGAGGTTGTTTGTGCTAAAATGAAAAAATCGTAATTTATATAGTCACATTAAATTAATTTTTAATGGACTTTTATTGTTCCCATTATAAAATCAGCAATAATAAATATTTTTATTTATCCTTAATAGTCTTTAATAAATCAGAAATTAATAGACTTTTAATAAATTCTAAATATTTTGATATATAAAATCAGCAATAATTAATCTTTTCTTTTCCTTAGTAGTAGTAATCAATACCATTAACATAGTCGAAAAACCTTCTTTATAAATTCATAACAAAAACTCCATTATTATTCTTTTGTTGCATCTAATAAGGTTTTGATTCTTGGTTATAGGATTTCAGGAGTGATAATGGCAAACAAAAACATATACTTATCCCTAAAATACATACAAATCCACAACATAAAGAAAAAGCAAGGAAATGATATTGATCACTTTACAAGATCGTGACCTTATTAAAAAGGAAAGGAGTTGATAGGATGCAAAAAAATTATTCAGAATTTTTTTTTTTAATTTTTAGAGAATTCACTTGTGTGTTGAATTACTAGTTGTTTTGACTTAAATCAAAAAAAAAATTAAGAGATAAGTGTAGACGGTGGGGTTTAACCCGCATCTAATATTTTAGTAACCACAACACTATTTGAGTTTAGAGCTCTTGAGAGCACACGAACCACTATCACAAAGACGTGAAGATGAGGAGTTGTCACCTTGGGTAATAACTAGGACAAATAAAAAATAGTGGTACTCAATTCTCTAAAAGAAAGCTAGCACTACAACTAGGAGATTTTATATACAAAATTTTAACTTCTTCAGTCTTATAATCATTTAGAATTACTTTATAAATTACAATCTTATTCTCTATTTACATGCAATTTCCTATAAACCCTTATTTAAACTATTAACTCTAGACAAGCTAGTTATGAAAAAAAAAAACATGTAAACAATGCATTCATTTAAGTTCACAATCTCTAAGTTAGTCTAATCTACATTTATTTTAATTAAATGTGTTAAATCTAACTGTTTTAATTTACAAGTGACCTTAAAGACTAAAGATCTTAATTCTTATTTAATTTTAATTAAGTGAACCTAAGTCAATTTATTTTAATTCTAAAATATGGGCCTAAATTTACAAATTATGAAGTATTCAAATTAATGGGCCTAATTCTAAATTTTTTAATTATAAGGTGATCTTAAATTTACAAATTATGAAGTATTCAAATTAATGGGCCTAATTCTAAATTTTTTAATTATAAGATGATCTTAAATCTACAAATTATGGGAAAAAAATTAATTTAATGGGCTAAGTCTATTAAATTAATTAAATTAAACTAGGTAGGCCTATGTCTAAATTAGCTAAATGAGTCTAAATTATTTCTAACCTAATTTCTAATTAATTACAGGTCTAAAATGCATTTTAATTAATTAAAATTTTATACCTAATTTATTAATAATCTATTAACTGAGATGAGCTAATTAAAAGACGGGCCAAAAAGAACTATCTAAATCTAAAATTATTTAAATAAGTTAGAGCCTAACATGGGCTTGGAACCCAAAATAAATAAAAAATAAATAAGTCCAAAAAAAATAATAAACAATAAAATAAAAGTTCAAATAATTAATTAAATTTACTTTTTCTAAAAAAATCTAATTTAGTTAAAGTGACCTTAAACAACAAATTATAAAATAATTAACAAGCAAACATAATTCTATCCACTTAAATTTAATTCAATTTTAATTAAAAACCCTAATTATCTCTATAGTCATTAATTTTAATTAATCATTTCAATCAAAACCCTAGTCTTACTACCCAATTAAAAAAAACACATAACCACCCCCCATTTGAGCTATTACAATGATCTACTGAAAATAAAAAATAATAATAATACAACCCCAAAAAAACTAAATAAATAAAAATACAAAATAAAAAAACCAATAAAATAATAAATAAATAAATAAGCTACAAAAGTCAATCCATGGCATTCCATGGATCTTTATGGGTTTTGTTTTTTAAGTGAATTCATCATGTAACTCCCTCCATAATCACAAACACAAACTCAAAAAATAGACAATGATTAGTGATTAAACAAAATAACAATAAAAATTAAATAAAATTAAAATTAAATATAACCAAAATAATCAAATAAAAACATAAGAGGATAAGAGAGGAGATGATTGTATGGATTTAATATTGATTTGCTCCCCAAAGTGGTATAAATCACTGTTGCTTTTTTAAAATAGGTCTTCAATGATTGATTTTCTCCTCTCAAAAGCCTACTACTTTTCTTCAAAGAACAATAGTTCCTAAGAAAATTTTATGGGAAAGTTGTGTAAGAAGAAGGGAAGAACCAAAAAAAAAAAAATTTCCAAAATTCCCTCCTCCCTCCAGGAGAGTTGAGCTAGGTTTATATAGAAAACCCTAGCTAAAAATCACGTATCCTATTGTGACTTCTCCTATTCATAGTGATAAAATTTTGGTTTAATAAGAACTTTTAATTTCCTGAATAATTTAGATAAATCCTAGAAAAGGGATTTATCACATTATTTTGACTAATTAAAATTCAAAAAATGAAAATTTTTATTTATTGAAAAATTAAAAATACAGACAGAATATGTTTAATCCCAATCGGGATTATATAATTCTGATTGGAATTACATAATTCTAGTCAGTTTTATGTAATTTTGATCTTTAATTACCCCTTGAAATATTACAATTAAGTCCTTAAAAACTAATTAAATTCTTTTGGAAATGCATTTAGGCTTTTGAGGTTTCAAACTTCAAGTGTTAAAGATCTATTTATAATATTTTCATTATTGTAGTCCCCTATCACATCCACATTTCATCATCCTAAAAGTACAATTTTTATCCTTGTGGTTTTATCTTTTGGCAAAACCAGTCTTGTGGTTTTGTTTTTTTAGCTTTTAAGTATATGTGTTTCACATTCTTTTACACTTTAACACCCTTCTAACTAATATCATCATTATTTTATGAAAAAATTAATATAATATTAAATTTCAATGATAAATTTATTCTATATATGATTTACTGTCAATCTAGCCAATTCGTTATTTTTAAAAATATTGTAAAATTATTTTTAAAATTATTTATTTTTATTCATAATTAAATTAACAATACATCTAAAATTATTTTTTTTTATGATTTTATTGTAATTAGTTGAATAATATATCACTCATTATGTGATTTTAGCATTGAAAATGCATATTATTTTTACATTAAAGTATATTGTAGGTGGTAAAGTTTAGCATGCGCCCCATGGCACTATTTAAGCTCGAGGCCCACTAGGAAATACAAAATACGCTTGAAGCCCAAATTGGACATAGAGTCACCACCCGGATGAAACTCGGGACACACTATACAGGAATTGGATCCCACAGAGGTTTCCATAAGTCGTCTTCATAAAACGAGTTCGGAAACTCAGTATGGGCTTTTAGAATGCCCTCCCAACCTTGCGATTAACCTCCGTTTGTATTTCGTATTTTATTACCTTTAATTATTCATTTATTTCTTTATTAACATGCAAATTAAAATTGTTCGAACAATTTCCAATGTTATGCTTATATCTATATTTGCACATTAATTCAAATTCATGCATTTTAAGAGTGGTTCACTACATAAATAAAACATTTATTTGCAAAATAGAGATAAAATTACATGCAAAGAAAGGAGGGAGGAGCATAGATCACAACCTTTTACTCACAAGAAAGGGATAATAAATAGAAAATAAAGTAAACATAAACCAGAAGTAAACAAAAATCAAACTAAACATAATCAAGAAACGAACAAAAAGGAATACAAATTAAAATTAGATGATATAAATCATCTCAAATTCCTTGGAATGAGCAAAATATCAATCCCTAAAAATATAAATTCTACAAAAAGGAAGCCACCAAGTGAGTCCACCAATTAAATATACATAAATGAAAGTAATAAATTCATGACTAATTCAACTAAACAAGGTAAATGAATAACTGTATAAAAGTTATGAAGTTGAAGAAACATAAAAATACATAAAAACGTAAACTACGTGAAATAGATAAGGAAATCATAGATAAGCTACACATGGCTCTATTAAAGTGGTAATTGCTTCACCAATAAGGCATTGCCTCATCACAAAGAGGCACCACCTAATTAACAGGCGTAATAGTAGATGGATGAGCTTCTTAAGTTCTAAGTAAACAAAATATGATGGAAATAATAGAAACTAACAACTACACCAAGTAATTTAAAAGATCATGTCATGAATATAACATAAATAGAGGACAAATCTAAAGAAATATAACTAAGTAAACAAAGAAATTTAATTTAAAACTAGGATCTAATATAAAAAGTAAAATCTCTTACTACTTATGAGCTTTTTTTTTTTAAAATGGTTGACCCTCAAAGACAAGTATGAGTATTGAACTAAAATTGAATGCAAAAGTTCCCCTTCTTTTCCTTTAAAAACAACTCTCTAAGCTATATTTTCCTTTCCTTTTTTTTTCTAACAAGGTTTTCTTCTTCCTTTTCTTTTTAAAGCTCTCCCTTCTCTCCTTTCCTTTTAAAACTCACTCCCACTTCCTAATGGTTGTTGATCTCTTTTCCTCTCTCTCTATACCCCTTTTAACTCCTCATGCCTTGATAAGATCCTCTTTTTTCTACCCTCATCATGACATCTCCCTTTTTAACCACCTTTCTACCTTAAAAATTAACCATTTACGCACAAGGTTCAAAGGAATAAGGGGTAGGCCCACCACCCCTTACTACTACTATCAACTTGGCATTTAATACATGTGTAAGTGGATGGTAAAGAGATGATACCTCTTCAAAAAGGTGACGCCTCTTCAAGGTGACTACTATAGAGGAGATCACTTCATAGATGGGGTGGCTCCTCTTTGGCCTTGATAACTATTTCTATGTTTGGGCTAAAGTGGGCTTTGTTATGGGCTAGTTTGGTTTGTTTTAGGCTAACACTTAGGCTTTCTATGGATGGAAATATAGGCTTTTCAATCCACTCTCAAGAAGATTCTGAGCCTTTCTTGCATTCAAAATTCATATTTCTTATCATCGAGCTTTCATTGTGGGCCAATCAAATCAAGTGTTCACAATTTACCCCTTATCATGGGCTAATTAAACCAAGTGTTTACAGTTTTCCCCCTTTATTTTTTAAAAAACTAAATGCATACAATGAAAATTTTTTAAAAAATCAACATGCAAAACAAAGTAATAAACAATAAAAGGATACACTTGATCTCTAAGATTCACCCAGGAATTAAGTTCTTCAAATCTCATGCTATCAACCTTGGCTATACAAACCCGAGAGGTCAAATTTCTACATTCTAATACTTTGTTCAAAAAACTCTAAAGCCAACAGCATTCTGATACTTTGATAAAAAAAATCTAAAACCAATAGCATTCTAATACTTTATTTAGAAAATTCTAAAACCAATAGCATTCTAATACTTTGTTCAAAAAATTCTAAAACTAATAGCATTCTAATTCTTTTATCATAAAACTCTAAAACCAATTACAATGTAATACTTTGATAAGAAAACTCTAAAACTAACAGCAAACTCTAAACCCCTTAGGAAATTTGTGCTATTAGCCTCGGTGTTCAAAACTAAAAGGTCAAATTCCTCTAAAAACCAACAATCCTAAAATTCATATCATCAGCCTCGGTGTTCAAAATTGAGAGGTTAAATTCCTTTAAAATCTGCACTGCTAGCCTCAATGTTTAAAATCAAAAGGTCAAATTTTATATCCAATAATTAAGAAACTCACATCGTTAACCTCGGGTGTACAAACCCGATAAATAGTTCATTCAAAATTTGCAGCGTCAGCCTTGGTGTTCAAAATCAAGAGGTCAAATTTTGCTAAAACAGTTAGGAAACTCATGCCATCAACCTCATGTATAAAAACCCAAAAGGCAGTCCTTGAGAACAAGCTGGAAGCTCATGCCATCAACCTTAGGTATACAAACCCGAGAGGCAGTCCTTAAGAATAAATAAGAAACTCATGTCATCAACATCAAGTATACAAACTCGAGAGGCAATCCCTTAGAACAATCTCATCACATGTGATGGGAGCCTTATAGCCACTTCCGACTTTAAATGAAGGTCAACTAAAATGTGTCATCTAGCCTTTAGGGCAAAAGACAAGGATGATAAAACATGCCAATATAGCCTTGGGGCATCAAGCAGAATAAACAACACAGTCAGTAAACAATAATAAACAAAAGGTGTCATATAGCCTTTAAGGCTTTAGGCAAGATCAAATAACAAACAAGCCATATAGCCTTGGGGGCATCAAGCAAGATCATACAAAATAAGCCTCACAGGGCATTAAGCAAAATCAATGTAGTGAGACTGTATCCTATGCATCAAAGCTAGCCCACTTTTAAGAAAAACACATCCAACAAATTCAATACTAATGTATGCATGATTGTGATCTTTGAAAATCCTAAAAAATAATTTCACAACACAACCTAATGTAATGTGTGCAATGTTTATGGAAGACATGCATTATTCTAATGTGCCTAAGTATGAATACCTTTTGCAAAGTGATTCCATACACAAATGAATTGAAAGTAAGAAATCTTAAATAACTTAGCCAAATGCCTTTTATGTTTAGAGCTAATATTTAGGAACTAGCCCTTATTTTATCAAACAATCCGCTTTTAAAACTAAGTCTATCAATGATTGTCATTGAGACTGGTTTATCCAAATGGAGTAGAAATCGAGACCCTCTCATGGTCGAATTGAGGTAACGACAACATATGCCCCCCTACTTAGTCACTTTTATGTAATGCTTTGCTGGTGTATGACGATCGTGCTTGACCCTCAGGGTGAGGAAAGACACTCTATTTGCCCCCTACTTTAAGGATTTTTTAAAAAATCTCTATCAGTTATGATAAAGCCCAATTTATCTCAAAAATTTCCCCCTAGTTGAGAATTAATGGACACTCTTACTCTTGCACCATAAAACAAAATCCCATGATCTCTTAAACTACTCCTCTTAGAATGAGAATGCAACCAATCTCATTTTATATTCCCTCTTTTTCCTAGGCCACCCCCTTTCTAGGAGTTTTTTAACCTAACTAGGCCTTTCATTTTTTTCTCTTTTTTTTATCTTGCCTCTTCTGCCTAGGCCATCCCTTTTTCTAGGAGTTTTTGGACCTAGCTGGGTGGTTACAAATTAAAAATTATGATTGACCATTGTTCTGTTATGCTCAATGCCTATACCATCACTTTAGTTGTTGATCTCTTTATGCTCTTGCTGCTAATTATCATTCACATTGTTGATTGCTGTGAAACTTTATAAAAAGTCCATATCAAACTCTTCTGGCGCTAACATTATGTCGATCATGACTATCTTTACATGATTACTCCTTTGTTATAACTAGGCAAGCTACCTTACACTTATTATTGATTAGCCCTTTATGGGTTTTCCAACCAACTATTTTTCAACTCACAGTGGATGAGAATTTTATTTCAAAATAAGCACTTTCAAGGATTACTCAAAATCAACTTTTTTAAATGTTGGTGGCACAATAAAGATTTTCTTTCTTTTCCTTCCCCTCATTTTTTTCTTTTCTTTTCCTTTCTCCTTCCTTGTCTTTTTCCTTTTTTTATTTTTTCCTTTTCTTTTTCCTTTTTTTTTATTTTTTCCTTTTCTCCTTTTTTTCATTTTTATTTTTCTTCTTTTCTTTTTCTTTTTTTTCTTTTTCTTTTCTTTTCTTTTTTATTTTAGGAAAAGAATTTGAGGTTGGAAGTAATTAACCCCTTACCTTTTAGCAAAACCTTTTTGCTATAAGTCTTGCTTTATAGGTATCAACCTTTCCATTTGCACCAATCTTTCTCTTAAAGACCCATTTACAACTTATAGGTATAATACCTTCAGGTGGATTAACAAGTATCCATACTTGATTTGTATACATGGAATCCATTTCGACTTTCATTACTTTAAGCCATTTTAAAGAATCTTCATCACATAAGCTTCTTTATATGTAATAGGATCATTATCATGATTACTTTCTTTATGAATATGCAACTCTTGCATATCATGTAGAAAACCATATCTCTCCGACAGATGAGATACCCCACTAGATCTTCTAGTAGTTAGTATGATGATATTTTTAGTGGGATTAGACTTTTGATTAACATCCATTTGATTAACTTGATTGGCTTCATTAGAAGATTCCTCTTCTAATGCTATCTTCCTTCCTTTACGATCTTCTTAAAGAAACTCTTTCTCAAGAAATATATCATCTTTACTTATAATAACTTGTTTAATAGGAAGATAAAAATAATATCCCAAAATATCTTTAGGATATCCAATAAATCTACCTTGAATTAACCTTGCATCCAGTTTGTCTTTTTTCAGCCTTTTGATATAAGTTGGGCATCCCCAAATCTTAACATGATTAAGACTCGATGCCTTACCATGTCATATCTCATATGGTGTGGTAGAAACAAACTTAAATGGAACACAATTTAGAATGTAAATAGCAGTTTGTAATGCAAAACCCTAAAGGAAATTAAGCAAATCCTTATAGCTCATCATTGAATGAACAATATCTAATAGAGTTTGATTCCTCCTTTCGAATAAACCATTTAATTGAGGTCCATGTTCCTTAAGGAATTGAATAAATTTAGTACTTAAGTATTCACCTCCTCAATCCAATCATAGGATTTTAATACTTTTTCCCCGTTTGGTTCTCTACTTGGACCTTGAATTCCTTAAACTTTTCAAAGGATTCACTTTTATATTTGATTAAATATAAATGTCCATACCTTGATAGATCATCTATAAAGGTAATAAAGTATAAGAACCTACCTCTTGCCATTTGATTAAATGCCCACATACATCACTATGTATTATTTCTAAAATTTATTTAACTCTTTCCATTTGTCCAACAAATGGTGATCAAGTCATCTTGCCTTGGATACAAGCTTTACAAGTTAGATTGTTTGAGGTTTTAAGATTTCTCAAGATTCTTAATCTTTCCAACTTTGTGATTTTATCACCTAGAATGTGACGTAATCTCAAGTGCCATAGATATTTTGGATTAGAAGCATTGTCAATTAGCATTGTATTAACAACATTCACATTGGTTGGATATTTTTTATTATTGGAGTTATATCAATATAATAAAGATCATGTAATATATAACCTATACTAACTATCTCATTATTAAAATAGATAGTATATACATCTCTTTCAAATAAAAATTTGTAACCTTTTTTAGTTAAATTATAAATAGAGATGATATTATTATAAGCATTAGGTACATATAAAACATTATTCAATAATAAGATATGATCATTTAAGTCATTAGACGTGGTTCCAATAGCTTTATCAGTAACACTTGCTCCATCTCCAAGCTTTAGAGTCACCTCGTTTGACCCCAACCTTCTTGCACTTGTTAGATCTTACAAGGAAGAACATACGTGTAAACTAGCACCGGTATCTAACACCCATGCATTAGATAAGCTCTTAAAACATTTAGAAAAAAGATAAATTAGAGAAAGTCTCACCCTCTCCAATCTTGTCCTTTCCATTCATTGATTTAAGGAACTTAGGATAATTTCTTTTCTAATGTCCATCTCGTTCGCAATAGAAACATTTTCCTTTGCCTTTATTCTTAACCTTATTTTTGCCTTTGTTTTTACTTACACCTCCTGAAGTTTTAGAAACTCTTTCCTTAGCTTTCTTACTTTTGTTTCCCTTATTCTTCTTAGTCCTACTAGAAGAGGCCATTAAAGCAACCCTTTCCCTTTTTCATTGTGAACAGCCTTTTGGGTTGTCACAAGCATGCTTAATAACCTTTTTCATTAGAGCTCTAACATCCTCACCTTGCTTCACTTTAGTATGAAAAAGTTGTTTGGATATCTAATATCTAGTAGTCCTATTTTGTTCACTAAAAAACTATTGTAGGTGAAGTAGGATTTCCTTTGCATTAGTGTACTTCTCATGTTGCTTATGAAGTTCATTGCTCATAGAAGCCCATATAATGCAACGTGCTTATAAGTCGTCATCTTTCCACTTTGTAAGAGTGTCACATTCTTCTTGCGTAGCATTTAGTGGAAGGGGTTTAGGAAGACTTTGTTCTAAAACATATAAAATATGTTCAGAGGCCAAGACAACTTTTAGATTTTATAGCCAATTAATAAAATTAGGTCCAGTGACTCTATGGTTTTCAAGAATGATGCTTAATGGGTTTTATGACCTCATATTATCAAATTCCTACAAAATATTACAAGATTATAAGATATAATAACCTTGATAATTTCTCTAGAGTGTAGTACCAATTAATAATAGCTCCTTCCAAGGACATTGGAAATTGTTTGACAATCCGAGCATTTGACAACCTACTGGCCTTCATGTAAGTGACATACTGCTTTAGGTATAAATGAGGATCATTAATGCCAAAGTATTTTATTCATATTCAGAAATTTGTAATTTAAGGGCAATCATTCTTCCTGGTCCAAATCCAAATCTAATTTGGCAAGGTTAGGATTGAACCCATGCTTCTTCAGTGCAATTTGCAATTTATCAATTTACCTTTGCATGTCTTTCATCCATTCTGACTATATTGGATTTACCAATGCTTTCAATTTTTCTTTGAATGGCTTACCAATAACAGTTTTATTTTTAAAGTCTTCTCCATCCACAATCATCTTTCCTATCATCTTAGAAAACTTGTCTCTAATTATTTATCGCATGTCATCCCCGATCTCTTTCAATAGTGCTTTCTTAAAAGATTCAACATTAAAATTATAGGGTCCTACCATTTTGCACCTTTGTTAAGTGGTCTCAAGTGTTTCATTAGAAACTTAATATTAGTGGGCCAAATTCCATTGATCTGCTTCTGAATAAAAAGAGGCTTATGACTATGAAAAATGCATATGAATGTCATGTGTGCATAAAATGTAAGTTCATTTTTTTTATTAAAAAGAAACAAGGAAACATACCTAAAAAAAAAAAGCAAGCAAGCAAAAAATACATCAAATTGATGAATTATCACCTCCACCCTTATTCCTCCCACACACATATTTGATAGCGAGTTTCTTATCCGAGGATTTTGGGTCTGGGTTTTAATTATCAACAAGGGATAACAAAAATGATGTGTGCAAAGTAATTCTCAATATGAACAAATAAGCAACAAACCTTTACAAAAAAACAAGGTCCACCATAATGTGTTATAAAGACATGAAAGGCATACTTTGACATATTCCATTTATAATGGGCCAAGATTTTATACCAAGGTCTACCATATAGTACCAAACACATGCATTTTGGAAAATCCTAAAGGAAGTTTTTAGGTCACTATATGAGTTGAGTCTTGGGTGAAAAAGGCTTCGGCTCTCACAATGATATACCTCCATTACATCTCTCCACTCAAGGGTCCATACGACATGGATAAGTACGTGTTATAAGTGATAATAATCAAATACTCCACCTCCAGGTTTGAGTGAAACACAAGAAGAAAGTAATAACTATCATGAGGTTATTTAGGGACTGAGTGCTTCTTATGCAAAAAGTGTTATGAATTCAGAAGATGCAAAAGAAATAATAAAATAATTAAAATGATAAAACACAAAACACTAGAATTAGCTTCTCTATCACTAGTAAAGTCACCACTATAGGCGGCAGAGGTGGCAAGGTTTAGCATATGCCCAAATGTTTGGTGACCATGGCACTGTGTGAGCTCGAGGCACACTAGGAAATAAAATAGGCTTGGAGCCCAAATTGGAGAAAAAGTCACCACTTAGATGAAACTGGGGACACATTGTACAGCAACTGGATCTGATAAAGGTTCCCAAAAGCCCTCTTCAGAGAACGGTTTCCAAAACTAGGTATGGGCTTTTAGAATGCCCACCCAACCTTGCAGTTGACCTCTGCTTGTGTTTCATATTTTATTACCTTTAATTATTCATTTATTTCTTTATTAACATGTAAATTATAATTACCTTCAAACAATTTCCAATTTTATGCTTCAGTCCAAATTTGCACATTAATTCAAATTCATGCATTTTAAGAGTGGTTCATTATATAAATAAAACATTTATTTGCAAAATAGAGATAAAATTACGTGCAAGGAAAGGAGGGAGGAGCATAGATTATAACCTTTTACTCGCAAGAAAGGGATAATAAACAAAAAATAAAGCAAACATAAACTAGAAGTAAATAGAAATCAAACTAAACATAATTAAGAAATGAACAAAAAGGAATACGAATTAAAATTGGATGATCCAAATCATCTCAAATTTCCTAGAATGACCAAAATATCAATCCCTATAAATATATAAATCCTATAAAAAGGAAGCCACCACGTGAGTCCATCAATTAAATATACATAAATGGAAGTAATAAATTCATGACTATTTTAACTAAACAAGGTAAATGAATAACCATATAAAAGTTATAAAGTTGAAGAAACATAAAAATACATACAAATGTAAACTACGTGAAATAGATAAGGAAATCATAGATAAGTTATGCATGGCTCTGTCAAAGTGGTGATTACCTCGCCAATGATGTGTCACCTCATCATAAAGAGGCGACGCCTCTTTAAAGATCACCGCCTGATTAATAGGCATAACAGTAGATGGACGAACTTCTTGAGTTCTCAATAAACAAAATATGATGGAAATAATGGAAACTAGCAACTACACTAAGTATTCTATAAGATTATGTCATAAACATAACATAAATGGAGGACAAATCTAAAGAAATACAAGCAAGTAAACAAAGAGGCCCTCAGAGGCAAGCATGAGTATTGAACTTCTTTTGAATGCAAGAGTTTTACTTCTTCTCCTTTAAAAATGAATCTCTAAGCTATATTTTCATTTCCTTTTTTTTCCAAGAATTTTTGCTACTTTCTTTTCTTTTTAGGGCTCTCCCTTCCGTCCTTTCCTTCTAAAACTCACTCACACTTCCTAATGGTCGCTTATCTCTCTTTCTCTCTCTCTCTCTCTCTCTCCATAACCCTTTTAACTCCCTATGCCTTGATAAGACCCTCCCTTTTCAACCCTCATCATGACATCTCCCTTTTTAGCCACATTTTTTCCCTAAAAATCAACCATTTACGCTCAAGGTTCAGATGGATAAATGGTGGGCCCACTACCCCTTACTACTACTATCAACTTGGCATTTAATGCCTATAAAAGTGGATGGTAAAAAGGCAATGCCTCTTCAAGGTGACTACCATAAAGGAGATCGCCTTATCGATGGGGCGATCACCTTATTGGCCCTAACAGCTATTCCTATGTTTGGGCCAAAGTGGGCTTGGTTATAGGCTCGACATAGGTTTAGTCTATTTTAGGCTATGGGTTAGGCTTCATATGGATGGGAATTTGGGCTTTTCGATCCACACTCAAGAAGATTCTGGGTACCTCTTGCATTTAATGTTTGTATTTTCTCATCATTGGGCTTTCGATACTGGTTGATCAAACTGAGTGTCCCCAATTTACCCCCTATCACGGGCCGATCAAATTAGGTGTCTACATATACATTTTAAACAATATTTGTTAGAAGGGTACTAAAGTGTAAAACAATATTAAACACATGGTACTTAAAAGCAAAAAAACCACAGGATTGATTTTTTCAAAAAGTAAAACCATAGGGATCAAAATTGCACTTATCCCAAATTTTAAATTTGTGAAAGTCCAACAATTCCATGATTCATGGGAGCTTGTTGTTTTGTTCAATAGTCTGTTATCGTATAAAGGTAATGATTATTGTCACGGATAGCAATAGCTACCATAAATGACTGAAGTCACCACTACATATATGCAAAACATCTTTTTTCTCTGATGTGGAATTTTGGTATATTTATTTAATTATCAACAACCAATAAGGTAACAATTTCTTTCATGACATAAAAATAAAATAAAATATTAATTTAAATTTAATAAAAAAGGTACAATTCAAAATTTATAAGCAAGAATCTCCTCATATAAAAATTGGCTTATATTATAAGCCACAACTATTATAATTAGTTGGTTTAAATCATAATATATATAGTTACGTTAAATTAATTGTTAAGAAATTTTTACTATTCTTATAGTTTTATTCTAATCAAATAGTATACTCATAATCCGATAAATTTCGCATGATAGTGGTTTGAATAAAAAAATTATCATTATTCTTAGAATTAAATAATAAGAGTTATTCTCGATTAAATAATAATTTAATTTCAAGTTGTAGTGTATGCAATGGTATTTAAGTTAATAATGTAGTTATTTGTATTTACATATGCCACATATGTAGGCAGAAGTAACCGAGTTAACCCCACAAACCAATGTATAGACCATACACCAACAAGCTGCTAGCGATAAATGGAAAGAGAGAAAAATCAAGTTCAACAACTATATATCATATACCCGCTCGTGACTTTCCCCTAAAAAGCCTACCCACCAACTCCACCATCAAAAGTAAATGCCAAGAAACTTTCTTATATTATAATTAGCTAAGAACCATTCCTGTCATCACGCTTTCTCTATTTCTTCACATTTCTATGAACATGAAAAAGAAAAATGGAAACCTAAGAATATTTACTGATAGTGGGGACTGATCAATTTTGCCTAAATATTTTATTAGTTCCCCAAAAGAAATTAATTAATCATAAAGACAGGGCAAAAGGAGCGTATAAAGACAAAGTGGAAACCCAAGAAAAGAGATTTTCATTTTTGCTTTTCATTTTCTTTTTTCTCTTAGTAAGTTTAAGAAACTTTCATGGCTCCTCTGCATTTCTTATCTTTATAAAGAAATGATCTTTACTGAGATCATCATCACCAAAAGAAGCTAAGGAAAAATATCATCACCATTTTTCTTTTGATCACTTGCTTCCTTTACCTGCTCCCAGTCCCACCAAGAAGTAGTGAAATTTCAAAAATTACACCAATGTTGCTTAAAAATTCCATCTCTACCACTAAAAGGTTCTTCTTTATAAAATTTCAAATCTTTTTTTGTTGGTGATTCTTACAAGAGAATACCCAAAACATCTCCTTATAATAATCATCCTTATGACATGAATATTAATATTGTCCAAACAAGTTTTAGTAGCAACAATGACTTGGATAAGTTCTACATTGACTTCAGCGATAGGTGAGATGCAAATAATAATATTAGTGTAAAAGGTAAAGTAATAAGGAGGAGGAATAAAAAGATGATAGCACCGCCATCTGAAGCAATAAAAGAAAAAAAGATTCATTAAATGGAAGTTTCATGAAATTCTCCAAGGTGAATATTGTTGATCCTCCTATCAAGGACTATCAAATTCGAAGAAGAAGAGAAAACTATACAGCATATAATCATAACAACAAAGTGAAGGGTTTTAAAAGATGATTTCAGCATGAAAGTAAAAGAGATGAGGAAAGGATTTTCTTGGTGGCACAAAAGCTAAAAGAGCTAGAGATGATGGATATAAGTAATGTTGATCATGTGTTGGACATAAAAGAAGTTCTCCATTATTATTATATACTAACAATTATTTTTTATTTAAATATCATGGACAAGTTCTTCATGGACATGTATGCTAAATTCTTTGCGACAACTTCAACTCTACGCATAGTCAATTCAAGGACAGTGAGACAGCTACCATCTTCACTCAAGTCATAAGCTTTTGTTCTTTTAATTATTGTGAAATGCAGAATTAGGAAATCAGGAAAATATTGACAATGTTTCAAGTTGTCTTTTTTTAGTTTTTTTTTTCAATAATTAATTATCATGTTATGTCTCTGTTCATATAGATTTGTTCATATGGTTTTGCAATTATGTTCTACAATCAATATCTAATTATTAATTTACTCTTTCTTTATTGAGAGCTAGAAAGAGAATATATTGAGCTTGGTGCCTAGGACTTGATTATATAATATCAACTATTACCTAAAAATGTTTATAGAATGATAAAACTCAAACTGTATTATATTATCTCAGTTGATACAACATTTATAGAATGATAATAGATTACTATACAAGAAGAGAAGTTCTACTAAAATACAACTATCGGACAATAACCCTTATTACCTTATCATCCTCCTGTAAGTTGTAGTGGTCGAGGTAGAACATAACTTGGATTTTAGATACTAAAAATAAGCTTTAGACAGAGGCTTTATAAGGATGTCTATGAGTTGATCATAAGAGGACAGATATCGAACAAACTGTTCTTTCTTGGCCACCTTGTCTTAGACAAAATGAAAGTCAATCTCGAGATGTTTAGAACTTGAGTGAAAAATTGGAGTAGTAGTCAAATATATAGCACTCAAATTATCATACCATAATATAGGAGCAGATAAACTAGAGAGACCAATTTTAGTCATTAAGGACTGCACCCATTATAGTTTAAAAATAGCTACTGCAAGGGCTCAATACTTAGCCTTAGTTGAATATCTGGCCACTGTGTGTTGTTTATGAGATGCCCAACTGATCAGGTCACCTCCTATATACACACCATAGCCTATAGTGGACTTGTGATCATCCATATTGCCTCCCTAATCACTATCACTATAGATCGAAACATTTAAGTTGCTGCTAGGATGAATAAGTAAACCATCATGAGCAGTCTTTAAATAATGCAAAATGCATTTTACAGTAACCCAATTATCAGTTGTTAGAGAATGCATAAACTAAGAAACCTTGTTCATAGTGTAGCAGATATCAAGTCTGGTGAAGCAAAAGTATTGTAAACCTCCCATAATGCTTCAATATAGGGTTGGATCATAAAAGGGATCACCTTTGGAAGAGAGGTGAGTTTTGGAGCAGGATGATGTGGACATCCCATTGGTGTCACTCATCTTAGAGTGACTAAGTAGCTCATGTATGTACTTGGTTTAGGAAAGAACTAACCCATTAGCACATTTAGTCACCTCATTGCTAATGAAATAGTTGATCTCTCCAAGATCTTTAATAACAAACTTCTTTTGAAGTGTAGAGAGAACATGATGAAGGAAGGCAGAGTTATTACCCATTAGTAAGATGTCATCCACATAAATAAGGCAATAAGCTCTAATATTGCCTTGAATAAAGAAGACAAGTGAACTATTGATTTTGGATCTAAAAAACCCCCAATGGAAGTTAATGCTATAGTGAGACACTTAAACCATTGACGAGGGGCTTGTTTTAAGCCATAAATGGACTTATTAAGTCAACAAACATGATTGGGATAAAGAGAGTTTATGAAACATTAAGGTTATGCCATAAAAATTTCTTCATCAAGTGTCCCAAGCAAGAAGGCATTAGAAACATTCATCTATTTAATAGGTCATCCATTAGAGACACCAAGGGAGAGAATTAACATGATGGTAGTAGGCTTAACAACCAGACTAAAGGTATCGGTATAGTAAATTTTGGGCTATTAATGAAAGCCCTTGGCGACCAAGTGTGCCTTATACTTATTTAAGGACCCATTTGGTTTTATTTTAACTTTGTAAACCCATTTATAACCAACAATGTTGCTTGCACATGATTTAGGAACTAGCATCCATATGTTGTTTTTTATCATGTCATGGAATTCATCACTCATGGGCTATCACCAATGTTTTGATTTGACAACCTGATTATAAGTGACCTAGTAACCATCGGGTGAATTTTTGGAGGGGGTGTAAGTAAGGAATGTGTGGGTTAAACAATCAAAGACACATCAGTGGATGGTGCCATGGGTGGGAGTAGGGAGTTAGGGTTGTTGGAAGGTGATGTAGAGCATGACTAAAGTTCAGGAGTTGGTTGAGGAAAGGGTGTGGATGTTGTATAGACAATAGGAAGATGGAGTTTTGGTAAAAAGATAGTGGCTGGTATTGAATCCTAAGCACTAACACATTGAGCATCACTTAAGCCAAAGGGAAAAACCTAATCATAAAACATGACATGATGTGAGTAGAATTTTATTGAAGATAAGTTAAGACATTGGTATCCTTTATGTAATTTACTATAGCCCATAAACACACATTATTTAGAATGAGGTTCTAACTTATGAGAATTATAAGGATGTAACTAAGGGTAATAAAGGCATCCAAAAGTATGAAGAGAATTGTAATTAGGACTAGTACCAAATAAATTTAAAAAAGGATTTAAATTAGCAAGATCATGAGTAGGTAATCTATTGATAGTGTAAACTATTATATCAAAAGCATACATCCAACATTTATTAGGTACTTTAGAATGATAAAGTAAAGTCAATTTTAACTATATGCCTATGTTTTCTCTCGGCACACCTATTTTGTTTTGATATTTTTCGATAGGAATTGCATTAGGTGATGCCATTTTAGAGCAAATATTTTGACAAGGCTTGAAATTCCCCTCCTAAATTAGCCTGAAAGCTCTTAATAGATTTGCTAAAAAAAATTTCAACAATGGTACGAAATTGGATAAACATATTAAGAACCTCATATTTTTTTAAAGAAAGTAAATCCAAGTGTAATTTGTTGAAAGAACCCATCAATTATAACAAATTAACTCAAGCGATTCTTTTGCATAATAAAAAGACAATTTGTGACTCTTTCTAATGTTGCAAGCATGATAAGGATCAATAGTTTTATTAGGAGAAATAGAAATTTTATTTTGTTGCAACACTTGATGAACAGTTCAAAGATTGGCATGGCTTAATCTAGAGTGCCATTGAAAGAGGGAATAAGAGAGTGCTTGAACAGGAAAATGTGATAGGGCAGATGGTCAAAGTAACATGGAGTAAAGACCATTATTAATCTACTAAGTGTAAAGGATGGCTCTCATGTGGATATCCTTCAAAAGAAAATAGTCGGGAAAAAATTCAATAGATAAATTGTTAGAGCAAGTGAATGAATAAATAGTTAAAAGATTGCAAGAAGATTGAGTAACATGTAATATATCATATAAGTGAAAAGAATGATTCTGAGATTGAAATAAGGTAGAACCATAATGAGAAAGGGGGAGTGTAGTAGCATTACCAATTTTAACTTCATTTGGACCCAAATAGTCAAAAATGTATGGATAGGTTTTCTAACTCTGGTGTCAAGTGATGTGTGGCACCAATATCAAGGATCCATGGTTATGTATATGATTAGGAACGTGATGCAGAAGCATAATGAGAAGTTGGTCTAATATTAGTGGTAAAAGGATTTTGTATAGAGAAGTTTTTGTTGTGTATAAGGAGCAATGCTTGGCTAAATGGTCATAGCCAAAGCAATTATGACATTGGACAGTTCTTGAATCAAAAGAACTATTATTTAGAGTGGAATACTCACCAAATGAATTATGGTATGGTGAATGAGGTGTGGAAGAGAAAAACGACCTCTCCCTTGATTATTTCTACCTCCTCGCCCTTGATAGGACATGGGTTGTCTTGATCCAAAAGAAGTAAAGTGATTAGACATAAATGTTGTGGGAGTGACTGTGTCTTTACTAAGAGTATCCATTGTTAGATTTTCTTCTTCAAATAATAAAAGGCCGTATAGATCATCAAATGATATTGCATCAAGTTAATTCTTTAAGGAACGAATAAAAGGTCAATAATGGACCTTAAACCATTAATGATAACTTGCATAAGCTCATCTTTAGGGACTACACTGCTAAGTGCTACTAATTGGTCGAACATGATCGTAGCTTACTGAGTTTACTATCTAATGGATTCAGCACTTTCCTTGGTGAGGCAATAGAACTTGGATTTGATGGTGCAAATCTGAGCTTTAGACTCGGAGGCATGTGTTGGCTAACTTATCCCAGGCAGCCTAAGCCATTTTTACTCCTATAACTTAAGGAACAAAAGCTTCTATAATCAAACCAATGATCCAAGATAGGACTAACTAATCCTAACAAAACTATATATGATATGATGGGTTGATTTGACTGTCATTAATCATCTTTGGTGGTGGCATCATACTTCCATCAACATGTTTAGCAAAGTAAAGGAAGTAATTGTGCTTGCCACAGCAAGTAGTTTATAGAGTTAAGTTTAATAGGTAATTGGTGTGCAACACTAAGTAAAGAGTTAATTGATGTTGAGGAAGAAGAAGAAAAAGAAGAAGGAGATGAAGAAATTATTAATGTTTGAGATGAATCATCAACCATGGTTAGAACTTAGTGGTTATTAGACCTTGATTTGCTCTAATACCATAAAAATGTTTAGAGAATGACAAAACTCAATCTGAATTATATTATCTCAACTGATACAACATTTATAAAATGATAACAGATAACTATATAAGAAGAGAAGTTCTACTAAAATACAACTATCGGACAATAACCCTTATTACCTTATCATTATCATCTACTACAACTAGTATCAACTGCAACAATTATCAAAAATTATTGGTGGTATAACTGGTGGGAGGTAAGGACTAAAATCAAGACTTTACATCATTAGGATGGAATCTGAGTCTTCAATTTTTTAGGACCTTAACTGAAATCATTTGGTCTAAAACTTATTGGCAAAAGAGAATATAAATCAAAAGTTTTAAACATTTATTTGTTAGAAAATGAGTATAGTACTTCATTTTTTAGTTAATTATTTATTTATAAAGCTTAATTAGTCAATAATAATATGCTTGAATGGTCATCAAGAAGCAGAAACAAGTTGCAGCAATAAAAATTGTGTGTCCATATTAGTTTCGGTAAGGTGAAACCTGGAAATAATAAAAGGAAAATTTCAACTCCATCTAACATATTGTTTAATTTATAGATTTATTTAGAATTTTACCACTGTGCTTTTTACCTATATTGAATTGGTTTAATGAAAGTCTAGTATAAATTGAATAACATTTATTTTTTGATTAAAAAAGATTAAAAAAAATAATTGTCATGTACTAAAAAAATTGCAAAGGAATGGACATGGCTAGTAAATCTACTTAATTTTTTTTTTTGAAATATATAAATTAATATGAAAAATATATTTTTAAAATTGTACAAAGAAATATAAATCTAATTAATATACAAGTTGGTTGCAAAAAAAAACAACTTGGAACCTTTACATTGACTGAGGTTTTTGGGCGTCCCCTAAGTACATCAAGTATCAATTTGGTGTAGACATCCAAATATAAAGATTAGAGTTTGCAACTCATTGCCTTATACTCTCTTTTATTATGGCAAGTAATTAACCACTTCCACATAAAAAAGATTGAGGTTTTTAGGCCATGGTATCAATGTGACATCTTTAGGAAGCATGCTTAATGAGGTTAAAATACATTTTCACATTTGATTTCAAACACAATTAAACTACTCTAACTAGAACTTTGATAATTGCCAATCCAATAAAATTTATCAAAGATGTAAAGTGAACTAAGTTTTATTGATATTATTATATTTTAGAACTAAAGAAAACCGAATTTAACCAAACTTTGAATTCAATCATATTAATTATTAATCCAAATGAAACCAAATCAAGTCTTGTCCTTTAACAAGTTTTCTTATTTTCCTTTTATTTTATTTTTGTCCTCTACTTTTTTCAGTCTTTTCTAGCTGCTTCTCTATTTTGGGTTTAATGACCTCATTAAGTGAATCACTATTGAGGACATCTATGCTCAATTATCTATTGAGGATGATGAACAAGGTTATGAACTAGTAGTTGATTATAGTCCTAACATCACAGATGATCTTCGTTATTGTTTGACTAGTAGGTTTCTCACTAACAAACCTATCAAGGTTGATATTATGAAGAATTTAATGGTTGCATTATGGTGCCTTATTCATGGAGTGGCTATTCGTGAACTTTCCTATAGTCACTACACTTTTCAGTTTTATCATAAGAAAGATATGAACATATCTCTCTCTGGTGGCCCTTAGACTTTTAATAATCAAATGCTCTTGGTTCAGCAGTTGCATGAAGATGATAACCCTACTCAAGTGGCATTGTTCCAAGCAAGTTTCTAGATGTAAATGAATGATGTTCCAATTAGCTATCGCTCTGAGAAAGTTGTTGTTCAGATTAGCTCATTTCTTGGTTCCTTTGTAGAATCTAATCCTAATAACTTTACTGGGGGTTTAAAATCTTATATTCGTATTCATGTTCTTATGGATATCTTCTACCTCTTAAAAAAAGAATAAAAATAAAAAAAACTAGGTGGATAATGGATCTGGATTCATTTTCAATATGAGCGTTTACCTGCTTTTTGTTATGTTTGTTGTATTATAGGACACACTAAGGATTTCTATAAGAAAACCTTCTCTTCCACTGAGGTTCTTCCTCATGCTTTTGATTTGGAAATTGTTGTTCAGAATTGCTTGAGTCAAAATTAGGTGGGGGCACGATGGTTACGTTATAGTCCAACAATAGTTGGTTGTGATGCTATGCAAATTGATCCACATTCTAATGTTATGCCTAATTTTTTGGCAACTTCCTTACATAGGGAGATTAATGGTACTAGACAACGGATCATGGGGAGTGATAAAGGGAATCTGTTAGAATTATCCTTATAGAAGCTAAGAGATGTCGAATGGAAGATGAAAATGTGCTTGCATCAAGTGAAAATGGGCCTCATTCAAGCCTTGTTGCTGATGCTCAATTGGACTCAAAAAATAAACCAACAATGGGCCCTATAATCTAGGCCCACCGATCCCAATGAGTGTTTTTAATTGGAACTATCGTGGGCTTGGCAACCCATGGGCAATTCATGTCCTGTTGGACTTGGGTTCGACAAAAAAAGCTAGATTTTATTTTTCTTATTGAGACAGGTTTATTTTATGTGGATGCTGTGGGCCGAAGTGGTGGGCTTGCATTATTTTGGATGATTATTAGTATGGCTCGTTTACTTCGTTTTTCCCAAAATCATATAGATGTGGTTTCTATTAAAGATAAAATTTCATGGCGCCTTACTAGATTTTATGATTATTCGAAGCGCGCGAAAAGACTTGCTTCTTGGAATCTCCTTTGTTCCCTTCTTCCGCTTCTCTCTCGTGTTGTGTGGGAGATTTCAACGATATCCTTACAAGTCATGAGAAGATGGGTGGAGCTGAGCAGTCTTAATAATTAATCGATGGTTTCTTAAAAGCTGTCAAAGATGGCAATTTCTCTGAGGTCCCTATGTCAGGTGGGAACTTTACTTGGAGCAGAGGTCGTGATCCCAAGAATTGGGTGGCTAAAAATCTGGATCAGGTCCTAGCTACTTCGAGTTGGATCATTTCTTTTTCTGAGGCTAAGGTTTGGAATTTAGGGATTACTTCATCTTACACATGCCTATCTTCATGTGTCATGTTTTGTCTCATATTTGACAGCATTCTCATCATTTTTGGTTCAAAAACTAGTGATTACGGGAAGATAAATGCCGAGTTATTATTAATTCAAACTGGCATGCAGATAGTTCTGCTTCTGTTTCGGATTGCTCGTTGTGCCTTGGAATTAAGTCAATGGAGTGGTTGCTCTTATTTTAATTTTCGGTCAAAGCTAAATTATTGTAAAGCTCTGATGCACCATTTTCATGGGAAGTAGGATACTGACTCTGTTTCAGCTTATAATGAGGCTAAAAATTCTTATTATGAGACTTTTGCTCATCGTTAATCTTTTTAAAAGCAGCGCACAAACATTAACATTAATTGAGAGATGGTGACTCAAATACCAAATACTTTCATTCCTCAAAAAAAAAACTCTATTGATAGATTGAGAGATTCAACATGTAATTGGGTAAAGTGGGGTGATGGTTTAGAGGATCTTATGTTATTTTATTTTGATGAGTTGTTCTCTTCTTTAGGTGGGTCGATTAATTCAGTGGTTGATTGTGTTCCTAGTTATGTTTCTTCAGAACATAATGCAGCCTTGCTTACTCCTTTTTCTATTCAGGAGGTTAAAAATGCTCTTTTTTCCATGCATTTAGACAAATCTCCTGGTCCGAATGGCATGAATCCTAGATTTTTTTAAAAATGCTGGGATATTGTGGGTGATGATGTCTCCCAAGCTTGTTTAGAATATCTGAACAACTACTGTCTTCCTCCAACGCTTAATAATATGTCACTTGTTCTTATTCCTAAGAAGCAGAAACCATAAGTTATTAGTGAATTCCGGCCTATTGCTCCCTGTAATGTCTTATACAAGATTGTTGTAAAGATTTTAGTGAATCGTTTGAAGCTTCTACTTTGTACTATCATTTCAGAATCTCAATGTGCATTCATTCCAGGGCGTCTCATTTCTAATAACATAATGATAGCATGTGAATTGCTCCATTATATGAAAAGGAAATCCCAGGGTAACAATGGTTATATTTCTTTGAAGATAGATATCAGTGAGGCCTGTGATAGGCTTGAATGGGATTTTGAGAGCTATTATGAGTAAGATGGGCTTTGCAAAGAGGTGGATCGATATATTTTCATGTGTGTCACTACGGTTTGGTACAGTGTTCTTCACAATGGTGAGGATATTTGCCCTATTCTTCCTCAAAGAGGCCTCCATCAAAGTGATCCTCTGTCACCCTATCTTTTTATTATTTGTGCTGAAGGATTATTTATGCTTATTCACCAAAAGATTTTATTTGGGTCTTTACATGGTATTAAAATTTCTAGAGGTGCTCCTATGGTGTCTCACCTTTTTTTCACTGATGATAGTCTATTTTTTTCAAAGCTAATTTTGATAAGTGCAGTACTGTGAAGTCTATCCTTAGAGAGTATGAAATTCCTTTTGGGCAGTCCATTAATCTGTCCAAGTCTTCTCTCTTTTTTAGTTCTAATGTTGACATCAGGAATAAGTCTTCGGTTCAGGCCCTCTTAGGTATTTATAGGAATGGTGGTCATGATCGGTACCTTGGGCTTCCCTCTCTTATTGGGAAAAATAAGAAAGCTATCTTCTCTTTTACTAAGGATAAAATTTGGCATTGGATTCATGGGTGGAGGAAAAAATTCCTTTCTGAAGTAGGGAAGGAAATTTTGCTTAATATGTGGTGCAAGTTATTCCTAATTATGCTATGAGTGTGTTTCTTCTTCCACTTAATCTCTGTGCTGATCTTGAGAAGATGATGAACTCCTTTTGGTGGGGTTCTGGAGGTGATTCTTCAAAGGGTATAATGTGCAAGTGTTGGGATCGTCTATGCATGCCAAAGAATTGGATGGTTTTTGAAAGATTCATGATGTCAATATTTCTCTATTGGGCAAACAAGCCTGGAAATTTCTTACTCATCCATCTTGTTTGGTGTCTCGTTTTTATAAAGCTCATTATTTCCCTAACAATTCTTTCTTGAATGCTGAATTAGGTTATAATCCTAACTACATCTAACATAGTGTTTTGGCTGCTCAGAATTTAATTTGTGATGGTTGCCGTGTTTGCATTGGTTGTAGAAATTCAATTCATGTTTGGGGCGATCTATGGCTTCTAGGGCCTCAGCCTTTCATTTCTACGGCCGGCCCTGATCACTTACGTCATACTACTATTAATCAACTTATGATTTCTGGATCTCGGCAATGGGACTGTGATGTGCTTGTTGCACTAAGCTTGAATAAATCTGTTGGCTCTTTTTATTGGTCTCTTGATAATAAGGGTGTCTATTCAGTTCGTAGTGGATATAAATGGTATGTTAAGGATCTGATTGCAAGTAATTTTGAGACTAGCATTCTTCCATGGAGACGTTAATGGGGCGTTAAAATTCCTTCAAAAGTCAAGTATATGGTGTGGAGAGTTGCTATTTCTTGCCTTCCTACTTTTGCTACTTCTTGCCTTCCTACTTTGGATCTTCTTCGTAGTCGGAGAGTGGAGGTTGATTCTCAGTGTTGTCTTTGTCGTAGAAACTCTGAGAGCATTTTACATACTTTAGTTTATTGCCCTTTTGCTATTCATTGTTGGAGGCTTTCGAGTTTAGTTCAAAGTCCCATCTCAGTTTCTTCTTTTCAGGAGTGGCTTTCTTTTCTTTTTTCCAGATTGAAAAGTGATGAGTTGGGTCTGTGTTTGATGATTTGTTGGTCTATCTAGCGTGAACGTAATGACTTTGTTTGGAATGGAAAAATTTTTTCTCTTCATCAAGTGGTTTACTTTGCAGGTTCTCAGATTTTTCATTAAGGCAAGCGCAGCTTAAATGCCCTTTCACTGCTAATTCTTCCCAGGCTAATTAGGCTTTTGTTGGTGCTCTTAGCTGGGTTAAGCCTCCTCCAACTTACCTAAAACTCAATGTGGACGCTGCTCTGTTTACTGCAGCAAATAAAATGAGGCTGGGTTTGGTTTTGGGAGATGCAGATTGGGTGTTTATTGCTTGTAAATCTGTTCCTTAGTTGGGTTGCATGGATGCTTGTACTGCTGAAGCTTTAAGTGTCTGAGAGGCTTTGAGCCGGATCAAACGTAATTTCTGGTCTTCGGTCATCGTTGAAACTGATTCTTTGGTGGTGTTCAATGCCATTCAGCAACACTGTCAAGATAACTCTCCTTTTGGCAATATTATCGATGATTGCTATAGTTTACTTACAGCTTGTTTCGATGTTAGCTTATGTTTTGCTAGGCGTTGGCTCACTCTCTAGCCCGAGCTGCTGGTTCTCTGTCAGATGCTATGTTCTAGGTGCATCAACCCCCCTTTTCATTAATGCAGTTTCCATTTTTCCCTTAAAAAAAAAAAACAAACAAACCAAACCAAACCAAGCCAAACATTATATTTTTGCATAATGCTGATGAACAATTTTAAAAAAATTGTATTGCTTATGAAGTGCATATCTCATATCTATCTATCAAGAGTCAAACCATTTTGTATTCAGCTAATTTTGTGGTTTCATGTACAGTCATCTAATTCCTCGTATTTTACAAACTTAGAGTAACATGGTATTGATACTTCATGGTAAATATTATATGAAAGGAATATTAGGGGATTTATAAAAGAAAATATTGCATACTAATTTAGTAAAAACTTTCCTCATTTTGTGTATTGTGATAATTTTTATATTCATGAACAAGGAGATAAAAAGAAAAAATTAACACTAACAATTATTGGAATTAACTAAATGGCAAAGATTGTTCACGTTAAAATAATAAGTCATAGTTTATGCAGTAATATTAAATTAATTTTTAATAAACTTTTATCACTCTTATGATCCTATTATGTTGAAACGAATTAGTCAAAATTAAATGGATTAAAAATATCAATCTTTTCTATATTAAAAAAAAAAAAAGTAATGCTAAATGGCACAAAAGGGTATTTTAAGAATTTTTTTTTCTATTTTTAGGGTAATAGTATAATTTTAAAGTATAAAAAAGTTTTTGAGAGACAAATATATCCTCATAAATAATTAATATTTTAAAAATTAAATTTTTAATTTATATATTTTAAATATGGAAACTAGATTTTGAAATATATTAATTCAACGGAGTTGACTTAAAAATTTTCCAATATTGTGAAACCATTTTCACATATATGTAATCTTCGTACTTATATTTATTTGAATTACATGTATTCATAAGATAATTAATGGCAATGATTATGTTCATAACCTTGATCATATTTATAGTCGCATTTTTCTCTGATTTCTGCATGATTCAAAAAATTTGATTTTGATTAGCTTTCATATACCCACCGTAAAGAAAAATTCATATGGTTTTTATATTGAATATATGCACATGTATTCAAAGCTAAATTGGGTATATGAAAACTAGTTGCATTAATTAATTGAAACTATTAGCATTATGCATATTCATTTAAAAACTCTATATTCAAAGTTAATTAAAGGTATGTTTAGTTTAAATAAATTTTATAAATATATATATATAATGTATTTTATACATTTAAGTAAGTGTGGCCGGCGGGGTTTAGCCCATACCTAAGTATTTGGCAACCACGACACTGTATGGGCTCGAGGCCTACTAGAAAATATGATATAAGTCTTAAGCCTATTCGGAGATAGAATTGCCATCCAAATAAAAGTCAGGACACACTGTACAACAACCGGATCCCACGGAGGTTCCCAAAAGCCATCATCGGAGATCGAGTTCGGAAACTAGATATGAGCGTTTAAATTCTCACTCAATCTTGCGGTTGGCCTCCGTTCATGTTTTGCATTTTATTACCATTTAATTATTTAATTATTTCCTCATTACCACACATAATAAAATTGCCTCCAGATAATTATCAAGTTTTATAATTAAGTCTGAGTTTGCACATTAGTCCAATTTCATGCTTTTAAGTCCCAACGCTCAACAAAAATAAAATAAATAGTAATTACAACCATACATTCAAAAACAAATGGGGGGAAGAGATTAAGGATTACAACGCTTCTAGACTAAATAAAAAATAATATACATAAAATAAACTAAACATATACCGAAAAAAACCCATAAAATAACATAAATGCGGTAATATAAAAGGGGAAACTAACAAAGGTGACTACTCAATGATGGAAATCATCAAGTAATTCCAGCAAATAACACATGGTTAGTACTTCTTTGCAAGGAATAAAAATGAAATCACATATAACAATACTTACAAAAAAGGCTTTATAAAAAGGGGGGGTTTCACATTATGAACTAAAAAAAGTACCAAACAATCAAGATTGATCATCATCATGCACTGATGCAGACATGTTTAAGACCAAAAGAAGACATGCCAAAGCAAACATCACGGCAATCATAAAAAAATGAAATAAGAAGCAGGCTAATTCTGTCAATGAGGCGATCGCCTCATTAACAAGGACTCTTATAATTCCAAGGCAAAAAAAAGGTATAAAACACACACTCAAAAGGTTTTCTCCCTAGAGGCCTATCAATAGGGCGATCACCTCATTGATGGGGTGATCGCCTCATTGAGATAAGGTGACGCCTCTATGAAGAGGCATCGCCTGATCAGTAGGTTGATTCTGACTTTCAAAATGTACAGACTTATACTCTAAGTAACAAAACATGCATATAAACTCTGTAATCATCAAATTAAAAATACATGCAAAAGTGTTAAAAAATCCATCAATAAAGTAAGAAATCAAATAAGACACACTAGAGATAAACCTAAAATGTACTAAGAACTTAGTCACATAAGCAAGAACTCACAAAATGATGCACATGTCAAGTTTAAGTGCAAGTTTTCTACTAAAAATGAGAGGCCCTCAAAGGTGTTTTTGATTGTGATCCTTGCTAGGACGTGATCTCTACTTTTGACACAAGCTTCTTCCTTCTTCTCTTAGGAAAATATGGACCTTCCTTTGCTTCTACCTCTCCTCCTCCCTTAAGGACATTTTTTTTCTTTTTCTCTCTATGTTTTTTTCTTTCCAGAGCTCCTCTCTTTTTTTTTTCCCCACCTCCCCTCAACCTTTCTTTTTTCCTCTTTTTATTCCTTAGCTTTCCCATACCCCTAAGCCTTATATCCCATCATGAGCTTTCCTAGCCATTTTTCCTTCCCCAAAATTCTTTTTCTCATGCAAGAAGCAAGTCTAGAAAGTAGGGCCCGCACCACTTGGTCATCATGATTGCAACTGCATTAAATGCAGCTGCAAGTGGGCTGCCATAAAGGCGGCACCTCATCAATGAGGCGATCACCTCTGTGATGAGGCAATCGCCTCATTGACAATTGCCAAAGAGGCAATCGCCTCATTATACTAAGGTGATGCCCCTTTGGCCCGAGCTTGGCAAGCTTGGGCCAAATTTGGATAGTTAGGCTCGGTTTTGGATTTTTCAGGCTTTGGGTTTTCAAGTCCACTTTTCCATTAGAGATTCAGGCTTCATTCTCACGTCCAAGTTCACATTCTCATCATTGGGCTTGACAACGAGTCAGTCAAACTGAGCAACCCTAATTCGTCCCCTAACATGGGTCGACCGAATCAGGTGTCTACAGTTTACCCCCTAATTTTTTGAAAAATCAAATGCATGCAATGACCACTTTTCAAAAAATCACATGCACAACAACAAACAAGCAATAAGATGAGCAACATACCTGACTCTCAGGTTTCACCTGAGAGAGGAATCCTTCAATTCTAAAACATGACCGTGATCCTTGGGTTTTCCTGGCTTGATCAGCCACTCATTAATATTTGTTAAAGAAATTTGGAAACCATCAACCTCGGGTTTTCCTAGCCCGATTATTGCCTTACTGGGGACATAGACTTATGGGTTATCCTGGCCTAACCATCAATCACTTAAAACATGATTCTCGAGTTTTCCTAGCCCGATCATCTCTACACACAAACTTGATTTTTGGGTTTTCCTGGCCCTATCATCACTACACACGAAACATGATTCTTGAGTTTTCCTGGCCCGATCACCATTGGGAATGTGGTTTTTGAATTTTTCTTGGTCCTATTATCACTCCTCCGGGGACATAGACTTCGGGGTTTTCCTAGCCTAGTTGTCCTTCACTCTTGACTTCGGAAATACTACCCGAACAATCATCTCAATCTTTTACGCTTCGGGGATTCAAACCTGAACAGCCCTTTCTTTGAGCTTCGGGGATTCAAACCCGAGCAACCCTTTCTTTGAGCTTCAGGATTCAACTCGAACAGCCCTCTCTTGAGCTTCGAGGATTCAAACCTTAACAACCCTTTCTTTATGAGCTTTGGGAATTCAAACCCGAATAGCCCTCTCTTTGTGAGCTTCGGGGATTCAAACCCGAACAACCCTCTCTTTGTGAGCTTCGGGGATTCAAACCCGAACAACCCTCTCTTCAATGCAAGTTTTCACAGCCCATTTCTCCAAAAACTGTATCTTGAAAATTCGTGCTCTGAATTTCATCTCTCGCGCCCCTCCTTTTTTTTTAGGGAATCCCCCATACCCTTACTTGCTATATAAAAGTAATTTTTTCCTTGTTTTTTTCTCTTTTACTTTTTGTCACTCCTTTTTTCCCCTTTCCTCCTCTTTGCACTTTCTGTACTCCCTGTATCTTTCCTCCCTTTTCAGTCAATGGAGAATGAGAGAACACCGCCTGTGCCTGAGTGGAATCATATTCCACCTCTTATTAGCACTTCTAGGAGTCTGGGATTAACCCACGGTGACTCGATTCCTCTTCTGGTAGATCTAGGATCTCGCATTTGCTCTTCTGCATCCAGAGAGGTTAGTTGTAATATCCCGTGTTTTTAAAATATTTTTACACTGTACCGGGATATGCAGTGTTAATAATTTTTGTATATTATATGATATTTTTACGAGTTGATATGTATTTAAAACCTATCTTAATTATTGTGTCTTATTTACAGTGCTTTATGTAAAATTTTCCCGGGACTTGCATTTTCGGGGAAATTTTCACGTAAATAATTTATTATTATTTATTTTAAATACATTTTCGGATTTGCATGAACTCATACGTATTTTTAAATTACTAAACACCGTGTATGTGTGCGATATTTATTTAATTAGGGTTTAATATATATCACCCTAATATTTTATTATTTGTTTATTAATTTATTGTTATTTAATTATTTTTATTTATTATTAAATTATTAAAATATTAAATTATATGTGTGGATGTGAAATTTTTCAAATATTTTATTAAAATTTTTGTTCTTTTTCTTTTTCTTTTTTTTCTTTTTCTTTTCCTTTTCTTTTCTTTTCTTCTTCTTCTTCTTCTTCTTCTTCTTCTTCTTCTTCTTCTTCTTCTCCTTCCCGCGCCCGACCACCCCCTCACCACCAACCACCGTCTGTCACGTCGTTCCCCTACCGTTGATGTGCCTCCTGGCTTTCCACCGCCGTTCCCAGCCGTTCCTCACCACCACCAGCCTCCTTCCCCGGCGCCGGCGAGCTATTTTTTTTCTTTTGGCCGAAATCCTTCTCCTCGCCGTCGATGACGATTTCGGCCACCATTTTTGACACCGCCGGTCTCTTTCTTCTCCTTGAGCTCCAGTGAGTGTGATTCTAGCTTTGGTTTGAGCTAAAATGGTCTAGATTTGCTTAGTTTTGAATTTTTCCAATTCGGCCATATTAGGGTTTTTTATTTTTTTAAGCTTCGAATTGATTGATTCATGAAAACTCCCTTCACAAATGTTGTTCCTATTAGATTAATCTACATGTAAGAATTTTTGTGGAATTTTTGGAGATTTTTTGGATTTTTGGGTATTTTTGAATATTTTAATATTATTTTCTAATTTTCGGAAATTAATTATTTAAATTATGAAATTGTAGTTTATGGTTAAATTAGGTGTTTAAATGAATTATAGGAATTTATTTTGAATTTTTATGAATTTCTAAGTATTTATTTTGAATTATTGAAGTTTATGTAATTTGGGAAATTAGGGTTAATTATGTTTTTAATTGAATTTAATTGGTTAATTGAGTTTAATTATTGATATTATTGACAAATATGTTGATAAAATTAATTTTGGATAATTATACTATATTTGGTGAATTTTTGAAGTAATTATAGTCTATTTATATATATAAGGGCATTTTGGTAATTTTACCCTAAATTGGCTAAAAATGTAATTTAATTGGTTTTAATAGTTATTTAAGATATAAAAATGATTTCTACAAATTATTTAGTATTTTTAACTAATTAAAACTATTTTCGTGAATTATTTTCAATTATGTATATAATATACGGTTTTACTAATAAAATGAGTTTTTATTAGTTTTTACAGTGTTTTAAGGTTAATTATGTAATTTCTATTTATAAAATGCATTTCTATTTTATAAGGATATTTTTTGGTATTTCTGAAATTATTCTGTGATTGTGGACCCCAGTCGGTAGATTGTACTTTGGAGTCCGACCGTGGGATTTTGATTGTGCTTTATGTAGTTTTTCGAAGTGTATTTCCTTGCAGGGTCAGCTCTATTCTTTTTGAGTAGAGAGATGTCTGTTTTACAGGGGAGGTTCTATCGGATTTTCGATAGAATTCTCGTAAAACGTGATATCCGGTCGAACCCTGATATCGATTCTGTGTTTAATATTCTAGATCGAATTCTAGGATTTCTGTTAGGTTTATTCTAATGTCGTGTAATATCTCGTGTTTTTTAAATATTTTTACACTGTACCGGGATATGCAGTGTCAATAATTTTGTATATATATTATGATATTTTATTGAGTTGATATGTATTTAAAATCTATTTTAATTACTGTATATTATTTTCAGTGTTTTACGTAAAATTTTCCCGGGACTTGCATTTTCGGGGAAATTTTCACGTAAATATTTTAATATTAATTATTTTAAATATATTTTCGGACTTGCATGAACTCATACGTATTTTTAAATACTAAATAAAGCCTACGTGTGTGTATATTTATTTAATTAGGGTTTAATACATAAAACCCTAATATTGTATTATTTATTTATTATTATTTAATTATTTTATTTATTATTAAATTATTAAAATTTATTATTTTATTATTATTTATTTATTAATATTTAATTATTTTATTTTATTTTATTTTTTTCTTTTTCTTTTTTTTCCTTTTTCATTCTTTTTCTTTTTCTTTTTCTTCCCTTTTTCTTTCTTTTTCTTTTTCTTCTTCTTCTTCTTCTTTCCTCCCGCGCCCGACGCCCGACCACCACCCCTCACCGTCTGTAACTCCGATCACCTATCGTCGGTGCGCCTCCCGGCTTGCCACCGCCGTTCCCAGCAGTCCTCCGCCGCCTCCAGCCCCTTTCCCCGGCGCCGGCAGCTCCATTCTTCCTCTTTTGGCCGAAATCTTCCCTTCGCCGTTTTCTCCCTCCTCCGGCCACCGTTTTCGACACCGCCGGTCTCTTTCTTCTCCTTGAGCTCCGATGAGTGTGATTATAGCTTTGGTTTGAGCTAAAATGGTTTAGATTTGCTTAGGTTTTGATTTTTCCAATTCGGTCACATTAGGGTTTTTGATTTTTTTGAGCTTCGAATTGGATGATTCATGGAAACTCCCTTCACAAATGTTGTTCCTAGTAGCTTAATCTACATGTGTGAATTTTTGTAGAATTTTTGGAGATTTTTTGGATTTTTGGGTATTTTTGAATATTTTAATATTATTTTCAAAGTTTCGGAAATTAATTATTTAAATTATGAAATTTGAGTTTATGGTTAAATTAGGTGTTGAAATGAATTATAGGAATTTATTTTGAATTTTTATGAATTTCTAAGTATTTATTTTGAATTATTGAAGTTTATGTGATTTTGAGAAATTAGGGTTAAATGTGTTTTTATTTGAATTTAATTGGTTAATTGAGTTTAATTATTAATATTATTGATAAATATGTTGAGAAAATTAATTTTGGATAATTGTATGATTTTTGGTGAATTTTTAAAGTAATTTAAGTATATTTATATATATAGGGGTATTTTGGTAATTTTACCCTAAATTGTCTAAAAATGTAATTTAATTGGTTTTAATAATTATTTAAGGTATAAAAATGATTTCTACAAAATATTTGATATTTTTAACTAATTAAAACTATTTTTCGTGTATTATTTTCAATTATATATAATATACGGTTTTTCTAATAAAATGAGTTTTTATCGGTTTTTACTGTGTTTAAAGGTTAATTATGTAATTTCTATTTATAAAATGTATTTCTATGTTGTAAGGATATTTTTGGTATATCTGGAATATGTTCTGTGTTTGTGGACCCCGATCGGTGGACTGTAGTTTGGAGTCCGACTGTGGGATTTTGATTGTGTTGAGCCTATTTTTTCGAAGTGTATTTCCTTGCAGGGTCGGCTCTACTCTTTTGAGTAGAGAGATGTCCGTTTTACAGGGGAGGTTCTGTCGGATTTTTGGTAGAATTCTCGTAAAACGTGATATCCAGTCGAACCCTAATTTTGTTTCCGTACTTAAATACTCTAGATTGAATTCTAGGATTTCTGTTAGGGTTTATTCTGATATCGATTATTTATTGCTTATTTAGTTGCGCCGAGACCGAGGGCTAGTGGACCAGGCCCGTCGGACCTGTCTCGTGGAGCGCATTAGGTGAGTTACTATACTATATATATATACTTAGGATGCATGATTTAGAAATACATGTTTTATATTGAATAATATGCATAAATAATTTGATTATTTCTTACGTTTACATTAAGTATATTTTTGGTTTATTTCTGGTATATAATAAATTATATACATGTTTTGTTAATAAAATATATTTAAAATATTTTTAAATATATTTTTAGTTTAATTTATGATTTGACTGGATTTATTTGACGTATATATACTCGAAATATACCTGGTTTACTTTTGGTATATTTCTGGTATATATATGGATTATATTGTTATTTCATTTACATTCATGCATCATATATTTTTTTTTATGAATGAATGTTTTATATTTAATGATGAAGGATATCAATAGAACGTGCTACCTAGTGGGCAACACTAGGACCGAGTACGTACCGGTACGCCTATAGCTTTAGGCTATATTACTAACTATTTGTGGATATTGATTTGATATGATTATTTGATGTGTGAGATGTGGTTTGGGTGTGATTGCTGGAGCTCAGTTGACCAAGTGTCTCGGGGCCAATCACACTGGCAGTTAGACTGCTGGAGCTCGGTTGACTTAGCGTCTCGGGGCCAATCTACTGTCTAAATGGATTAAGTGGATATACTTGGAATAAGTGAGCCTGTATGGCTAGAATGTTGTTTAACATTATTTTATGAGGTTGCGATATTCTAGGGTTCTATGTGATCCTTCATAAAAGATGATTTTCAGATAAAATATATAAAAATGATTTTATTGCATCTATGTGTAATTGCCTGTATATATACATATTATATATACTGTTGACTGTATGCATTATCACTTAGTGTGTATGTATATATATTATAGTAATTCACTCAGTGAGGTTTGACTCCCCTCCGTTGACTATTTTTCAGGAGAGTCAACTTCCTCAGACCTCAGTAGCAGGTCGATACGCCGGATTTCTTCCGCCCCGGCTTCTTTGTGTAAATTAGCTACTTGAGTCTTATTTATTTTATCTAGACACTGCAGTAGTTGTGAATTAAAGTGTTGGATTTCATGTATTTTATTTTAAAGAAATGTATTATATTGAAACTGGATTTGTATTAAAAGGATTATTATATATGTGATGAGATTTTGATTTAAATCCAGTTGATGTGGATAATATTATGATATTATGATTTTTATTTCCACTGCATATTATATTGTTACTGTTATTATGGCATGATTTATTTTATTTTTAGGCTTGCTACGGGTTCCGGATTCGAAAGAATTCTCGTTCCCTAGTGCCGGTCATGGCCCCTGTTCTGGGTCGTGACATGTCGGTTATTTATTGCTTGTTTAGTTGCACCAAGACCAAGGGCTAGTGGACCAGGCCCGTCGGACCCGTCTCGTGGAGCGCACTAGGGTGAGTTACTATACTATATATATATGCTTTAGGATGCATGATTTAGAAATATACTTTTTATTTTGATTAAAATGCATAAATAATTTGATTTGTATTTTAGTATATTTTTGGTATATTTTTGGTATATAATAAATTGTATACATGTTTTATTAATAAATCATATTTAAAATGTTTTTAAATATATTTCTAGCTTAAATTGTAAATTGATTGAATTCATTTGACATATATATATACTCGAAATATACCTGGTTTACTTTTGATATATTTCTAGTATATATATGGTTTATGTTGATATTTTATTGAACTTCATGCATCATTTATTTTTGTGAATGAATGTTTTATGTTTATTAATGAAGGATATGGATAGAACGTGCTACCTAGTGGGCAGCACTAGGACCGAGTACGTACCGGTACGCCTATAGTATTTAGACTATATTACTAACTTATTTGTAGATATTGATTGAATGTGATTATTGATATGGGTGGGATATGGTTTAGAGGTGTGATTGCTGGAGCTCGGTTGACCAAGTGTCTCGGGGCCAATCACACTAGCAGTCAGATTGCTGGAGCTCGGTTGACTTAGTGTCTTGGGGCCAGTCTACTGTCTAAATGGATTAAGTGGATATATTTGGATTAAGTGAGCCTGTGTGGCTAGAGTGTTGTCTAATACTATTTTTGAGGTTGCGATATTCTAGGGTTCTATGTGATCCTTTATAAAAGATGATTTTCAATAAAATATATATAAAATGATTTCTTTGCATCTGTGTGTATTTGCCTGTATATATATTAGATATATATATATACTGTTGATTGTATGCATTGTCATTTAGTGTGTATGTATATATATTATAGTAATTCACTCAGTGAGGTCTGACTCCCCTCCGTTGACAATTTTTCAGGAGAGTCAACATCTTCAGACCTCAGTAGCAGGCCTGTACGCCGAATTTCTTCCGTCCCGGCTTCTTTGTGTAAACTGCTTACTTGAGTCTTATTTTTATAATCTAGATACTGCAATAGTTGTAAAAAAGTTTGTGGGATTTTATGTATTTTATTTATGTGAGATATTGTATTATATTTGAAACTGGATTGTATTAAAAAGATTTTATATATATGTGATGAGTTGAGATTTAAATTAAATCCAGTTAATGAAATTGTTATTATGATATTTATGATTTTTATTTCCGCTGCATTATATATTATTATTATTATGGCATGTTTTATTTATTTTTAGGCTTGCTACAGGTTCCGGATTCGAAGAATTCCCATTCCCTAGCGTCGATCATTGGCCCCTGTTTTAAGTCGTGACATTAGTACCCTAAAATTCCCTGCAAAATCACATTAGGTTGGTTATTAATCTTATATAATCATCATTCTAAAACATTATTTAAATCAAACAGAATATGAAATGTGCGTTTTAATCATTAAAAATTAGGAATTGTCCCCATCTGCGCCTCACAAAGGCAATCGCCTCTTCGATGAGACGATAGGCTTCTGTGAAGAGGCGATTGCATATTGCCCCTTCATAGAGCCAATCACCTCTATGATGAGGTGATTGCCTCTATGGTGAGGCAATCACTTCATCATAGGAGCGAACTACGTCATTTACATGTACATCCATTCTGAATTTCTCCCTAAAACCACAAAATGCAGATATTTTACTTCCCTATTTCTTTATTTGCAGCATGATGCTCAGACATTCAAGGGTGCTAGGAATTTCCATAAAGCCCAGGTCATCTATAATGACTTGACCGATAGAGCAACAAAGAGTACCGGATTTCAGGAGATAGGGTTCGAGGACTTCGTACTCTCGCTTCCGTCTTAGCAGGGCGCACAGACTACCAGCCACTGCATGCCCTAATGGAAAGGTGGTTTAATATGACCCACACTTTCCATCTCCCGTTTGGTGAGCTCACTCTAGACCTGGTATCATTTGCTGCCATCACGGGGATTGCCTACACCGGGGATCCTATTCCCTTTGATGTGAGTCTACACTAGCTGTCTCCGGATAAGGCTACATATATTGAGCAACTTTTGTGGATGACTCCTGACATGAAGGGGACTCATACCCTTCATTTGGACTCAATCAAGAGTTTTTACACCTGAGATAGGGCCACAACAATGATCTCTCCCCTTGAGATTGACTAGGTGGTGAGGGCTTTTTTGCTCTACTTGCTCAATACCACCTTCTTCGCTAACACCGCCAACTCTATCGTCTGATGTTCCTACCGACCCTTTGGGATCTTGACCAGATTCCCACATTCGATTAGGGTATCTGCACCCTAGCATACTTGCAACCGGAGCATAGACGAGGTGATCCGAGGGGGCAGGAGATTATACGGCTTTTGGCATGCCGTTTTCATGCGTTATGATCCCTTTTTTTTTTATCTTGTTCTGTCCCCCATTACTTACATCAGTTTTCTCAACTTCTTCTGTTTTGTTTTTCGAGGTCTGGGCTTTGGAGCTAGAGCTGCTTGTGGGTGTTACATGAGTGAGGGATCACTTCCCGACCCTCGACAAGTGGGGCGCCAGCCGTGTCGTAAAGAGGCACCTTGCACGAGTTCACATCCACAGGTAGTACCTGAACTCTTTAACACAGGATGCGGTACTTGCAAAGCATAAACCTACTTATTAGTAAATTACTTGTATTCAATTTACTTACATATTAATGTCTCTCTCCTTTTTTTACAGATCCGAAATTACTTGTGATCATTAAGATGACTCGCTCCAGGCCCTTAACCTAGAAGAGGACACCCTTTGTGGCCTTGGATATCAAGCCTGGTATTTGGGAGAGCAGGTCCTAACTTGGAGGGCTGGTGTTAGAGCTAGGCGGGTCCCTAGGTCCCCTCCTGACAGTATGCTTTGGGCTCATAAGCTGGAGGGTGACGATCTCGCTCAGGCTATTACAGGCTTACCAGCTATAGATCACACAGTTTGTGTGAAAAGCCAGTATGCAGAGTTCATCCGTACCCACCTTCTGCTGACGGTCCCTTTTCATGCCACTTCTACCTCTCAGGTATATCCCTGTCGGCTTCCCTTTCCTTATAAATTGACTACATTCTTAACATGTTTTCTCCTGTTTTTATCTTCAGGTTGCACCTGCTAGGCTCGTGGCCCCGATTAGGTCTCGAGTATGGGAAAGAGAGCCCTTGAGGAGTCAACTGGATCCGAGCAAGGAGGAGACTTCTGTGGCTGGCGAGGAGGCCAAGCCAACTACTACCTCCGGTTTTGAGTTTGTCCTAGGCAACTTCATTCACATCCCTGACCCTCTAGCTCGATGTTAGGTTCCTTTGTCACATCATTTCTTGACTTTGGATGAGAACCTGACCCCTGCATACACCCCTGGCGGCGCTACTCATGTAGGCTCTTTTCCTGACTTGCGTTTTGTTATAATTCTCAAACCAAACGTTAGTTCCAACATTTATTTTAATAATGCAGATTCTGCTGGGGCAGGGCTTGTACATGTATCACATGATAGAGGCCCAAATAGACTACATGTTGGAGATCACCCAGCAGTGAAGGTTAAGAACCTCTTTATCTTCTACATGTATGCATGCTTGCATGGTTTACTAACCTGCATTTTGTCTGAATAGGATTGGGATGAGGCTAGCAGGGCAAGGATTGCCACTCTTGAGCATCAAATTGATGTGTTCCAAATTGATGAGGATGACGAGGATGATGATAGGAGTGGCAGCGGCGTTGGAGGAGAGGCTGACCATGAGGGTACTAGATCGGATGCTTGATGTTTTGGGGTTAAAACTTGTGTAGTCTTTAATAGTGAACACAAAATTTTAGTTTTTGGTTTTATAAACAGAATGCTTGCATAATTCAACATTTTCTTGATTAAATCCACTTGTTTTGTTTTTCTCATTTCTTCATATGTAAGTTGATTTCATTGTTTTCATACGTAACTGTCGACACCTGTTTAGACTGTGTGATTTGAAGAAGCACAAACGGCCCATGTTGTTGATGAGGCGATCACCTCATTGGTCTCTGGTAAAGAGGCAATTTCCTCTTGCTGCTGAGGCAGGCGCCTCATTGATGAGGCGATCGGCTCATCGATGAGGCGATTACCTTAGCTGGAGGAGGTCCTCCCCCTATAAAAACCCACATTCTTGTGTTTGACCTAATTCTCAAGTTCCCTCCGCCCCTAACCTCCTATTTCTCTCTCTAAACACCTCTGAAAAGCCATAAACATGACAAAACAAAGTTTGAGGCCCCTACAGTCAATTTTGAATGGTTTTGGTCAATAAATCTTGGGCAAGGTAGAGTCGTTCCACCTTTCGGTCTTCAAATCACTCCACACTAGGAGAATCAATTTCCCTTTCCTCTATGCCATGGTTCAATTTTGGGATCCCCATAACACGTTTTCTAGTTCAACACAATAGAAATATGTCCCCTGCCAGAGGAATTCGAGGTAATTCTCGGCCATCATACGGACTCTGCTTGTTGACTTGCGATTCCGTCCTCGAAAACCCGAATTCTTACTCCATTCGGCAACAAATGGCGTGTATATTCAACCTTCCATCCCAATCTTCTTTCACTATGTCTCCAACTCGAAAATCAAACTAGAGTCCTTCCTCGAGGTCACTATGAATGTGGACAAAGGAGAAACTTACTGGCCCCGCATGTTAGCCCTCTATTTGTATGCTCAATTTCTGCTAGTCTCTCCCTCAGGGCACTGTGATACGAAGATATTTTCCATCCTCGATCAAGTGGAGTCAGGGTTCAATCCCTTATCTCTCATCTTAGAGGAAACTATCATCAGATTGGATGACTTCATAAGGACATAACAATTCTCAGGAAGCCCATTCCTGTTAGTGGTAAGTTTCTCATTGTCCCTTCCTTAACTTCCAACTGTTATGTTATTTGTATCCAACTATTTACAATCCCGTAGATATGGTTTTATAAAAATTTGGGCCTAATTGAACCTCCTCAAGACATCCAGCGTTACCAGGCTAAGCATTATCAAATAAGAAAACTACATCCCATCCCTGCAGACATTCACGGCTGGCTGTCAATATTTCCTGATACACTGATCCATGGATGTGCCCCTGGTGGGGATTGCAGCATGTAACCATTTGGTCTTATACATATTGCATCCCGGTTATCAATCTCCATTTTGCCACTTTGTACAATCCAACCCGCCTCTATCGCCAATATGGTCATAAACAACTGATTATTGAGCCCGTGCACGAGTTCGAGCCGAGGCAGCTCTCTCAAAATTTTCTGGACCACCTGGTGGCAACTTGGCCTCAAAGAGTCATCGAAAGGAATTTAAGCTACGACGGTGATCAGACCATCAATGATCATTACAAAGCATGGGTTTGTTTGCAACAGACAAAAAGAGATGATTTTATTAGATACAAGAGGACAAGAGAGTTACAAATGCTAAGTTTACAGGGTAGACAATAAAAGAAGAGAAAACAAAATTAGCTCATGAAATGAAGTCGTCATTTCCCCTTTTGTTAGAAGTAATTTCCCTTTTGTACTAGTTAAACGGCTTGTAATGGACACATATGCAATGTTTAACGATAATTAAAGCAATCTATTTCATTTCATTTAAGCACAAAAACACATAAACACTTCACTTCTGGTAGATCTCATGTTACTATTTAGCTTGCAATTACAAGTTTTTCTAACTAATAAATTTTGTGCCTCTCTCACCCTTTTTATATGTCTTTAACTTTTGCCTGGATCGCCTCTTTCGAGATTTTCAGTCCAGCAGGACTTTTTTCTCTTTTTTCTTTTTAGTCTCTAACTTTTGCCTAAATAGCCTCTTTTTGAGGTTTTCTCCCTAGCAAGACTTTTTACAGAAAGTATTTCTTGATCTTGTCTAGGTTGATGGGTTCTTTGAACTCATTTCCCTCTATGTCAGATAAAATGGCAGTGCCTTTCAAAAATAGCTTCTTTACCAGATACAGTCCCTCCCAATTGGGCTTAAACTTCCCTCGAGGATCGATCATGATTAACCTTGCAAGTTTCAACACCAAATCCCCTTCTCGAATTTTTCCTGACTTGATTTTCTTATTATAGTCCCGGGCTATTCTTTTCTGATACAACTGAGAATGATACATGGCCTTCATCCTCTTTTCATCCAGCAATGTCAACTGAACCAACTGACTTTCGACCCATTAATACTCAGGGAGTTTAGATTCTAGAAGGACTCTCAATGACCTTATCTCAACCTCAACCGGTAAGACAACCTCACACCCATAAACCAAAGAGTACGAAGTGGCTCCTGTCAAAATTTTAGTAGTAGTTCAGTATCCCTACAATGTGAATTATAAGTAATTGGCCCAATCTCAGTAATTTTTCCAGCATCTTGGCCTTGATCTTTTTTACATTCTTATTTGCTACTTCCACCGCCCCATTTGCCTATGGCCTATACGGAGATGACCTGTGGTGCTCAATCTTATAATCTTTCAATAATGTAGTTATTTCTGCCCGAAATTGAACACCATTATCTGTAACTATATGATGCGGCAATCCGTACCTGCAGATTAGATTCTTTTCGATGAACTTTGACATTTTCTTCAACCCCACAATAGCATAGGATTCAACCTCAACCCATTTGGAGAAGTAATCGATAGCCACAATGATATAACAATGGCCATTAATTGCTTTTGGCCTCACCTCCCCTATGATATCAATCCCCTATATAGCAAACGGCCAAAGAGAAGTCATTCCTTGAAGCTTTATAGACGGTAGATGGCTAACATTACCATATGTTTGGCAATTGTGACATTTCTTCATAAATCCAACACAACATGCTTCCATGGTGATCCAAAAGTACCCCTAGTGGGCTATTTTCTTTGCCAAAATGGTCTCATTCATGTGTGGTCCACACACCCCTTCATGAATTGCTTCCATTAGCTTTTGGCCTTCACCCTTATCAACACACCTGAGGTGTACCCCAGCTGGCATTCTTTTGTATAACATCCCATTGTGGCTTATGAACTATCGAGATAACATTTGCAGGGATATTCTTTCTTTCTTATCAGCGTCATCCAAAAATTTCCCAGTTTCTCGATACCTTTGTAAATCATAGAACCAAGGTTTCTCAGTGACATCAACTGGCGTTATTCTCAACTCTTCATAACAAGGGGCTCGCGACTTCATGAGAATTAAGGGCTTGGCCTCTGGTTGTTTCCCACTTTCCTATATGGAGGCCAGTGTGGCTAGGGCATCATCTACCTGGTTTCTTTCCCTTGGCAAATGGACAAAATTACACTGAGTGAAGGAGCACAGGATGGTGGTCAAGTATTTCCAATACAGTCATAATCTATCTTCCTTTATCTCCCATTCTTTGGTGGCTTATTTTATAACTAGCATGGAATCCCTATAGATAGTAACATTTTCTGTCCCCACACTATACAATGCTTCTAAACCAAAGATGCAGGCTTCATATTTTGCTTGGTTATTGTTTGCTTTGAACTCGAGTCTTTTTGCCATCGGGATCATTTCTCCTTCTGGCATAACCAAGATTACCCCTATTCCAGCCCCTCTGTTATTGATAGCTCCATCAAGTACATCTCCTAGCCTTGTATCTTTATTGCCCCTAGATGCTCGTTGAGGAACTCTAATTTCCATTCTTGGTCATCATCTACTGGGCTTTGTGCCAAGAAGTTTGCTACTGCTCTTCCTTTCACTATCTTTTTGGCCATATACTCTATGTCAAATTCTATGAGCAAAATGAGCCACCTAGCCAATTTTCCTGTAAGAGACGGGGTCTATTAGAGGTACCTGAGGAGATCATGTTTAGAAACTGCCTAGACTTTACAAGATTGGAAGTAGTGTCAAAGCTTTTTTGTTGCCCAAATCACTGCTAAACAAGTTTTCTCCACTAAACTATAAGTAGCTTCGTAGGGCACAAGCTTTTTACTCAGGTAATATACAGCGTGTTCTATCTTTTTTTTCACTTTCCTGTGCTAACATTGCCCCTATTGCATCCTTCTCAATTGCTAGATATAGGATCAAGGCTTTACCCGGTCTTGGCCACTGTAAAATAAGAGGATTCATCATATAATCCTTGATAGTTTCAAAAGCTTGTTGACATGTTTCATCCCACACAACAGGTTAGTCTTTCTTTAGAAGCTTAAAGATGGGATTACAAATGGCCGTTAACTTGGCTATAAATCTGTTGATGTACTGTAATGCCCTAGAAACCCTCGAACCTCTTTTTCATTCTTTGGTGTCGGCATATCCCTGATTACTCTGATCTTATCTGGGTCAACCTCTATTCCTTTTTGGCTAACAATGTGTCCCAACAATTTCCCAGATGTAACCCTAAAAAAACACTTCTTCGGGTTCAGTCTGAGATTATACTTTTCTTCAGTAGCTAGAAACTTGTCCAGCGCTTCGAAATGCCCTTCCCTAGTTGCAAACTTCACCATCATATCATCCACATACACTTCTACCTCTTATGGAACATGTCGTGCAGCAAGGCAGTTGCCATTCTCTAATAAGTGGCCCTTGCATTCTTCAACCTGAAAGGCATCACTTGGTAATAGTACACGCCCCATTCGGTGATGAAATACATCTTCAATCTATTTATTACTACCATCATGATCTGATTGTGCCCCAAAAATCCATCCATAAAAGAGTACATTACGTTGGAAGCTGCACTATCAATTAATGTATCGATATGCGGTAGTAGGAAGTCATCCTTAGGGCAGGCTTTATTCAAATCTCGGTAGTCCACACACACTCTGACCCTTCCATCCTTCTTAGGAACTAGAACTATATTTTCTAACCACTGTGTGTCCTCTACCACTTCTAAGAACTTTGCCTTCAGCTACTTTTCGACTTCTTCTTTAACCAAGAGAGCCCACTCTGGCCTTAACCTGCTTTGCTTCTACCTTATTGGCGCTATATGAGGGTAGGGTGGGGATTCTGTGTTCTAAGATTTCCCTATCGATTCAGGGCATGTCTTTATAATCCCAAATAAATACTTTCTATCTCTTTTTTAGGATTTCTTCCATTTTTCCTCTCTCACCATGAGTTAAACCAAAAGCAAAAAATATATTTTTAGGGTTATCATTTGTGCCTAAATTAAATGATTCAGTTTGCGTGGAATTAATATCAAACATATGCATGATATGATCATCATAAATAGAATAACCATTAGGAAACACATCACAAAAATAAGCAAATTCAAATTTCATTCCACTTTTGAAAAGAAAAGATCGTCAGTTTCAACAGAGAAGCAAGAGAAACATCAAATTCATTATAAAAGGTATCTATAATAGAGGCAAGGATGTAGGTCTCGAAGTCAAGGTCTTTGTTCTAATGATCAAGGCCTTTCTGCTCTGAAGTAGCTTTATCCTCCTTAAACTGCTCTTCAGCCAGTACTAGCTCCTCAGTAGGGGACTTTTCAATAATAACTTTCCCAGTTTTGTTCATAAATTCAGCAAAAATCTCAAACCCCTGGATAACTTCCCCAGCCACTAGGTGAGGTTCTGGAGTCCCGCTGTATGGGTGTCCAGTGCCTTCCTTTACAAAAATTTCCCACAGAGTCTTCTTTCTAGCCATGGTTTCTTTCTCCTTTTCTTTAAATCGGTCTGACATACCCGTCTCTTTCCCAGCTTCGTCAACCTCTTTGAATCCTAACCATGCTTCAGGATAGGTACTTTGTTTCCCACGAACTTTAAAGGTCCGCTCTGATTTTTCCCTAATCCCATGCTAGGCAAAAATTTCATATTGCGCATCATTCTCAGAACCTTTTCATCCATCTCGTCCTTATAAATCACACAGACTTCAAAATTAGGACTAAAGGAAATCTCCTTAGGGATCAACTTTAGTGTGACTATAGCGACCTTAGTTTCAGCTGAGATGGTGACAACCCTCCCTTCATATGGAAACTTAATCTTTTAATGAACAGTGGATGGAAATCCACCCAAAGGGTGAAACCATGGCCTCCCTAATAAAATGGCAAATGTTACCGGATATCAATCACATGTAGGTCAACCTAAACTTCTATAGGTCCTGTTTTAACTAATGCCCTGAAAGTTCCTTCCGCATATCTTTTGGTGTCATCATAAGCCTTGATAACTACTTCAGAAGGCTTTAGGTCGACTACCGTCAACCCTAGCTTAGGCAAAATCTTCAGTGGACATACATTGATGGCAGAACCATTATCAACCATCACACAGTAGGCCAGCTTCCCTTTTACCTAAGCTTTGATAAACAGAGCTTTGTGGTGATCCCTCCCTTCCAGAGGCAAATCGTCATTGGAAAATGTTATCATTCCTTAAGGAGTTTCTGTTAGTGACTGGACCATCCATTCTAGAGTGGAATTAGTGGAAATCTTTCTTTAATCTAGTGCCAGGACCAGGGCTTCCTTGTGATCCCTAGAATGCATGAGTAACTCTCAAACACTAGCAATGGTTTTTTTTGCTTTGTTCTACCTTCTTTCCCTTTTTTGCACATCCTGCCTTTTCAGGTTTAGACCCGATAATCCTAAGTTCCCCTTTCTTTTCTTTGACTTTCCTCATAGCCTGACTTGGCTCGCTCCCCTCGTTGCCCCATAGGTCATCTCGTTCTCTGCTTTCATCATCAGAACTCCATATGTCCAAGACTTATACCTGTAATTTTGTGGTTCATTTGCTTGGCTTTAGGTTTTTAGGTTTGGTTTGTTGGGAACTGTAAGAGACATCAATGAAGGAGTTTAGGACTTGCTCTTCTGTTAGGCCAGAGTTGACCATCAGAATGGGTAGGTTAGGAGGTGGTACATTTTGGCAATCGCGTAATGGGTTGGTTTGGGGTGTTTGGTTTTCTATTTTCTGGGTCGATAATTTTGCTTCAGTTTATTAAATCTTGGATTTCATGCTTTAATCGAGCACAGCTGTCTGTGTCATGCCCGATGGTCTGATGAAATTTATAAAAAAACTTTAGGTTGGCTCTAGGCAAGGGTTATTGTGAAGGTAAAGGTCGTAGCAGGTTCTTCTCAATGAGCTTATCAAGGACTTTGGACATAGGACGTCCCAGATTTAAAAATCTCTGAGGCCATCTAACTGCACTGACTTGCACATTACTACTCGGTGGTCGAATAGCATGAATCTGAATACTACCGATCAAGCTAGCCCCCTCTTTGCCCCCAGATCCTCTTCCAAAGAACTTTTTCTCTTGAGCCAAATCTGATTCTTTCTAGACCCCCAAATCTATATAATTCTTCAAAGTTCTTGATCTCTAAATCCCTCAATTCCTAGATAATGCGGGGAACACACCCCTCTATTGCCAGGACCAACTGGTCGAACTCAACAAGCCTATGCCTTATCAAGGATAACTTTCCCCTCCAACAAGTTAGGTAATCAGCATAAGGCTCATTAAAGTTCTGTTTAGTATTCTATAGATCTCTCAAGGACACCTCTAGTTGGACATTAAGACCATATTGCTTGACAAAAGCAATGCACAATTCTTTCCAATTTGACTGAACATACAATTCCAAGGTGTAATATCAACGAATCGGTGCTCCCTCCAATGAAATAGGGAACTGCTTGACAATTTGGCTCTCAGTTAGCTCAGTAGCCTTCATGTATATTACATATTGCTTCAAATACAAATGGGGATCCTCGGCACCAATATACTTCTTCATGTCTGGGAATTTAAACTTATAAGGCAGCGGTTCATCACCCTTTACCAGATTTAGATCATAATCTAGAGGAGCGATCATACCCTTCTCCTTCATCATCACCTACATCTGATTCATCACTCTGGTCATATTCTTAGCCCACTCAGTCTGACCCACATCCTCGGCTGGGATAACATTTCTTTGATTCACCGGATTGGCCAACACTGTCACATCATCTTTTTCCCTTCCTCTAATCGGTATTCCCTCATCGAGATTCACTGGATTGATTAGTGGTACATTGGGTGGTTGTGCTGGCTAACTCTCTCTGATAAGCTTAGTAATCTCCCCTATCATTTCTCTCATCATAGCCCAAGTTTCTGTTATTACTGCCACTTTCCACTATGCCCCAAATGCTTCTAGACCGAACCCTCCTGCCATTCCTAATTCTGAATTTCTTACTAAATAACCTGAGCTAGCTCGAACCCACCCTACTGAGCTTGAAGGATCTATAATGCTGACAAAATGATAGGTTAGAATGATGCATGATATGCAAGTCCATTTTATTTAGAAATTTAAGAAATAAATAATCACACAAAAAGATATATAAGACCAAATCATGAATCTTAAATGTGCAAACTTCCACCCTTATTTCTCGCACATATGTCTTCAATGGCGAGTATCTTGTCCTAGAATTTTTGGCCTTGGTTTTAATTATCAACGGGGGATAATAAAACTGACGTATGCAAGAAAACTCTCAAAATGATTTAGACAAGTAATGGTTCCTTTAAAGCTCGAGTACACTTTCTATGAGCCAAGATACTTAGCACCATAAACTTATTTGTCAAGGCCCACTTGAAATGGGTTATAAGTAGGCATGAGAGGCCTTTGTTGACTAGTTTGTTTATAATACGATTTTGGTTGGACATGAGTGCCCATTTCACTTTGGATTGCTCATTAATGGGCTCAAGATTTATTTTAAAGGTCCATTATATGGCATAATACACATGCAAATGAGAAAATTCCTAAGGATAGTTGTTAGGTCATTACATGGGCTTGAGTCTTAGGTAAAAAGGCTTCAGCTCCCATAACGATATACATCCATATACGTCTCCCCACTTAAGGGTCAAACAACGCAGATTAGTACGTGTCGTGAGTGACAATAATCAAATATTCCACCACTAGGTTTGAGTGAAATGTAGGTAACGAAGTACTGACTATTGTCAGGTTAATTCGGGACTGAAGTGCTCATTGTGTGCAAAATGTATAGTGAATGCATAAATGTAGAAAGAAATAAGAAAATAATTAAAGATGATAAAATGCAAAACAATGGAATCAGTTTCTCTATCCCCAGTGGAGTCACCACTGTAGGCGGCGGGGTTTAGCGCGCACCCCAAGTGTTTAGCGACCACGGCATTGTGTGAGCTCGAGGCCTACTAGGAAATATGATACAGGTCTTAGGCCTATTCAAAGATGGAGTCTTCACCCGGATAAAAGCCAGGACACACTGTATAATAACTAGATCCCACGGTGGTTCCCAGAAGCCGTCATCAAAGATTGGGCTCAAAAACTGAGTATGAGGCGTTTGAATGCTCACCCAACCTTGCAGTTGGCCTCCATTCGTGTTTTGTGTTTTTATTACCATTTAATTATTTAATTATTTTCTCATTACCACATGTAATAAAATTACCTCCAGATAATTACCAAGTTTTATAATTAAGTCTAAGTTTATACATTAGTCTAATTTCATGCTTTTAAGTCCCAACGCTCAACAAAAATAAAATAAATAGTAATTACAACCATACATTCAGAAATGAATGAGAGGAAGGGATTAAGGATTACAACGCTTATAGACTAAATAAAGAATATTATACAGAAAATAAACTAAACATATACCGAAAATAAACTGATAAAATAACATAAATGTGGTAATATAAAAGGGGGAACTAACAAAGGTGACTACTCAATGATGGAAATCATTAAGTAATTCTTGTAAATAACACATAGTTAGTCCTTCTTTTCAAGGAAAAAAATGAAATCACATATAACGATACTTAAAAAAAAGGCTCTATAAAAAAGGGGGGGTTTCACATTATAAACTAAAAAAAATATCAAACAATCAAGATTGATCATCATCATGCACTGATACAGACATGTTTAAGACCAAAAGAAGACATGCCAAAGCAGACGTCACGACAATCATAAAAAAAATAAAACAAGAAGCCGGCTAATTCTGTCAATAAGGTGGTCACCTCATTGATGAGGCGGCGCCTCATCAACAACGACTCTTATAATTATTAATGAGGCGACGCCTCATCAACAAGGACTCTTTTAATTCTAAGGCAACAAAAAGGTATAAAACACACACTTGAAAGGTTTTATCCTTAAAGGCCTGTCAATGGGGCGATCACCTCATTGATGGGGCGATCACCTCATTGATGGGGTGATTGCCTCATTGAGATGAGGCGATGCCTCTATGAAGAGGTGTCGCCTGATCAGTAGGTCGGTTCCGACTCTCAAAACGTATAGATTTCTACTCTAAGTAACAAAACATGCATATACACTATGTAATCATCAATTACAACTACATGCAAAAGTGTTCAAAAATCCATCAATAAAGTGAGACATCAAACAAGACACACTTGAGATAAACCTAAAATGTACTAAGAACTTAGTCACATAAGCAAGAACTCACAAAATGATGCACATGTCAAGTTTAAGTGCAAGTTTTCTACCAAAAATGAGAGGCCCTCAGAGGTGTTTTTGATTGTGATCCTTGTTAGGACGTGATCTCTACTTTTGACACAAGCTTCTTCCTTCTTCTCTTAGAAAAACATAGACCTTCCTTTGCTTCCACCTCTCCTCCTCCCTTGAGGACGTTTTTTTTCTTTTTCTCTCTGTGTTTTTTTTCTTTCTAAAGCTCCTCTCTCTTTTTTCCCCACCTCCCCTCAACCTTTCTTTTTCCTCTTTTTATTCCTTAGCTTTCCCATGCCCTTAAGCCTTCTATCCCATCATGAGCTTTTCTAGCCTTTTTTCCTTCCCCAAAAGTCTTTTTTCTCACGCAAAAAGCAAGTCTAAAAAGTGGGGCCCGCACTACTTGGTCGTTATAATTGAAGCTGCAAGTGGGCTGTCATAGAGGCGGTGCCCAGTGTGATGAGGCGATCACCTCATTACACTGAGACGATGTCCCTTTGGCCTGAGCCTGCGTTGGGCCTGGCGGACTTGGGCCAAATTTGGATAATTGGGCTCGGTTTTGGGTTTTCAAGTCCACTTTTCCATTAGAAATTCAGGTTTCATTCTCATGTCCAAGTTCATATTCTCATCATTGGGCTTGACAACAGGCCGGTCAAACTGAGCAACCTTAATTCATCCCCTAACACGGGCCAACCGAATCGAGTATCTACAATAAGTATATTTGATTTAAATGAAAATTTCATATAATATATTTCAAATTTCAACTTTTTAATTTTGTATAATTGTTTAAAACTAATTAATTTTTATTAATAAAATATGTTTAGTATAAATGAATTTAAATTCATTTGTAAATGAATTTAAATTCATTTGTAAATGAATTTATTTGAAAATAAAATGAATTTTTCAATAGAATTAAACCAAATAAAGAGTAATATAGTTTTGTAAAAAATTTTAGCACCTGATTTATTCACAAAAAAGTCTCAAAATTTTTTTTTTTTCAAATTCATGTTTAACGCAATTGATATTATTTTTTAAGTTTAGTTCTTTAATCTGGTAATTAACCGTTCATTAAATTTTTTATTTTATCTTACTAATATATAAAAATTAAATTTATAAATTTTATAATTAATTATTAAATATAAATAAGAAATTAATAAATATAACAATCTAATCCAAAAGAAATAGTGAAGTGCTAAATTTTAGACATAGGAATGAAATTTTTTTAAAATATTATTTTTAGTTATTATATGATGCTAAAGTTTGATAGATTGAACGAATTTATGAAAAAAAAAAAAGTAAATTGAAATAACTGTAAAACGTGAGAAGTTTAATGTTTAACTTGATAAAATTTCGTTTGATCTCGTATATTAAAGCTCACTTAATAAATAAGTCAAACTCAAATTATACAAAACTTAACTTGCAAATAAACTCGAACATAAACTCGCGAGCTAACTCATAATTTTAATATTAATAATTTAGTTTTAAGTATATAATATATAAATTTTTATTTAAAAATATTTTTAAAAATATATTATTAGAATAAAATCATAATCTTTGTTAAATATATTATCATTTATTTAGTAAATAATTTATGTTCAATTTTTTAATGTATAATTTTAATTTATAGTTTGTATATTTTAAAAAAATTTTAGACTTGTTTAAGCTCATAAACATCAAATAACATAACGAGTTCGGTTAAATTATAAATGAACCCAGTCTGAGTTAAGTAAAACTCGACTCGACTGGATTACATTCTTTAAAAAACTAGTTAGAGAAAATATTTAAAAATATCAATTAATTTTATTTTACATAAAAGCATTAAAAAAAAAAGTAATGTACATAAATCGATGTTATGTTACACTTTTACTTTTATGTAGCAATATTCAACTTTTAACCATTAAAATTTGTTTGCGCTCATACGATGAAAAAAGTTGTATAAAACATACAGCAAACTATCAAATCATCCAGTATAATTCAAATGTGATAAAATATTGTATATGATAAATTAGTCCATTATTGGTATTTATATAGATTAAATTACAAAATATTTAAACGCTAATAAAATATGATAAAAACTATATACTTAAAATTAAAGTATATACATGAATTTAATTAATTGTGAAGATTAATTTAAAAGTTTTAATATGTTCCTTGAGATCTCACATCGGTTATGAAATGTATGTTTATGTTATATGGGGTTAACACATTTTTATAAAATTGTTATGATTTGTAAAGGAATGTATTTTACCCTTGATTCAATTAGGGTTGTAAACAAGTCAATTCGCTTAAAAATTGTTTGAAACTTGACCCGATAAAAAATTATTAGAGCTAGTATATTGAAACTTATTTAATAAATAAGTCAAGCTCAAATAATACAGAACTGACTCACAAAATTCATAAATTACCTCGAATAAAAACTTGTAAGCTGACTCATATTTTTAATATATTAATATTTTAATTTTAGATATATAATACTAAAGTTTTATTTATAATAAAAGTTAAAATATTTTCAAAATTTATTATTACAATAAAATCATAATTTTATAATAATTTATTTAGTAAATAATTTATTTTAAATTTTTTTATGAATAATTTTAATTTATAGTTTGCATTTTTTAAAATTTCTTTAAGTTCATTTAGGCTAGTTAAAGCTCATAAACAACTCACAAACACCAAATAGTATAGTAAGTTCAACTCGATTATAAATAAACGAAACTTGAGCTAGTTAAAATTTGGCTTGACTTTTTTATTTTTTACCATTCAAAAAAATTAATATGTAATTAAATTTGAAAAGTTTGAAATTCGCAAGATAAAGGTATTAAATCTCAAATTTCATTCCAAAAAACTAAACAAAAATCATATAAAAAATTAAAGGGATATTATATATACTTACCATCAACTAATGACCTTTCTGTAAATTATCTAATTTTTAAAATTGTTGCAAATTGATAAATGAACTTTGCGACTTGTTGCAAATTTATCCTTGGTCAAAATTACTTGTGGCAATAATGATATGGAATGGATGACGTGGACAGCTATTTACACATGTGGAAATTAAGAAAAAAAAAAAGAAAAGACTTTCAATAGTTTCACCAAAACTCACCATTGGTGCAATATGTCAAAATTTTTTTCATGTTGTTTCTCTTCTCCCTTTGCTCAAAAACACATCTTCTCACTTCAACTCTGAAACTCTTCTCCCTTTGAATGAAACTCATCACAATTCTTCAATTATAATCAACTCCATCTTTGTTTACACTCAATCTTTCCTCATCTACCCACTCATTCTTGACTCAAATACATATGATGCCTACAACACCAAAGACTAATAGCCGGAGAGTATAGGAACCGGAGAAGAATTAAAAAAATAGGACAAAAGAAAAAGCCATGTTGTTTCACGAAAAAAATAAATGTGAAAGTGCCAGAAGAGAGGATTCGAAAGCCAAATACACTACTAGATTCGCTCAGAGGAAGGAGTATGTCTGCAAGAGCATCATGGAAGTGAGACCAAAATTAACGAAGCTGTTACTTGTGATAGTTCAAGGAAGTGTCGGTACTATTCAAGTGTTGATGTCACCCAAATCTACTGTCAGCGATTTAATTACTCAAAGATTGACAGAGATTAATGGAATTTGTATTGTTAACATGTTTGGACATAGAGGAGAAGTTAATGGTGTTAGGATTGAGGAATTTTTTCCTCTACGCGAAGAAAGCAACGGCCAAACTAATGCAATTTTTTCTTGGCTAAAATTCATGGATTTTTTTTTCTGTAATTAATAGCAGCAAAATCATTCTATGCTTCATGATTTCTATAAAACTTATCCAAAAAATTTACAATATTTTTGCTTTGGGGTAGTTTTTGGAGGAGAAGAAGAATAGCTAAGGGAGAAGACAAACAACGTGAAAAAAAAAATTGACAACATACAATACCATTTTTGCGCATGTAAAAGTATCAAAAGCCTTTTTTTTTTTCCTTTAATTTCCACATGTAAATAGTTGCATACATCACCTATTCCATGTCATCACTAGTACAAGCAATATTGACCGGTGATAGATTTTCAACAAGCCCCAAAGTTAATATGTTGATTTGCAACAATTTTCAAAACTGGATAGATTTGCAATAAGGGCATTAGATGATGGTAGATACATATAAAAATCCAAAATTAAAACACTATACAATATATTTAAAGAGAAAAAGGGTGTCAATAGCCATGTATTAAAAAGAAAAATAGCAATTTTTACATCATAAATATTAGAAAATCAATTGAGATCAATTTGAACAAATTTAACAATACCAGATAGGAGTTTAAATATGCATTAAAATAATGTGTTAAAATCCAAGGCATGATATTGAGTGTGTATATATTATTCAGAAAATATAAACCTAATTTATTTTTTTGGTCACAATTCTATCAAAAATAATAATGATTTGAACAGAAATATTTTTTTGAATAACAGAAATAATAATAATAAATTCAAAAAAAATAATAGGGGTATGATTATTGTTGCCAAATTTGTGAATAACTATATGTAATGAAAAAAATATGTATTTTTATTTTAAATTTAGATAAAATCGTATTTTATTGTGAATGCCCCGAGATTTTATTGCGACTGTATATTTTAATTGACTAATGTTGCAGCATGGTAATTTATTTTTTAAGTAATAATAGAAGAGATAAAAATACTAAATCACCATTAGCCTATCAAGAAAATAAAAAAAATTATTAATAAATATTCATGTACGAATATTGACTCATTGATCAATCTTATTAAAAACTCAAAGTTTTTAATCAAAAAAATTTTAAAAGGATCTTTTTAGTAATTGTTAAAACCTGATCTAAGGGAAGATTTTATTTTAATTTTTTCTTATTTTGAAAATGCTAGGCCATCTTCTTCCTCATCTTGTCGCTAAGGAAATATATTTTTTCATTTGAAAATTGTAACAAACAAAAACATACTGTAGCTCATAAAAATTTTAAACCAATTAGAGTTATACGTCACAGCTCATAAAATTTTTTACTAAATAATTTTTTTCTTAAATGTATATATTTATTTGTTTCTCTTTAGATGGTAATAGAAATTAATATAAGATTTGATAAAATCATATGCAAAATTTTAGGAAATAAATATATTTGACTAATTAGTTTTGGAGTTAATTTACTAAAGGGTATATTAGTAATTATGTAGTAATCAATACCATTTATTAACATAGGGAAAACCCTCTTTATAAATTCTTAAGAAAAACTTCATTATTATTCTTCTATTGCATCGGAGGTTTTGATTCTTGAAAACCGTTACAATCTGAGGTTCTTCTCTTATCATCATATATACTCTCTTCTCCTTATTATATATATAGTAAATAAACAACTTTATCCATTGTCTCTTTACCTTTTATATCTATGTGCTTTTCCATTTATATTGTGTTTATAATTTTTCCTTTCAAGTTCTATGCTCAATATTGTTATTGCTCAATGTTGTGCTTACTCAATATTGTTATTGCTCAATGTGGTGCTTAGTGTTTTTTTTTCCCCTCAATGGTGAGGTTTTGTTGATCAATATATGCATTTATTCAAAGTAAATAGAGATTGGGTCTTTTTTATTTTTTTTATTTTTTATTTTTTACACTTTACTAGGTGGAAACATGGGTCGAGGAAAGTTAAATATGGAGCTGATAGCTAATTAGAAGTCTCGCATGATAACTTATCACAAAAGAAAGAAGGGATTGACAAAGAAGGTGCAAGAATTCCACATTCTTTGTGATGTTGATGTCTGCATCATCATCTTTGGCCTCAATTTCAATAATCATCCGGTTGATATCGAAACTTGGCCTTTTGATCGGTCCGAGATGAGATGAATTATTAGTAGATACCAATCTCAAGGAAGTGATCGTAAGAGAAATCAAGATTTGTCTCATTTTTTTTGTTGCCCGCAAGAAGAAGATTGATGATGATATTGCAAAATTGCGAAGGTCTTGTTTTGAAGCCAAGTATCCACCTTGGGATAATCGTCTAAACTTATTGCAACTTCATGATCTCAGTGTACTTGCGGGTGTTCTTGAATCCAAAATTGAAGCTGCAACTGCTAGGATTTTGAATACCAAAGGTGAGAGTGACATTATTTCACGATTGATCATAAGTCAGGGATTGTTCAAGGAGGACCCATCAACAACCTTAGACCAAATCCAATGGCTACTACATTTGCCAATGCGTTGATTCAAAAAAACTTGGAGTTGGAGGCTTATAAGCTGCAGCCACAACCCTTTTCATATATGAGCCAATATGGTCATCACTCATCTTCCCACCACCAGATGCTTCAGGTACTGGATGTTAACCCTATCAATAGTACTTCTATGTTGATGATGATGATGATGGAGAATGGCGATGACTTGAACCAATTTGGAGGCGAGTGTAGCAGTAAGAAAGCACGTAATGTGGTTAAAGAGCCTGCTTATTTTGATCCTCCAACAAGTCATCAGCAACAGATGGTGGGGAATAATAGGACGGTGTCCAATAGTAATACTAATAATAACGATACTACAAGGGCTCACCCTGTAAGCTGCTATGGTCTAAGCAGCAGGCAACCATTTATGTTGCCTTACAGACAGGATTCAGTAGTTATGCCTAATGCTTCTTCTCATCAATTGAGAATTGCTCCAATCAGTACTGAATTCCGTGATATTAATGAGTTTGAGTTCAGGGACACTAGAGATGGTTTTTAGACATGAAAAAGCAAGACTCATGGGGACTAGGATCTTGCTTTTAATTACTAGTGCAATTGTTTTATTTAATTACTAGAATATTATTTTCAGTCTTGCTTATGATATTTTAGACTTTTAATATTAATGTTTTTTTTTTCATAATGTTTGCTAATATTAGTTCTTGTTTATTTATTCCAACTTTTTGCTTTACCCTAAAATTTATATTTTAAAAATAATACAATGTGTCTATAAATTTTATGGATTAGTACAATTTTATAATTGTTATAATTTTATAAAAAAAGTTTATCCTATCTTTTTATTTTTATTTTGCATAATTCGAAACAAACTACTGTATTTATAGTGCGTAAGGTGCAGTGTCTCTCATTTACATAAGTTAAAGAGTGGATTAGTTTTTTGAAATTTTATATTGATTAATGTGGAGTGTGTGTATGGATTATATAAATTAGTATGCCTTTATAATTTATTATAGTTCTTTGGAGGAGTGTGTCCTCCCTACGTGTGTTTTGTATGTTTTATGTAATATTATTATGTGTGAATTTTTATAGGTCAGAAAAAAAATATTGTAATAAAATTAAATCTATTAAGATATTAATCATTTCAAGAGTCTCAATAATTCAGTATTTTACATATATTTTTTTTATAATACACCCAATGTTTCTAATCCATAATAGTTAATTTCTTATTATAAATAACTCCAAAATTATTAGCCCTGCCACTGGCACAGACAATTTTTGAATAAAAACGTTTCCAATGTTGTCAGACGTGTTTGGGTAGATGGCCCATTTGTCATAATTAAGATCCATGGAGCTCTCTCCCAGGATCCTCTGCAGATGACTCTGAAGTTGGTAAGGCATGGATTACTTTTAGCTAAGCCCATAATTATTTGTGTTCTGAAAATCAATGGCAGGCAAGGCTTGATTGCAATTACATGTATATATGTGGAAAGGAGGGCTAAAGACCCTCCAAAAACAAATCTCTGAGACGTGGAAAGGAGGGCTAAAGACACACATGTCCAACTGAAATGTGCTACATCCAGCTTGTGTATTTACTTTTATATTTTACTTAATTTCAACTCATATATTTAAGTTTGTAATTGAGGTATTAATGTTATTATTGAAATAAATTAAATTAAAAAGATATCATACATATATCCACATTTAAATGTATAATGAAAGTTCAACTCTTCAAAATACACGAAGAAATCTAAAGAGAAAAATTTACTTCTTTCTCGAAAGATTAATCCTAAAAGAAAAATATAATTTAATCAAATTTGAGCTATGCATCTTATAAACTCTTATACCTTTTCATATTGATCAGTCTCTCAGTATTCTATTTATTCTTTACATCCTCTCTTATTCTTGTTGTATGCATGCATATTCAAAGGAAGGGTTCTTAAACAAGTTATCAAGGTGTTTACTACAAACTCCAAAATACGTTATTGTTATGGAGGCACGAACCAATTATAAAGGATGTTCAGTATCAATAATTCCTATAGATGTCGATTTGTCTTGCTGTCCTCCAAAACTAGAGGCGGTTATAGATGCTATAACAAAATTTCATAGAAAAGTATTTCAAAAAATTTGTTTTGGTCGAATTAAGTATCAAAAGGGAAATAAAGTTTATTATCAATCACAAATTTAATATTGAATGCGCTGCTTATACCGCAAATTATGATCAAGAATTCTTATCAACTTGATATATAGAAGCATAGATAGCTTTTAATAAATATACACATACACCCCAAAAAAATAACCATAACAAGAATAATCATATAGTACTAAAAAAAATAGATGAAAATCAATTAAGGTGGAACTACAATAAAATTCATTGAAAAAATTATTCAAGTAAAGTTGGAAATACCCAGTGGAACTAATTCTCAGGGAGGTTTTGAATACGTGGAAAGGAGGGCTAAAGACCCTCCAAAAATAAATCTCTGAGACGAAGAAAAGTCGAGGGAATGTGGAAAAGGATCCAAAATCAAGAGAATCTAAAGTACCCTCCACTCAAGTTTACTTGGTGGAACCCATTTTCCAGTAATTTCAATTATACTCGTGGTATACCAACTGAAAGCCAATAGACTGTATAGTCACAATTAGAACATCGAATCTGAAATCTATACAGGAATTGTTTTGATTTTTATATTTTGGGTAGTTAGGAACTATATGTAGGCCTTCTTTTCAAGCTCATGGGGAAGAAGATTCTTCAAGTATCTTTTGGATTCCAAGAGGATGGTGACAAATTCCACTACAAAAGTCACTATGCGTAGAGAGTATTCCCCTTTTGTGCAATCAAATCTCCCTAACACATATCTTGTTGGTACATAAAAGGGGTGAGATGAGAAAGCCTCTTTTTCCTCAACTCTCTGTTGGGGCATGAGAGAGCAGCTATAGGGCAACTTAATTATAAGTTGAGGTTTTACATTTTTGTTGGAGGCTGTCTTTTGCTTTTCTCGTCCTCAACCCATGGAGGCCTAGCTAGTATCACTTTGGAACATAGCTAGAGGATTCCAAACTAATAGGATATCAGTATCGAGATATGAATGATAATATAATTGAATGTCTATCTTATAATATAAAAAAGGTCCGGCAAACTAACTCAATATTCCCTTCAAAAATTTTTAATATATTTTAAAGTAATTGAATTATTCTTCTTCTTCCCCGTCCTTTAACTCATTAAGGAGAAATGTATATTATTATCTTTATATATTCCACAATACTTTATTGGCACATCCAAAGAAAAAAAAAACGATAGCAATGCTATCTTGATCATTAATTTTCAATATATGTTAATTGATACTAGGTTGTCGTATTGGAGATTCATGTTAAACAGAGAATACTACATTATGTTAGGTTTAGAAATTCCTTCTTATACAAATATTTTTAGAAAAAAAAATTAGGAATTATAGTAAAAGCAAATAGTTCTTAATTGCCATCAAATTAATGATGGATTCATTGAAGCTAAATGATTATAATTAGGAGATATTTATTTGGTTGTTTTTTATTACTAATTAATATCCTTATCATTAGATATATATAACTTTTGATATCATTATCGTTTGCCCACAAAAATAGCTTGAAAAAGACTTAATACAACAGCTAAAATCAATTAAGTATATCATTCTCAAAACATTTAATCATGGTGAATGTTGGTTGAGTTGAAGTTTTCTAACATAATTAATATGAGATATAAGAGAGAGAGAGAGAGAGAGAGAGAAAGAGAGAGAGAGAGACAGAAAAAGAAAAAGGATATAGCAAACTCCATATCCAATCTCCATGGTAGATCAGTCCCTAGATCACTTTAAGCATCCCATGACATGTGAAATGAGAGATAGTCTAATGATTGAAGAAGACAAGTTGGCTACAAAAAAAATGGTGGTCCAATTTTTAGCATACCATGTTCAAGAAAGAGCTTAAAAAAAGGTGTGTTAAGATCAAATCCATGTTCAAAATTTGCTTCACTTATAGTTACTGAATATAATTAAGTAGTTATAGTATTTGAAATCTCCTTTCCTGCTATTGCTTCTGACCTGTATGCTATTGTCTTCTCCTATTCATAGGCTGCGCCTGCATGTGTTGCCCTTTTCATCCACATAATAAAGTAAACTCAAACTCAAAGATGAAACCCTTCTTTTTTAAAAAAAAAAAAAAGAAAATATTATCACGCAATCTTCTAAAAGCGAAGCTAGGGCATTCCTCACGATCCTTTTCATGATTAAAAACAGCTTCTGCTTTGATATAGTTTGCTTGTTTGGAAATTGCCCATTTGTGCTTAAGATTTTTTCCTTTAAAAAAACACCATTTTAAGGTTTGTTACGAAACTTAGTAAGGAACTAGCTATCATTAGAAGGCCAATGATAAAATTAATTGTCATTTCTTTAGCTTGATCGATTATTCTTCAATCTTTATGCATACAGTAGCTAGTACAATAGATAATGGTTACAAGGTCCATTTCATAGGATCAAGAATGATCACACTAGATCTTTCTATCAATGTTTTTAATGGTCCCCAAAAGAACTTTCATCAATTTTGATACAAATTATATTTCTAGTATGGTAATTATTATGTTAATTAAATTATCAATCAATTAGACATGAAAGAAATATAAGCCGATTAATTTAGAATTCATTCGAAGCTAAGGCGAGCATGGATGTACAACAAGTTATTTTTGCAGGTTCAAAACATAATTTAAAATAAGGTCAAATTTGAATTTTTTTTTTTTTTTTTTTTGTCTAAACTACTCTAAAACTTACTGAATTTTGATTTATTCAGTTCGATACAAATAGAATTTTCAAATTTAAAATACCACTTAAACAAAATTAACCCTTTATCGACTGATTTTAACAGTTTTGAATGATAAAATTTAAATTTAATAGTCAAATTTTGAAATATAATTATGTAAAATTTTAAAAATATTTTTTTTCTTCTAATGAAAATTATACTTGTGATGGGTCAAATGGTTTCATTTATAACAAGGCTTTGCTACGTAGCCACAAATTTGTTAAAGGACTTAAAATAAATTATTAAAAAATAAATAATTTTTTCAAATTAGTGATTTTCAATTTTGTCCAATTATGCAAAAGTCAGTATGTGACACCTTTTACATGTCTAGAAAACTATAATCACCTAAACAACAAGAAAAAAAATACAAGCAATAATGTCTAAAATGGTTGAGAGGAAGTTGTAAAATACAAGTTCAAATTTGATTGCAATTGTGCAAGTTTTCATCAGAAATATAACAAAAAAATTCCAATATACACATCAGATATCATGTGTATATTGGAATACAAGCAAAATGTGACGAAAATAATGTATAAAATGGTTGACATGAAGTTGTAAAATACAAGTTCAAATTTGATTGTAATTGTGCAAGTTTTCATCAGAAATATATATCAAAAAAATTCCAATATACACATGAGATATCATAGTTTTCTGGTGGCTTTATTTGACAAAATACTCAAGTACATGTTTTATTATATAGTACATTAGGTATTACAATCTAGAAGATTAAACAGCTGTATCAGTCTCAGAAACCTGTCAATCCATCGTGACATCAATTATTAAAGTAGGAACATAACAATCTAAGTCTTAACTCAAACACCACAATTTCAATTTCTGACCACCTCTATAGCTATGTATACAATCCATACAACGTGTATTAGTCCATGAATAATTAAATAAAAATGGTCCAGCAATGGAAAATATAGACGACGGTTTACTAGCTACCATAAATTAATTATATATTGGACCACTAGCAATAAAATAAATTTATCAGTAAATCCATCATCAAAACTGAATTGGAAATGGTCCAAATCCACGAGTACACATGTGCATTGTGCGTACCTCCATCTTCAACTGGGGAAAGCTCCCTCGACGGTGAGTGGGTGGTGGCGTTCTTGCAATTATCTGCATGGCAATCACGTGCAATCTGGACCAATATGCATATGTACATAATAACTACACCCGGTTGAGTAGGGCAACCATACATGTAGTTTTCTTTGTTCTAATGTAAGCAACTGCAGCTCAAACACCCTCAACAATTCAAGAAAAATGCATATGTATATCATGTACCAAGTCTACTAGTTGCCTTTAATTTGTACATTTATACTCAACAATTTAGCACCAAGTTGCTGTCGGCTGAACAAAAAGTAGTACCAGCTTCTAGTGGCTACTTAATTAACATTTCCATAAATATTAATTGTATGTACATAATTACATATAGTATATTTTCACTTAAAATAAACATTTAGTGTCAATGAGGAAATGGGGATTTAATTAAGTAGTAATTTCTTTCCAAGACTCGATTTCTACGGTTGTCGATTTATTGTCTCATATGGTACAATTTATCAAAATTTAAATTATATAGTCTCCCTATTAACCAAAAAATAAACATTTACTTTTGATTTGTGTTAACACGATCCCTTGTTTTATTCCCATGTCTCCCACCATGAAACTTCAAAACATAGAAGATTTGGCTTTACATAATTAAAAGAAAGAAAAATAAATGGAGCACAAAAGGTGGAGACGGATCACTATGATGATGTTTGTAGGAAACGTTGCCAAAACAAAAGAAAAGTATAATGACATTGTCGACAACCTTGCATTATCCTTGATTATTTATGTATACAAATCCTGTTATTAGCTCGATCAAGCGCCAAAGAATAGTATAAAATTTAGAAAAGAAGAAAGTCGGCAACAGGTGAAGGTGATTAATGTGCTCTAAAGGGCCAGCCAAACATTATTAGTAGGCCAACCTTTTGCAGCTGGTCCTAAACAAGATTTTACCACTTTTTTTCTTTCTTCTTTTTTTTTTAAAGAAAAAAAAAATGCAACATTTGAAGTTGATACTCTTAATTGTCTCTACTTGTAGTTTGTACTGTGTAAGTTTTAAAGCCAAGGAGAAGATTCGATTTGTTTGTGCTCATCAACTCCAGTCGGTCGGAATATAACCCGCCAACAACATATCATTAAACCCTTAACTACTCTCCCTATTAATCATCAACTGCTCTCCTCCATTGCGAGCTATCTATTTCTCAAGCCCTTGTCTCCATCCATACTTCCCCACCAACTTATAGCTACTACCGTTTATATATACATTAATAATTTGGCAAGGTTTTGATCAAATGATAATACTTCTCACTGTAGTTTAATTAGTTCTCTTAGCAAGTTATGCCTCTTCTTTTTCTAAGTTAATAGTATTTAAAGTTCACTGAACTCTGATTAATTCAGTTCAATTTAATTAGAACTATAAGAGCTATAAAAGTTTTTTAATAACTAATTTGAAATATTATTCAAGCAAAAACAATTTTTTATCATCTAATACTCATTTTATATATTTAAAAATTTATCTCATTTTATATATTTAAAAATTTATCATACTTTTATTGACTATAAATAAAAATATATAAATTTATTTACCATTCAAATTAGCCGTCATGAATTTAGAAAACAGAAATACTTGAGGAAGAAAGATATACACTACCTTCGTCTCTTAGAATGAAGTTGATTTTGGTATACACTACCTTTAAGAATAAAATGCACACCAACTTACCATCTTATAGACTTTTACACTCATTTTTGGAGGATATTTTAGATACATGTAGATTAGGTATTTGAACTAAAGAGTATGAGACGTGTAATTTAGGAAAAGGAATAATTCAATTAATATGACAGATCAATGAAATTTTAGCCTGAAAAAAAGTGGTGGGTTGTAACGAACCAAATTGGAGAGTTATGATCAGTGCTAGAAAACAGAAATTTTTTCGAATTCAGAATTCGTAGCAACTTTAAAAATAAAACACATGTAATAAATAAATAAAAATACACCAGAATTAAAATTTAAATTAATATAAAAATAAGTACTTAACTGTCATATCATAAAATAAAAATATTTTCATACAATATTCAGAGAAATGTCTCTTACTAAAATAACATTCTACAGATACAAAACACTACTACTGCAGTTTTCTAGAATACAATAAAAGTTCAGATAAATGATTTACATAACCTAGCTGGGGCTGAAGAAGTCCGCGTAGGGGTCTACTACTGAAGTCTGATAACAAGAAATCTTCTGAAAAAATATATTGAGGGGAGTCAGACCTCACTGAGTGAATTATTATAATATATATAAATGCAATCTAAAACATATTCAGTCAGACATCAGTATGTATATATACACACACACACGCATTTCACAAATATGCTAAAATCCACTTTTATATTTATAAATGCAAAAAACATTTATTTAGGTGAAAAATCAAATATAACCCTAAACTAATCATAACCTCAAACACATACCTCACTAGTCATGCAGGCTTACTTAATTCCAAATAAATTCTTTTATTCCATTTTGGATAGTAGACTGACCCGAGACATTAAGTCGACCGAGCTCTAGCAGTTTCACTATTAGTGTGATTGGCCCCAAGACACTAAGTCAACCGAGCTTCAACAACCATACTATTCACTCACATTAAATCTCAATAATCAATCAATCAAATTCTCCTCAAATAATTCTTACAAAATCGATCCTAATGTCTAACGAATTGGTACGTACACAGTTATAGTGCAACCCACTAGACAGCACATTTTATTGATATCCTTTGAATAAAATCGTATATTTACGGAAATTAATTAAATGCATAATTAAACATAAATGACATTTATTTAAAATAATATACCACTTAAATACTAAACATATACCAAAAAATTTTCAAATAAATATGTTGACCATATGTCAAATATACTAAATTTATACTAAATAAATACTAACATATATAGCAAATATACCAAAAATAAACCAAAAGTATACCAAATCATTTCATAAAATAAATTGTATTTAAACATATATGAAATTGTGAAAATTCTAAATCATCCATCCTATATGCAATGCATATATAAAATAATAACTCACAAGTTTGCCCTCTTCAAAACTGGCTTGATGAGCCCGGTCTAATAAACCTCAGTCTCGGCGTAACTAGAAAATAAATAATAATAATAACTATAATAAATTTCGAACTATACTTCTAAGAATTCTAAAGGAAACTTAATCTAAGAATTCAAAACTCAAACAAACACAGAAATTTAGGATCGACCCGGCGTCACATTTTACGAGAATTTTATCGAAAATTCGGCTGAACCTCCTCTGTAAAACGAACATCTCTTTATTGATAATAGAGTCAATCCTGCAAAGAAAACACATTTCTAAAACCACAAAGATCAACACCTCAGGTTGAGACCCTGAATTATACAAATTCTCAACCGAGATTCACAATATACAAAAAATCAATATATAATAATAAATAAATTAATTAAAAATCATTAAATTTCATAAATATCCACAAAATACCAAAATATAATATATTTAAATATTAAATCACTAATTATAATTATTTTCACAATAATTAAATAAAAATCTTAAATAAGAATATAATATTAATAAAAATTAAATTTTTCAATAATTCCACATAAAATAGTAAAATTCACTTTTATATACTCAAATAGCTTAAATATATATTAAAAGTAATTAAAAATCCATTTAATTACCAAAATAGTAAATAATATATATTATTTAAATATAATTTTCAAAAATTAGTATTAATTAGTTAAAAATAATAAATAATTTATAAAAATCATTTTAATACCCTATATAATTCTAAAATAATTTAAAACATATTATTTAACTATAATTTCCATAAAATTACACAATTAACTTATATATACAAAATTCACATAATATAACAATATTCTCAAAAATTATATAAATTCACTAAAAATTATTTTAATAATTCAAAAATTATTAACTCAAATTAATAACACTAATTTAACTAAATTTTCATTAAAACTAATTAATTAACATAATTATCAAAAATTCAATATTTAATATTAAAATAATCAAAAATTACCCATAATTCAAATTAATTCAAAAAAAAATTAAAAAATATATTTTTAGGAAGATTAAGTTGTCATAAATAACATTTGTAAAGCAAGAATTTATGAATCAATCAATATCAAGTTCAAAAAAATTAAAAACCCTAAAACACATAAAATAAAAATTGAGGATAACTCACAAACGAGGGGATTCAAGTTCAAACAGAGCTTAGAACTAGCTTCACCGGAGCTAGAGGGTTTGAAAGAGACCAGAGTGACGAACTGAGACGGCCGGAATTTTTACCAACTTCAATGGAGGTATGGTTGATGTAACTGCTATCTTTGCAATTCTGACAGCCTTCTGATGTACTACAGGTGGCAGTCGATAGCTAGGAAGGAAGAGAAGTCAATGGTGGTGGTTGGTGGTCCCACGAGCTTGGGTGGCATTGACAGAGACACGTGGAGGAGGAGAAGAAAAAGAAAAAAAAAAGAAAGAAAGAAAGAGGGAGAGAGAAAATGAGTTGACCTAATTTTTGACCCCCTATTATTTATTTATTTTATTCATTTATTAAGAAAAGACTAGAATGCCCCTCTATCCAAAATAATAATAATAATAATAATAATAATAATAATAATAATAATAATGATAATGATATTAACAATAATATTATTATTATTATTATTATTATTATTATTATTATTATTTAAATAATATAAATAATAATAGCTTTAATGCATATAAATAATAAAACCTCTAAAATAAATTAGTTTATGTAAATAAAATTTTTAGAATAAAATAAATAAATAATATTTGCAAATAATAATAGTAATATATAAATAAAATTTAAAATTTTATTAACATTATATATTTTAAAATAATTTAATATTATTTAAAATACATGATTATGCAACAAAATGAGTGGTCATTTTCTAGAAACTTGTTGATCAGCTCTTTTCGTGATCATTTTTTAATATGACCTAAATCTTCATACACATATATATGGGTTTAAAACATTATTATCCCTTCCCATTAATGAAATTAAAGGGGATCAAAGTTATGATGAGGATCATTGTCTGGAGTCTAGAGAAAATATAATGGTGGTCCAAAGTTTTATTGACAATGGGGATAAAAAGCCCAACCAATAAGGGAAAACGAAGATAACTATTAATCCTATTTTAATAATGTATAGCCTGCAAAAAAAATACATATATATATAACAAATATAGCTCAAAAATAAAGAAAGAAAGAAATTGATTTGTGGAAGATATAGAAGAGAACCTGAAGAGGACCACTTACTTCTATATATGACCTTTTTACTTGACCTAAATGATTTTTCATTATTTGTTTTCATTTTCTTTTTTTTGGTTAATGATGTTTCATCCTTTGCTTTTCTAATAATCACTTTTGCTTTTTGTTTTATAAAAAAAGGAGATATAAAATGGTCCCAAAGATGATAATCATCAGTTGAATGTTTCATAAATTCTTGGCGGATATCTGTCAATTCTTCAAATTCATTTTCAGATCCTAAATTATCATTAGAACTCATAAATTTGTGGTCTATTCCTAGCTGTACTATCTCTTAAATAATCCAATTTGTAAAAGAGCACATATTGATAGAAACCATTATACTGCAGATGAGTTCTTGTTTAGTGGGTCAAAATAATTTCCAATGGCACTTAAAGGACTAGGCTTCGAGTCCTATTGCCTCACTGTATATAGGCTAAAAAAAGCATCAGAAAAAAAAAATTCTATACATCAATTTCAAATCCGGTGGAAATATGGCTAATTTTATCATTGAGCACACAACACCCCCCCGCCCCCCCCCCCGCCCCCCCCCCCCCCGGGGGCCCAAACTTTCTAACCTAATTGACATATGTTCCAAGCTTTTGAGTGACTGAAAAGGTTAAAAATAAATAACATATTATACATATCATTTGCTTTCCATTTTTTTCCTTCACTCAGGTACTTTGGATGTTGAAAAGGTTCATCAAGATTTTTTTTTTTTAATGTGATGTGATCATCTTTGAGTCATGATTGTTGCGGTGATGCATGAGCGGAGGCTATGAAACTTGTAGCCTCAGCTTTCCAGCGAAGTTCAATGTCTTGTGCAATTCTTCTAGCATCGATAGCTGTCCCAAGCAGCCCGCGCTTTGTAAATCCAACTGCATATAATCCATCTTTGCCTTTCCATCCATTTGGGAATGATTGGACAGGCAACCCGTCTTTGTTTGAAAACATATTATTCTCCTAAATACAAAAATATATAACTCTTGTCTTATAAGACAGAAACGTATTTTATTATTTATAAAATTGGTGAAAATATTTTTCAGAAATTAATTACCTTCAACCAAGAAGGCACGTTGCTTTTGTAACCTGTGGCTAGAATGATAGCATCAAAATTTTCTATCTTTCCATCAACAAATTCCACTTGATGATGCATCAGTCTCATTATTCCAGGGCAAACCTATTGATGAAAGAAATCAAGATTAGTCTTCGGATTAATTTACAATGTTACAAAATTAGTGAGCTAGTGAATACATGATCCAATTGATTCGAAGATCATTGAACCTTTATATCCCCACTTCTGATCTTAGAAAGAGTGCCAACATCTAAGACAGGGGTCTTTCCGGTAATATTTTTGAGTTGGAGAGGACCAAGTTTTGGGCGACGGAGGCCTAATTCAGAAGTGTCACCGAGCATGAAATGCGATACAAATAATAGAATTTGATCAACAATGGACACAGGAAACCACTTGAGTAGCCAGATGGACAAGCCAAAAGTTGATCTACCAAGCATCTCTTGAGGCAGGACGTGCACCTGCAACAGCAGCAAAAGAAAGAAAAGTTACTCAAAACAAGCTTATTTAGGGGCTGTGAACTTGCAACTTTCAGGATATATATCATAGCAAAGGTTATTTTCTATACTTTAGAATCTGCAACACTGTCCACGAGTGTGCTACAGAAAGAAAATTTTTCTTTTTTATAAAAGAAAAGAAAAGTGTAACAGGCTGTAAGATCGATATATTAGTTTTTGGAATGCTGACTATGGCTACGCATGCAAAACATATTCCAAGAAAGTGAAAGATATATGCTTGTTATAGCCGCAGATTACATCAATTAAAAATAGATGCAAAGACTCAACAATTAATAGCACAAACACACTCACACTCACACACACACAAAGGGTTTTTACAAGATTAACAGTTGAGTCTCAAACAAGAAATTTCAATTTCTTTCTTGGCAAGTGGAGAAAGAGGCATACATAAAAGGGTTTCATTCTTTTGCTCGGTTTCTATATTGTTGCAGAACATATTCCTAACATTTTTATGCTTAATTATATTATTTATATCAAAGAGAAACTCACTATTCCTAATTCGAAAGTGAAGATATTTTTCAAGAAAATAGCCCACTATATTTGGTGCAATTAGACTACGGTGAAGGTGAAATATTTGTCCACAGAGGAATAGTCAAGTGATAATTTATCTCTAAAAATATATTTTATCATCAATTTAAAAAAAATGACAACTTCATCGTCAATTTAAAAAAAAATAACGAACCAGTTGTGCCCTAAATCATACCCCCAACCAACATTAACCAAAAAAGAAGGTGAAATCTTTCTCCTTTTTGCTTCTCAAGCTTAATCCATTGCTTTTTGTTCTATATGGATGATAAAAAAGAAAGTTACGTTAAAGATATCTTAAGAATTGTTCAATCTCATTGGAATATATGTATGTATGAGAACGCAATATAGTATAATTATATACAGTATGTATATGTGCTCACCGAATCTCTGACAACGATTGAGGGATGGGCATTATAATTGCAAAGGTCCAAGCAAACTTCCATCCCTGAATTTCCACATCCAACCACCAAAACCCTTTTCTCTCTAAACAACTCGCCGCTCTTGTACGAACTTGTGTGAACAATTGGCCCTTTGAAACTATCCATGCCTTCAATTTCAGGCACAACCTTTTCAGCATTTTCACCAGTTGCGACAATCAGCCACCGGCATACATATTCGGACTCTTCTTGTTTCATCCCCAACGTCTTCACTCTCCAAAACCCACATCGGTGATCGAATTCTGCACTGGCTACTGTGCTATTAAAGACTGGCTCTAGACCAAAATGCTTTGCGTAAGCCTCTAAGTAGGCTAGAAACTGTTGTTTTGTTGGGTAGCTAGGGAAATTTGATGGAAATGGCATGAGAGGGAGTTCACAGAACTGTTTAGGAAGATGAAGGCAAAGACGATCATAGGTTTTGTGTTGCCACAAAGGAGCTATACAATTAGCTTTTTCAAGAATCAAGCTAGGAACACCTCTTTCTTGAAGGCAAGCAGCTGCGGCCAATCCTGATGGGCCAGCACCAACTATGACTGCTCCTGGCACCCAAATACACCTGCTTGGTGAAACTGTCATCTTCCTGTTAAAAGTATCATGGATTCTTTTGCTTTCCACTTCTTTCAAGTAGTCCATGAGCAAAAACAAAACAGATATATAACTAAACAGAACAAACTAACAAAGGCTAAAGAATTTCATGCACAAAAGGAAACTTCAAAATTGAATCCCTTGTTAACGCAAAGTACAACAACGTAAAAGATTAGGGTGAGATCGATTAGAGTCAGAAGCAGATAGTTTCATCTTATCCAAAAGCAAGATTTGGAGGAGATCATACTTATGAAAAAGTTCCTGGATTATTGGAAAATATAGGATTTGATGAGGATCTTATCCTATTTCTTGAAACATGAGGGGTTTGATCACATGTATACCACCTGCTGGTTTTTTTTTAGGTTCAATGGAGAGAAGGAAGCGTAGAGCGATAGCTACGGAGTATAAAAGGTTAAAACAAACACATTTGTTTTCAAGGGTGTGATTCACAACATGAGAATTGAGTTTGAAATAGGTTAATCTTTAAGTGCGTATGTGTTATATATATATATATATTAGAATTGTCACTGGTGACGGACGTAATTATAACTAGAATTCTCTTTTTGTGTCTTATTTTATTGCATCATGACACTTCTCTAGCCCTCTATCTATTAGTAAATAACTAACTATTAACCAACCAACTCACTCACATTTGAGGGGGCAAAAGAGAAAAAAGGACGAGTGGCTCCTGCCGAGTCCTATATGTTTGACATGGCATTACTTAGTTCTGGTTATAGTACACCCAATTATTTAAAAGCATACAAAAGCTGAAATGTAATATCATCATTTTGCATATATGCATTGAATGGCGGATTGACGAGTGAACCCTGGTCTTCATTTGGGATTTTTTTTTTTTTTTTTCTTTAAGAGACTGCTTCAAGTGCTGGACCCGCAGTCTCACTTTGGCTACCACCCTCATTAAGGTAATGAAGAAGAATCTCTACCCTGGTTTGAGGAATTTAGAATATTGACCCTACTGATAGCCCAATTGATAGAATCTTAACCATCCGACTTCGAGGGTGTTTCAAAGACTACTCATATGATGCCTTTCTTGACAAATCCTAGTACATAGAGCTTGGGATATAGAGTCTGAAGAGATATCCTATAATATGGGTGTAATTCACTGTTTCTAATAATTCAAAATTAATTCAATAATAATCGAGTTCAGTTATTTGAGTTCAACTGGTTTGAATTTTATAATATTTGATTTGACAAATTCATAAATTTAATTATAGGTGTAAATTTTGTAATTATTTTAATGTATTTTATTCTAATATAATTATTAAATAATATTAAATTTAAATATTTCAAAATCTATTGTAGAAGCAAGGAATAAATCTTGCACAAAATTGAGCTGCCAATAGTGATACAATTTTTATATATAGATAAATATTTATTGAAAAAAAAATCTAAGATTGCATTTATATAAATTGGGTTGGGAAATGCTGTGGTTGGTAGAATTCATACTTTTTTTTTTTTTTTGCTGAAAATGATGATCGATCATGACATTCCCAAATTCATCTTTAGTTGGATGTTATTGAATTTGATGATAAGATTTCCTAAAGTTGAAATTACGTGCTTAATTAATGGACAGACTATATATATATATATATATTGGTAGGTCTTTTAAAAACAACTAAATTAGGTCATGATCAGAGTTTATATATAACCTTTTCCCTGAAATTTCATCTTCTTCCAGCAAAGTGAGGGTGCCATCTTCCTAAAATGATTTATTCGCCAATAAAAATGATCTTGCTACCTATCCTAATGTACTTCGTTTCGGTCTTATGGTAAGTTGCAAAAGGTAAGAGCCACATATTATGAATCTTCCACCCACATATTATGAATCTTACTCTTGGAACTTCCCTAATAAATGTATATTTTCTTTTTCATTCATGTGACTTGACTCAAGATCATTTAGTTCTAAAAACATTTCAATGTTTACAACAATTCAAATTAGCAGTTAGAAACTATTCTCACTTAAATAATTTTTCGAATTCGAATTATCATATATGCAGTTAAATTAAATTAGATGTTGAAAAAAAAATTATTATCTTCATAATTGCATGTGAATCGAAATGAATTAATTAGAATTTTTTAAATTTTAAATACAAATAATTCAAATAAAAAAAATTATTCACAGTTGCATAAGAAATATAGAAATGTATATTACAAAACTTCTTTTAAAAAATTATAATGTTCTAATCACTTTCTATGGAGAAGTTATATAGTGGTTAAGGACCATCAATTCACCATTTTTAATTAAAAAGTCAATCAAATAATAGTTGAACAACTTATTAAAAGGAAATAATCCAAAAATCTAAAAAAAAATAGATGAACCCATTATGTCTTAATTTAAAGAAATTATATTTTATAATTTATTTATTTATTTATTATTATTTTTACTTATTTTAATATAGTTAGTTTGATTTTCCAACTAAACAATGATTTAAGATCATTATATAATTTCCTCTCATTTTGACAACTAAAGATGTTGTTTTTATCTTTGCAAATAATTTATTTTATTTCTCATATTGTCTATAATTACAACAAACTTCTTGATCATTATTTTAATTCCACATTAATCCTTAAAGTTGGCAATTCACATGGCCTTTGGATTGTATCTGGTGTACCCTTTCCTTTCCCAGCAATATATACCACATTGCTCAAAGAAATTATAATTAACTATAAATAATTTATGTAAACTAATGTTGTCTAATAGTGGAGAAATTATATAATGCTCATGGATTATTACTTAGTTGGAAGGTTAAATTAATTATATTAAAATAAGTAAGAAAATAATAATTATATTAAAATAAGTAAGAAAATAATAAATAATTTATAAGATATTATTTCTTTAAATCATGATATGATGAGTTTATTCATTTTTTTTATATTGTTAAATTCTTTTTTTTTAACGAATTATTCAACTATTATTAAATTAAGTTTTTAACTACTGAATCACTATGTACTTGCATACTAAACTCTACTTTGCATATATGTAAGTGTTGTCGTTTCCGAAACCTCCTCTGACGCGTGCTCTTAAAAGAACTGTTACTGTTTCCTTTTTAGTTTTCTATTCAATTTGGCATTTCCAATACGAACACAAGGCAAGTTGTTTCTGTGATCACCTCTTATTCTCTTTAGTCCTTTCATATATATATATGCGTGCTCATGATTTTGCATAAGATTTTCTTTTTCTTCCTTTGTTGTTCTCTAGTGATGATCGATCGAGCAGAATTTTCTATTAGTTGGTACAGATCAGTTTCTTTTCGTTGTTGTTATTATTATTTCTCCGTTTTCACACAAATATTGATGGCCTTACAACAGAAGATTCAATTGTTGTCCATATGCAACTAGCATGCATAGCTTCACAGGTTTCTATATGCAAGTAACATGTATAAATTGACAGGCTTTTATCATTGAATTTCTTTATGGATTCTTTTGTTTTGTGGGGGAACTTGTGCATGCTGAATTCCACAAGACAACGATTTTCCCATTTCAGAAGTAACATATATAGCATTGTTCCTCTTGATTAATTTCATTCCATTGCCAAGAAATTTGATTTGGATTGACTTGCTAGAAATTCTCCATTTAAGCTATTCGAATGTTATTTGAAAATGTGCAGATTTTCGAAATTTTAATATATTCACAAACATTAAATTAATTATTGAAAAACTTTTATTATCCTTATGATCATTTCCGAATCAAATTGGATTGACTAAATCCAACAGGATCTAGATTTCGATTGTTTAGACAAAATATATATATATAAATTTTATGTCTTATGAAATAAAGTTTTATTCAAATAATCTGAATTTTACACCTTATAATATTTTTAGAAAAAAGTGACAACTAGATCACTTATAGAAGTTCAAAATTTTTAATAATGAATAATAGTAATATTAATAATCAACATATAGTCAATAAGGAAGTAATCAAATGATAATTTCTCTCTAAGTGCATTATGAGGTATAAGGTTTGGTTCTTACAGTCGTCAATTTAAAAAGGAAGAATTACTCTCTATTATGCAGTCCATCAATGTTAAAATCATATAACCTCTCAAATAATTAATTAGTGGTGTATATATCAGCTATCCTTAATTTGATGTGTTTTAGAAATCTTTTCCCCTATCTTAAAAGCCAGAAGTTCATGACCAAAGTAATCTAGTTTATTATGATTAGATGTTGCTCAAAGAGGATGTTACCGATCAATGCTTTATACTTGCATATGAATTTTCTTACTAAATAATCATGCAAGTGTTTGTACAATGAAGATGATTCTAAGCCATAATTCGTGCCCATTATAAAAGAGAACATGGGTGCTGTGACAGACTGTCCAGACAGTACTTATAAGCACACCTATATTCAGAATCTATGTCCAAATTTCATGGTAGAACTTTCACAGGTGAGAGCTAGGTAGCTCATTATTGGATTCAATTTGTCTAAGGTTGATTTGGAGAAGCACTCAAGCATATCTTTTTTCTAAATATATGATATAATATACTCCCTTCATTATATTTCAATTGTGTTTTAAGATAATATCATAAATATTAAAAATCCTACTTAATATGCATAATTATAAGTGCAAATGACTATATAACTTTCTTTTAGAAAAACTTAAAGTTAGTATAAATTATAATTAGTCTAATAGAAAACTTACTCTAAAATTAAGATATGGATAAAATTAAAAATAAAAATTTATTTTTTATTGATAATATAAAAAACTCATTTAGAATGGAATAAATTCTATTTTCTTAAAAGGCAATTGAAATGAAAAAAATGGAGTACCTCATTACCTCACCACTTGCATGAATTGCCATTAGTTTACTGCTCAAAACCTTATTGATTAAAGTTTAAATTAGGTCCAAGAATTTACTCCCTCACACTTAAATTTTATTTGTCCTCAAATAAAAATTAAATTTAAAATTTAAAAACTAGCTCAACTACAACCAAAGACTTATTGTTTCTAAGACATAAAAACTGATAACATCGAAACTAGAACTTGTTTACTAAAGAAGATAGTCAGATAAAAATGCATCATATATGAACAATTTACTAATCACAACCTAAGCACATAACTATTTGAAATCCAATGAACATAACTCTAGAAAAGAAACTATCACGACCCAAAACATGGGTCATGACCAGTGCTAGGGAACAAGAATTATTTCGAATCCAAAACCCGTAGCAAGCTTTTAAAATAAAATAAAAGAATGCAATAATAATAAAAATAAATATAATATCTCTCAACGAAAATAAATCTCATAAATAAAAATAAAATAATAATCCACCGACAAATAGAATAACACAAATCCATCTCATATATATATAAACTTTTAATACAAATCTCAGTTCAAATCTTTAAAATACAAATCTCATACAAGCATGATACATAAATCCCACAACTTGACTATAACTACTACAGTGTTTAGAATATAAAATAAAATCAAGTAAGCAATTTACATAGTAAAGTCAGGGCAGAAGAAATCCCAGCGTAAGGGTCTGCTACTGAGGTCTGAAAACGAAAACTCTCCTGAAAAATAGTCAACGGAGGGGAGTCAAACCTCACCGAGTGAATTGTTATAATATATATACATGCATAACTAAATGACAATGCACACATTCAATAATATATATAATAAATATATAAATAGGAAAAATCACACAAATGTAGCAAAATCATTTTATATATATATACTGAAAATAACATTCGTTTATGAAGGATCAAATAGAACCTTAGAAAATCGCAACCTCAAACAGTGTTAGACAACACTCTAGCCATACAAGCTCACTTATTCCAAATAAATTCACTTGTTCCATTTAGATAGTAGACTGGCCCGAGACACTAAGTCAACCGAGCTCCAACAGTCCGACTGTCAGTGTGATTGGCTTCGAGACACTTGGTCAACCGAGCTCCAGCAATCACACTCTCAAATCACATCTCACATCATATAAATCAATCCAATCAACATCCACAAATAGGTTAGCAATATAACCTAAATTCTATCGTCATACCGGTACGTACTCGGTCCTAATGTTGCCCACTAGGTAGCACGTTCTATTGATATCCTTCATTATATATAAAACATACATTCATAAAATAAATGATGCATGACATTAATTAAAATAACAATATAAACCATATATATACTAGAAATATACCAAAAATAAACCAAGTATATTTCAAGTATATATACGTCAAATAAATTCAGTTTAATTATAAAATAAACTATAAATATACTTAAAAACATTTTAAGTATAATTCAATAATAAAACATGCATTTAATTTAAAATATACCAAAAATATACCTAAACATTTATTAAATCATTTATGCAAAATTCATAAAATTTAAGCATACATTTCTAAAGCATGCATTCCTAAAACACATATATATAAAATAACAACTCACAATTATTGCGCTCCTTGAGACGGGTCCGACGGGCCTGATCCACTAGGCCTCGATCTCGACGCAACTAAACAAACATACGACAGCACGAAATTAGAATAAATCTAATGAAATTCTAGAGGCTCGATCTAGAATACTAGACACATAATAGGAATAGGGATTCGACCAGATGTCACGTGTTATGAGAATTCTACCAAAAATTCGACAGAACCTCCCCTGTAAAATAGACATCTTTCTACTCAAAGAGTAGAGCCGGTCTTGCAAAGAAATACACTTCGAATAAACACAGTCTCACAACCCCTCGGTCGGACTCCTAAACTATAATTCTAACGACCGAGGTTCACAATTCACGAGGTAACACATAACACACTTAAAATGCCAAAAAATACCAAAATACCCTTTAATACTTAAAATATAACAAATTAGATATTTAAACACTAAAAATAATTATTTTACCGATAAATACATAAAAACCCTAATTTTAATAAAATATTATTAAAATCCATAATTCTTCATAAATTCATAAATATTAACCAAAATACATTTTAAAACTCCAAATTACATAATTAACCCTCAAACATATTAAAAATCAATAAAAACTCATTTATTTAAAAAAATAGTATATTATATATAATTTTAAAATAATTTATGAAAAATAGTTTTAAATTGTTAAAAATACTAAATAATTTGTAGAAATAATTTTTATACCTCAAATAACTATTAAAACCAATTTAATTATATTTTTAGCCAATTTAGTGCCAAATTACCAAAATACTCCTACTATATATAAATTCACTGTAATTATTCAAAAATTCACCAAAAATAGTATAATTACTCAAAAATTAATTTCTCAATATATAATTCAATAATATCAACAAATATACTCAATTAACCAATTAATTTCAATAAAATACATAATTAACCTAATTTTCTAAAAATCACAGAAACTAAATAAATTAACAAAAATCATAAAAATTACAAATAAATTCCTAAAATGTATTTTAACACCTATAAACACCATAAATCACAATTTAATAATTTAATTAATTAATTTATGAAAATTAGAAAATATTAATAAAATAATAAAAAATTCACAAAAATCAAAATAATTTTCAAAAATTCTAAAAAAATTACAACATGTAGATTGAGCTACTAGGATCAATCTTTGTGAAGGAAGTTTGCTTGAATCATTAAAATTGAAGCTCAAAAAAATCAAGAACTCAAAGTGGCCAAAATTGAAAATTGAAAACCTAGGAAAATCTAGACCAAATCAAGTGAAACCAAGCTTAAAAATGCACTCATCGGAGCTCGAGGAAGAGATAGAGACCGGTGGCACTCCAAACGGTGGCCGAAAACGTGCTGATCAGCATTAATGGTGGTTTTCGGTTTCTAGGGGAAAAACTGATCAAACAATGCCGAAAAAGGGAGCTTCAGGGGGCAGAATGGGCTGGAGATGGAGGAGGACGACTGAGAGGCACACCAACGGCAAGAAATGGAGGTTGCAATCGTCGGAGAAGGATGGGGAACGTCGGGAATGAGGGAGATGGTGTCGATGGCAGTTTGGTAATTATGGTAAACTTTATGTTTTGTAAATATTATATGTATATATATAACTATAATTTATATTATAATAATATATGAATATTATATTCACAATATTTATTCACCACACACATAATTAATAATATCTATATACATATACATATATACACATATTAATTATTAAAATTATATAATATAAATTTAATTAAAATAAACCCTAATTTATTTAAATGTGCATATATGCATGTATATGTATATATTTTAATATGACACTTAAAATCATGCATGGACTCATGCAATTTCACAAAACCATCTAATATAATTAATATTTATTTATTTAAGTTTTAATTTTTCAGAAAATAAAACTCTCGGAAAAATTTTACATAAAAGACTTAAAATAATTAAAAATGACTTTAATAAATAATAAACTAATTAAATAATCAAAAAAAAATATATAAATTATTAACACTGCATATCCCGATACAGTTTAAAATTATTTATAAACTCGGGATATTACAGAAACATTCAGATCTATAACTCAATTTTGGTTGTGAATGCGTTTTATATTCCATTTCATAACATCTTTTCTTTGCCTTTGGCTTTAATGAGTGCGTTTTACACTCCATCTCACCATTTTTTATTCTCTCAATTCAAATCTTCCTACCTTTAGTTAACCCCCATCGTCCAAATATTACTAAGTGCGGATACCACTAAGTAAGTCCTTTGGATACTTATACTCTAATTAGAGCATTAGAGTAAATTTAGAGCCTGTAAAAATTTGAATTTAAGCATTGCTCTTACTTAAGAAAAGAGAGTTTTTTTTCTTTTTTTAGAATCACAAACCAAAATGCACTCTCTACAAAAATCATGCTCAAATTCAATCTCCAAGTTCATGCTTAGTTTATAAAAACTAAATTATTCATACATAATGAACATGTACAACTATCTTAATTAATAAACCATTCAATAATTTGATAACTGAACCGAAAATTAAACTTACTATTTGTAGTCAAGCATTAATTTTGCACAAAATGAAAACAAATACTTAAAGGACAAGCTAACAAAAGTATGAAGAAATTGAGTTGAAAGTTAATGAACAATGAATGATTTATTTTTAAAAAAATTATATTTTTTAATTTTTAAATTATATATATACACACACATACATGCATTAACAAAAATGAAAGAAACAAAAATATGAAAAGAAAGGAAAAAGAAAAAAATACTACCTTGAAAGTTGATGCTTGGAAGGCTATGCTGATATGGTGTTGAAAAGGTGTGTTGATGTGGTGTCGAAGGTGTGTTGGCTTTGGCCAAAAATGGGCAAATGCAACAATGAGGCACACGACCATGTTAAAGTGGTGTGCAAATCATGTCGAACTGAGGAACTTGTGATATGGCCATGTGAATGTGGTGTTGAAGGTATGCCATGGCCATGTGCAAGTTGTGTTGATTCCATGTGCAGCTACCAAAACTTCATTCCTCATCTTTTGATTTTTGTTCTGATTCCTGTTCTCCATGAATGATTTTCCCAAGTAAAAAGTAACAAAAACTAATGAAAATTAAGGTAAAATAAAGCATAAAAATTGAAAGAAAAATAAAAGAGAAGTAATAAAATCATTGGGTTGCCTCCCAAAAGCACTAATTTAATGTTATTAAGTTGACCCCTTCAATATTTAGCATCACAAATACGATCATACGTGAGGAAGTGTTCTTAGAAGCATCTTCCTTTTCTTTCTTTTGCTAGGCTCCCTTATGTCTATGCAGTAAAATGTAAACTCCATATGCCAAATCTTTGATTCTAGAATTAATTGAAGAATGTAAGGCTTCTCATATGGATTCTTAAACAGTCCAACACTTTTTATGGATTCCTCGTATATGACCGTAATAGATTGTAGAACATATGCATTGGCATTTATAGAGGGCTCATCTTTATCCCATTTATCTTCAAGGATTATTATGATTTTCTCATCAAACTCATCTTGAAATTAAGTTGAGTGACTTTGGACCTCGTCACCCCAGATATTTACAAATTGATTCTTACACTTAGAGACTTCTTCAATTTCCTCAGTGACCATCTCTTCTTGCTCATTATGGCACAACTCAAAAGTGGGTTCATCATCTTGGCTCAAAGTGCTTTCATTATCCCATATATTTTCTCCTTATGTTGATTACATTGAACAATTCATTGGTGTACACATTTGAAATTTTTAGAAGCTTGCATTTTGAATTTTTACAATTTAATTTATTTGCAATTAGTTATTCCTTAGATCTTTTGTTAGTGCAACCAAAGCTTTTGTTTGTGTAGCCATTTTAGACATGATTTTCTCTATCTTGATAACTAATAATTGTTCTCTCTTAGCCTCCTCTTATTGATAACTCCAAGTAGGATCCACATAACCACTCCAAGATGGGTTATAGTGACGTTGTGGAGGTGAACATGAATAATATGGGCAATATGCCTCATTGTGGTTCTCTTCACATTAATTACAAACCTGAAAAGAAGATGCAAAATAATTAAATGGCATATATTCTACATTATATACAGGATCAAATGTATTAGACCTTAAAAATTGATAAGAAAATCTACCATTATCGATGACAAATTACTTATCAATATTAAAAATAAAACGCTAGTCTAAGAGAAGTAAAAATTCAATTAATATCAATATTGTCAATCTCCAGCAACGGCGCCAAAAACTTGTTACGTTCAATACCCATAAGCGCACGGATTGTGAATTTCAATATAAAGAGTTATCATTCCCACGATGATTGGATATTGAATACCAATATTCCTACTTATGATTTTAGCTATTAAATCAAATAAAAGTTATTAAAGAAATATAATATAAAGCAAAGAAAATTAAACTAAGAGAAAATCAAATAATTAAAATACAAAGCTTAAGTTTAGTTTCACTATTCCAATCAGATCATGAACACTTAAATAAATTAAACAATGATTTTCAGTTAAGGGTAATTATTTTAAAATACCTAAAGACTCTCTTAAGTTCAATTAAGCATACTAAAATTAAATTTTAACCTACTCTCATGATTAAGAAATTAATCCTAACTCATTAAGCTTCTTAACAATTATTTTACTAATGAAGAGCTCACCTGCTCTCGTGGTCGAGTGTTTAAGTCTTATGAATCCTAAGCTGATAAATTTTCCTAAATCTCATTGGTTAAATTACCTATAAACATGCAAACAAGTTGGCTAAGAATGAAAGCATACATTAAGTACAACTCATAGAATTAACTAAAAATTATCTAAAAAGATTTTAGCCACACATAATTATGGCAAAGAACATAAACATAATTAAAAGAATAAAAGATGGAGAGGAAGAAAAAATGGAATAAACTCTTGAATCTTGCACAAATCTCCTTCAATCTTTATTAGCTCTTGTTTATGTCTTCTAAGAATGAGGAATGAATACCCCCCAACCATTTCCTTAATCTCCTTTTTATAGGAAAACTTTATGAAAACCTATTTGCTCTTAAATTCCTTTTTTATCTTGAATAGGAAAACTTTTTTTTTCTGATGTAGTATTGACATGGTCGTGCTCAAGTGGTGTTGCACTGAAACTATACGACTAACATGATTTTAACACAGCTTTAGCATGACAATGCCTAACTTCAAGGTAGGATTTCAGAATGTCACACCGGTTGCACACCCCCATGTTCAAGTGGGGTTCAGTGTCTTCATCAGTCCAGCAGCTGACACTACATCAACATAACTGTGCTCAAACCCTGTCAGGCCATTCTTTGCTCTCTATGGATTTCTTCCATGAAATCTCCTATAAAAAGGAAAAACTAATTAAGCATTTAAATGAAATTCTTTATTTGACTAGAATTAAACCAAAATAATAGAATCTTAAATAGAATAGGAAACTATAATATTTCTCAATTAAGCTCAAATTCTACCCAAATTAAACCAATATATTATTCAAAATCTATTAAAATTCAACTCAAAATATATGTAGAAATAACACACATCATTTACTAAAAATATTATATATATAAAAATTTTTTTAGTCAAATCATTTAATTCTCATGTAATTGGAATGCCATATAAAATAAGTTGAAAGGGTCCTAGAGGGGGGGTGAATAGGACCGTTGAAAAAAATTGAAAATTAAAAGGTTTGAACAATAATTAAGAGAATTTTTTAAAAGAAAGAATGAAGAACATAATGATTTAAGGAGTTCGAATTTAATAATAATCCTACATCTCCACCTAACTTATCCCTAAGTTAGGATTTTTAATCACCCACAATCTTATTTACAAGATTAAGATTACACAAGAGTTTTATGGCTCACTCTTACAACCTTACAACTTGAGTTTTTTAGGATCACTTAAAAACTAAAGTACAAGTGTTTTCAAGGCTCACACTAAAACTAAAATCCCAAGTGTTTTAATGGCTAAACACTTAAACCAATTCCCTTAGAATATAATCTCACTTCTCATTTTCTAAACCCAAAAACTAGAAGAATAAGAATATCTATTCTAACACTCACTAACTCTCATAAGCGTATACAACAATAAGAATGAATTTTGGAAGAGTTTTGAGAGCTTAATTGAATTCTTGAACGTATAATTATGAATAAGCAAGTTTCTTAACCTCAAAACAATCTTCAGAGGTTATATTTATACTTAAGCAATCCAATTATAGCTGCTGGAAGCAATGATTTTGTTCCCAACATAAGCCAAGACCATTTGAATGAAAATTTAGACTTTTGGGCTGCATTTTGTCAGCTCTTGAATGGGGTATCATCTGTCCCGATTATGACTAACACCAAATAATTATTAGGAGTCGTTATATTTGAAAAGGTGCCCTAATCCTAATCGGGATACCATGGTCCAGATTGAGACTACCCTATCATGAGCAATGTCCCAATCAGGACATTCAATTGAGATGGGTACTGCCCTTTTGATGAATTTTTGCTCTTTTTTAGTCCCACCTAGGACTGTTTTGGTCTCAATTGGGACTATGACACAAATTGTAACTTTTTATGTAATTTAGTCTCTGTGATGAGTCCGGTTGTGATAATACTTACAATGGCTTTCTGAAATCATTTTTCTTCGATATTTCATTATTTTTTTGACTTCCAAATTGTTCCTAACTTATACACACTTGAAGCAAACACATTAGTTGCTCAAAATTAAGTTTGTTAATATCAAAATCAAGTTTGCTAATTTCCTGAGGTCAATAATCTCCCCCTTTTTTATTTTGACAAACTTATTTTTAGTTTGATAAAAACTACAATCAAAAGTGTGTGATTGATAATAATTTTTTATAATAATGAATATATGAGAAGAAAACAAATATATTTCTTTATTTTTCCCTCTATGAATATAGACATGATAAGAAATGTAAATTTGTATTCTAAATAACAAAAAGAAATATCATGATAAAACTTATTGTTACGACCCAAAACAGGGGCCATGACCGGCGCTAGGGAATGGGAATTTTTTGAATTTGGAATCCGTAGCAAGCCTAAAATAAAATAAAACATGCAATAGTAATAATAACAACACAATTAAGTAAAATATTATGCAGCGAAATAAAATCATAAATATCAAAATAATATTTCCACCAAATGAAATTAAATCAAATCCTCATCTCATACATAAATAAACTCTTTTAATACAAATCTAGTTCAAATTCTTAAAATACATAACTCATACAAATATAATACAATAACTCACAATCGACCACAACTACTGCAATGTCTAGATTATAAAATAAAACTCAGATAAGCAGTTTACATAAAGAAGTCAGAGCAGAAGAAATTCGGCGTACAGGCCTGCTACTGAGGTCTGAGGAAGATGACTCTCTTGAAAAATAGTCAACGGAGGGGAGTCAGACCTCATTGAGTGAATTACTATAATATATATACATGCATACTAAATTCCAATGCACACAGTCAAAAGTATATATAATATGTATATATAGAAGCAAATACACACAGATGTAATAAAATCATTTTTATATATTTATTGAAAATCACTGTTTATGAAGGATCAAATAGAACCCTAGAAAATCGCAACCTCAAAACAGTGTTAGACAACACTCTAGCCACACAGGCTCACTTATTCCAAAAATAATCACTTATTCCATTTGGACAGTAGATTGGCCCCGAGACACTAAGTCAACTGAGCTGCAGCAGTCTGACTGTCAGTGTGACTGGCCCCGAGACACTTAGTCAACCGAGCTCTAACAATCACACTCCCAAATCATATCACACATCAGATAAATCAAATCCAATCAATATCCTCAAACAGGTTAGTAATATAGCCTAAATGCTATAAGCGTACCGGTACGTACTCGGTCCTAGTGCTGCCCACTAGGTAGCATGTTCTATTGACATCCTTCATTAAAATATAAAGCATACATTCATAAAAGTAAATGATGCATGAATTGAATAAAATAGCAACATAAACCATATATATAGTAAAAATATACCAAAAATAAATTAGGTATATTTCGAGTATATATACGTCAAACAAATCCAATATAATCGTAAAATAAACTAAATATATATTTAAAAACATGTTAAATATAAACATTTAATAAAGCATGCATATAATTTAAAATATACCAAAAATAAACCAAAGATAAACCAAAATAAACTAAAAATAAACTTAAATACTAATTGAATTATTTATGCATTATTAATCAAAATAAAACATACATTTCTAAATCATGCACCCTAAAGCATATATATATATAGAATAGTAACTCACAATTAGTGCGCTCATCGAGATGGGTCGAATAGGCCTGGTCCACTAGGCCTCAGTCTCGCACAACTAAACAAACAAATGATGACATGACATTAGAATAAATCTATCAGAATTCCAAAGACTCGATCTAAAATCTTAGACATGGAATTAAATCAGAATTCGATCGGACATCACGTTTTACGAGAATTCTATCAAAAATTCGACAGAACCTCCCCTGTAAAATGGACATCTCTCTACTCAAAGAGTAGAGCCGACCCTGCAGAGAAACACACTTCGAAAATAAACACGAAACACAATCACAATCCCTCGGTCAGACTCTAAACTATAAATCACCAATCGAGGTCCACAATTCACATAATGCTACAGAAATACCGAAAAAGCCCTTATATAATAAAATACATTTTATAAGTAGAAATTACGTAATTAACCCTAAAACACAGTAAAAATCGATAAAAATTCATTTTATTAGAAAAATCGTATATTATATATATAATTGAAAATAATTTACGAAAAATAATTTCAATTAGTTAAAAATACTAAATAATTTGCAGAAATCATTTTTATACCTTAAATAACTATTAAAACCAATTTAATTACATTTTTAGCCAATTTAGGGTAAAATTACCAAAATACTCCTATATATATAAATATACTAAAATTAATCCAAAAATTCACTAAAAATAATATAATTGCTAAAAATTAAATTTCTCCACATATATATCAATAATATCAATAAATAAACTCAATTCACTAATTAATTTCAATTAAACACACAATTAACCCTATTTTTCCAAAATTACATAAACTAAATAAATTCAAAATAAATACATAAAAATTCACAAAAATTCCAAATAAATTTTTATAATTCATTTCAACACCTATATTTATCATAAAACACAATTTCATAATTTAATTAATTAATTTTTGAAAATTAGAAAATAATAATAAAATATTCAAAAATACCCAAAAATCAATATAATTTCCAAAAATTCTAAAAAAATTCACACATGAAGATTAAGCTAAGGGGGACAAAATTTTTGAAGTAATTTTTAATGTATCAATCAAATTGAAGCTCAAAAAAAATCAAGAACCCTAATAGGCCGAAATTGCAAAATTAAAACCTAGGCAAATCTAGACTATTTTAACTGAAAAAAACTTGGAATCACACTCACCGGAGCTCAAGGAGAAGATAGAGACCAACGGTGTCAAAAACGGTGGCCGGAATCACGTCGATCGACGGTGAGGATGAGTTTCGGGTTTTCGGGGACAAAAATGAGCTCCCCGACGCCGGAAACGGCTGCTGCAGGTGGCGGGAAAGGCTGAGGAAGAAGGTGGCACACCGACGGCAAGAGAATGGCGTGAAAAACGGTGGTGATGGTGGTTGGGTGATCGGGAAAGAAGGAGAGGGGGTTGGGGCAAAACGGTAATTTGGTAATAGTTTTTTATTTTAACAATATAATATGTATATATATTATCACACTATATATTATAATAATATAAATTCCCAAACACATATATAATTTAATATATTAATAATTTTATACACTCAAAAATAATTAAATAATATTAAAACTAAATAATAAATAATAAAAATTAGGGTAATTAATTAAACCCTATTTTAATTTAAATATATACACATATATACACTCTATTTAGCACTTTAAAAATATATATGAGTTCATGCAAGTTCGTAAAATTGTTTAAAATAATTAATATTAAATTATTTACGTATTATTTTTTTTGAAAATAAAATTCCCGGAAAAATTTTACGTAAAGCACTTAAAATAATATAAACAATTAAAATAAACTTTAAATAAATATCAACTCGTAAAAATATCAAAGATATATATATATATATATATATATATATATATATACAAAAACTATTAACACTGCATATCCCGATGCAATATTAAAATATTTAAAAACACAGGATATTACACTTATGATCCTTTAAGGTATAAAAGTAATGTTTGATAATGTGAAGGAAATAATTTCAAACATATATAATGCATTACAAAATAGTACAAACATGATCATATACAGCTTAAACAGCACAAATATCATATTGCTTTTTTTTCTCCCCCTTTATTAAACAATAGAGAAAAAAAAAAGACCATAAACCAAAACAATTAAAAAGCAAAGATACATAAAATCTTTATTAAAATATCATTTAAGCAAAATTTCTCCCCCTAAATCAATGAGAAAAATATCTTATATTAAGGATACATTATTGTATAGTTATGTCACTTACACAAACACATCTTTAAAAGAAAATTCTTTTTTAAAGAAATTAATTAAGTATACATGCAAACTCAATTATTGTTTCCTTTTAAAGATAAAAACAATTCCTAAGAGGGATTTTTCTTTACATGAATGCATTTTGCATGTATATAAAAAATTATTAAAAGTATAAAGCATAATAATATAAGTTAATCATATTATTAAACACATTATTTGGTTTAAACTCAAATATTTCTCCCCCTTTGTCAAAAATTAAAAAGAATAAACTCAAATAAAAAATTTCAATTAAAAACAAAAATTTCATTAATAATAAAAAGATGCAGTACAAAGATAAGATACTAAAAAGAAATAAAAAATAAACTAAATATAAAAAATGATAGAATAAGCCTAAAAATAAACTAACAGCTAGAGGCTCATATACAGAAAATAAACCAAACATAAACCGAAAATAAAACAAACGAAAAACACAAATAAAATCTATTCTTAAGGAGGAGGAGGATAGGTGCATGTGTAGTCTAGTTGCTCATAAATGTGATGAACATCATGTTGAGGATGAGCAATGTTATCATCAATTTGATTGAAGCGCACATTAAAGTTAGAATCAACTTCATCAAAGCTTACATTGAAGTTGGATTCCATTAAAGACATGCACTTGAAGATTTGGCCAACCCAAGAAGGTTCATCCTCTTAAGCTTGAGCACCTTAACTTGAGGTTCCTTCACTTTTTACTCTCTTTCTTGGAGGGGTAATATGAGGTTAGGGGTCTTATTCTTCTTCCCTTTGACCTTCTTGTTCTTCTAATTCATGAAACATAGCCTCTATGTTTTCACTAGCTCTAAGATCATGTTTCCAAACCCAAACTCCATTGATAGAGGTGAATTGCTTGGAGTTTAAAATGAAAGTAGCATCAAGAAACAAGGGTTTATTATATGGTAGAAAGTCAAGATTAATGTTGTAAAATTTAGTTAATTTTGTGACAATTCCACCAATACAAATTGCACCGATGTGACTAAAATGTGAGGGAATGAAAGCCCTTTTTAATTTATTGAGAAGAATAAGAAAAAGGAGATTGAATTCTTTTAGGTTTATCCTTCTTAAAAGGAGGAGGAGCTTGAGAAGATAAGAGAGCTTTGGTTGGTTTTTTTAGAGCCATGAGGAGAGAATAGATAACAAAATTGTAAAGGAAGAAAAGATTTATTTTGAGATGAGAAATTATTTATGAATAGAGTGGTATTTATAGGCATGAGATTAGGGTTGAAAATAATGTAGAATTTGAATTTGAACTAAATAGGAACCTTAAAATTCATTCCTAATTTTGATTGGAGAGTCAAAAAGGTTTAAAAAAAATTTGAATTCTTAATGTTGTCCAAAGCAATGTCCCAATCGAGACATACTCCCATCCCAATCGGGACATCCCATCCTGAGCGATGTCCCAATCGGGACATACGTTTAGGATGAGTTTTGTGTAAAAATACATAATTTAAAGATCATGTGTCCCGATCAGAACATGATCCGGTCCCAAGCCAAACCAAGGTCCTATTTAGAAAATTTTAAGAAAATTGTTCAATTAAGTCTAGATTTTCTTACAAATAAGTCCTTGCAAAATTAACTTGATAAATTGGACTAAATTGACCATTTTTTAAAGAGATAAATGAGTGAATGAAATAGACTCATTTAAGGAAAGATATATTTTGCTAAAAATTAAAATAATTAATTTAATAAAAAATTCATAAATTAATTATTAATTTTGCAAAATATGAATGAAAAGAAAAAATAAATCAATTAAACATGTATCATAAACCAAAAAAAAACATAAAAGAAACATAAATGTCTATCAAAATTAAGATAAACTAGAACCATCAATCATGTCAAGTTCATGTTTAATGAAGTTCAATCTCTCTTCATTGAGAGGTTTGGTGAAGATATCGGCAAGCTGATTATTTGTATCAACAAAATCAAGTAAGATATCACCAAATTGAACATGATCACACAAAAAATGATATCGAATGCATTTATATTTAGTTCTAGAATGTTGAATGGGATTCTTGCTAACGTTAATAGCACTTGTATTGTCACATTTGATGCGAATGTGATCAAGTTTTATACCATAGTCCATTAATTGTTGTTTTTACCTGAAGACTTATGAACAACAAAGACTTACTGCAATGTTGTTGACTTTAGTAATAATCAATCTTAATTTTGATCTTAAAAAATTTAATTTTAATCATTTAATTTATTTGTTTAAGTGTCTATAGGTTAGGACCCCATTGGAAGTATAATTATCTTAGGCTGATTCGACCTCTAAGATTCAATGAGAATTTTGACATCCTTAAAGCTTTATAATAATAAATTATCTTCTTCAAATTTGAAAAGGACATCTTGAGCTTTTTGAATTAAGATTTCTTGTTAAAATCCGAGTTCATTTAGGTATGCAAATATTAAGTCAAAATCAACGTATGCAGCTGCCATTTCATATTACACAACTCTAAGTATTTTAGACATATCTTGAGCTACAAAAGCCCCATTAAGGTGATTTAAAATGATATGGAAAACTAAGTCAAATATCTACACCTTTAATGCGGAAATTTTAGGAAAATTCAAATTTTTTGAATATGAAATCATGGGTTTAACTTGTGCATAGCTATCTAACAGTAGTTTGAATTTTAGATTGCATAACTCTTAGTATTTTAGACATATCTAAAGCTATAGAAGCTTAATTGAGTTGATTAAAAATGATATCGAAAGATAATTCAAATATCTATAACTTTAATGAAGAAAGATAATTCAAATTCAAACGTCTTCAATATAAGATCATGGGTTCAACTTGTGTATAGCTGTCTGACAGTAGTCTGCATTTTAGATTTTATAGCTCTTAGTATTTTAGACATATCTTGAGTTAAAAAAGCCCAATTGAGATCATTTAAAATGATATGGAAAGTTAAGTTAAATATCTATAAATTTTATGAAGAAAGTGTGGGAAAAATTAAACATTTTTAGTAGCCAATTATGGCTTCAATCCATGCATAATTATTTGACAGCATTACCTCCAATGATTCAAAATTATAAACATTGAATTCAAAATGTAGACATTGGACACATTATTTACACCTCCAACAGCTATATTTTTTATTTTTTTCTATATAATCACCTTAAGAGTTGAATGGAAGTAAAGAAACTTGTTTATCATTCTTTCTCTCTTATGCTTTTAATTGAGCTCTCAAATTCTCTTAAACAATTCTTTATTTGTATAACTCTTATGAGAGTTGGTTATGTATTATAAATAAAAGTTCTCTTCATTTTAAACCTTGGGATAGATTAGAAGGTAAGTGAGATTTATTTCTAAAGGAATTAGTTTAAGTGTTGTCCATTAAAACACTTGGGATTTGGTTTTTTGAGTGAGCCTTAAAAAATCAAGTTGTAAGGTTATAAGAGTGAGCTATAAAACTCTTGTGTTATCTCAATCTTATGAATAAGATTATGGGTGATTAAAAATCCTAACTTGAGGATAAGTTAGGTGGAAACGTAGGATTGTTGTTCAATCCGAACTCCTTAAATTTTTGTGTTCTTCATTCTTCCTTTTTAAATTCCATTCAATTCTTGCAAAGAATTGTATTAGTTTCTCATTTTTATTTGATAGTCCTATTCACCCGCCCCCCCTCTAAGACTCTTTTTAAATGTATTCAGCTTTAGCAGTAAACAACGCAACCGAAATTTATTTTTTGCTAAACTAAGAAACTAAACATTGTCCAAAAAATTGACAAGTTCTGGAAGTGATCTTTCTATCTAATAAACTACCGGTAAAGTCTGCATCTGAATAACTAATTAAGTCAAATGAAGAACTCCTAGGATACTAAAGTCCTAAATGCATTGTACCACAAAGATATTTAAAATTCTTTTAATGGCATTTAAATGAGACTCTCTAAGACTTTATTAAAATCTAATACAGAAGCAAGTAGCAGTTAAATAAAGAAGTGATCTGATCATACCTCTAAATTTTTTCTCATCAACTAGTTTGCTATTCTCATCTTTGTTCAGTTTGGTTATAGTGTTCATTGGAGTTTTGCTTATCTTAGTTCCATCCATTTCAAACTTCTTAAGAATGTCTCTTGTATATTTTATTTGATTGAGGAAAGTCTCATCCTTGCATTACTTGATTTGAAGCCTGAGAAAGAATTTAATTTCTCCCATCATACTTACCTCAAATTCTACTTGCATTAATTTAGAGAATTTCTCACACAAGCAATGGTTAGCAGCACCAAAAATAATATCATTAACATATATTTGAACAATTAATAGATCATGCTTAGATTTCTTTATAAAAAGAGTTATGTCAATCTTTCCTTTAGAGAATCCTTTTTCTAGTAAAAAGTTACTCAATCTTTCATACCAAGCTCTTAAAGCTTGTTTCAATCCATATAATGCCTTTGAAAGTTTAAACACATGATTTGGAAAATCAAAACTTCCAAAACCTGAAGGTTGCTCAACATACACCTCCTCTTCAATGAAACCATTTAAAAATGTGCTTTTCACATCCATTTGATAAATTTTAAAATCCATGAATGATGCAAATGCAAGTAGCATTCCAATAGCTTCTAACCTTGCAACAGGGGTAAAGGTTTCATCATAATCAATGTCTTCCTCTTGATTATAACCTTTTATTACTAATCTGGCTTTATTCCTAGTTATGACACCTTATTTATTCATCTTATTTCTAAACACCCATTTGGTGCATATAATAGGATGATGTTTAAATCTAGGAACTAAGGTCCAAACCTTATTTCTCTTAAATTGATTTAACTCTTCTTGCACAGCAATGACCTAAAATTTATCATACAAATCATTGTCAATATTTTTTTGTTCAATTTGAGAAATGAAGGCTAGATCAACAACAGACTTAAGTTTAGATCTATTAATTACTCTTTTATAGTGTCACTTATAATGAGATCTTGACGATGAGCTTTATTGAATTGTCAATCCTTTAGAAGTTCATTCTTCAAGATAGGTTGAGATATATTTTTATTATTCTCCTTACTTAGACCTTCAAGTTCCAAAGGTTTACTAGCATTTTCTTCTTAAGTATCCGCAATCTCATTTTCACCTACAAGATCATCAACACTACAAACATCTTTTCTAGGATCAAGTGAGTTTGGTTTATCAAATACAACATGCATTGACTTTTCAACTGTAATGACCATATGTTTTAAATAATATAAAATTATTTTGAAATATGCAGTGTTAATAAAATTTAAAATTTTATTTATATATTATTATTAATTATGTATATTTTCATTTATTTTATTTTAAAGGTTTATTTATTTAAAATAATTTATTTTATGTAGGAGTTCTATTACTTGAAAATATTAAAGTTATTATTAATACTAGTGTTATTTTTATTATCATTAGTATTACTATTAATTGTTATTATTTCATGCATGTATCTTTATTTTTATTATTATTATTACTAGTATTATTATTAATTGGTATTATTTTATTATATGTGCATGTGTTGTGTGTGAATATATGTAAGTGTGTGTGTTGTATGTGTGTGTGTGTGTGTGTGTATATATATATATATATATACAAAAGAGAAACTTAGTCAAAAAGCATCCCACGGGTCAACCTATTCTCTACCTTCGCCACCTATCTCTTTCTTCTTCTTCTTCTTCTTCTTCTTTGTCTTCTTCTTCTATTTTCTTTTCCTTCCATTCTTGACACAGTAGCTGCACCACCGACCTTCACCAACACCACCTGAGCCATCACAGATCACCACCAAGCTCGCCCCACCTCCTCTCTTCCTCCCATCGCTATCAAGGAGCCTTCGGTCGTTGAATTTTTACTAGAAACTATGGAGAGCTACAGTGTCACTAATAGAATCCAGTCACTTTTAGCTCAAGTTTTTAGGCTCTATGAACTCCTCTCGATGCCTACGTCTCTATTCTCAAGTCAGTTTAAGTTTACGATGTTCGAATTGTAAGTTTTTTTTAAAATTTAGTTGATGTCATTTAAAGTTTTTATTTTTTTTACGCTTGAGTTTGATTAATTCATGAATTTTCCTTTTGGAAATATTGATGTGTGAATCTTAGGCAACCTAAAAATATTTTTTCGTTTATTTTTTTGAATTAATTTGAATTATGGGTATTTTTTATTATTTTAATATTCAAATATTGAATTTTTTATAATTATGTTAATTAATTATTTTGGATGGAAATTTAGTTAAATTAGTGTTAGTAAATTGAGTTTATAATTTTAGAATTATTAAAATAATTTTTGGTGAATTTATATAATTTTTGAGAATATTATTTATATTATGTGAATTTTTTTATTTATGAGTTCATTGTGTAATTTTGTGAAAATTATAGTTAAATAATATGTTTAAAATGATTTTAGAATTATATAGGGTATTAAAATGATTTTTATAAATTATTTACTATTTTTAACAAATTAATACTAATTTTTGAAAATTATATTCAAATAATAGATTATTTACTATTTTGATGATTAAATGGATTTTTATTTACTTTTAATATAAAATTAAGCTATTTGAATATATAAAAGTGAATTTTTACTATTTTATGTTGAATTATTAAAAAATTTGACTTTTATTAATATTATATTATTATTTGAGTTTTTATTTAATTATTGTGAAAATAATTGTATTTAGTGTTTTAATGTTTAAATATATTATATATTGGTATTTTGTGGGAATTTATGGAATTTAATGATTTTTAATATATTTATTATTTTATTTGTATTTTTGGTGAATTGTGAAACTCGATTGGGGAATTATGTAATTCGGGATCCCAACCTGAGGTATTAAGCCTTGTGTTTTAAAAGTGTGTTTTCTTGCAGGATCAGCTCAACTTTTAGGTAGAGAGATGTCTATTTTACAAAGGAGGTTCTACTGAATTTTTGATAGAATTATCGTAAAATAAGACATCGGGATAATTTTGAATTTTTGTGTTGTCTGAGTTTTTGGATTCCTAGATTGAGTCTCTTTTAGAAATATAAGTTAGGAATTTATTATTATTTATTTTCTAGTTATGCCAAGACTGAGGCCTATTAGACCAGGCCTGTCGAGCCAATCTCGAGAAGCACAAACTTATGAGTTATTATCTTATATATGCATTGCATGTAAAATGCATAAAAATTAGCATCCATGAATTTTATAATGAAATTGAATATGAATATTTCTTTAAATATAAAATATATTTTTGATATACTTTTAGTATATTTTCAGTATATTTTAATATACATGCGACGTATTTGTTTGATATATTCCTAATATGCAATCGGTATATTTATGGTTTATTTTGGTATATATATGGCTTATATATTTGAAATATTTTTAGTATATCTCCAGTGTACAATTGGTACATTTTTTGTATATGATGGATATATTTTGCTATGAATGGATGCTATTACATTTAAATTATGCATTTTTATTATTCTAATAATTATTAAGTTTATTTAAAGGATAGCAGTAGAACATGCTGCCTAATGGGCTCCACTAAGAGTGTGTGCTCACCAATACATTAGAATGTTAGGAGCAATATCATGAGATTATTTGACGAGAGATTTGATTGATTTTGATCATTGTGATATTGTGGTTAGAGTAGTGTGATTACTGGAGCTCAATAGACCTAGTGTCTCATGGCCAATCACACTGATAGTGAGATTACTGGAGCTAGGTTAACTTAGTGTCTGGGGGGCAGTCTACTGTTCAAAAATGGATAAGAGATATATATTGGAATTAAGCTTGTATGGCTAGTGAGAAATTGTGATCGAAATTGCAAACTGTTAAGGTTTTGCTCTGATCAACCAAAAGTAAAATGTTTTATGCATTATTATTATTAAAAAGAGATTTCAGCATCTGTATGAATTGTCTATATATATATATATATATATTAAATACTGATGCTTGACTGCATACGACATTAGGAGGTACATGTATATATAATATAATAATTTATTCAGTGAGGTCTGACCTCCCCTCAATTATTTTTTTTCAGGAGATCTTATATTGTCAAACCTTAGTAATACAGCTCTTCGCTTGTGTTCTTCCGGCCCAGCTATTTTATGAAAAATGTATATTTAAACTCTTATTTGTAATCTAAAAACTGCAGTAGTAATATTATTGTAGTAGTTGAGTGTTGTATCAGAGATTTTTGTATCTAAATGTTGTATGAGATATTTTTATTATGTATAATGATAAAGATTTATTTTTATATTATTTAAGTTTTTAATTATGGTTTATTTTTATTTAGTTATTGCATGTGTTTTTATTTTTAAGGTTTGCTACGAGTTTCAAATTCGAAAGAATTCTCGTTCCCTAGCGCTGGTCATAACTCTCGGTTTGGGTCGTGACATCAACTATTAGAGTTCTTTTATTAAAGACTATATATGTTTTACTAGAAATAAAATAGCCTAAGAAAATTCCTTCATCGGCTTTGGAATCAAATTTCCCAAGATTATTTTTGGTGTTCAATATAAAACACTTGCATCTAAATACTCTTAGATATGAAATTTGGATTTTCTATTGTTCCATAACTCATAAGAAGATTTGGTCTTTTGAAAACTCTATTTGAAATATAACAAGATGTGTTAATGGCTTTCACCTAAAAGTACAGAGGCAAATTATACTCATGAAGCATTGTTCTAGTCATTTCCATAAAAATTCTATTTTTCCTTTCAACTACCCCATTTTGTTAAGGAGATATAGGAGAAGAAAACATATGTGAAATACCATTTTCATTCCAATAAATTTTGAAAAAATCATTTTCAAATTTGATTCCATGATCACTTCTAATGGATGAAATACAAAAACCTTTTTCTATTTTAACTTTTAGAAAAAATTTCAAAAGCTTTAAAAACATCATTCTTATGAGCAAGAAAAAATACCCAAGTAAATCTAAAGTAATCATCAACCAATACATATACATAATGCATTCCACTGAGACTAACAACTATAGTTGGTCCAAATAAATCCATATATATAAGTTCAAGTGGTTTAGAAATGGACACTACATTTTCTAGCTTATTTGAGGACTTGGATTGTTTTCCCTTTTTGCAAGCATCACAAGGTTTATCCTTAGTGAATTCAAGCTTAGGTAAACAAATCACAAGTTAATATTTACATAGATCACTCAAAAACTTAAAATTTGCATATCCTAACTTTCTATGTCGTGCCTATGTGTTATAGGAAATAAAAATTAAGCATTTAATATCTTTGTTATCAATCTTGTTCAAATCAATAACATAAACATTATCTACTTTTTCACCACTAAAAATTATTTTGTCTTCATTAAGACTACTAACAAAATAATTTTTAAGATATAAAGTTATCTTATTTCCCATGCCATATAATTGACTTATACTAAGAAAATTATGCTTAATACTATCAATAAACAACACATAATGTATAGATAAGAATTGAGGATTACCTATTTCTCCGATGCCAATAATTTTTCCTTTTGCATTGTCTCCAAATCTAACATGTTCTCCATCCTTAGCATCAAGCTTATTGAATTGCTCTTTATCTCCCATTATGTACGTTGAACATCCATTATCGAGATACCATTTGCTTTTTGTTCTTGTGGATTACAAGTATACCTATACAAAATAATTTAAGTGGTCTTTCGAACCCAAACCTTTCTCAGTCTAAATTGGTTAGTTTCAAGATAATCTGAAGGAAGTAAATTCATATGTAGTCTTCTATAAAAATATACATTGTTAGTATATCCTTTGATCATGAAATATGAACATACAACATTTTTAAATTTATTTCTCCTAGGATTATATGCTTTCTTAGTGTGTAAAACATTCTTTTTATGTTATGGTGGTGCGTATTTTCTATTATTTTGAGTCATGGTGCAAGACATACATTGAAAATGACAATGTGTATTTTGATAGGTTTTTCCAACATGTTTATATGCAAAGTGTTAAGTAACATGCCTAATATAATTGTGTCCAATGTACATATAAGCATGTTTGGGTTGAGGTGCTCTAGTTTGACCTTTACCTTTTAATGAAGGGTGAGTCTTATTAGACTTTCCCTTATTGTTTAACATATGAGATCTTTTAGCTTTGAAAGCTTAAATCTCATTTGGTTTAAAGGTAAAGGGAGTGGAGTCATATGAGGCTTTAATAAAATTAATATGTGATGATAATAATGAAGGCATTCTATTTTTATATCCAATTTCATAGGTATTTCTATGAATTTTTTTAGAGTCAAAAAGACTATCTAAAGTTTCTTTTTCTCTCTTGAATTTAGCAATGAAATTTTTTAATTCTACGACCTCATTAAAAAGCTTATGATTTTCATGACTTGCTTTCTTAAGTTGATCTTCCAAGGAATTAGAACATTTAGCATTACTAACAAGTTTTTCATTTGATTCAACCTGTTTAGTAAAATCAATTTTTAAGCTATCAAATTTTTTAGTTAAGTTAGATAGTTCATGCTTGTAAAACTTTTTCTTAGAAAGTAAACTTTTGCATTTAACTAATAATTTGCTCATAATGGAGTTCTCATCATCATCATCATCATTATTATTATCGCAATAATAATCACAATCATCAAAGGAAGAATAAGAAGTATATGGTACCTCATTTTTATTTTCAAGAGTCATAAAGCAAAGATTGGTCACTTCTTGCTGTTCTTCTTCCTCTTTGGATTCGGAGGAATCATCTCAAGTAGCTTTAAATGTCTTCTTCTTATCTTTTGGTCCCTTATTCTTTAATTTGAGTTTAGGGCACTCACTTTTAATGTGTCTCAGTTTCTTGCATTCATAGCAAGTAACCTCTTTGGTTTTCTTCTTCCCATCTCTTTTGAACTTCTTATTAAAGTCCCTTGTTCTTAAGAAATTTTTCTTTCTCAAAAATTTCTTGAAGTTCCTAATGAGCATGGCAATATCACCATTTTTATCATTAGAATCTTTAATGCTTCCCTCTTCACTATTTTCTTGAAGAGCTTTACATGTTATGCTCTTTTTCTTTTCTTTTTTCTCTTTTTGCTCTTTACCTCTTTGCTTAATTTTGAGCTTATGTGTCAAGAGCTTACTAATGAGCACATCATTTGAGAGGGTACAGAGGTCTTGAGCTTCCTCAATTTAAGTGAGTCGAGATTCTCAATCCTTCTTAGGTAGGATTCTTATAATATTATTATTTACTTTTTCCTTAGTGAAATGTTTACCAAGTTTCTTAAGGGTTATGAGAAGAACATTAAGTCAATTTTTCATCTCAGTGATTGACTTTTGAGACTTCATCTTGAAGATTTCATATTAATACATGTGAAGTTGAACATTCTTGCTTCTAACTTATATGTTTCCTTCATAATGATCTTCCAAGGTTTCCCAGATTTCCTTGGCCAACATACAATGTTGAAGCTTACCTCCTTCTTCTCTCGTCATGGAAGAGACTAAAGTATCATAAATTTTTTATTTTTATAATTTTCTTCCTTTTAATCAATGCTCTATTGGCTTCTTTCAAGAGTAGTTACCACACCATCAATGATAGTTATAGGTAGTTTCTAATTTTTTAGGACAATGTCCCAAAGTTTGATGGAATCATAATCAAGGTGTAGCTTCATTTTGAACTTCTAATAAGGATAGTCACTACCATCAAAGAATGGTCTAAGTGAAAAAATGTTTTATGATTCATTCCTCATGATCATATATTCTAGCAATGAAGTTCCTAAAATTCAAGCTCTGATATTAATTGAAAGAGTCCTAGAGGGGGTGAGTAGGACTATCGAACAAAAATTAGAAACTAAAAGGTTTGAACAAGAATAAAGAGAATTATTGATAAAGAAGAATGAAGAACATAATGATTTAAGGAGTTCGGATTCAAAAAAAATATTACGTCTCCACCTAACTTCTCCCCAAGTTAGGATTTTTTATCATCCACAATCTTATTCACAATATTGAGATTACACAAGAGTTTTATTGCTCACTCTTACAACCTTACAACTTGAGTTTTCTAGAATCACTCAAAAATCAAATTACAAGTATTTTCAAGGCTCACACTAAAACTAAAATCCCAAGTTTTTTAATGGCTAAACACTTAAATCAATTCCTTTATAATAGAATCTCACTTCCCATTTTCTAAACCCAGAAAATAGAAAAATAAGAATATCTATTTTAACATTCACCAACTCTCACAAGATTATACAACAATAAGAATAAATTTTGGAAGAGTTTTGAGAGCTTAATTGAATGCTTGAATGTATAAATATGAATAAGTAAGTTTCGTACCTCAAAACAATCTTCAGAGGTCATTGTTTATACTTGAGCAATCCAATTATAGTTATTGGAAGCAATGATTTCATTCCCAACATAAATTAAGTCCATTTGAATGAAAATTTAGACTTTTGAGCTACATTTTATCAGGTCCTTATCGGAATATCATCCATCATAGTCGGGACTAACACTAAATAACTGTTAGGAGTCATTATATTTGAAAAGGTGCCCTGATCCCAACCGGGATACCATGGTCCCGATCAGGACTATCTTGTCATGAGCAATGTACCAATTAGGATATTCAATTGGGATGGGTACTGCCCTTTTAATGAATTTTTGCTCTTCTTTGGTCCCACTCGGGACTGCTTTGGTTCTGATAAGGACTATGACATAAATTGTAACTTTTTATGCAATTTAGTCCTTGTGATGAGTCCGGTTGTGATAGTACTTGCAATGGCTTTCCAAAATCATTTTTCTTTGATATTTCATTATTATTTTGACTTTCAAATTGTTTCTAACTTATACACACTTGAAGAAAACATATTAGTTACTCAAAATTAAGTTTGTTAATATCAAAATCAAGATTGTTAATTTGCTAAGGTCAACATAAGTATCTTACACATAATCAATGTATATATATATATATATATATATATATAAACATTTTTCAAATTATAAATCTTCTACCTTGGAAAAAAGAAACTTAATTATAAAAAAAGAAAGCGGAATACAAGAAACCTATCACATGGTGATAGTACCATCTTGACCAATAAATCATTGAAAAGAAAAAAGGAATTTATCTGTCCATGTAGTATATTTTGTACTATGAACTAATTAATTGCCATTTTAAGTTTTAATTAATAAACATATCATATTATTTATAAAAAGGGATTTCATGTGATTAGTGTGTTAATGATAGTTTTAGGGGGGCTTCATAAGCTGGCTTTTGGTTGTCATTACTAGTTCTACATTAACAAAAAGATGGCCAAATACCGGTCTCGATAGCCACAAAGGAGCCTTTAGAGAAAAAGCAAGCACTTACGACCAAAACAATATTGTAAGATGGATTGGACTTAATTTATTATATTTTAATATTCAATTAATTAATAATAAAATTTAAAAAATAATTTCTTTGCATGTTAAATAATCATATAATTAATTTATAAACTTCAGTTAAAGTTTTCGTATATAGTCATTTAATTAGATATTATAAGAGATATTTAGGTGATGATAAATTATTTATTAGAAGTAACATAAACATTAATTTATAAATCAAAAAAATTAAAAATTACCTTCTTTATGATGAAAGAAAATCATAAGAGAACAACTATAAACATAAAGGGGTTCTCTTGAACTCCTACTTCAATGGAAGATAAAATAATGCGTTGATGGTTTATTTGTTGATGCAAGATAAGAAATGTGAGAATGGGGCCAAGTGAAAGTTTCACTCCGATACAAAAGATCGAGGAATTGAGACAAGTGAAATAATTTTGACTATAATTTTCACCCGAGCTTTTAGGAGTTTAATTTTGACTTTATTGTCAAATACAAATTATCATGAAAAACAAATTTCATCATTAGAGGTGCATGTTTAACACTTTCAAATACAAAATGACGTAATTTTTTAATAAACAAAAGGACGTAATTACAACAGTCAAATGCTGTATGTTTTTTTCATCATCAAATTCGTACGTACAAGACATGTTCATTAATAATGTTTCAAAAAGAAAATAGACCATGCTCAAATCACATGTTTTACCCTAATAAAATTTATAATATTTAGGGCTAGCTACAAGTGCATACTTTTCACGTGCAATATTAATATTATTGCCAAAGAATTGATATATTAATATGTATATAGCCTTTATAAGTTTACTTATAGGTAGCTAGGTCCCTTTTTTTATCACGTTACTTAAAGAATGGGATTTAAGGTTTTACATGCAGATATTTATGGTTTATATAGACATTGATATGAGTCCATTATATTATATAATATAATGGTTCTCTTCTTTTTTTAATAAAGACAACGTATATAAATTATATAACAAAAATAATTCTCTCCTTTTTTATTTTAAAATATTCTTAAAAAGTAACTATCATTTCACTATTTTGTCATTAAGGGAAGAATAATTGTCATCTTTTAAAGTGCCGCATAAGTTTCCATCATCACCATTAATTAACCTAATTCAAATTCATTGATTAGGTATACTTTTGATTGAAGCATAAAGTGTGCAGAAAGTGGTATAAAGTAAGCAATTCTTTTGTCATTATTGTTACATTATCTTAATTAAATTAAATGGAGAATTGATAACTATTAAATTCAGTTTAAAGTATTAAATTACTTATTAAAAAACTTTTATCACCTTTATTAAATTAATTATTTGAATTGAATCAAATTTAATAAATTTTGAGTGTTCATAATTAAATAAAAATATTCAATTAAAGTGTAGGATTATATATAGTTGTGTGCAGTTGTTTGCGAGCTTAATTAATTTGGTCCCCATCCCTGTATGACTTTGGCGTTATATATATTCTTTGGCCACAATCTTACTGAACAATATTTTTGAGAAGAGACAATTGATTGAAACATAAACAATTAATTAAGTATAAGTCTATCTCTCCCTCCACTTTGATGAAAAGTTTCCGCAGCAAGTTTTCCCTTAGTGAAGGGTTCACTTGCCAAAAAGATAGAATCCGTTTGCTAGCTCCCCATACGCAAATGCACTGTCTTATATATCAGTTATTCAATTTGATTTTCTCATTATAAAATATTTTAATTTGAATTACCTAATAAATAAATAAAAAGTAATTTTTTTCTTTTTTTATATTCAAAATTTATTAAATTTTAATTAATTTGATTTAATTAAAATATAACTATAAAAACTATAAAAATCTTTCAATAACTAATTTAAGATAAATATATTTTAACCTTTATTTTTAGCAACATATGTCAACCTGCTAACTAGGTAGTGAAATTAATAAAGCATTATCTAATCTTGATATATATAATATGTCCTTTTGCTGAATTCATGTAATATACGACGAAACCATGATTGCACTCTAGTTATTGGCTTTCCAAGAATGTCAATAAAGACATTAAATTTCAACTAATGTTGCTTTTAAATATATATAGGATCGCATACTATTCTCTTAATTTTCTTTCTTCACCGTTTTTTGTTTTTTATTAGTCAGAGTTCTACGGTGAGAATATAACTTTTTAGTCGGTAAAATCATTAAGTTTGAGTTCGCGTAATGCTAATAAAAACTTAGTGAGCATATCCTAGCTATTTACAAGCTTATTTCCACCCGTCCAATGTTAAAGTTCATATTAAAAATAATTGAGGACATCAAAGACTCAAAATTCAGATTAAACTTCGTAATTAATAAATTAGTAATATAATTGTTCACATCCGGTTTGATCAGTTCAAAATAGAGGATAAACTGTAAATGCTCGGTTTGATTGGCCCGTCTTAGAACCCGATGATGAGAAATACAAGGTTTGAATATAAGAAAGAAGCTCACTCCTTGAAAATAAACCTAAGAGCTTATAACCCAAAATTTCAGTCCAAACTCATTCAAAAGCAAGCCTAAGCCACCTCAGCCTATTTGGCCCAATGCAAGGCCAAGGCAGAGAGACAATCACCCCTTTGAAGAGGCGATCGTCTCTATGGCAACAGGCAATGAGGCAATCGCTTTATCCCAGAGGCGCCACCTCTACAGCAACCACTTGCCTCTGCATTAAATATAGAGGTAGCCATGGCAACCAACTTAGTAGGCCCACCTTCCATTGAACTCATCCTATTTCGTGAAGAGAGGGATTTTTGGGAAGAGGGAGAGCTAAAAAGGGCAATGATGAGTAAAAAAGAGTAGGGCTAGGCATAGGATAAAAAAGATAAGAAGAGAGAAAAATAAGTTAGCAATAATTAGTAAAAAAAAGAGGGAGTTTTAAGAGAGAAAAGAAGCTCTGAAATAAGAAGGAAAAACGTTCTTGAAGAGGGAAGAAGGTGAGCCAAGTTCAAGGTTCATTTTTTTGAAGAAGAATGGTAGAAAAGCTTGCATTCAAGGAAAGTTCAACACCTTTATCCATTTATGAGGGCCAATTATATTGGAAAAACTCACTTTTCAATAATTATCTTGATTTCTTTTTAATGATTAAGCTATAGATTTATATAATCTCTTACTTGCTTGCATAACTCCTAGCTTACTTGTTTATTCACTCTTTTGTGCTCATTGTTTGAGATATGCCATGTCTTTATCATGATTTATTAAGTTTTAGGTCTAGTTGTACATCTAGTTTATTTACATTAGTCGAACCTTGCTTGAAGTAAAAGTCTGCTAGTTTGAGAATCATCTGAGCTTGTTGATCAGGCGACGCCTCTTTGTCCCACTATCATAAGGCGATCACCACTTTGACAGACCCTCACATATTTTCTATTTTGATATTTCATATAAATCATGCATGGTTTGAATCTTCATGAATTCCCTTTCTCTTATATTTTTAGTCTACTTTGCATAGTCATTTTCGTTATTTCATCTAGGGTTAATGTTTGAATATTTATAATCTCTATTTGTATAAATTTGATTTACAAATTAACGTGTTGGTTCTTCTCGTATGATTTTATATGTCTTGGAAGTTAATATCTTGTGTATTGTAGGGAATCGGAACGATTTTGATTGTTCGACTTAATACCTAACCCTTTTCTCCCTTTTATTTATAGTTTTATGTAATTTAATGCTTGTTTACAGTTGGTTTATTTTCAGTCTATTTTCCATTTATTATACTTTTACTTTGCACAAAACATTGTAATCCTTAATCCCTTCCCCCATTTAATTTGAATGTATGGTTGTAAATTATTATTATTTGCTTTGTTTATAGTAGATGTTAAGACCAAATGCATAAAATAAATTAATGTGCAAATTCGGGCTTAATTATAAAATACAATAATTATTTGAAGAAAATTACAATTTGCATGTTAACAAAAAATGATTGAATAATTAAAGGTGATAAATTACGAAGCACAAACGAAGGCCAACCATAAGGTTGGGTGGGCATTCCAAAAGCCCATACCCAGCTTCTGAACCCGATCTCTGATAACAGTTTCTAGGAACCTCCGTGGAATCTAATAGTTATATAGTGTGTCCCGGCTTTTATCTGAATGGCGACTCCATCTCCGATTAGGCTTTATGACCTATTTTCATATTTTCTAGTGGGCCTCGAGCCCACACATTGTCATGGTCACCAAACACTTAGGAGTGCACTAAACCCCGTCGTCCATAATGGCAACTCCACTAGAGATAGAGAAACTGATTCTAGTATTTTGTGTTTTATCATTTTTAATTATTTTCTTATTTCTTTTGCATCTTTTGCATTCACTACACATTTTCACACAATGAGCACTTAGTCCCTAAATAACCTGATGATAATCATTGCTTTGCTACTTGTGTTTCACTCAAACCTGACGGTGGAATATTTTATTATTATCACTCACAGCACATACTTATCCATTTACCTTGAGTGGAGAAATGTAATAGAGGTATATCGCGATGGGAACTGGAGCCTTTTTCACTCGAGACTTAGCTCATGTAGTAACCTAGCAACTTCCTTTAGGATATTCCAAAATGCATATGTTTAATGCTATATGGTGGACCTTGGCGTAAAATCTTGGCCCATTGTAAATGGACTATGTCAAAGTAGGCCTTTCATGCCTCTATGACATGTTATAAGGGACCTTTTTTATGCAAGGGCCTGCTACTTGTTTGTTCACTTTAAGAGTTATCTTGCCTACGTCGATTTTGCTATCCCTCGTTGATAATTGAAATCCATACCAAAAATTCTAGGACAAGAAACTCGCTATTGAATATGTGTGTGGGAGGAATAAGGGTGGAAGTAATCATGCCTAAATTCATTGCTTATTTATTTGTTTGTCTGTTTCTGTTCACACCAAAAAAAAATTTTGCATTTCATGCATACATGATATTCATTGTAACTTTTAAAAATGTATTTTTTCTAGCCACAAGCCTCTTCTTGTTTGAAAGCAGATCAAGGGGATTTGGTCCACCAATATCGAGGATCCAATCAAACAACCGAGACCACTTGATAAAGAAAGAAAAATGGCAGGACCCTTTAATTTTGATGTTAAAGCTTTCAAGATAGAACTGTTGAAAGAGATCAGAGATGACATGCGATAAATGCTTAGAGATATGTTTGCTAAGATAATAGGAAAGATGTCTACAGATGAAGAAGACATTAAAACTAGAACTATTATTAGCAAGCCATTCAAAGAAAAATTGAAAGCACAGGTAAATCCAATAGAGTCAGAATGGATAAAATACATGCAAAGGCAAATGGATTAACTGCAGATTGCACTGAAGAAGTACGGATTCAACCCTAACTTTGCTGAACTGGATCTAGATTTGGAGAATGAAGAATTGTTGCCCCCAAAATACAAATTGTCAAATATAAAGAAATACTCTAGTACTAATGATCCTCATCTACCTTTGAAGCAATACATCACCTACATAAAGGCCAATAAGTTGTCTAAAGCTCAGATTCTCAAGCAATTTCCATTATCGTTAAAAGGAGTTGCGATCAATTGGTACTACACTCTGGATGCATAAGTCCAATAAGACTGGAAAGAGTTGTGTTCAGTCTTCATCAAATAGTATGAGCTAAACTCTCAGTTTGAAGTTTCTCTTCACGGGCTATAGAATATAGTGCAAAGACCTAATGAGTCCTTCGTGAGCTTCTTAGATAGGTGGAGAGGGAAGTTGGCTTAGACAAAGCATAGGCCTGCAGAATCAAACCAGCTGATTATAGCCATAGAAGCATGCATTCCACCTATGGCTAACAAATTGAAGGACATAGGCATAAGGGACTTCAAATAGTTATAACGTTTTAAAGTACAAACTGAAGCTGACTTAAATTTGGGCATTCATGAGTAGTTGTTTGTCGGTTGAGACTATATAACTCAGGACCATATTTTGCTACACCATTTTGTCTTTAGTGCTAATGAATGTTTGATTATTTAATTTACATTAGTATTAATTTGTTATAATTGTGCATGTCATCTTATGCTTGAATGAGAGAGAGATTTTAAAGAAAAAAAACCATAAAATGAGAGGACTAAAATGTTAGAATTAAGTTTCAAACTTTTAAATTAAATTAGAAAATTAAATTATGAGATTTGCAATGTTAATAATGATTTTTATTTTATATTATTCTATTAAATTATAATATTTAATTATTGTAAAAATTAAATTAGTTTCCCGTGTTATTATTATTTATTAAGTAAAATTATGAATTTTAATGAGTAAATTAAAACTATAGTTATTTAAATATTAATTAATTAAATAAATAAATTTTAGATGTCTTTTATTTTCCCACTTTTCTTTTCCTCCCCTCTTTCTTTTTTCTCTCTTTTTCTTTTTTCTTCTTTCCTTTCTTTTTTCCCTCCCTCCCCATTTTTTTTCTTCTTCTTCCTAGTTCTGTTAGTAGCCACCGCATGCCACCCCGCCACTAGCAGCATGTCGTCGCTCTGCCGTTCGTCACACCAACAGCCACCAGTAGTCCTTTTCCTTGCGCGATTGCACAGTAATCAGAACGAGAGAGGGAGGCCAACGAGATTCTGGCAAGTAATCCAACCAAGCTTGGGCTTAAATAGAAGCTCTCGACTCGGGCTGTGATAATCCCCAATCAATTTTCAAAAGTTTAACCGATAACAACTCCAATTTCGCAAAATTTAATTTTGGCTATTTTTGTTAAATTTAATTTTATTTGATATTGGTTCTTTAGAAAAAAATTATTGTGGAAGTCGTAAGGTTTTTGAAAATAATTTTTATGAATTTTTTGAATTCCTGAGGTCTCGAATTATTGTTCCTGAGCCCGAAATATTTTTATATTTTTAATAAATTCTAATAATTATTTTAAGCAACTTTTGTTAAGGAAGTTTATTAAAATTATGTACCATATTTTTAATATAAATTTCCAAATATGTCAAAAATGAATTTTTGGAAAAATTAGTATAAATTAGTAAATTTTGTATTTTAATTGAAATTATTGTGAATTATTATGTTTTGGATAATTTTTTAGTAATAAATAATTTTTATGAATTAATTTCTATTTCTAGCTAATTATTAGTAATTATTGGAATAATAGCCGAATAAAAAAATTATATTTATAATTTTTAAGATTTAAATGAGTTTTCAGTTGCTTAATTATATATGTATATAATTTAAATGATTATCGTTAATTAAATACTATTTAATTTTAGAATTAGAATAATGGCTTTTATAATATAATTTGATTATCAATATGAATTTTATTATTTATTTTGTAAATAAATGTCTTTTATGCTTTTTGTTGTGTAAATAAATTAATTTTGGTATTTAAATAGAAATTAAATTGTGATTTGTGAAATTGGTTCTCAGTTGGGCATAAAGTATAGTTCGAGGACCCAACCCGAGATTTGGAGTTGTTGCTAGTATTTGAAGTGTTTTTCTGTGCAAAATTGCCTCTATTTTTATAGAGAGATATTTGTTTTATTAAGGAGACTGTCAAATATTCGGTAAATTTTTTGTAAAACGTGATATCGGATTGAATTTAATAGAGTTGTATTCTTAATCAAGTCCCTATTTAGAAATCTAGAATTTATAGGATTTCCGTTTCTAATTCCATATTTATTTCTTTCTTTTCTTCACATGCGCCTCCAGTCGAGTAGACAAGTCGGAGTCGAGCGCAACTGCGCAGAAGAGCGCATTTGACCTTTAAGTTAATAATTAAATTATGTGTAGGATATTTTATAGTAAAAATATAAGTTCATTGATTGTGATAAAATGGGAAAATTTATTAAAAGAATTATATTACTATAAAATATACTTGGATTAAATTCTCCTATTATTTGTCATGTTTATATTAAATTTTCATATGATTAGTTAATTGTTATTTTATTTTATTTTATTTTATTATAATCTTCCTTACTTTATTTACGTTTATTTATTTTAAAATGAATTACAGTAGAATGGGCTACCTGATGAGTTTCATCAAGACCGTGTGCGCATCGGTAGGATTGAGAGTAAGTGTTGGTGGTTATATGGCTCGATGATGTTTTTCTCTCAAGCATGATTTTGTGAGATTGTATATAAGGCTCGATGGTGCTTTGCTATCAGGTGTGATTTATAAGTTACTGGGGCCGATAGCTCAGTGATGTTTTGCTTTCAGGAACCATCAGTAAATATTGATTTAAGTGATTTGACTGCGACTGTTAGCTCAGTGGATGCTTTGCTCTCAGGAACCAGTAGTCTTTAAATTATAAGAAATTCGAAAGGCTATTAGAATTATGGAGTAGGGTTCTACCTAATTTTCTTATAAAAATAATTTCAATACTTTATTTCGGTAAAAGAGGATTTCAATAAATCAAATGTTTTAAATTATAAATTATAAATTTTATATTTTTAAAGGAGATTTTCATATTATATATATTTCTTTTATTAACTTACTCAGTGAGATCTGACTCCCACTTAATTATTTTTTTAAGATCTCGGGAGTCATCAGTTAGTCTGCCTACTTTATGTCGGGTTTCTTCTTCTCCAGCTATTCTATGTAGGTCTATATGACATGTATTATTATATATTTAAAATCTAGAACATTGCAGTAGTAGTAGTAGTAGGAGTAGTTAACTGTTATATTACATTTTATGGATGATTACCTATATTAAAGATTTGCACTAATGTTGATTATTATGTTATTTATTTTATTTATTTTATTTAAACATTTCATTTAATTATTGCATATATTTTATTGTAAAATTTTCTTTAAGGCTTACTATGGGTTTTGGAAACCTTATACTTTTCCATTCCCTAGTACTGATCACGTGCCCTCAGGTTCGGGTCGTGACACTACCTCTCAGGCCAAGAAAACCCAAGGATGACAACGTGAGTTTCCCGTTTCAAATAAAGGACTGCCTCTCAAGCTAGGAAAAATCTGAGGATGACTGTGTGAGTTTTTCATTTCAAATAAGAGACTGCCTCTCAAGTCAAGAAAACTTGAGGATAACGGCATGAGTTGCCCATTTCAAATAAGGGACTGCCTCTCAGGCCAGAAAAATTCGAGGATGATGGCGTGAGTTGCCTGTTTCAGTTAAGAGACTACCTCTCGAGCCAGGAAAACCCAAGGATGATGGTGGGGTTGCTTGTTTCAGATAAGAGACTGCCTCTCAAGCTAGAAAAACTTGAGAATCACATTTTAGATGAGTGGTGTATTGAGCGAGGAAAACCCAAGAATCACATTTCATATGAGTGGTGTATTGGGCTAGTAAAACCTGTGAATCACATTTCAGATAAGTGGCTAATCAAGCCAGGAAAACCCGAGGAACACAGTCATATTTTAAGGTAAAACTTTGACTTCTCGGGTTAGAATTCTCGAGGCCGACAATGCGACTGAAGGTCAAAATTCAAGTACGCCTATTGTTGATTATTGCTTTTGTTATACATGTTATTTTTCAAAAAATTATCATTGTATGTGTTTGGTTTTTCAAAAAATCAAGGGCCAAACTATTGACACCAAGTTTGATCAACCCAAGATAGGGGGTGAACTATGGATGCTCGATTTAATCGGCCTACCATAGAGCCCAATAATGAGAAATGCAAGGCTTGAATGCAACAAAGAAGCCTAATCCTTTTTAAAAATAAACCTGAGAGCTTAGAACCTAAAATCTCAAACCAAATCCATTTAAAAGCAAGCCTAACCCCCCTATTCCTATTTGGCCCAATGCAAGGCCAAGGTAAAGAGGCGATCGCCAGCAGGTAATAAGGTAATCGCCTCATCGCAGAGGCACCACCTCTACAGCAACCACTTGCCTCTACATTAAATGTAGAGGTGGTCATGGCAACCAACTTGGTGGCCCACTTCCACTGAACTTAACCTATTTCATGAAGAAGGAGATTTTTAGGAGGATGGAGAGCTAAAAAGGGCAATGATGAGTAAAAAAGAGTAGGGGTATGGGCTAAGTATGGGATAAAAAGGAGAAGAAAAGAGAGAAAAAGAGGTTAGCAACAATTAAAAAAAAAAGGAGTTTTGAAAGATAAAAGAAGCTCTGAAACAAAAAGGAAAAACGTTCTTGAAGAGGGAGGAAGGTGAGTCAAGTTCAAGGGTCATTTTCTTGAAGAAGAAGAAAGGTAGAAAAGCTTACATTCAAGGGAAGTTCAACACTATATCCATTTCTAAGGGCTAACTATATTGGAAAAGCTCACCTTTCAGTAATGAACTTGATTTTTTTCCAATGATTAAGCTATAGATTTGTATAATCTCTTACTTGCTTGCATAACCCTTAGCTTACTTGTTTATTAGCTTGTTTATTCACTCTTTTATGTTCATTGTTTGAGATATGTCATGTCTTTAGCATGGTTCACTGAGTTTTAGATGTAGTTGTGCATTTATTTTGTTTACATTAGTCGATCCTTACTTGAAGTAGAAGTCTGCTAGTTTGAGAGTCATATGAGGCATCGCCTCACTGTCATAAGGAAATCGCCTTTTCAAAGAGGCGATCACCAGTTTGACAGACCCTCACGTATTTTCTGTTTTGATATTTCATATAAATCATGCATGGTTTGAATCATCATGAATCCCCTTTCTCTTATATTTTTAGTCTGCTTCGCATGGTCATTTTCGTTATTTCATTTAGGGTTAATGTTTAAATATTCACAATCTCTATTTGTATAAATTTGATTTGCAAATTAACTTGTTGGTTCTTCTTGTATGATTTTATATGTCTTGGAAGTTAATATCTTGCGTATTACAGGGAATTAGAATGATTTTGATCGTTTGATTTAATACCTAACCCTTTTCTCCCATTTATTTTTATTTTTATGTAATTTAATGCTTGTTTATATTTAGTTTATTTTCGGTTTATTTTCCATTTATTATACTTTTGCTTTGAACAAAACGTTGTAATCTTTACTCTTTTCCCCCATTTGATTTGAATGTATAGTTGTAAATTATTATTATTTATTTTATTTATAGTGGATGTTGGAACCAAATGCATAAAAGATATTAATGTGCAAATTCGGGTTTAATTATAAAATGCGATAATTGTTTGAAAGAAATTACAATTCGCATGTTAACAAAGAAATGATTGAATAATTAAAGGTGATAAATTACGAAATACAAATGGAGGCCAACCGTAAAGTTGGATGGGCATTCCAAAAGCCTATATCCGGTTTCCGAACATGATCTCTGATGACATCTTTTGGAAACCTCCGTGGAATCTAGTTGTTATACAATGTATCTCAGCTTTATTCAGGTGGCGATTCCATCTCCGATTAGGTTTTATGACTTCTTTTGCATTTACTAATGAGTCTTGAACTCACACAATATCGTGATCTCTAAACACTTAGACACACGTTAAACCTCGCCACCTATAATAATAATACTCAAAAGAGGTTTTTTTCTTTTTTTCCTTTTTCATCTTATGTTTTCGATATTTTAACTATAAGAATTTCAATTATTTTAAAATTAAAACTCGACAAACATATAAAATTAAGAAATCTTTATATATACTTTTAGAAATCGTTTTATAACAAAAACATACATAAGGTTCATGTATTTTTTATATGATAATTCACCTTTAATTTTTTTTTTTTATACTATACATAGATAACCAAATTAATTCTCTTACCATATACATTGCTCGTCTGTGTGAGGAAATGGAATAATTAAGTGGGTTTAACTTTTATTCCACTACTTTAATTTAGTTTATTTGTCCAACAACACCAAATAAGACAATAGAATCTAAGTGGGTATGATTTCTTTCTTTAAAAAAATTGAAAGAACAGTGTGAGGAGCAAAACAACTTGAAAATTCCATGTTTTTTTTATTAGAGTGTTGTGGAATATCACTTTTGTAATTATACACTATGGATTCTTTTCCATTTAATATTTATTAATTTATTAATTTTATCAATTAATACATTAAAAAATTAGCTTCATTTAATTAAATAGTTATTTATTTTATTGTATGATAGCAAATAATTTTGTAAGAAAATATTCGTAGTTATTAGTTATTAGAAATTAGAGAAAATAAAGAAAACTATAATATTATTAATTAAACATGCCCATTCAATACTAATGCAAAAAATATATTAATTTTTTAATTAAAAAATAGCATTATTTTGAGTATAATATTTTATGTAACAATTTCTTGATTTTGGACTTATACATATTAATAATATAAAATATTTTAATTATATTTTAAAGAAAATAGAAAATTAATTTTTTTTAATATCTAATAATTTGTTTGCATTAAACATTTTTTTTAACTATGAAAAGAGAGATAAAAATTAAACTCTTGATCTGTAGCTATTACTCAATTGAGTAATAAACCTTCCACTTATGTATTAACATATTAATTATTAAAAAGTCTACCTATTGTACTATATTGGGCTCATTAGTTGTTCCGTTTTACAGAATGTACAATCATTACTATTTAATTAATACTAATCAAACTTTTTATTTGATCATATGGGAATAATGTGGGTTTGTTCCCATGTGATTAACCTAATTAATCTCATTAGTTATATTTAAATTCACATATATATGCCTAAAGATGTCATGTCAATGTTGGATTTATCTAATTGGCATTTGATTAATTTGATAAAGAATTACAGTAATATAATGGAACGGAAGAGTTAGGTACAACATTTTGGGAAAAAAAAATAAAAAAGAAAAAAGATGTGGGTTCTTTTGTACTCATTCGAACATCTTAAGAATTCAAATTTTGAGGTTTCAAGATTGAATTTCATTCTAATTGGGTTGAGAAAATATTGTTTTCTAGAAGGAAAAAAAAAAAAAGAAAGAAAAGATGATTAGTTAAAAATAGGGTTAAAAGGTTTTAAATTCAATTATCATGTCACCTCTCTCAAATGGTATCATCAGATACACGATTCAAATCTTCTGTTATAGTCCATCGATACTTAAATTGTATAATCTTCCTATTCTAGAGTCTCAATAAAGATTACATACCGTTTTAATTTAAAAGAGAAATTAAAAGAAGATAGCAAACATAATTAAATTAATTTTGATGTTCATGTTGGTGGGTTTTCAAAAGACTGACCTTCCCATTATAGCAAAGCAATGGACCCTTTTTATATATATGATTGAAATTCAATTCAGTTGAGCATGGTTTGCCAACATGATCAGTTTGGCAAAGTTTGGTTTGATATGAGCAAAAATTTGAGTAAATGCATGAACTGTGTGTGTTGGGCCTCATCATAGAGATCCCATTACCTACTTTTGCAGTTGGGTTTAAATGTAAAACAATGAAGCTGCCTCTCTTAATTAGGCCCACTTACAGATGGATGATAAATCCTACAACACCTTTAACGCCTTGTAATTTTGCACAACAGCCCAAAAGTTCTGAATTCATGCTCCCCCACTCCTAAATATCCAACATGTAATTCTCTATATATATACATACATAAATTTTTTTATTTAGGGTTATTTGCATAAAAAATATGACTTTAAAATATGAATTTTAATTAAAATATTTATAACATTTCAAATCTTGACAAATTAAAATATGAATTTTTAAAAATTTGTAATTGAAATTACATATCAAATATCCAGTAAAAATTTATTGACGTGTCAACCCATACATGGATTATTAAGTTAACTCTTACATAACACGTCAATAATTTTTCATTGGATATTTTATCGGTGATTCGAATTGAAAAGTTTTGAAAATTCATGTTTTAAATTTATTCAAATTTAGAATTTTTACTATGATTTTTTTTTTTAATTTACCCTCTTGATAGTCAATAATTATAAAGGTTTTAACTATTTTAAAAATTGAATTACAACTTTTAAAAAGCACAAAACTCTATTACTTACTTTATATATAAATTTGAAATTTGAAATTTTTTTTAAGTAAATTTAAACTTGTTATCATTTCCATTAATATATTAATTTAAATGGAGTTTTTCATTAACTTAACTCAAAAACCTATTGTCTAATGGATTATATATGTAGAAAAGAGCATAAATAAGTTAAAAACTATAAAACAAACCGAAAAGCAAAGCTGGCATGAATGATCAATTTAATTTTAGCCACATAAATAAAATAAAGGAGTGGCCTATAATATGCATCACATATGTAATTTATATTTTTTTTATTATCCTATTAACCCAAATTCCTTCACTAAAAAAACCTACAAATAGCAATGCTGTTCCAGTTCAATACGAGGCTACGCCACGTAATTTAATTAATTTATTATACGTGGAGGATGCCTAGCCACACTTTGAAACTCACTGCTCTTCTAAATAAAACGACAACAATTAACCTAAACACATGGTCCAAATTAATTTTCATAATTTTTTTTCTTTATCCATTCATATTCCTTTTAATTATGCCTTTTAATTTATTTATTTATTTATTTTATTTTTAGTTTTTCAAATACCTGGCCTAAAGTTCTCCATTTTAGAGAAAATGACCTTCCCTCATTAATTATTAGACACTTGTCATTTAATTATTAGTATTTTCTTCCCCCAACCAAAAAAGAGCTAATTTTTCTTTTATAAAAAGTGCCAAAAAAAAAAAAAAAAGCATATGACTTTATCCGAAGGATTTTTCCTAATTGCAATGAACCTTTAGTATTTATTTATAAATCACATTCCTAATGAAGATATTTAGCTCACTAATTAAGGTATCATTTTCGAAATGATAGAATGAAATTTCAATAATTATTTTAAAATTACAACACATTTTTATATGCAAATACTTAAATTAAAAATATAAACAACATAATTTATATATCGTTTACACTTGAATTATACTAAATAAAATTATAACTACTATATGTACATTGATATACCCAAATAAAAAATATAAATCCCTAAAAAGGAAGGAAAATCACTTTTTTCCTAATAGTATAATATTATACATAGAAAATATATTTCTTTCTCAATTAGAAAGACTAAAACCTTACTGAATAATGAATCATACTGTAACAAAATTTGAACTACACCTATAAATGTACTCTTTAAACCTTACATATCATGCATAAACGTTTCCATAAAACATTTATTTTGTCATTCTAAAATTATCAATATCTAAAATTCATTGTATATCATAAAAGTGATAGAAATGCTTTAACAATTTATTTAATATAACTATATATATCGAACAGTCGATATCAATTGATTATAATAATCTATTATCATAAACACTTTAAACTTTTACTTGCCTAGTTGTCATTGGTTCAAATCCTAAAAATATCAAAACATTAAGGTTCTTAGTCATTAATTGTAACTCTAGGAAAAAAATGACAAACACTCTATATATAAATAAATAAATTATATATATATATATTTTGTACTCCCAAGTCGATGTTCAAAAAAGAAAACACTTTAATATTATTTTTAAAAGAATAATTTAGTAATTTAAAGGTAAAATCCATATTAAAATCTTTAAATTTATCAACTTTGTAGTTTTAGGCCTCTAAAATTTTATTTTGCATATTTAGACCATTGAATTTTACAGGTTTAAAGTTTTAAACCTTTTTGTCAATTTTTTAATAAATATTATTATTTTTTTGTCTTTAAAGTTTTATGTTTCTAACATTTATATCATATTTTACTTTTTAATACTTATATTACTTTCAAAAAAATTTCACGATAAAAAATAAATTTACTTATTTTAATTTCTAATATTTTAAATTAAAAACATAAATTTATATATTTTTTTAAATAATTTTAAATTTTAAAAATAAATAAATAAGTTAATGTTAAGATTAAAATAATTATAACAAAACTACTATTTTTCAAAATAAAATATTATGATGAAAAAGAACACTATAATTAAAAGAGATTATGATAAAAACTATTTTTTAATTTTTTAAAATTTAAATTTTATAATTTCAATAATTTTTTAGTTTTTTGTACAAAATTTCAATTAAATTATTGTAAATAATTTTTTATAAATAGTGGATATCAATGTATATTTGTGTATCACCAAAAAATGGTGATAGATTTTCAAACCAACTCAAATTTTTATAACCGATTTCTTAACCTTTATTTTTTTATCATATTTTTTAGATACATGAAAAAGTTTACATTATAAAATTTTATTTGCAATAATTAAAAATATTGTAAAAAATAATAGTATTATTATTTTTTTAATTTAGCATAATAGCATTAACTTTTGTTTATTTTTAAATTTTAAAATTATTTAAATATGTATATAATAATTTAAAATATCATAAATTAAAATAAATAAATTTATTATTTACCGATAAAAAAATTTAAAAATAATATAAGTGTTAAGAAATAAAAATATAAAATTTTAAAAATTAAAAGAAAATAATTTATATTAAAAAATTAATAAAAAAATTTAAAATTTAAAATTTAAAATTCCTATTTAATAGTCTAAATAAATAAAATAAAAGTTTAGAAATTTAAAATTAAAATATAGATAAGCCTCAGCTCAATATGAGTTTTGCCTAATTTAAAAACTTGGGCTGAGTTGAAAGATGAATTTTTGAAGGATGATTATAATATTAGAAATACGAATCAGAAGGTTGACACGTGGTGGGACCAAGTGGAGTGATGGGTTGGAGATGTGTGTGACAGAGGTGCACCACAATTCGGGCTTGGGCTCGATAGGATTAGGATTTAGGAGATGGATATGAACGCTCAAAAAAGGTAATCGCATTGGGAAGCTAACACGTGCCACTCCAAACTTTACAGTCCCCACGTGGACGCACTAGACGAGGGAAACTGGGCCCCACCGCTCCCTCAAAAATAAGTTCACAACGTGACAAGATGCCTTGGCCTTGTCCCCACACATGAACAAATAAAGTGGGGTGCATCTTCTCCTCTCTCTTTCCATGCTGTCACAGTACACACTTTGGAACCCATTCTTCCTCTTTATACGACACGCGTCCCAAATTCCGGCTTCTGAAAGTGGGATTTTTTAAGTCGTTTTTAGGGTCCCTTGTGATCAACTGCTCACGATGTTCTCTCGTCACCTAGTTGCCTCCCAACCAAGTCCGATTCACTAGGGGTGTGCGTTCAGTCCGAATCGGTTTAGTTAGTTAAAATTTTTAATTTTTTTGAATTGAATCGAATTTTAAGTTCAGTTTAATTCGGTTTTTAAGATCAGAAAATTGATTAATTAAATTAACTGAAATTTAATTAATTTTTATATTTTATATTATATTAATGTGATAAAAAAATTAATATTTATTTTTAAATATTTATTTTATTCAGTCGGTTTGATTTTTATTTTAAAAAATTTAGGTATTTCAACTCAGTTTTCTGAGTTAATTTCAATTCGATTTTGAGTTAATTCATTTTAATTAATTCAATTTGATAAAAAAAAATCTAAAACTGTTCGAATCGATCGAATTCACACCTTTATTTTGTCAATTAATAATTACATACAATTTTTTAAAAAGGAAAATATTTTATTTATTTTAATTATTTTTTCAAATTGTATACATATCAAGTTTTTTTTATTAAAAAAATATTAAAAATTTATAAAATTGGACCTCCACTGCGGATTATATTAATGCAAATAATTCATAAAGATGAGTGTAATCCATATAATAATATATTTGTATGTGTAGAGATTTTATATATACAAATAGGGTTAACCAGTATTCACTTTAGGAAACAAAATGATAGATGGTATTTTTAAATATTATGTAGAGATTTTATCAATTTAAAAAATAGTCATAATACATCAATTACTTATTTATTTATCATTTTTTATCAGTTTGACAACTCAACTTATAATTTTATTATTTCAACATTTAAATTGATCTAAAATATAATTTTGTAACCCTTGTTAACACATATAATACGAAATAGTAAATCATCATGTGTCATATATTAAGTATTTGACTGAATAAAAATTATAAAAAAATATGTCAAACTAACAAAAAATTATAAATATAAGGGGTAATAAAATCATTATGTCATTAGATTAGTACAAATTAGTATATTTTAGACAAATTAAAATATTAAAATAATAAAATTATAAGTCAAAATATCAAATTGATAAATTATATAAAAAAATAAAGAATTGCAAATATATGCCTAGAAAATACAGAATATTACCAACGAAAATAGAGCAATCAAACGATAAAAACTGCCTTTATAACATCATAAATTAAGAATTCAATCTCATAACATCGCAATAGTAACTCCTCACTTGATCAGAAAGAAAACATGTAAATAAAATTAAATTTTCCATAATATAATTTTTTTTTATGTATACTATTTATCTGCTATTTAAACTGTTTTTATTTACAGAGAGCGTGGATTTATTCAGTATCTCCAGCACAGTAAAAATAAGAAGGTTTGGTTGATGTTCACGTGGCCACTGTGATAGGCCCATGATATAGAGAAAAGTTGGATTTGGACTGTCACGCAAATGGCACGTGAGATTACTGAAAGGAGTTAGGAAATAGATAGGCAAGAAAACAAAAGTTGACATCTCAGGTGGGGCAAATAGAGAAGAACAGGCAGAAGGAAAATTAGGAGCCCTGCATTGCCACATCTCATTCCCATACCCAATTACCCATGGCACATTCATCCGAATTAAAAAAATATTACTTTTCTTTTTTTCACATTATGATCTCAATTCTTTTTTTTTTTATTTTTACCTTATGTGATGTCCCTATGAGATCCAAAGAGTCAGTCTTGCACCCCCACATAACTTTTTTTTTTTCTTTTCCAGGCTTGATAGTGCACAATCTCACATTTTTCCCCCCAAGGGAGAACACTTGGTTACTTAAATATAAATTTACTACACGATTAGTTTTTTATTTATTAGACCTATTGTTAAATTTATTAAAATTAATAAAAGAATAGTTAAGTAATAATTTCTCTTTAAAATATTTAGAAATATATAATTTAAATTTTAGAGCGGAAATAACTGACGTTTATCGTGGGGTCAATTAATATTAAGAATATATTAACTCCTGATTTTAAAACTAGTTTTGACTCTTCAACCGCTTCCCAACTTTTGCGGATAAAAGTATAATGTGTTGTCTGGACTGTTAAGGAAAGTTAGACAGTCAGCAGAACACGTGGCTTTTTGTTATTGGAGGAGACGAACCTGGGCAAATAGGAGCGGTGCCTGTGACTGCGACTGTGTGTGGGATTTAACGGTCTCCCGCTCTGCTCCGTCTAAATTCTGTAGTTCTCGAACCACAAAAATAAAAAAGATTTTTCGGAAGCCTTTTTCTCATCTTTCTAACAAAAGAATCACAACTTTTACAATATTTCTTTTTTATACAAAATTTTTTTATATGATAATAACAATTTATCAAAATTACAATATTTTAAATATTGTAATTTTGATAGCAGTTGGCTGACACACAATTGGGGAAATTCATTAATTGATGAACCGATTCTCAATTCCCTTATTGACTGGACATTGGACCACCCACACATGACACCTCCTACCCAAATCTTTAGGAAAGAAAAATAAAATAAAAAACTTGCCTCTTGACCAATGAATTTAATTGTTCTTTTTTATTTTTTTAATTATCAATCGATTTCATTACAAGTATACAAAAAAAATCAACATAAACTGTATATTAAGCACATTATTATTGTTATATATCATAATATTTTTACTTTTTTAAAACAAAATACTTAGGAAAAAAAAAAGGAATAAAACCAATAAGCCCAAAAAAAAAACTAAATCAAAAGATAGAATACAAAGATAAATCTTGTGAATGCCAACTAACTAAACTAAAAGCCACCGCCTAAAAGGGAAAATGGATAAGGCGGCGGAGGCGGTTTAGCTTCCACTACTGTCGCCAATTCTCCAAAATAGTTTATTTCACCACCACCGTAGCCAGTCAAACTATTCCCCTGCAGCAGCGGGCGAGGCACTGACCCTGAAACCTGCTGTGCCGCCACGCAACCGTAGTTCCCTTCTCCTAACCACCCACCTATTAAATTTGTATCCGGCGATGGCGAAGACAAAGAAAAATTATTGTTTTTATTTTTATCAACATCAAAACCAGTTTGCGGAGCGGATATTACAGCTATATTTCCTTCTTCCTCCTCTTCTTCTTCTTCTTCAGTCTTAACAGAACTAGAAACTGCAGCTCCCCCTGAAGATGAAGATGAAGAAGAAAGCATTAGGCGGCGCTTCTTGTCGCTATTTAAGAGCTTAGTCTGTTCTTTCTGAAGCATCATGCGGGGAAGAATATCAGGGTCTTCAACAACTTTATAAAGAAAAGCCATCATTTGCTGAGGACGTCTCTCTGTTGCTTCTAAGCGCTTATTCATGCCTTCAAGTTCTTTATCTAAAACCCTCTGTTCTTGCTTTAACCTTGCAACTTCCATAACCAATTCTTCATTGTCTAAATCCTCAATTCTACATGAGCTTTTGCTGTGTTTTTTACGAGCTATATTCTTCAACAGCTGCCTTTGGCCTCTAAGAAACCACTCATTCGCAAATTCCCAACTATCTGGATCAACTTTTCTAAAACCCTGATAACAGAAACAACGAACAAAGAATCAGATTCCAAGATATATCAATGAAAACAAAATTAATCAAGTCACACCCAATAGAGATAATCAAGAAAAGATTGAATTTTGAGAAATTTTACACTCACATAAGTGTTAAGTTGGCGAACGAAACTGGAGAAGTTGTTGTGTTTGAAGTAAACAGGCAAGATTCTTTGAGAGAAATCTAAAGGGTCAACAACGACGAAGCTATTGTTTGCCTTGCCCCAAGCGATTATTGTATCCGTCGTTGGATCGTTAACGATATGATAAGTCTTCAAAACGAACGGTGCTATGACGTTGTTATTAATACTCTCCATCCCATAAAACGATTCTATCCTACTACTTCTTCTTCTTCTTCTTTTTCTCTGTTTCAGAAAATGGAGGAAGAAGAAGAAGAGGAGGATTGGCTTTTTCAATAAGGGCAAGGGGCAGAGGCAACACTGTAAATATACAAGTGGACGTCCGCACTGTAACAATTGATGCTGTCGTGGCACAAATCTGTATGGTTTGTGATATTTCTTCAGTCACGAGATGGATGTAGGACCCACCTTGCCCCGCTTTTATCATCTTTTGCGACACGTCATGGCCCCCTTTTGTTGCTAGATATTTTCAGCTTTGACATATTCTTTCACTCTCAGTTTTAGGCGCGTGTCTTTGTTTGCTACTATGCTCTTTATCGACAAAAACAAATTGTGGTAGGGCAATACCAGTCCCGATAAGACTTATGCGCGTGCACACTGACACGCACACTCTGTACTCTGGATTTTTTTTTTTTTTTTTTTTTTAAACATAAAGGATAAGGAAACGCTAGAAAATAATACTATAGTATAGTATTTGGCAATGTATATGGCCATGGACATGCACTACGTACACTTTATTTTTTTTATCTTTTTTTAAAACTAGCACTCATTTAAATTATAGTTTTCTTTTCTTCAATATATATATATATATATATATATATATTAAAAATAAAATTACATATTTATGATTTTTATTGTTTTTATATTTTTTTTCTATTATTTTATTTATAAATTAAAAATTTAAATATTTAAGTTGTTAAAAATAAAATTTATTGATTTCTCCTAAATTGAATTATTTAAATATTTAAATTATTAAAAAAATTTTTAACAAAAAAATTAATTTTTAAAATTAATTGTAAAATATACTGAATTAAAAAAATATAAATATATTGGTCCTCTAAAACTTAACATCAATATTAGAGAAGAAAATATCATTTCAATATATTTTTTAAATATTAAAATATTAATATTCCTTTTAAAGTTATTATTGACGAGTTAAACTTTAATTTTTATATTATAAATTAAATTTACAATATAGCATATTTACTTTTCATAAATTCTTATTAAATAAAAATAAATTTTCTTTCTCAATATTAATTAATATTATTATTTCTATATTGAATAATTTATAAATAAAAAAATCACTTCATAGTATAATTTTATATCCCACAATTAAATTTTTAATATGAGAGATATATATTTTATTTTTATTAATTAAATGTAAATAATTTAATGGTGTATAGTTAATTCTAATTTCAAGGTGTATTTGTACGAGATAATTTATGAATTTTGATAAATAACTATCGAATAAATAAAAAACCACACGCGTTCAGAAGAGCGTGGAGCATGGCGGAGAGAAAATTAAAAAATTAATAAATAGAGAGTGGAAAAATAATAAATAAATAGAACAGTAAGCATAAGATTCGGTAGCTGCGAGTAGAGTAGTGAGGGTTTAGGCTTTACTTTTGGGCTAAGCGTTTAGTGTACTGTACTGTACTCTACTCTACTTGTGCGTTGGCGCACATACAGCCACTGCATCAACGTGTCACTTTCATATTTTGCCACGAAGCAAAATGTTTGGATTTGTGTTAAGGGCTAAGGGAGCAAATTATTTTTACTCCCCAAATTTAACTATTGTCGCCTTTCTATTGGATCATTTCATAATTTGTCTCCTATCACTCTCACTTACTCATCTAACCATATATATTTTTTATTATCCCCTCTTCTTTATTGATTAATTAGTTTCTTATTACACCAAAGCTTTGTTAATCTTGTGTTCATGGTCCAATTATAATCAAATCCCTATAAATAATATATTTGAGATAATTGTTTAATAATTAATGCCAATGATGTCACGTTGATATAATTGTAATACATGTGTAAATAAATAATGAGAAATAGTTATAATAATTTTTTATCTAGAGTCAACCGAATTTTAATTAATTCAGTTGTATTTGAATATGATTATAATATATATAAATTTTTTTTAATAATTAATTTATTGTGACTGTATAGTTTCAATTTAAAATTAATTAAATAAAAACAACTCCTTTTAGCTAATTACAATAATTATTGATTTATTATCTTTATTTTTAATTATCAATAAATTAATTATTAATTTTTATTTTAGTGATTTAATTTTTGTTATAAATATTCAAATTATGATTTTTGTTAAGAAATCTCTCGAAAGAAAAGAAAAAAAATTTCGAAAATAGGACCAAGTCCTTTTGTTTGGGATGGATTGGAGTATATGATTTTTGATATATATATATAGTTAATATTTATGGAAAATTATTTTACTTTGGAGAATTCTTTTAAAAAAATAACATCCAATTCTTTTGAATAATTAATAAAGCTACATATCAGTATCCCCCAACAGAATCACCACTTGCTTTTGGCATCTTATGGAAACACTCATCACTTGGCAAACTTATGTATCAAACTACATATTTATTGTATATAAGTATTGTTTTTTTTTAATAAAAGATTATATAATTTAAATATCAATAAACTGCATAATAAAAAATAATTAATAAGATTGAAACTATATATTTTAAAATACTCTTAAAAACATTTACTATTTTAACTTAATTATTCTATAGCTGATATTTTTCCTTCTTTTAGCAAGTCAAGATCCTCCAACTACTATCCCAAAGCAGTAGTGCGGACGATAATGTAAATAAACAACATTAATCAAACAACATAAACACAATCTTAACTTGCTTTTTCTTTTTTAAGTGTATTAATATGTATATATGTGTGCATCATGTCCACTTATTGATTTAAAATTTTATTATTATTTGCATGAAATGTGTGCACGCAACACTTCGTGTCAAAAACTCACCCAATGACTTAATTATATACAAAATTGCGAGCACTACTTGCACAACACAAGTTGAAGGGTGAAGGGTGAAGGGTGAAGGGTGCGCATGCAATAGTTATATATACATATGAGAGAAAGTGATACATGCACCATCTTTTGACAGCTTCACTTTTAATCCACCAATCAAAATGATTTGTCCTTTAAGGTCCTTGCCATTACGAAGCAAACACATATCAACAGCCATAGTTGTCCCACAAATTAAGGAGATCTTCTTTTATATATATGTATAGGATGCCTTTGGCAAAAGGGTCACTTCTTCTCTTGCTTATTTACTCTTCAATACCTGATACCTCTATCGAGTATGACTTATGGGAGCTAGGGTTTTGTTTGCATGTGTTATTGCTCTTTAATTTGTCCTCATAATTTTTGTCCTTATCGTGCACCCTACATGACATGCCAATTATATTTGACTCTAGCTATGAAAGAAATCTTTAATTTTAAAAATGATGTTAGTAGTTATAAGAGTTTCGACTAATTTGAAGTTGTTTTATAATTGATTTATAATTTGATGTTGTTTAACGCTAGAAGAAATTATAAAAGGAATAAAAACTCTATCAATATTTATTTTCTCTATATATAAAGTTTGAATATAATATTTTATCTCAAAAAATTTAAACTTTTTAACACTTGAACCTATATATAAATATTCGTAATTTATCATTTAATTAATTAGGTAGAGCTAGGTTTATAGTCTATCTTAATCATGTGTATAAAAGCATATGTATGCGAATTATCCAGATTAAGAAGCAAAAGCATTAACTATTATATCACAACTACTCTACCATAAGAAACATCACTAAATAAACATTGAATCCACAAAATTAAACTATACGAACTGCTATTATGACTAAATTCTCTCATAATTAGTTGATTTATGTAACTAAAACACTAATAGAGAAGTCTAATTATTTCTTTAAGGTCCAAGTTTGATAAGCAACTTTACCACCGGAGGAAAAAAGAAAATGAGTGAGGCTCTCGTCATAACATTAAACAGAAGTTTTGTTAATAATTAATAAATATAAATGGCAGCCTACTTTGAAGAATTTGCAACCTAATTGGGGCAGCAGGTGCCAATCCTCCACATTGATTTGGGAAAAGTCATTGATTTTACAGAGATTTTGTGGGCCATGTAATTCTATTGTTGTTACTAGATAGAGCTTTTCTTGTCGGATTGTTTAAACCAAAAATTAAGGATTAAGGATTATTATAGAGCAACAAAGAGAAGAGTCTACAAAATCTTGGAAAGTAAAATTATGGAAAGGCCACAAAAAATAAAATAAAAATTACGTGTGAAAGGATCCAATTCCCTGATAGTGGCGTTAGGATATAATTTAGGTTAGATATGTAATCTTTCAATCTCAAAGATTACAGTGTCTTATCAGAATAAGCAGTTTAGAGCCTTAAAACCGACTTAATTATACGAATCATATAAACTGTTCAATTGCAGCTCTTAGAGGGCAGTCTATAATCACGTGATTATTGCAAAAAAATAAAACTTAAAGCAAAAAATTGTCGGTAATAGAATAATCAATTGACAATTCATTTCTATAGACATCAATAAATAAATAGTTCAAATTCTACAGTCATCAATTTAAAATAAAAAGACTGCTCCCTATTATATAGTTCATTAATTCAAAATTCTTATAGTTACATAACACATGAAGCATCACATAAAAAAATAAAATAAAAATCTTATAAATTCACCGATTCAAACTCTAAAATAATTAAAATTTTTATAACTATATAGCTTCCGATTGCATGAGTCATCATATTAAAAAATAAAATAAAGATCAAACTTCAAAATAATTAAAATTTTTATAACTATATAGCTACCAAATGCATGAATTATCACATAAAAAAAAGAAAAACTCTTATGAATTTATAAACTCAAACTCAAAAATAATGCAGTGGTAGATATTCAGTTAAGAAAAGTAAAATTCAAACTCTTATTACTTTTCTCTCTTTAATTACTTTTCTTGCTCTTATGGTAAAACAAAAGAGCATATAATAATATGTTTATCATCTTTAATCCCAAATATTGAAGAAGAAACTCTTAAATTTACTTCCTCTCATCCATGGATGACGACGAGGATGACTTGCACTTCACATCAGAAAGGGACGAATAAATAATAATTGAATAACAGCGACGGAAGTTTTGTCGGCACGGCTACTAACAACGATTTTTGCACATTTTACGACCACAGACTTTTTGGCGGCATTTTTTTTTATCAATCAATAACTTTTTCTTTTCCTCCTTTTCTTGTTTTTCTGTTCTCTTTTTAATTTTCTTAACAATAGTAAGACACCTCTCATGATCAATTCTGGCATATGATGAGACTTTAACATATAATTCAAACACGAGGGACAAGAAAATTTTTCACTACTGAGGAAAAAGTATAATTTCCAGAAATCGTACTCGTATGAGGTAAGAATTTGGAAAATTCAAAGAACAACAGGAAGTCCTGGATTGCATATTTTTAGTTGTTTTTTAAAATTTTTTATTTGAATTATCGGTATGTAGAATCTATTAAAATTTAATTAATCTGATTTGATCCGAAAAAGATTACAATAATTGTAAAGATCTTCTAATAATTAATTATATCAGAACTCAAATATGAAATCTCATTTAAGTGAAAATAACTTCTACTGATTAATTTCAATGGTTGTTGATTTTTTTTTTTTTTTCAAATTTGGTGTTCAAACTTAAGCATTGAATAGTTAATAAAATATTATGCAACACGATTTTTTAAACTTTTGTTTGGATTATACTGTTAGTTAATGTTGAAACTTAAGCGACGAATTGAATGAGTTAAGTCCAGGGTGCCCACTAATAATGCCACAATACAGTCGGGTCCAGAGTGCCCACTTATAATGCTACAATACAGTCAGAATACTACACTTACACTCCCCCATTAACGAAGCTTTCTGTTATTGACAATCAAAGAGTCCCACTTTCATCATTGTCCACTGAGTAAAGCTCAAAATGGTCCAAATTTGAAAGGGATGTCATCTTATTGCAAGTTTTTCGTCAATCATGATTTTAACATTAAAAAACACTATGCACAAATGGACGGTCTGTGACAATCGGATGCATCTTGTGGCCAATATATGAGACATGGGAAGAGCTTGTATAAAGGGAGTTGATCACTAATTGAGACACATCACGGCTATGCTTTCTTTTCAGACTGTTTGGTGTTTTATGGTGCATAAAGAAAGATGCTCAAAGATGGATGCGGGTACGTACTCGACATTTTTTTATTTTCTTGCACGAGGTAGGGTAAAAGCTTAGTTGGACCCGCATTAGAGCACAAGTGGCAGAATTTGGAAGGACAAGTCCAGATCAAAACCAAACCAAAGTTTGTTAATGTTAATGGTCAGCATCAGCAATTGTAATTTTCCATGATTTTACGAGGGTTGACATGTGCCACCAATGGTTTTGACGAGCAACTCTTCCACATTCATTTTCGTCAAGATTGGTACCGATGTTATGTTTTTTTAAGACACTGATAGCTGGCCTCTTGTCATAATTAGTAATTTTCGTCTTTCAAATAGAAGTGCAACGTTTTTTTTTTTTTTTTTTTTTTTTTTAATTTTTGTGGGGATAAAATCATGTTTTATTTTAGCAGACATTTAAGTAATTTAGAAATATTAGATGGTGTCATTAGATTTGGTGATTAGGTGTTTATAAGAAGTTAGATGTTTAAATTTCACTTCTATCGGCACTCCTTTTTTTTTTTTTTTTTTTTCTTCAATGGGTTGCAATTAGTACACTGCAATTTTTGCATCACTGAAGGATTCCTCTGGGTTCTGGCTGTGGAGATTTAGCTATAGATGGGCTTATCACTCGCTTCCATTTATTAACCCAAATTCGATTCAAGATGATCCAGTTTTGATAGAGAAGCCGGCTGTGGGCTAGAATCAACCAATGGATCTCAACGAATAGCCTAAAGAGGATAGGACATTTACCCATTGAACTAAAGAAACCTTCCTGTATCTCCACAACTCCATTCCTATCCTTAGCAGAAACACAATGAATGGAATGGTCCTTCACCCAATCCGACAGTAAAGTTATCATCTTATCTGATTTATTAATGAGCTAATAAGTAACGATGCTGAGACCATTACTACAGCCATAACCAACAACCTATAATAAATTTTCTTTGCTCCAAAGTCTATAAATATGCAGTTTCTTTTGCTTTCTATGTAAAGTGCACTACTACAGGTCTCACTCTTTTCATCTCCGTCCTAAACTGCTGCTGTGTTCATCGTACAATGGAGTTGCACCTTCTCGTGGTTCTCCTCTTAACCTCGGTAACGGTGGGTGATAACAAAAGTACTAGTGCTGTTATACTAGAGCATGCTGATGAATAATTTAAAAATCGCATACTTACGTTGATTATCACCCTTTTGCAGCTTCAACTACATAGCACTAATGCTGTTACATCCCAAGAGATCTACTGGCGATCCCTGTTGCCTACCGCAATGATGCCTGAAGTTCTTCGTGATCTTTTACCGACTGGTATATCTTCTACCTCAAACTTTGCTTCTAATTCTCATTGTTCTGTAAGTAGTGTTTTCAAATTATAAGCATAACACAACCTTATTGCCACCTCAACTAACAGAAAATAAGAGTAATGCTAGAGATGGAAACAAGCCAATTAGCATGAGTTTCAAAAATAATGCTATTGTAGTAGACATTGGCGATTTTGTATCAGTAAATGTGGGCAATGGGGTAACTGTGGATGTTGAGCCACCATTCATCACTGGTGCTAATCCATTCTCATTTAATTATGGTGCCTCTACTGACGAACTTAGAAGCAACCAAAATGTGACTCTCTTCTTCCTAGACAAGGACCTGCATCCCAACACAAAAATGAACATCTACTCCACCAAAATTGCAGCTAAAGCTAAGTTTTTACCTCGCAAAGTTGCTGAGACAATATCTTTCTCCTCAAACAAGTTCTCAGAAATCTTGAACAGATTTTTAATCAATCCCAATTCAACAAAAGCTGAGATCATGAGAAGGACGATAGAAGAGTGCGAGGAGCCAGCATTAAAGGATGAAGAGAAGTATTGTGCCACATCATTGGAAGCAATGGTAGATTTTAGCACTTCAAAGCTAGGAAAGAATATTCGAGTTTTGGCTACACAATCTAGTAAAGGTGATAAACAGTGGCAGGAATTTAACATCATTCAGGGAGTGAGGAAGGTAGGAGACAAGCTAGTAGCATGTCACCTCCAAAACTATATTTACCCTGTGTTCTACTGCCATGACACACATACCACCAAGGCTTATATCGTTCCATTGATTGGAAATGACGAAACCAAAGTCCAAGCTGTAGCCATATGCCATAGTGATACATCAAAGTGGAATCCAATGCACCTGGCTTTCCATGTTCTTCAAGTTAAGCCTGGGACTGTTCCCATCTGTCACTTCCTACCAGCAACCCATATTGTCTGGGCTGCTAAATAAATAATGGGATAACAAAACTAAAAATCTAATTGTACCCTCTTAAATATTTTTAGACTTGAACACGCTCGGTGCTCGCAGCATGTTTGGACACTATGCCAGTTCCGTTCCCTTGTGTATTGCCTATGTTACTATGGGTGCTAATTAAAAAAGACAGCCCATCCTTCAGTTTTTCAACAAAAATATTGTGGTTTTGCCATCCGTAAGTTTTTAAAAAGAATATTGTGATTTCATTAGTTGAAATAAAAAAATCAAAAGATAAGTAAGAATGTCTAGACAAAAAAAAGCAGGCAGTACTTTGGAAAAGATGTGAGTCAGACAATTAAAACAGAGTTTGAAAAATTTGGATGATGCGAACAATGACTAAAAATAGTAGCAGCAGAATGGAACACAAAATGGAACTTACAAGTCCAGTTCATAGAAGCCTCTGCCAGACTGAAGCATGGAACTCCCATATAAACCAACTCAACAATTGCCTCATGTGCCCATGTAAGAAGTTGACAAATGCAATTAGCACGTATTCAATTTTGACTTCAATCAATATATAGCCAATTAAGGTAAACTGTGGCCATGTCCACGTGGAATAACCAGCAGCAATTAAGAGCTTTATCTAAACAAAGCAACAAAACCAGGACATTTTCACTACCATATACACGATATAGTCTAAAAAGAAAAAAAAAAAAAAGCAATCATGACATAAATACAAAACCCGAACCAAGATATTTTTCATAAAAATGGAATAAATGCCACATAATTTTACAAAAATAAGCCATTTTTCATAAAATGGACCACATGCCACATATATACTAAGTTTCACTAAACTCAAGTCAGAGTGGTTACTGACTTGATATAAAGGTAACAATAAAGGAAGCAAACCTCTTCAAACCACCCACCCAAAAGCATTATTTCCCTGTGACAGTTGCAATGTAGTAAAATAGACCCAGCACCAATGATGAATTGAAATTCAAAACCAACCCCCCTCTAGTCAAGAATTTGAGCCATCACATTAACTGCCTGCCTGCAGAAGCCTTGTATGCGAATTACTTTTATCAGCACTCTCCAAGCACAAATCAATTACCATATGAAGATACCAAAACATTATGCTCATTTAGACGCCTTTGAAATTGAGCCAGACGAGTCTGTAGTTGTAAAATTCCTGCAGCCTTCTGTGAAAGTATAGCATTTAACTTAGATATATAATCATCCAACTGATTGCCCGGTTGATCAGCTTCAACTAGCAAATTCATTTCCTGCATTGGTTATGACAATCATATCAGAAATAATAAGAAGCATACAAATGTAACAAACTGAAACAAGATTGTCGCTGACCTCCTTGACAATGTCTATAGTCTCCTCAACTTGTTTACGGTGGGCCGACACAAGATCCTCTTCTTCCTGAACAAACCATAGCAAAATAAAATAGGCACGAGTACCAGAAAAAACAAACTCAGACATGTTTGGAAAATGTGATTACCTTCAACAGGGCATTAAGTTCATCATCTGAATGAGAGTTGTTTGCCATAAAGTCTGGAACTTCTCTCCATTTCGCTGGAGCAGCAGTTCGCTTATCCTCTAAACCTGGTACGTTGAAGGTTTCTACTTTCTTATTATTTATCCATGATGGCTTTCCTTGCTCATAATTCTCACTAGCGTAATCAAAATCATCCTCAATGCCAACTTGACTGCCTATCTGACACTTGGGATCATCTGAATACCCAGACGCAGCCAAATGTCCTTCTGTCCTCCCACTTGGAATACGATTAACATTAAAAGGAAGAGATGTTTCTTTTTCAATCTGTTTTGCCCATCCGAACCTGTTACCTTCATTTGGAACAGTAGTTGTGGTATTGTCAAACATTGCTTCATTAGCTAAACTTGAAGGCAATGCGGTGGATTCTCTAAGGTTTGAAGAAGAAGAAGGCACTGGATCTCGTTTGGAGATGTTCCCCTTTGAAAGACTCTTCACCCTGGAGTAAAAGTATCTATCAGAAATTGCACAAGCAAGATTATCAATCACTTCCAAACATCTATTTATATTGTAAATTTTTGTACCTATCAGCATATCTTAGTGTATTGAGAGTGTGTTCACATGATCCTGAGCTTGGTGAAATGCATGAAATCATAACAGTGCGAGAGTCACCAACAAATGAATCTCTTAGAACTTCAGTAAGCTTGCTCCCTCTAAAGGGAATGTGACCTTGATCACTGTCAAGGGCTCTGATGCATTCCTTCAAAGCCAGCAAACTCTTATTAATTTCAGCACCTTCCATTCTGTAAGGAAATAAAAGCAATAATTTTTCTGTTAATCCTCAAAAATGTTTGGGACATGCTTTTGACTACATAAAAAATAAAATCAATGATTCTTAAAAAACAATATAATCCAAGTAAACTCACCTTGTTTGTTTATCATTATCAGTAGTATCCGCACCACGCTCACTTCCAGCCAGATCTATGAAAGACAACTTTCCTACAAGTCGGGCAGGCTTTGATTCAGAGCCATCAACTGATCTCTTGATGGCAAGCTGGAGTATAGCATGTGATCGGGAGGATTCTTCATTTGCACCAGTTGTACCTGTGCTTCTAGTGGCATTCCCTTTCTCAATGAATTCCCTGATTACTTCAACATCTGACACCCTATATTCCTGCAAACCCACAATGCATACTTGTTGCTTTCCATCCTCCCTCATGCAAAGCTTTCTGCACAATTATGACTTCACTCAGCCAAGCAAAATAACATTTCAATCAAACCAAAACCGGTCAGTTTAATAACTCACTTCCGATCATTGAGTAGATCAAAGAGCTTCCCTCCATATATCTCAAAAAAGCTCACAAACAATTGAAAACCTTGGTTCCTATATGTGTGGTGCATTAGTCTTAATATATCTTGGGATGCTTTAAGGGGCAGTGGTTGCATGGTATAAGTCTTTCCACTCCCTGTTAGGAAAACAAGACCAACTATGTTTACTGATAATAACAAAGTGAGATGCAGAAAGCAGACAGAAGCCAAGCGAACTATTAATAAAAAGAAAACGAAGGTAAAACAGCTAAAAATGTAAGACATACATTCCTCATTTTATACTCCACCCTCCAAATTTTCTTTTCTATTTATGCTTCCTTTTAAGAAAAATTAATGTAAGTTTTCACATAAAAAGTCAGGTGCCATCACCTTAAATGTCCAGGAGTGTTATACTGTAGTCAGACCAAGAAAAGATTTTTTCTAGCACATAACAAAGAATTTAAAGATGAACAGAAACCTGGTAGTTCCTGTTCTCCAAAAGTTCTAAAATGACCTACGTTAGCTAAAAGATTTACAGCATACTCAATTTTTTCTGTTACTTAGCAACCATTGGTAAAATAATCTAAAACCACTTGCCTGTTTGCCCATATGCAAAGCAGGTCGCTTTTGTTTTATTGAAAATTAGAGGAACAACAGGCTCCACCGTCTGAGAGTACACCTACACAAGCAGGGAAAAAAAATCTGGTGAAATCAAAGACACAGCATTTGTATCATGGACTGAGTTTTACATTTTTACAGCATACTTACTTCCTCGTTTGAAACACCTTCATTCAGCACTGCATCAAAAACAAATTCATGTTTCTCCACATATTCTGTTAGGTCAACCTGCAGAAGTGCGCGGTAGATTAGAAGAAGACACATGCTCCAAGGAAAAAAAAAAAAAAAAGACAAAACAACCATGGCAATAATTAAAATGTTATTTACAACTATCAGAGAACCATAGGATGTAGCAGGGACTCACTTTGAGTTTCGTTTCATGCACCGTAAGAAAATTAGAATTTGGCTTTATGGTAATGATATCTTCCTCTTTCTTTGCTATTTCTTTCTTGTTTAATGGTCTCTTCCGTACCTACGTGATGATAATAATAATGCATTAAAATCAATCACATAAGAAACATTGAAACAAGAGAAACCAGACACTACAACATGTTGACAGAGACATACCACAACTTTAATCTTAGCAACATTATTTGCTCTTTCTTTGTCTCCTGAGAAACTTTTAAGATGATTATTATTCTCAGGCAAACCTCGTGATCTGTTTGTTGATTTATTGACTGCTGCAAGATAAGGTTCAGAATCATCAAAACTTCGGCCACGAGCAGGTTGATTATTCTGCCAGCGTCCTTCATATAGGCTGGGAACAGACACCTATCAATCACATTTTACATAATTTAACATCAATGAATAAACAGTAGCTAATAGATTGACATGAATTCATTATCGTTAACCAACACAAAAATTATTGATTCTTTCATTCTCATTTTGATCTAAAATTGTCGAATTGCATTGGTAGTTGATATCAAATTGCTACAGTTTTTCTCCAGAAGCAATACCTCTGTTAATAGCTCAGTGTCAAAAGAGTGGAGATCGAGCAATCCAGGACTAAATTCACTAGAAGACACGTAATCATCTCCATTCTTCCTCAAACTCGATGATCGCGACCAAGCAGAAGGCGTTGACGCGTCTATTGACATCATACTGCGATTCATTCTCGAACTGTACCCGAAGTCCTGCAGGCACTCACCACACAGTCAAAAAAAAAAAACGACGAGATCGTTTAGCAAATGTGAAGAGAATTTCAAATTAAATGCAACTATTTCCGTAGTAGAAAAAGAAAATAGTTGGAGAGAGAGACCTGAGAAGACGATTGAAACCATCTTCCATTGTCAAGGAAGTTATCGGAGTACTGACGCTGGTGGTGAACCGTCGAATGGGATCTTGACATCTGTCTCCCCACCGCATTCATATTCTTCTGCTCAAAAACTCTGTGTCTCAGTCTCAAACCTCAATTCAAAATTCCAAAAGAGAAATCCACGACTGCAGGCCGCACAGTAACTAAAGCTACATGCAAATGTCGATATAGATATATAAATGGAGGATATAGAGAATCAAAGAGACAGAGAGTGAGATAGAGAGAGAGAGAGAGATAAAAGCTTTTTAAGAGAAGCAGCAATGGCGGAAATGGTTGTTGGCAGCAGGAGAACACGAGAGAGAAATGATGGTTTTTGAAACTTCGAAAAGAAACACCCGGGGTTCAAGAGGCACTTCGCGGCGCGTATTTAGCACGGCAATTCGTTAGAATTACTGGGCGATTGGCGGGACCCAAATATTCCTTTGCAATTGGGACGGTCTTTGCCCCTTTGGCTCCGTGCTTTTGACCTTACATGATTAAAAAAGGAAGGGACAGTAAAACCACGCGCAATTGTAAAAAACAAAGACGAATGCAGTCACCCTCACGCCCGCATGGCTTCTCCAAGCTCCAATGGTCAATATTTTGTGTTTGATTGGTAAAGGTCAGAGGAAGCAGTGGGCAGAGCCGCAGCGAATTGTGTTTTTTAATTTTTTTTGCTCTTCACGTCGTTTTGAGTGGGGGTATGGACCCACTTCAGTGAATCGCGGACAAATGATTTTAAAGCTATCTAAGTTGTGGACCGTCGGATCGTCATCAACCGGTTAGATTGGATGCTTTGTTGGTTTGTTATATAGGCAAGGAACGATTCACGGTTGGCATGTTGAGATATGGTCGGGTGGTCAAATGTATGGTCCATAAATTATGCTTGATTTGATAGGATAAGGTCATGCTTAGACCATAACATTTTTTTTTCCATTAAAGAGAGGGAAATTAGGATTTAAATCTGTCTATTGTTTTTCACATAACCCAACATCTTGATTACTTCATTTAAATTACCGACCGAAACTTATAAAGCTATTTATCCAACTATTTTTTACTGTTTAAATCACATTGCAAATCATATCCATTTTAATTCTATAGTGTATTTCGTTTTGGTAATGTGTAGAAGAAGTTTACATCTACAAGCAGATATTATGATATAACTTCATCCACAAATATGTGAATAGAGAGAATTTTTATACCGAACTGACAATTAATAATTATTGCGATCAACTATTAATTTTTTTTTATTTAAGTAATTTTTGAATTAGAATCATAATATATTTAATTATTTGATTGTATAATTTTTTTAAATTAAAAAAAATTAATTAGAGTTTAATGAATAATTTTTTAGTTCAAACTAAATTAAAATTTAATAAATTTTAATACCTTTAGTTTTTAAAAAATTATATTAAGTGAAAGTATAAGATGATTGGGTTAAAAAAAAAACTTTCAAATTGAAATCTAGCAAATGGTCAAGGTTGGCCTTTCCATGCTACAAGTAGGAGAACTCTGGGCTTGAGAACGCGGGTAGCCCAAGATCGCGGCCCTGTTGGGCTCAATCGAAAACCAAAAAACAATAGATCACTCCAAATTGCCGACTTTGCTTTTCAAAAATCCCCTAATTATCCGCGCCTATTTTTTTTCAAAGCAAATCTTTCCTGCCTCCCGATTTCAAAATTCGAGCCTGCTCCGCCTCCAATCAGCATTGGCAACTGCCCAACACCGAAAATTGCAGAGTAAGCTGAAGCGCGAAATGGCACAAGCCGCGCGACTGAATCTTCGCATGCAAAAGGAACTCAAGCTGCTCCTCACCGATCCTCCTCCCGGAGCGTCGTTCCCATTTCTCTCTCCCGACTACGACTTATCCTCCCTGTCAACTATCCACGCCCGTAAGTTCTTTTACCTCTATTTTTTTAATCTATTGAACGTAACACCGCTGGAAATTAGAAATCGATTGTGAAATTAATCTCATTGTGTTCTAGCAGAGATCGAAGGGCCAGAAGGGACTGTTTATGCTAAAGGGATTTTTACCATTAAGATTCAGATACCGGAAAGGTATTGCATTATTAGGTTTTTCTTTTTCATGTTATTATTTGTTGTTTGGGGATTTTTAGCCGCTCGATCGTGTTGGATTATTTTATTTTAGGTACCCATTTCAGCCTCCAAGTGTGACATTTGCTACTCCAATCTATCATCCTAATATCGACAATGGAGGTCGAATATGCCTTGACATTCTCAATCTTCCACCAAAGGTAACAGCTTTTATTTTAAGTTTTCCATCAAATTGTGATTTCAAGTGAAGAATTTTGCAATTGTTTGACTGGAAATTTGTTGTAAGTAACAGAAAATTAAATGGATATTCCATCCCTTAAAGTTGTTTATGTGCATATTCTTTTTTTTTTTCCCATGATACTATCATCTGCGTGCAAAGGTTTGGTATAATTATGAACTCTTAAGGTTTTGTCTCTTTTCAAGTTTTTATTTATTTATATATATCAAGTCTCCATCTCATGAGTAAGCAGGGTGCATGGCAACCATCACTGAATATTTCAACAGTGGTAACGAGTCTAGGATTGTTATTGAGTGAACCAAATCCTGATGATGGCCTAATGTGTGAAGCGGTGAGTAATATGCTTGCACATTCATAATGCTATGCTGGTTGAGGAAGAAGTCTCAGCTTTCTGATATTTTTTCTTTTTTTTTTTGAATGCGCAGAGCAGGGAATACAAATACAATAGACAGGCTTTTGACCAAAAAGCAAGGGCCATGACTGAAACATATGCTAAGGTTGGACTTGGTGAGCCCGATTGCAGGATTCAGAGCCCTCAAACTAATGCAACTACAAGCACAGTGGTACGATTAATTGGTTTTCTAACTAACTTTTTCCTAAATTTGATTCTTCCTGAAGTGTAATTTCCTTCTGCAGGTGGAAGCTAGACAATCAGAAACAGTGCCAAAGCATGAAGTCAAACATTTTGCTTCAGGTGATAACCAACCGTGTAGGTTAGGTCGGAAGCTGTCACTGGAACCTTCAGGCTCAATTCATAAAAGGGCTGGTGAAGGAGAGGCAAAGGACGTGCCAAACCCCTTACGATTTGGAGTTGAAGATATGGGGGCTAAAGAGACAGGCAAGTTAAGCAACATATCTGATAAGTGCAATCTAAGACATGAGAGTTTACATGGGAGTGGGTGTATGAGGAGCTTATGTCTTGAATCCTCTGTTGACTTTGGTAAAAGCGACAGTCATGATATGAAGAATGGAGATCCAAAGTACTTGCATTCTTTATGTAATTCACAATCTCTCTCAATGTCTCCTGTGGAGTTATCGTTGCTGCAGCATCATTATCACAACGGAAACTCAACATCACACACCAAAATAATGAGTTCAGGAAAGCTGTGCCATGTTAAAGAGGAAATACTCCAGGGATCTTTGGACCAATGCCAAACAAGTGTTAAGAATGACAACAGAAGGCTTGTGACTCCCGGAGTGCCACCTTCTCAATCCCATTCCAATTGCCCACCTGCAGCCATGACCGTGCCCTCGTATGTTAAACACAATGAATTACAGACCTGCCAAGATTCTATGCAAAAAATGGAAGATGGCTCAGTTGATGCAGAATGGAAGAAGGTATCTTTAGTTCGCAAGAAGCTTTCCTTGAGCTGTAGAGGTTTGGCAGAGCGACATGGAAAAGACGAGAAGGAGAATGTTTTACGGATTCAGAACTCACCATCTTCAGATACTAAAACTCAAAGAAAGACTGTAATTGGTCGGAAACTGTCACTGGGTCCTCTTACTCAAATGCAGGAAAGGAATGAGGATAGCAGTGAGTCAATCTTGCACTCAAGGAAGCTCAAGCTCCTTAAAGTTGAATCTCATAAGCAGGATCAACATATGACCAAACTACGTGAGGGGATTAAACAACGGGGAGAAGAATCAGCAATAGCTGAATCGGTTATAGTGCTGGATAGTGAAGAAAGTGAGGAAGAAAACAATGGAAAAATGAGGCCTAAACTGTCGCTAGTTAGGAAACGTATAGGAAAGAGGAAAACTCAAGCTTGATTGCTGAACCAATTCAGGTCTTTAAGGTGAACCTAACCGGTGTTATATTTCTTTCTTCATTTTTTGCAATGCAATTATGGCCCCTGATGTCCCCTGGAAGTTTGCTTCTGGTCAACAGCACCGCATATGTGCCAGAATGTAAAATACAATGGTGGGAAATTGCATAATACTATTATTAACTTAGGCTGCTTAAATTCTTACACTTTTGAGGTTCGGATTAATGAATATTCTCCAGCACATAATAAATAATAATAATAATAACAATAGTATTATGGCTGCGATTGCATTGTTTTTATATGGTACGGAGCCCTCCGTATATATATATTTTTTTTGAACGAAAATAGCTTTCATTATTTTCGAGTAAGAAATTGGCCACATTTGATTTCAGCTGCCATATTTGACCCATTATTTGAATAATGTACGCAATCAAGCAACACAACAACTATATGTGCGACCATATACACAACACAGTAATTTTTGGGAGAAAGCCCAGCCCACTTAAATAAAAGATCCATATAGATACGAGCCACCAGTAAAGCGGATAGAAATGCGGTTGTGGAGAGACGGTTTGTGTTTGGTTCTGGATTTCAATCGCACGCTTTATTGATTTTGGGAATCATATCAAACCACACGAAGAAGGAGATTGAACAGCAGCAGCAACGAAGAGGAAAATAAAAAGCATATTGTTAAAGGAATAAACTATGGCGTCTATTTGCCTTTCAATAAATTCCACTTCAAAACCCTTACTGGTCCCTCCTTCTCCTGCATCTGCAGCCGCCGTCGCATCATCGTCATCTTCTTCTTGTTGTTCTTCGCGGAGCTGCCTTGGTTGCCGGTGCTCTGTCGTTTCCTTCACGCCGATTATTGGTTCTGGACGCCTAATTTCTTCTTCGACCAGCTACAGTAATCGAAGTCGAAGGGGACAGAAGCAAGTGGTTTGTATGGCACCTGATGAAGAAAAATTGACTCGCCGCAATCCTCTCGATTTCCCTATTGTATGTTTCTTCCTTGCTTTCTTCAGTCTTCTACTTAATTTTTTCTACTTAGCTGTTTAGAGATTATTTTCTTCTGCAAATTGGTGGCTCATGTTGTGTGTATTGTAAATTCATGCTCAAATGCTACCTTGCATCAATTGAATTAAGCCTTAAGCTGTTTCCATGGGTCTTGTAAAGAGTCTACTCTATAAATCGTTTGATGTTTGGCATTGCATTTGATTGCGTTTGTTTCTAATCATGAGTTAAGCCAATTTTATTGTAAAATTTGGAATTGTTGTGAATTGTGCAACCATGTACACTGGTGAACACATTTTGATTCTTTTCGCTTAGGAAGCATTAGCTGGGAGCTAAATCAACACTTGTATCGCTGTACAGTGTGAAAATGGAAACGCTTGAAGTAGCTTTGGGCTTTAGCCTTGAAAGGCTTACATAAAATTTTTAGAAATTAGGATGTTGAATGCAATGCCTTCTTGTTCCTATGGCTCTTAGGGGTATTTGTGGAGAAGGCAAACAGTTAGCCTCTTGGGTTATTTCGGTACTTAAGGTTTGGTTGATGTGAGTTGGCTGTTGCATTCTATTGTTTTTAATGATATATATTATGATCCCATTGCAGGAGTGGGAGAGGCCAAAGCCTGGGCGCAGACCTGATATATTTCCACAGTTTAGCCCTATGAAAACACCAATACCGCCTCCTTTGCCATATGATCCTCCTGAAGAAGATGAAGAAGAAGAGGAAGAAAAAAAGAAAGAGGAAGAGGAGGAAGATCCCGATAGGGAAGAAGAACCAGATAAACCAGAGAAGCAGTAGTGGGGTTTTGCAGCGAAGGAACCTTGAATTTCTGTATTCCTCTTTCATTATCCACTATGTTCTTGATTTGTTATATCTAGTTTTAGTGGTGGTGATAGAAAGTGGATGAATAAAAAATGTGTTCATCATCCAGGAAGAGTTTTGTCATGGCTGGTGTAGTAGTAGTTAGTAGATAGTATTCCAGTTTGAGCTGAAAGGATCTTTCAAGCCTCCTTTTGGTACTTAATTATTAAAGGTTTTGATGCGATAACTAGGAGTTCTTCGTTTCCTTTTCTATTAGAATTTTGAATGCTAAGTGATGAATTTGGTTAGTAATTCCATTTATTTTGAATACTCTGGTTAATGTGAAATCCTGAAATGAAAAACTGTATTTTTTTTTTTAAATTTCCAATCTCAAGATGAAAAAGAACATCTCAATGAAATTTGATTGCTTACTTAACAAGAGGGTGTGATCCGATTACCGGAAATTGGTTTTCTTATTTAGTCTTGCATTTGTGGGAGTTTCTGATATATGCTCACTTTAATTAGGATATTGTTGATGTCGGATTGACAGTTGTGCTGCATATCCATGTATGTGGTACATTCCTCATCTTGATTTTCAACTGCAAGATTTGCAACCTTGCTTCATTTTTACAATTTTGAAAAACAGCACTCCGACTCTTCCACCATGAGTTCAATTCGCCAGTGACGTCTAAAATATGTGCTTAAGTTTCATTTATTCTGGATTTTTAAAACCCTGTCAAAAGAATTTTCCCTGATGGGTCCTGTTCCATAATAATTCACTTTTCCAAATTCAGAATTTTTAGCTTCGAACAAAGTGGCAGACTATTGATTGGAATACAATACAGTCACCACTGGCAGCCTTACACAGTGCGATCTACAACATTCCTTCACAATCTTTAATTAAAAATTCCAGAAAAAAAAGGTCAAGAATTGGACCCTGGCACAGTTGCCACTCAAAACATCTTCTGGACTTATGGTAGCTTGCTGTAATGCATTGTCCGAGCAATAATAAATACGAATAGCTGTCCTTCTCTAACAAATAGATTCATGTCCTTGAAAAGAGGATCCCATCATAAACATTAAAAAAGGAAAGGTCAAAGGCTTTTCTACAAGACCGTCCCAGTTGAGCCCCTTTTTTTTTTAAATCCCTTGTGCACTAATAAATGATCACGGAAGGGGAACCTCTCATAGTGTACTGCCAGTGCCACTATCTAGAATACTAACACATAAGCATAGCAACATGCTAGACTAGGATAGAACTAAATGTTAGTATATAAATGTATATTAGCTATGGAGAATCTTTAACATTTCAAAATTGGACTGTTTCAGTTTTCAAAGTCGTGTGCTTCTTTCTGTATTTTTCTTGCCCATGTCGTTGGAAACAACAAACTATATAGGCTGGTAACATAAGAATGTGGACAGTTAGGTCTGAATAACGGTTGAAGACTGGCAGATAGAGAACTCAAAAAGCCAAATACCTCCACACTTTCCCCTCCCTATCCACATTCTCATAATGTTTCTTTCTGGGTCTTCTCCTTCCCAAAAGCCAATATGGTATGTATCATAATTCTCTTTTTGGTTTTTTTGTTACTATTAAACATCTTCTCTTGTCCATCAATTTCAATGCTAATCAACTTGTTCTAACATTTCGATCTTTCTCTATGGATCTCGTGCAGTCTCTCACGCCTGTGATGTTCCGGTCAATGTTGAGGCTATTGATATCGCTAATAAACCAGCCCGCTGCATCAGTCACCACTGTTCTATTTTACAGTGAACTCCTCCCGCAAAATACCATCTTGGAAAGATTAGTTCGACATGAGTTGCTCGATGACGAAAATTATCTTTTTCATTTTCTAATTAACTTCTTGAGATGTTTCTGGTAGATATGATTAATCAAAAGATACGCTAATGTAACAACTGTACGCATCAATGCCAACATTTCATACCTTACTCAGCTTCTTTTCTATCTATATTCATAAGCCTAGCTCTAGCATATACAGAGAAATCATATCTAATTTTAGATTTTATCTTTTTTTTTTTTTTTGTATTTATAATTTATGCCGTGTAATATTTAAATTTTTTATAAAATTAAATGAATGATGTAATAATAAAGTGTGTGATTTTTTTTCTTTTTTTTTCCAATAATTATGTATTGTGCGTCTTCTTCATTGACAACAAATTTTACTTGAACAAGATTTTAATCTGTCATTCCATTGCATTATAGCTCAATGATGAAGTACCAATTTGCAATGTTGTTAGCTGAACTATGAAGTGGCTGAGTTTAAGATATTATAGTGCTCCAATAGGATCAATTTAGGATTGTAGTATTATAGTAAAAAACAATCTTGGGCTTGGGGGTCACTTTTTTTCTTGGGAAAATAAGAAAGATGAACTTGGCGCTAAGTTTGCTAATTTTATTTATGGAGAAAATACAAAAATTTATTGCTTTTACAATCTAAAATCTATGTAGGGCCGCAAGAGCCAAGTTGTTTCGCAATTCATGATGAGTTCCACGCTTCCAATATTATTTCATAAGTTATTCTTAATAATTTTTTTTGTATTTGCTTTCTAATAAAGGTTGAATTTACAACATTGTATTTATTAAAATTAAATAAGTTTATTTTTTATTATGTTAACTAAGACCCACCAATTTTTTTAAAATAATTAGAAGAAGAAGAAGAGTCGATGGACAAATGCACATGAAATGAGTAATTGCACCTCAAATAAGATGGCAGTGGGTAAGAATGAAGAGTCGTGCCTTAAAGAAAGTTGGTTAGCTTCCGCAAAGATACAGCTGATTAGCTGCCCAACAGCACAAGTCCACTAATGTATTGTGGTGGGGTAGATGGCTTGCTCGTCCAAGTTGGTTCAAGAAGCAAAAACATGGTGGCGACATCTCTACATCACTTATCCTTAATGCTCTTTGTTGTTAATTGATGTTGGTCTTTTTCAGTTTCCTTTTCTAATCATACCCATTCCATAAACACTTTTATTAATAAAATGTATATGAATAAGCTGTGGACCAATGCTTTCTTTCTTTCACATCTATTAGTGTGCAAGCGCAAGTGTTTTTCTAAGTATGGATAATCAATTTAAAAAAAGTAGGGTTCGATTTAAAAATAAAGTATAAATATTTTATTTAAGGGCATTTTTAATAATCATTATTAAACATGATGTTAAATTTACATTAAAATACATTTTTTACAATAATTTTTTTCCAATCAATTACACCATTTTTTATACAAAAAATGGTATTCTCTATATATATATTTTTTTGATATTTCATATTATAATATTTAAACATTTACCACATTATATATATATTTATATTTTTTTAACAAATTTATCAATTAATAATATTTTTTGGTATTGATCAAATAATATTAAATTAATAATTTTTAAATTATATAATACCATATTTAATAATTAATTAAAAAAAATTACATATAACATTTAAAGTTATCTAATGTTTAGTTCTAGAGTTGTAATCTAATGTCTAGTGTTATGTTCAATATTCATTTTAATGTTTAATTAAAAATGTTATTTGCAATAGATGTTGTTTTTAATGTAAAATTATCTAAATTTAATGTATATTGTTTTAGTATATATTATATTTACAAAATATTTTAAATAAAATAAAATTTTGGATAAAGTTATTAAAAAAATTATATCAATACAATGAAAAATTCAACTAAATTAAAAATTTAAAAATTAATATAATTAAAAAAAACTCATCAAAATACACCAAATTTAAAATAAAAAAAAATGATGCATCTTTAATGTTGACCATCTCTTTTACACCATCTTTAGACAACTAATTAAATGATAAGCTTTAAGAGCTTTGGTTGAGCAAAATACAAGAGAAAAAAGTTCAGATAATGATGCTGACAAGGGAGTGCACATGTCTCTTTCTTTTCTGATATATTTTATTCATCCTGAAGTGATCCTTTCCCCATATTACATCTTGCGTTCTTTGTACTTACTTTAGCAAGTATAGTCTTATATATCCCTATAATCACTATTTCATTGCCTTGTATTAACACAAGGAGCCAACAGTTTTGGCCAAAACAAAGAAGCCAAAGGAATTAATTTATTTTCTACACTTTTTCCCTTATTAGGACATAAAATTATCATAAAAATAGGCTACAATAAATTATTTTTTTACAAGTGAATACTGTATGCATATTTGTTGCAATAATGTTTTTACAAACAAAATTTTAAAAATGAAAATAAATTATCAAAAATAAAACTCAATTAATGAAATTACTAGTAGATATATCTCCATTTGTTGATCATAAAAGAAAATTATAAATTCTGTTAGATAAAAGTTCAATGGTTGCCTCTCTTTTTTTTATGGGTGTAAGATTCAAATCATATTGTTATCAATTTATTTATATGTAAAAATGATTTTTACATAATTTAAAAGGAAAAGATAGTTTATATTGTGAAATTTACCGATATTTAAATTATATGATCTTTTTATTAATAAAAAATATAAATTTTAATATTATGATAATTATATAAATATTTTAATAATTTGTTACATATTTTGTAATCCATTGATATTTTAACCTTCCTATTAGCAAAAAATTATAAATTTTATTATTATAGTAATTATACAAATATCATAATATACAATGTTTCAATAAGAAATAAGAAATTTATCTTTTGTTAAAAAAAATCCATCTCTTGCTTTAGGCATGTACAATGCGAGTCATTAACACCTACCATAATATACTTTGATGATAAATGCTTTTGACCATGATATTTCAACTAATTATGGAAAATCCAAACTACCCTAAAATGCCAAAAGTCCATTTCATAGGAAATTCTATCTTATTATATATGGAATAGTACTAAATTTTGGAGAAATAATAAAAATAAATGAAAATCCTTGTCTCAAACCAACCCATTATTTGTGTCAAAAAAAAAAAACCAACCCATTATTAATTTCATTAAAATTTTCCATATTTTTCTTATTGAAAAATAATTAAAAACACAGGACAAAAATAAAACTTTCCTAATAAATTACCGTTGCAACTGCCGCTACATCAGACAATGCGGTCCAGCTCATCAAAATTCCTCGCTTAATCCACGATCAAATTTGCACCGTCCACTACCTGACCCCACAAACCGAAAATCAATGATTTCATCAAACGGTCAGAATCAACCAAGCTCAGCTAATCCAGCCGTGTACTATGCAAAAATCATTCGAATTTTCACGTGGGTTACCCAGATTACCCCATAACGTTAAAATTATCAGCAACCAAGTAAAGACAATAATGGGGGGTCATTTTCGTCATTTTGAAAAATTAAGCTCACTCAATTAATTAAAAGCAAACAAAAAAAGGGACCAAAAACAGTCATTTAAAAATTGTCTAAAAAGCACACACACGATGAGTCTGAGAGTCTCTCTCCTCGTCCCCTCCACTTAACGCCGCTTTCCTGCACTTGAAGAAGCTCTGTTAATGGCGGATTTGGCATTTTGTTAGTTTTGTTGCCTTTGTTTCATGTTTTACGTTTCGAATCTCTTTCTTTTTTAAAGGAAATAAAGAAGTATTTTTGAAGATGCTGGACGGGATTCTTGGTAGAGGTTTTGCGTCAAAATGGTAAAAAATATGATTCTGTTTATGAGTTTCTGTGTGTGTCTGTGTTTTTGTTAGGATTTTGATTGATTTTAGTGCATTTGTTTTGTGTGTAGTAAATCTTTGATTAAAATGACGAAGAGTCGGATCGATGTTATACGGAGAAAGAGAAATGCCACTTCAAAGTTTTTGAAGAAAGATATCGCTGATCTGCTTTCTAATGGACTCGATATCAACGCTTATGGCAGAGTATATTTTCGTTTTTTTTTTTTGTCCATTGTCTGATCTGATCTTTAGTCTGCTTTGATTTTTATTATTATTATGATGTCTGATAAAATCATAAGATAGAATATATTGAATATATTGAGGTTTTTGAAGAAGTATTTCTGATTTATGTGAGGTGATGGATTTCGGAACAGGCAGATGGACTTCTAGCTGAATTGACACTGTCTTCTTGCTATGATTTTGTTGAGCAATCTGGCGATTTTGTGTTGAAGCATCTTTCTGTGATGCAGAAGATGAGGTAGTTGAAGCATCTTTTTGTGTTGAAGAATTTTTTTTTTAATTCATTTTAGAATGCGAGCGATTCTTTCTTTTCCCTGTTATTGCCTTTTGAATGCACTATGCTTTTCTGAATAATTATCATTTTTAAACGCTTAGTGTATGCATAGTTTAGGTTGCCTGTCTGTCATTGATAGATTTTTAGACAACAATTCACTGAAAATTTTTGTGGGATGTGGTTTTTGCACTGGTAATAATATGCAAGTGTTTGGCTATGGTACTATGTCAGAGTGAAGCACTAGCAGTAGTTTGTATTGTTTTGGAGGATGTTAGCAAGTTATGCTCTTGATTGTTACTAGCTTGGGGTATCCCATAATTTTTTTCTTGTTAATGTATGGATTTTGAACGACCTCGTTATGATATGAAATCTGTTTCTATTGGCTTTGTTGTTTGTTCTGTTTTTGTGTCAAGGGTTATTATGGACAAGTTTTAATTAATATTTCCGTTGATTCACTGATATCTCACAGGCACTGCCCGGAGGACTGTAGGGAGGCTGTGTCATCCCTGATGTTTGCAGCTGCAAGATTTTCTGATTTACCTGAGCTACGTGACCTAAGGGATGTATTTTATGAGAGATATGGGAGGTCCTTGGAACTGCTTGCAAATCAAGAGGTAAATCTTGATAATTCCACTCTCACTGGGAGATGCCTGCCTTCCTTCTTTCTTCTCTATTACTAACAGCCTATATCGTCATTCCATAGTTCGTTGAGAATTTGTCTTCAAAGCCATCTACGACAGAGAAGAAAGTTCAACTGATGCATGATATAGCATCAGAATTTGGAATTGCCTGGGACTCCAGGGCTTTTGAACAAAGGGCATCTAAAGACTCAAAACCTTCTGCATCTGTACAGGTTTGTCCCTCTTATGTCTTTCGGCTTTTCCCAGGGTTTCAGCCTTCACTCTGTGGAGTGAAGGCTTAAGTTTGTGAGCTGATCATGGAAATTGCTTAAGTTAAAGGCATGGAATCTTCTAATATTTGTGAAAAAAGTTCTCATTTTCTCCTCTTTGTTGTCTTTTGGGCCTGGTAGTTGTGGAATGGTTTGGTCTCTTTCTTACATTGATTATGTTGCAGGACCATCCTAAACTCTACAAGTCATTTAATGGCAAGGACACTGTTCCAAAAGTTAAACAGGACATTTTTCCCAAAGAAAGGCTAGAGCATGCCAATGATGGGTACAGATTGCTGAATGAGAAAGAGAGCAATGTTTCAAAAAGAAATGGGCTAAATTCTCAATCCAGATATGAATCCCCTATCAATGGATACAAGCCACTAAATGTTAGGGAAGAACCCATTCTGAAAGGGGAAGACGTTGTGGTGGAGAAGCATGAATCATGGAAGGAGGATGCTCCCCCAAAAACTGTTAGAAATGTGCTGAATTCTCAAACCAGATATGAAGTCCCCTGCACTGGATACAAGCCATTAAATGCTAAGGAAGAACCAATTCTGAAAAAGGACACACATGATAGTTTGTTCCAAGCAAGGCAAGGAGTGTTTTTCAAGAATGAACCATGGAAGGAGGATGATCTCCTGAAAACTGTGAGATTAGGTGGCTCGTCTCGGAGGAAGCAAATAGAAAGTGCTGGTGATGAACCTAATATACATGATGGTAGGGAAAATACTGTGCCTAAAACAGATGACCAGGGCTCTTTAAGTCATAGAAAGCCAGAAATTGTTTATAATAAAGTGGGATTGTGGTCAAAAGGTAATGGTAAAGATTCAGCGGTGGATAATCATCATGGTGGCCAATACAACGCTGCAAATTCAGCAAGTGATGGTCAGGAGGCACATAAGTTGAATCCCTACTACAATAATGCTCTCCCTCCTCCTTACACTAAACCTAATTCTAAAATGAAGGATGGGAAACATGGAGTCAATTTACCATCTTCAATAGCAGGTGCTGATGTTAATGTAGACAACAAAGCCAATGCTAGTAACAGGTCAGAGAAAATCCTGCAAGAAGCTTATTATTTTGATCATGAGAGGCAGAGTGTTGGAACCATGAGAACAAATGTTCAGGGGTATGATAATGATAACAAGTACAACAATGATAGTACTAGTAATCAGATTCCAAAGCCTAGATCTTCAAGACGGAGGCACACAAAATCACATGCCAGCCAAGAAGATGTTGGCAATTTGGAAGGTACAGGAGTTGTGAAGAGGAGATCAAGGAGCAGGAGAAGGGACGATTCCAGACGAGGCCTGCAAGTATTGTTTGATGATGAGCACTATCGGAATGATGAAGAGGAAAGGATAATAGATAAACTGTTGATGCACTACAGTATGAAACCATCATCATGTGAACCTGGAAAAGTCAGAAGAAAAACCAGAAGTCATCATCCACATCACCAAGGCATTGAGGATAAATCCCCACAGCATTCGAGCAAAGATGGGCCTGATGAAACCTCAGAGATGCTTGCACCACCTCGATCAATTTCCCTCCCACGTGAACAGACAGCTCCATCTGGGGCAACAAAAGTGTTTACTCGTGCTGCTACCTTCCAGCCAGATAGATCAACCCCCGCTAAGCACGTGCATCCCAAATTACCTGATTATGATGATTTGGCCGCTCGGTTTGCAGCCTTGAAAGGGAGGTAAAAATCCTTAAGCAGTCAGAATCAGCATCCATCCTATTCATCACCATGAGTGCGCTTGATTTAACTACTTACATTCTTTACCCTAGGTGAGTCTGATATTGTTTTGCAAGAAGAAAGAAGTCTTGTTATATACTCCAAACGCCACCGATGGCTGAGGTACCTGCAGCAGGTTTGGCTTTGCAAGCAAGTGCAAATCAACAGTAAATCCAAGCAAGCATAGCCTCCACGTGGGAATGTTATTCGCATTACACTTCTCTGCATTTATTGGGATTATAGCACATTGGCACTTGTGGGTTTGTACTTCTAATATCAATTCAATTTCCAAGCTTCTAGGCTGTAAGATTTGTAATGTGCATGTAACTTCCAAGTGATAAAGATGCTACATGTTGGTTGATTGATACAAATTGGGATAGAAAATATTGATCATATACGTGATGCCACTTTCATAATACTACTAATTGCTAGCTACTTGCCCTTTTTTTAATGGTTGTTCACACTTGGTTTCCCTGGTGTCGACATTTCTTTATCCCACTTATTGTCATCCACAAGAGACTAGCTGGAGAGAAGTTGGTGACTTGATTTATCTGGTGTTCCTGTAATTCTCACTTTCTTAGACAGACATTGGTCGTTGGTTAATTGTTGTGCGAAATGACAGAAATGACCTTGAATGTCAGTTCTTTTCTTTCAGTATGTCAGAACAAAAAAGCCTTCACATTTCCCATGCCCAAGATTCTGTTTTTATCTCCTTTTCCTGTCAAAGGTTAAGGACTGTTTCCCGCCAAAAGAACTTGTTACCCTCTATTAGTGATAACATGACTATTTTTTACTAATGTCGCTGGTGCCACTTTGTAGACACCACAACGAGACTGAAACAGAGAGAGATAGAGAGAGTTAGCTTAGAGAAATGAAGGGTGCTTCTAAGGTGATAATGGGAGCTACACTGGTGATGGTGGTCAGCCTTGCCATTGTGCTAGGCTTGGTTCTGGTGCTGCTGGCTGAGCTCTATTGTACTCTCTTACTCCGCCGGCGCCAGCTCCGTATCACCTCTTCCAATCCTTCCAACACTGCTCCCACAACCACCCTTAGCTCCGCTTGCCCAACTGCCAATACCTCCTCACCAGAGCCCACACAAGCTCAGAGTCATTCAGCTTCTTCTCGCAGCTACTATGCTCCTGGGGTTCTTCAGGCTCCAAGAAGCCTATTCTTTCCTGCAGTTTCTCACAAAGAAAACAAAGCAGCAGAAACAAAACTCTCCCAACTTCATCACATTCTTGATGTTCATAACCAAGAATCAAATGCAAGTCGTCAACAAATTGGTCTTGTTAAAACTTCACCTTCATCGACTTCCTTAGTAACTTATCCCCGTCAAATTCCAGAAATTTCAATTCAGGTCAGCAGTACTACTCCTGGAAACAAAGCATTTGTTGGTGGTAGTGGTGATGAAGGTGGAGGGTCTTTTGTTTATATATCCAATCCCATATATGACAATGATGCAACCAGGCCAAGCAGGGTGGAGACTCCATTTGAAACACCTGATACATCGCCATCACGATTGGAAACGGGTGGATCTTCTTCTTCAGGCGAAGAGGAGATAACCAAACCATCACCATCTAGTCCACATTCACTCCCTTTGACTCCAATGAAGAAGCTACCAGCAGAGGCATGTTCAGTTTCCTTGAGAGATGCAAGGTCCCTGGACACTTCAGGCAGTGATTCTGTATCATCATCCTCAGGATCTCCATGCACATCTCCTTCATGGTGATCCGCCCATGTGTAATGTAAATGGTCCTTTTTTTGAAGAGGGTGTCTTGTGAGTATAAGGAAAGGTTCAGAGACGTTGTGTTTCTTTACAGGCGTGGCCATGGCTCGCTCGTCCAGGCCTAGCAAAATCAGTACTCAGTCTTTCTCTTCTATTTTAATAGTCATTTACTTGTACTGGTGTTTCTGGAAAATAGTTTTCACTTCTCTTTAGCATTGGTGGAATTGGTTTTGTCTAGTTATTGTGAAGAATCGCATGTGAAGTGTGAAGAGAAGAGGTAAACGGAGAATCTAAAATATTAAAAAACATCACAGAAAACTCAGTTTTTGAGGAACCTCGAAAGCTGACTTCAATGCATTAAAAGGCTAAAAAAAGAAAGAAAGAAAAAAAAAAAAAAACCCTTGTCAACTGTCGAGGCATTTGTCCACTTTAAATTAAGACCACTCTTGTTGGTTTCCATGAGCTTCATGGGGCAAGAAGCTTCGGTTTCTGCAACTGTCTTAAATTTACTAACTTGTTTATGTTGTGAAATGATCTTAAAGTGATTTGAGCAGTCTTCTTTCCTTAATTAAACACTAATAGCCCATTTGGCAATGAGTGTGGAATTTATTTTTTTCCAAAAAAGCATGTTATGATAAGTAGCTTGAGATTAATTATTATTTCAATTAAACTATCGGATGTCCATTTCTAATGTTTTACAGTTGCCAACAAGGTTATTAGAACATTGCTTGTATGTGTCGATGTGTGATGTCGTACTGCCTGAACCATCCTTAAGACAGGACATGGTTTTACTTTTCTTCTTTGCGTAAAGAATTTTTAACAAACTGGGTAATGCACGCAGGCCTGTTGTAAGCCAGTAGACAAAAGACCGAATATGGTGCCTAGATAAAACCTTCAAAGTTCATTAAGAATTTTGTACTTGTTGTCTTTGTTTTCTTCGTCACATGGTAAAATTCAGTCAGCTGTGACTGTGATTCCCATCTTGAGGCAAAGCAACAAATATATAGTAATTTATTAACACTGACAGAACTCTCATTATATATATATATATTTTGGCTCCTTTATCTTTCTGTCCTGTCATTATAATAACTACTCAACTGGTACATTATGGTATTTGTCGGAATCTTTCTGAGTTTGTGCCTACAAAATCGTAATGAAGTTGAAGGTTGGTTGCCTACTTGTTTAATTTCCTTCGTATAGACTATGTACTACTTGGTCATCGATGTGCATACACTAGGATCTCAGGGTTGAGTAGCCAAGTAATAAGAATTCTATTCCAGGTTCACTCTTTTATATTGTTTTAAAAAAAATGCAGCTTAAGGGAAATTGCTCATTTCATTTAAGCTATTGGGTGGCCATTTCCATTGTTTTGGCACTTATTTTCTCTTCCATTTCAAGATCTTGAAAGTTCAAAGAGTTTCTTCAAACTTCTTTCTTTGCAATATCTATTTTCGAGTTAAAGATCAAACAATCTTTTCTTGCATGCAAAGCATGTAAATGTTTGGTATAGTCACAAAGCATTTGAATTCGAGAATTTAACAAATATACACACAACAGATTTTCATGAGAATTGCCTTCTGCACTCTTCAATATGCATTCAATTCCCATAAAAGCAATATACCCTCAAAGAGTTCAGGACATCCTGTTTCATTTAATAAAGAAAAGCATATAGATTAGTAAAATTTCAAAAACCAATTACATCAATCAACCATAGGAAGCTTTCTTAGCATGCTTTTAAAGCAATGTGATCTACAGCTTAAACATTATATCTTCATCGTACTGTTATTATCAATTTATGGCTTCCTCATTAGTGATGGATTCATATTCATCATTTATTTTAAAAATCAATGTGAGCTGTGAAGCTTACATACAAGTAGATGGTGTGTGGCATCGTTATTCATCAGGAGCAACAGAACATCCTTCTTCCACTTTGTGGCCGGCTGCTATGCAACTTCATTCCAGTTGGACGCGAAGGGGCAGCTTTTGCCAATTTCTTTGCTACAAGAAGACACAAATGTTTCCGTGAGCGACAAAAAGATCTTCCAAGTGAAAATGATACCATAGCTTGATAGATATTGTGCATGATAGTTCCTAGTAAAACAACCAGTGGAATTCAACTGTGATATTTTGGACTTATTGATCTGCTATCAACCCTGTGCACAATTAGTTCATACGAAATTTCCTTTGTTTAAGAATGAAGTACTCTAATTTCTACTGAATTTTCTTATATTTGTCAAAAATTTGACATTGGATCCTATATGCAATTCTAGGCATGCTGCTGCAAGTGGCTCCACCAATTGCACCAGAAATTGAGATGGCAGACTGTCCTTTAAAATCCCAATAGATTCTTTCCAAAGCATAACCTTTCATCCAACCAAGAAGTAAATAAGTGATGTACTTACCTATTTCATAAAAGAGCTCATTCACATTCTGTGCAGTTTTTGCAGAAGTTTCAAGAAATACCAATCCATTTTCTTTAGCATACTGCTCACCTTCCTGCAACAATTAGTAGAATATATAATTTTTGCATCAAAGAGACGTGCACAACAAAAATTCTTTTATGTACAGGCATGCTTTTAGGTAAAATTGATGATCTTCTTCAGCAAATCCCACAAAAATAAAGATAGAACAAAATGTGAAAATCATACCTCAGTTGCAACTTTTCTTTTCTCTTCTAAGTCAGCTTTGTTGGCAGCCAAGAACATAATCAAATTTGGATTACCTGATAAAACACATAAAAAATTTGGTTATTTTCAAGAATTTAGAGTTGAACAAATAACTGAGAATTTAATCAAATTATTTCCTTAAAATTTTTACTGAAATGGCACCTCAACTTGAAGAGAACCGAAAATTATAAGAATATAATCTAAAACTTCAAAGGCAGGGAATTTAGCCTAAATAAAATGCCGAAATGGTAGCGTTTTGGAAAGAGAATTTCTTGAACAAAACCCGATTATGGGAACAACGAACTCATGATTGATGTAGTGATTAGCAAAGAAGCTATTTGCAGTGCATAGCATACAGTAAACAGATTGAAGCATTGAAACAGGTAGAGAAATGGAGAAAAAGAAAGCAAAATTAGAAAAAGTAATACATTAATAAAACACTAAATCATAAGCCTGACAAAAATACCAAATATGCTTAGTTAATTCTCAAGTTGAGGAGAAAACAATAGCAGAATGCTTTATACACCTAAGAGAGTTACCTTGTCTTTGCAATTCCAGAACCCATTTTTTAGCTCGTTCAAAAGATTCCTGCAACGTAAAATACCTTAATCTAGTTAATCAAGTTTACAAATTCAAATAAGTCCAATTCATATCAACATTATGTTTGAAAGCACATGCATTTATATTTTCTAGTCCAACATGCTAAGAAAATGCATCTCAATTATGCTTTTGCTTGAGGAACATGAAAACTGAAGTAGCTTCATGGCAGTTAAGTTTCAAGTAACTAAAGAAGTTATATATAAGTCATTAAAGGCAAGATTGTGTCCATTTAAAAGCTAAAGAATAAGTTGATAATGGTCATGAGTCAATTTCACAGTGCGTGATCCTGTTAAATCTAAACAACCATTATTAATTTGATGAAAGATTGATGAAAATCTACCATGCTTGTGATATCATACACCACAACAGCTGCAGCTGCACCACGGTAGTACATGGGAGCCAAGCTATGGTATCGCTCCTGGCCTGCTGTGTCCCATATGTCAAACTTTATAGTGGCCTCATTCAGTGACAAAACCTGAGTGAAAAAGGCTGCCCCAATTGTCGATTCCTGACCGTTGTACTCAAGTTAGATTTCAGAAACAAAAAATAATGCTGCAGTAATTGAAAAGATAAAAAAAGAACCTGGAAATCGAAAAATTGGCCTTTGACAAATCTCAAAACCAAACTTGTCTTGCCAGTCCCCATGTCCCCAAGAAGCACCTGAAAAAAACTTAACCATGTTCAAAGCTCGGATACACTCTCTCACTAACCATTTATGACTAGGATTCAATTATCAAAGATCAAGAACCTGTTCTAACAAGAAATTGGAGGCTTAAATACTAATGGTTAACAAACACAGCTTTGAGCCCCATTTAGCTATGATCTTGAACAGGGAGCTGCTGTACTTTGAAAAGTTGTTCTAAAGGCTAAATAAACAAATAACATACACTGCCAAATACAACAAACTCCCAAATACTTATCCAAACTAAGTAATAGCAACCAAATGAGAAAAATACTTGAAATTTGATTCACATGCAGGCGATTAATATTTTAGGAAATTGCCAAAAATCCAGACTTCTTGAACACAGAGATCCTATATATGTTTGACTTGAGAAGATTATCATCATCTATCAACACCACCCATGTTGCGATTTAAAGGAAAGGAAGCAAAATAAATAACATCAAGAAACATTGCTATGGCGATAAACTCATCAATCAATAAAAACCCTTTTTTTTCTTATGTTCTTGAATGATTCGTATGAACGACATACCCACCAGTTTGGCTTGAATGTTCTTGTTGCTTGTTCTAGCCATTGCGAACGAACAGATGGAAACTTGGAAACAGAAAAAAAAAAATTATCAGCTGATCAAAGCTAAACTCGAACAGAAACAGAGACCCTGCGATTAGTGCTAGAGAAAAAGGTGCCCCCAGAACACAAATAAATGCTACCACCAGAGCAGTATTTGTTGTTTCCACGTAAACTTTCCCCGTAAGTATTGCGACGGCTTTGAGTAATATGGAGAGTGGATGGGAGCAAAATGTGTGCTGGGAAATAGTGTTCTTAGACGCTGACTGACTGGTAGTTCGTTTGTTGACCGGTTAGTTTCGCTGGTTTTAGGCTTAAGCTGTATGCTCTTTTGTCGTTTTTAGGATGCTATTCTGTTGAGACGTTAAATAAACGACACTGTTTTTTGTTTGTTTTCTTTTACATTTTGATCCCTGTATTTGTCAGCATGTCCGTTTAGAAATTAAATCATAAATAAAATAACCGGTAGGCCAAAATAGAATGTGCATATAGAGAGAGAGAGAGCACATAGATTAGTGATAAATGCATGCATTATGCGGACGAAAAAAGATAAGTGATAATGCATAGGCAAGATTAATTAAAAAATTTAGGTTTTAAGGATAAGCTTATGATGTGTTTATGACACTGACCATTGTATTATAACTAGGTTGAATTCTTGTAATTTTTGGATGGGATTGAGGATTTCAATGAGTTATATCAACTGTAAATATTTAGAAAAATATCATAATTAATATGTAGTTGACAATAGGAAGGTTGAATAACTTAATGATATAACTTTTTTTAACATATGAGTTCAATTTTTATCTTCATTTTCATTATTTAAAATTAATAAGTTAAGGGTTTAATTCTTATATTATTTTTCTTTATAAAAAATAATTAATAAATAAATAAATCACTTATTTACAAAAGAAAAAAACTTTGGATTTAAAATATAAAAATTATTAATAAAATTTTTTTATACATTAAGAGCTCATAAGTTCAATTTTTAATAACAACAAATGTAAAATTTTTCCCTTCAATTCATAAAGAAAATGAATTTGACTTTTTTAATATATAACTTTAGGGATGAGTTTATAAGAAATCTACTTTCTTATACCATACTATATCATCTAAACAATTTGATGTAGATAAATAATTCACCATAAATTAACAAAATTCATGGGTTAAGAGCTTTCTTTATATTAGTCAAGGATTCTTTGGACCTCTCTCTTCCCTCTCTCTTTTCCTTTTAATTTTTTTTTTCATTCTTTTTACCCATTTTTTAAATTTAAGGTTGTGTTGGCAAGTTTGAGCCAATAGTGGCGGTTCTTTATTTTCTTCAATTTTATATAATTTTTATTGCCAAAATATATATATATATATATATATATATATATATATATATAGCTATAGAAAAGCTCTATTTTCTATCATTTATTTAATAAATTTTTTTTATCTTTATAGAGATATATTAGATCAGATGAAGAAGCAGTGATAAAAATTTGAAAACAATTTTAATTTGGTAATATTCTTTAAAAAAAATTGATTAATTTTAGTTCATTCAAATTTGGATAATTTTTACCCACAATACTCAATATTTAGACTTGTTATTATCATGTTACCTAACTTTTAATTTGTAATGTAACACTTCCCAACCTTTGTATCCATTGCCAATAAAGTGTCCAAAGTGATTTTCTGACCGATGAGGATAACATGGCACCGACATGATTGATGATGTGTTGTGATATTGTCAAGTTGGCAAACCCAACAGAGACACATCATCACACTTTGCCATGTGGCGCCACATGAAATCTCTCTTTTTCGCAGCTCTGCAAGCATCATAATGTCACGATCCAAAACAGGGGTCATGACCGGCGCTAGGGAACGGGAATTCTTTCAAATCCGGAACCCGTAGCAAGCCTAAAAATAAAATAAATCATGCCATAATAACAGTGACAATATAATATGCAGCGGAAATAAAAATCATAATATCATAATATTATCCACATCAACTGGATTTAAATCAAAATCTCATCTCATAGATATATATAATCTTTAATACAAATCCAGTTCAACATAATACATCTTTTTAAAAATAAAATACATGAAATCCAACACTGTAATTCACAACTACTGCAGTGTCTAGATAAAATAAATAAGACTCAAGTATATAATTTACACAAAGAAGCCGGGGCGGAAGAAATCCGGCGTATCGACCTGCTACTGAGGTCTGAAGAAGTTGACTCTCCTGAAAAATAGTCAACGGAGGGGAGTCAGACCTCACTGAGTGAATTACTATAATATATATACATACACACTAAGTGATAATGCATACAGTCAACAATATATATAATATGTATATATATAGGCAATTACACATAGATGCAATAAAATCATTTTTATATATTTTATCTGAAAATCATCTTTTATGAAGGATCACATAGAACCCTAGAATATCGCAACCTCAGAAAATAGTGTTAAACAACACTCAAGCCATACAGGCTCACTTATTCCAAATATATCCACTTAATGCATATAGACAGTAGACTGGCCCCGAGACACTAAGTCAACCGAGCTCCAGCAGTCTAACTGCCAGTGTGATTGGCCCCGAGACACCTGGTCAACCGAGCTCTAGCAATCACACCCAAACCACATCTCACATATCAAATAATCATATCAAATCAATATCCACAAATAGTTAGTAATATAGCCTAAAGCTATAGGCGTACCGGTACGTACTCGGTCCTAGTGCTGCCCACTAGGTAGCACGTTCTATTGATATCCTTCATCATTAAATATAAAATATTCATTCACAAAAATAAATGATGCATGAATGTAAATGAAATAACAATATAATCCATATATATACCGGAAATATACCAAAAGTAAACCAGGTATATTTCGAGTATATATACGTCAAATGAATCCCATCAAATTATAACTTAAGCTGGAAATATATTTAAAAACATTTTAAATATATTTTATTCACAAAATATGCATATAATTTAGTATATACCAAAAATATACTTAATGTAAACTTAAGAAATAATCAAATTATTTATGCATATTTAATCAACATAAAACATGCATTTCTAAATCATGCATCCTAAGCATATATATATAGTATAGTAACTCACCTAATGCGCTCCACGAGACGGGTCCGACGGGCCTGGTCCACTAGCCCTCGGTCTCGGCGCAACTAAACAAACAATAAATAATCGACATCAGAATAAACCTTAACAGAAATCCTAGAATTCAATCTAGAGTATTTAACACAGAATCAGAAATTAGGATTCGATTGGACATCACGTTTTACGAGAATTCTATCGAAAATCCGGCAGAACCTCCCCTGTAAAACGGACATCTCTCTACTCAAAAGAGTAGAGCCGACCCTGCAAAGAAATACACTTCGAAAAACTACACAAGGCATAATCAAAATCTCACGGTCGGACTCCAAACTACAGTCCACCGATCGGGGTCCACAAACACAGAACATATTCCAGATATACCAAAAATATCCTCACAACATAGAAATTCATTTTATAAGTAGAAATTACATAATTAACCTTTAAACACTATAAAAACCGATTAAAACTCATTTTATTAGAAAAACCGTATATTATATATATAATTGAAAATAATTCACGAAAAATAGTTTTAATTAGTTAAAAATAATTTGTAGAAATAATTTTTATACTTTAAATAACTATTAAAACCAATTAAATTACATTTTTAGACAATTTAGGGTAAAATTACCAAAATACCCCTATATATATAAACATACTTAAATTACTTCAAAAATTCACCAAAAATCATACAATTATCCAAAATTAATTTTCTCAACATATTTATCAATAATAACAATAATTAAACTCAATTAACCAATTAAATTCAAATAAAAACACAATTAACCTAATTTCTCAAAATCACATAAACTTCAATAATTCAAAATAAATACTTAGAAATTCATAAAAATTCCAAATAAATTCCTATAATTCATTTCAACACCTAATTTAACCATAAAATCCAATTTCATAATTTAAATAATTAATTTCCGAAAATTAGAAAATAATATTAAAATATTCAAAAATACCCAAAAATCCAAAAAATCTCCAAAAATTATACAAAAATTCATACATGTAGATTAAGCTACTAGAAACAACATTTGTGAAGGGAGTTTTCATGAATCAATCAATTCGAAGCTCAAAAAAATCAAAAACCCTAATAGGCCGAAATTGACAAAATCAAAACCTAGGCAATTCTAGACCATTTTAGCTCAAACCAAAGCTAGAATCACACTCACCGGAGCTCAAGGAGAAGAAAGAGATCGGCGGTGTCGAAAACGGTGGCCGGAATCGACGTGATCGATGGTGGATCAATTTTCGGCTTCTCCGGCCAAAATCGACTTCCAGGCGCCGGAAACGGCTTCCTCAGGCGGCGGAAATGGTTGGGGAAGACGGTGGCACACCGGACGGCACACCCACGGTGAAGAAACGGCGTGACAGGCATCCGGACGGCGAGGAGAAGGTGATCGGGGAAGAAGGAGTAGTCGGGGGCAAATGTGTAATTTTCCAATTCTTTTGTAATTTGACAAATTTTAATGTATGTATGTATATATATATACTTTACACTATATAATAAAATATTATTAAATTACACACATCAAATATACACCACACACATAAAATTTAATATTTTAATAATTTATACTAAATAAAATTAATTAAATAACAATAAAACAAATAAATAATTAATAAAATAATAGGGTAATAATAAACCCTAATTAAATAAATATACACACACAGGCTTTATTTAATAATTTAAAAATACACATGAGTTCATGCAAGTCCGTAAATACATTTAAAATAATTAATAATACATTGTTTACATGAAAATTTCCCCGAAAATGCAAGTCCCGGGAAAATTTTACGTAAAACACTGAAAATAATACACAGTAATTAAAATAGGTTTTAAATACATATTAACTCGTAAAAATATCATATAAAATACAGAAATTATTAACACTGCATATCCCGATACACTGTAAAAATATTTAAAAAAAACACGGGATATTACACATAACTTCGCAGTCTCTTGCCACCATTGAACCATCTCTCTTTTTCCTTAAATTTTAGATCCATTAATCAAACACATTTGTATAATATGCTCCACATAAAAGCTTCAAAATCATGTCTTTTTCCTTAAATTTGAAATCCATTAATCAAACATCTTTGTATAATATTCTATAGAAAAAAAAACCTTTAATATGGCATGCCTTTTGCCGTCTTTAATGATGGGGCATCATCGTTGTGCTTCAGCAGACAAGGCACAAAGATTAGATTCCAAGACCGACATGAATGCCATGGCTCAAACTGAGAAAGCTCCCTCTTCGCCTTTGTTTGTTTGAGTTAACACAACAATACAACAAATAATTTCTACTAATCAAAGATGATTAGATTTAAAAGAAATGACATAACTTTAGTTGTTTTTAGATAAATCATAGTCAGTACATGCAAGAAATGAAATAAGAAACCTAGTAGTAGTAGATCTTAGAGATTGCTTGCTTGAGCCATGGCAAGAAAAGTAGTTAGATTGGACTTGGAGCTGTGACCACCGTAACACCATTGCAACCACCAAAATAACTACACCAACAATAATAGCACCACCACTATTTAACACATCACCACTGCCCAGACCTCAACATATGCACCCTCATCGTCACAGAGAAACAACAAGAACAGTAACACAATAACATCATTAAAAAAACAACAACAACAATAAACATCAAAACAGACCCCTTTAACAATTTTAACATCAAATTAATCAACTTTTTATTGCTTGAAAATTAACCTCTTAAAATCCATGCAATCTTGAAACCTTTAAAACCGATAAATCAATCCAACAACCATCGTTACTTGTTTCAATTCAATTGCATACACATAGAAATAGCGATTTTAAAGACACCTCATTGAAATTGTTAAATAGCCAATTGCGGAGTCGCATTTCTTTAGGAGGAAAATCTTTAGTGCCTTTAAAAGGATTGAAGTTGATTTTTCAAATTAGTTCTCTTATTCAATAACCGCCGACGGAGCAAATATAGTAATCTTTTATGCTGCTAATTTCAATTGGAGAGCGTGCAGGGGTGGTAAAGGAGATAGTTCTTATAGTGTTTATTGTGGACAATAATGGACCTAGAAAAGGGAATTTGCATGCTAAAATTGAGAAATGAGTGAAAGGAAAGGAAGAGAGGTTTAATGAAACATGGTTGGTGAAACATGTGAAGTGAATATTGAATTAGGGGCATTGGCAGTGACTGTGAGGTTATGGTGCTTGACAGAGTTAGGAAAAAGAGAGATTTAGCCACGTGGCATGTCACGACCCAACACAAGGGTCATGACTAGCATTAAGGAACAGGAATTCTTTCAAATCCGAAACCCGTAGCAAGCCTTAAAAATAAATAAATAAAAACATGCAATAATAATAACATAAATAAAATAACTCACAGCGGAAATAAATCTCATAAATAAAATAAAACAATAATTCGTCAATAGATTTAATAATACAAATCCATCTTTTATAAATATAAATAATCCTTTAATACAATCTCAGTTCAAATCTTTAAAGTACATATCTCATACAAACATAGTACATAAATATCACAACTGACTACAACTACCGCAGTGTCTAGATTATAAAATAAAGTCAAGTGAGCAATTTACATAGTAAAGCCAGTGCAAAAGAAATCCGGCGTATGGGTCTGCTACTGAGGTCTGAAGACATAAAATCTCCTGAAAAATATTCAACAAAGGGGAGTCAGACCTCACTGAGTGAATTGTTATGATATATATACATGCATAGCTAAATGACAATGCACACATTCAGTAATATATATAATAAATATATATACAAGCAAAATCACACAAATGCAGCAAAAATCATTGAATATAAATACTAAAAATAATATCCGATTATGAAGGATCAAATAGAACCCTAGAAAATCGCAACCTCAAAACAGTGTTAGACAACACTTTAGCCATACAGGCTCACTTATTCCAAATAATTTCACTTGTTCCATTTGGACAATAGACTGGCCTCGAGACAATAAGTCAACTGAGCTCCAGCAGTCTGACTGTCAATGTGATTGGCCCTGAGACACCTGGTCAACCGAGCTCCAGCAATCACACTCTCAAATCACATCTCACATCATATAAATCAATCCCATCAATATCCACAAATAGGTTAGTAATATAATCTAAATACTATTGTCGTACTGGTACGTACTCGGTCATAGTGCTGCCCACTAGGTAGCACGTTCTATTGATATCCTTCATTTAAAAAATAAAACATACATTTATAAAATCAATGATGCATGAAATTAAACAAAATAGCAACATAAACCATATATATACTAGAAATATACCAAAAATAAACCAGGTATATTTCGAGTATATATACGTCAAATAAATTCAATTTAATTATAAAATAAACTTTAAATATACTTAAAAATATTTTAAGAATAATTCATTAAGAAAACATGCATATAATTCAAAATATACCAAAAATAAACCTAAACAATAATTAAACCATTTATGCATAATTTATAAAATAAATCATGCATTTCTAAAAACATGCAATCCTAATACAAGTATATATAGAATAACAATTCACTGTTATTGCACTCCACGAGACAGGTCCGACGGGCCTAGTCCACTATGTTGGGTACCGTGATGTAAACGCAGCGAAAAAATTAAAATTTTGTCACGTTCCCAAGCCTGGATCCATGTAATTTGACTAATTGATTAAATCTAGGGTTTTTTTAAAAATCTTACCAAAACGCAGAAGAGGCAAGATTCTCTGGAAGGATGAGAGGAGGTTCATATCGGTGACACCTTACCTCGAGCTTTTTTGGCTTGGTTGTTCGGATCAAGACGTCTTCAAAAGGATGCGTCCTCTATAGGTATCCACACGAACAGCCCTTCACAAAACGGATTTGAGTGTTTGTGCTAGCAACCTCTTGACTGTCTCACAAATCAAGAACAAAAGGAAAAACTCTGTCTTTATTTTCTAAAAGGAAAGAAAACGAATTTGGAGGCAAAAACAAGTGTGTGAAACCCTAGAGAATATAACATATTTATAGACTCCAAGTTAGGGTTTCACTTACCAATGACCTTTTGATAATTTTCCATTTATTATATTCTGATTTTGTTTAAAAACAAATCAAAAATAATATCTTATTTATTTATTTAAAATAACATTTTTCTTAAATAAATAAAACACTTTAATTATTTATTTCCACAGAGTTTATTTTGGGCTTATTAAACCCATATCCGTTTTGGGCTTATTCTAAGTGTGTGACCCTATAGATTCACATAACATTGGCAGTGGGCCTAAATCTCTATTTAGGCCTACAAGTCATAAGTGGCCTCTAGCAAGACATTATGACTACCCAAGTCATGTGAAGTCAATAATCCGACATAACCTAATTACAGTGAATTTTATTATCCCTTTATCATATGATATCTTAATTGAACATAAGGCATAGAATGTCAGCCTTATATAGTTCAATATTATGACTTGATTCTAAGTAGACTGAAAATGATAACTCTTTATCAATTCATTTCAGCATGGCCATGCATTTTCATTCAATCTATCTCATCAAGGGGTCTTTAGATATCTTTCTCATATTAATGAGGGATAAATTCCTTCTAAATCACTCACATTCCTCACATAACTAATTTTATATCCAACAACATTCTTTTAATCATCCGATTAAAGACAATGTTAGAATGTGTTAAAACATAAAATAGCTATGTAGAAATCCATGATGATTTCAAGGTCAAAGGACCGAAATAAAATTAGTGTGATAAGAAATACTTATGATAATAATCTATGTAGTATTCTCATAGTGGGTCAATCTAGTACATGATCTCTCATCATGTACCTATGAGTTGACTTAATATCTCATATTTATGATTAGTAAAACATAACCATCAGTCAACATCATACTAGCCTTAATACTTTAATATTCATCTAATGAATAAATGGCTAGGGATAATTAGAATAGAACTCTTATTTTAATCTAAGGGTTTTACTATCAAGTCACATACTTGATGGCCTTAGTAAGAATTAACCATTCATGTAATTATCATAAAATCAAATGATAATATAATACCTCTTTATTAATAAAATAAGAAAGTCAATACATAATCACAAATGATTGATCTAGTGCATATCACTAACAATCTCCCACTTGCACTAGGCCTAATCAACATCGTATCGAATACCCATGGACCTAGTATGACTCTCATGTTTAGGCTGTGGAAGAGGCTTAGTCAGTGGATCAGTAATATTATCATTTGTAGGTACTCTGTATATCTTGACGTCTCCTCTCTCAATAATTTCTCGAATAAGATGATAACGCCTAAGTATATGTTTGGATCTCTGATGTGATCTGGGCACCTTAGCTTGGGCTATAGCTCCATTATTGTCACAATATAAGTTCACTGGATCTGATATACTAGGAATAACACCTAGTCCAGTTATGAACTTCTTAATCCAAACAGCTTCCTTAGCTGCTTCTGAGGCAGCTATGTACTCAGCTTCTGTTGTAGAATCAGCAACAGTGTCTTGCTTGGAACTCCTCCAGCTCACTGCACCTCCATTCAAATAAAACACATATCCTGACTGTGATAAAAAATCATCCTTGTCAGTTTGGAAGCTGGCATTTGTGTAACCATTTACAACTAGCTCATCTTCTTGACCACCATATAGTAAAAATGCATCCTTAGTTCTTCTCAAGTACTTAAGGATATTTTTAACTACTGTCCAGTGACTTTCACCTGGGTCTGATTGGTATCTGCTCATTATGCTTAAGGAATATGAAACATCAGGTCGAGTACACAATATTGCATACATGATAGATCCAATAGCATAAGCATATGGAATCTTACTCATGCGGTCTCGCTCATCTTGTGTCATAGGACACTGAGTCTTGCTGAGACTAATGCCATGTGACATTGGCAAGAATCCTCTCTTGGAATCTTGCATATTAAACCTGTTCAATACCTTATCAATATAAGTGCTTTGACTTAGGCCAATAAGCCTTTTAGATCTATCTCTATAGATCTTGATGCCTAATATATAAGTAGCTTCACCTAAGTCTTTCATTGAGAAACAATTCCCTAACCATGATTTAACATTTTGTAAAATAGGGATATCGTTTCCAATGAGTAGTATGTCATCCACATATAACACTAAAAACACAATAGCACTCCCACTAACTTTCTTGTATACACAAGGTTCATCATCATTTTTAATGAAGCCAAATTCTTTGACTGCTTCATCAAAATGAAGATTCCAACTCCGAGATGCTTGCTTCAATCCATAAATGGATCTTTGAAGCTTGCATACCTTTCCAGAATTCTCAGGACTAACAAAACCCTCTGGCTGTGTCATGTACACATCCTCAAGTAAATTTCCATTAAGAAATGCTGTTTTGACTTCCATTTACCATATTTCATAATCATAGTATGCAACTATGGCAAGAAGAATTTGAATAGTTTTTAGCATAGCCACTGGTGAAAAGGTTTCATCATAGTCTATACCATGTGTTTGTTTGAAACCTTTTGCAACCAGTCTTGCCTTAAAGGTATGCACATTGCCATCCATGTCGATTTTCTTTTTGAAAACCCATTTGCACCCAATAGTTTTTAAACCATCATTTGGTCAATCAAGGTCCATACTTGATTATTATACATGGATTGCATTTCTGATCTCATGGCTTCAAGCCATTCTCAGAGTCAGGACTATTTATGGCCTCCTGATAGGATGTGGGCTCATTTTGTTCCACTATTAACACATTATAATCACTAGTTATGAGAAATCCATATCTTATGGGGATTTGACGTGTCCTATCAGACCTCCTTGGGCCTTCTGGTACTTGTGCATGCTCAACAACTTCTTGTTGATTCAGCTGCGGTTCCATATCAGGTACAATGATATTTTATGGGCCTTGAATTTCTTCAAGTTGCACTGTGCTCCCACTGGTTCCTTTGGAAATAAACTCTTTTTACAAAAATACACCATTCCGAGACACAAACACTTTATTCTCAGATGCATTGTAGAAGTAATATCCTTTAGTTTCTTTAGGATATCCCACAAAAAAACATTTGTTAGATTTGGGTGCTATTTTATCTGAAATTTGACGTTTCACAAAAGCATCATAACCCCAAATCTTAAGAAAAGACAAACTGGGAGTTTTTCCAGTCCATTTCTCATATGGTGTCTTTTCAACTGCCTTTGATGGAACTCTATTCAAAATGAATGCAGCAGTTTCTAAAGCATATCCCCAAAAAGAGATTGGAAGATCAGATTGACTCATCCTAGATCGAACCATATCCAATAGAGTTCGATTTCTACGTTCAGACACACCATTCCATTGTGGTGTACCTAGAGGAGTCAATTGTGAAACAATCCCATAATCTCTAAGATGATCTGTAAATTCTTGGTTTAAATATTCACCACCTCGATCAGATCTTAGTGCTTTAATATTTTTACCAAGTTGATTTTGTACTTCATTCTTGAAAATTTTGAACTTTTCAAAAGATTCAGATTTATGTTTCATTAGATAGAGATAACCATATCTACTAAAATCATCTGTGAAAGTTATGAAGTATTGAAAACCTCCTCTAGCAGTTGAGCTTAATGGTCCACATACATCAGAATGTATTAGGCCCAATAAGTCATTAGCCCTCTCACTTTGTCCAGTAAAAGGTGTTTTAGTCATTTTTCCAAGTAAACAAGATTCACATGTATCAAATGATTCATAATCAAATGAATTTAAAGGCCCATTTTGGTGTAGCTTTGAAATGCGTTTCTCATTTATATGGCCTAAACGACAATGCCAGAGGTAGGTCAAGTTTAAATCATTAGATTTAGAATTTTTTGTATCAACGTTATAGATTGGCATTTCATTAGTGTCTTCGGCATCTAAAACATAAAGTCCACTAGTGCATGGAGCATATCCATAGAAAATGTTATCCTGATAAATACTGCATTTATTATTCTTAATAATAAATTCAAATCCTTTCTTGTCCAAACAAGAAACAAAAATAATATTCCTACACAAAGTAGGTACATAATAACAACTTTCTAAAGATAAAATAAGTCCACTAGGCAAAGGTAACTCATAAGTTCCTACAGCTAAAGCAGCAACTCTTGCTCCATTGCCAACTCGTAGGTACACTTCGCCTCTTGCCAATGATCTACTCCTTTTTAGACCCTGCACATTTGTACAAATGTGAGATCCTGATCCAGTATCTAATACCCAAGAATCAGAAGCAGAAGTAGATAAATTTAATTCTATAACATGAATACCTGAAGAGGTAGTCTCACCACCCTTTTTCTTCTTCAGATCATCTAAATAGAGCTTGCAATTTCTTTTCCAATGGCTTGGCTCATTACAGAAAAAAAAAATTCCTTCCTTTGCTTTGGGTTCAGTTTTGGATTTGGGCTTGGGCTTCTGAAAACCTTTAAAGACCTTACCCTTACCCTTTCCAACCCTTTTCATCCCCTTTCCTTTATTGACCATGAGAACATCCTTGGTGTTACTCTTGATGTTCTTTTCAGCATCCCATGCAACTCTGAAACAGTCTTCTCCATACTATGCATATTGAAATTCATAATGAAGCTATCATAAGCTTCAGGCAAAGATTGGAGAATAATATCCACAACCAGTTCTTTTCAATCTTGAGACCAAGCTTGTCCAAGTGATCAAGATGACCCTTCATCTTGAGAACATGAGGACTGACAGAGCCGCCAGTAGTCAGCTTGCAGGAAAGCAATGCCCTGATGGTATTGAACCTTTCAATTTTGGCTTTCTCTTGGAACATTTCCTTGAGATGGCCTATCATAGTATAAGCCTCCATTTCCATCAGTTGCTTTTGCAGCTCAGATTCCATACATCCAAGCATGACACAAGTGACATCAGTAGAATCATTGAGATGCTTGGTATAAGCATCCCTTTGTGCTCTAGGAGCATTGGCAGTTGGTTCCTCAGGGATGGGTTGATCAAGGATGTATTCCTTTCTCTCATGCCTAAGAGCAATTCTTAGGTTTCTGTACCAGTCAAGAAAATTAGTCCCATTGAGCTTATCCTTCTCAAGGATTAATCGCAGTGACATGGTAGGTGTAGTGTTTGAAGTCATTATCTACAACAAATATATGCAAAGTCCATTCAGTATTTTATTAAATATGTATAAGGCATAATAAAAAACTCCCACTAAATTTACTCAAATCAATAACCCTCTAAGTTAATTTTAGAAATTTTAGTGGGCCAAGATCCATATTTCACCATAATCTAAGTGAGCTTTGGCTCATGACCTAAAATATGGTTATTTAGGTAGACAACTCTTATCAATTACATCTCATGTAACTCTTGGATGGTATGGGATTTGACATCACATGTCATGGCTAAAAATCCCATCTAATGCCCTAGGTCCAAAACCATTTTGATAACCTAGTTAAGTCAAACCATATCAAACGTTTGGATAGCACCATTATCCAACTTGCCTTCCCCAGATAAATTTATACACCCTGCTTTGGCAGACTCATATATAATAATCTAAGGCTTGACAAGTGTTGAACTTATGGAAGGCATTATAATGACTTAATATTAAATGAGGGTTCATCTTTATTTAATCGTATTCAGTTATTGTTATGTTGTATTGCATGGCATCACATACATGGCATCGCATACATAACAATAAATAAATAAATGTGACATAGCATGGCCCAAATCTAAGTTGATCTTCATAAGCCAATATGAAGATCAATGGTCAAACCTAGGTAATATTACAATTACAAATTGAGCCTCCAACTTGGATCTCCATCTTCTACCATGGATCTCCTTTTTTGGTTCCCACCTTGGATCTCCATCCTAGGCCTCCAACTTGAATTGCACCATCGGTCTTGATTTACAAAAATTATTGTAATTTATTCTACACTATTCTAATAAAATAAATACAACAAAACAAAACAAAAACGACTCGCAGGCCATATTTAAAATTACAACCCATAAAAATAAAATCCAATCACATTGGTCCACTAAGCCTCGGTCTCTGTGCAACAAAATAAACAAACAACAATACGGAATTAAAATAAGTCTATCGACATTCTAAAGACTCAATTTAAGAATAGTGGACACAAAATCAGAATAAGAATTCGACCGGACATCATGTTTTATGAGAATCCTACCGAAAATCCTACAGAACCTCCCCTGTAAAACGGACATCTCTCTACTCAAAGAGTAGAGCCGGTCCTTCAAAGAAACACACTTCGAATAGAAACAGGCTCACAACCCTTTGGTCGGACTCCCAAACTATAATTCTATCGACCGAGGTTCACAATTCACAAGATAATTACAATCACATTTAAAATTCCAAAAATGCCCTCTAATACTCAAAATATAGCAAATTAGGTATTCCAAACACTGAAAATAATTATTTTATCGATAAATACATAAAAACCCTAATTTTAATAAAATATTATTAAAAATCCATAATTCTCAATAAATTCATAAATATTGACCAAAATACATTTTATAAATCCAAATTACTTAATTAACCCTAAAACATATTAAAAATCCATAAAAACTCATTTATTTAGAAAAACAGTATATTATATATAATTTGAAAATAATTTACGAAAAATAGTTTTAATTAGTTAAAAATACTAAATAATTTGAAAAAATCATTTTTATACCTCAAATAACTATTAAAACCAATTTAATTATATTTTTAGCCAATTTAGTGTCAAATTACCAAAATACCCCTAGTTATCTAAATTCACTATAATTAATCAAAAATTCACCAAAAATAATATAATTACTCAAAAATTAATTTTTAAACATATAATTCAATAATATCAACAAATATACTCAATTACCCAATTAATTTCAATAAAACACATAATTAACCTAATTTTTCTAAAAATTACATAAACTAAATAAATTCATATTAATTATATAAAAATCATAAAAATTAAAAATAATTTTACATTGTAACATCTATAAAACACCATTAATCACAATTTCATAATTTAATTAATTATTTTTTGAAAATTAGAAAATATTAATAAAATAATAAAAAATTCACAAAAATCAAAATAATTCCCAAAAATTATACAAAAATTCACAAAGGTAGATTGAGCTACAAGGATCAATTTTTGTGAAGGAAGTTTGCATGAATCAACCAAATCAAAGCTCAAAAAAAATTCAAAAACCCTAGTAGGCCGAAAATGAAAATTCAAAACCTAGGAAAATCTAGACCATTTCAAGTAAAACAAAGCTTGAAAATGCACTCACTGGAGCTCAAGGAAGAGATAGAGACCAGTGGGGCTCGAAACAGTGACCGAAAAGTCATCGATCAGAGTTGAGAGCAACTTTCAGCAACTTGAAGGAAATCCGGTCAAACCACGCCAGAGAAGGAAGTTTGGGACGTTGGGAATGGCTAGAAAGGAAGGTGGCACGTCAGAGGGCACAGTGACGGTACAAGAACGGACTTTCAATGGCCGGACCGTGAAGGAGAAATGATCGGGAGGAAGAAGAGGAAGTTGATGGCAAACTTGTAATTATTTCAAACTTTATTTTAGTTATATTATATGTATATATGTATATATATATATCTATCTCCATTATTATTTTAATATATAATATAATACACACAATAAATATGCACCACACACTTATTTTAATAATATATATACACATATATACACACTTAATTAATATTAAAACTATATAATAAAATTTAATTAAATTAAATAACCCTAGTTTTAATTTATTCGACACTTTTAAAATTATGCATGGGCTCATGCAACTTCATAAAATCGCTTAAAATAATTAATATTTATTTATTTACGTCTTAATTTCCCTGAAAATAAAATTTCCGGAAAAATTTACTTAAAATGACTTAAAAATAATAAAAATAATTAAAAAATGACTTAATAAATAACAAACTCATTAAATAATTATAAATATATATAAAAATTATTAACACTGCATATCCTGATGCAGTTTAAAATTATTTAAAAACTCGGAATATTAGATGACAAAGTGTGATAATGTGTCTCTATTGGGTTTTCCAGCTTGACAATATCATGACTCGTCATTGACCACGTTGGCGCCAAGTCATCCTGGCCGAAAAAAATCACTCTAGACACTTTATTGGTAATGAACATAAAGATTGGAAAGTTTTACGTTACAAATTGAAAGTTGGGCACCATGATGACAATAAATCTAAATGTTGGGTACCATGGACGAAAATTACCCAACAAATTTAGATTTAATTACTCCCATCAACTTGCAAAGGATGCAACGAAATTGTTCAGTTGATCAACTGGTTTTCAAATTTCCTCCCCATTTATCAATAGCCCTTTCCTACTATGATAAGAAATTATCATATAGCACCACATTGATATAGCGATGTTTCAAGTGACTTTTTGAAAAATAATTGAATCCTTTATTTATGATGGTTGTTCCTTTAACTTTTTTGATATTTTAATTTGTTGTAAATCTTTTATTAATGTTCAATTTGTAACACACTCGCACAAAACTTGCTTTGCTTTTTGCCTAAAAGGCATTTTAATATAATTTAGTTACTGTTCATAAGAGAACATTGGTTTGTGTACTAACCTTAATTTTTAAATTATTTTATTTTATAATGAGATATGCAATATTAATAAGATTTGAAAATTTTATTAAATTATTTTTATTATTTGTGATTAATTATTATTATTTTATGTTTAAATGAATTTTCTACATGAATATTTTATTTTAGAGACTTATTATTTTAAACATTAATTTATATTATTGCTTTATCAAATTTAATTATTATTTTTATTAAAATCACGTTATTGATAATATTATTATTTATCGTTACATGAATCTTATTTTTATGTATTATATCTATATATATAATTAGGGTTTATTATTTTATGTGTGTGTGATTATTTGTGTGTTTATTACTATATGTGTGAGTATATATATATATATGATATATTTTTTTTTTGTGGTGGATATCTTTTACCATAAAGTATTATTATTATATTATAAAGTTAATATAAAATGTATACATATACATACAAAACATAAACATATGCATACATTCACGAAAGAGCACAGCAAGCATAAACATATATACATTCACGCATAAGCTACTATTCACCATCCCCTTCCTCCCGCTACCATCCCGTTCACCTACTGTCGGTGTGCCTCTTTGGCGTCCAGCAGCCACCACAGCCTCGTTCCGCTGCTCCTCTCCCTCTTCTTCGACAGCGGTGGCTTGCAAAAACAGTGAGTGACCGAAAACCTCCATTTCCAGCAAACCTTGCTTTTCTGACCATCATTTCTTGAGCTTCCAGTGTCTATCAACTCCTCCAACACCGGTGAGCATGAATCCAAGCTTAGTTTTAAGCTTAAAACTTCATTTTCTTGAGTTTTGTTGATTTTTAGTTTTTGGAGCTTTAGGGTTTCAAATTTTTTTTAAGCTTGATCTTGATGAATCTTGCAAACTCCCTTTACAAAAGTTGTTCCTGGAAGCTTAATCTACATGTCTATATATATTTTTTTTTGAATTTTTGGAATTTATTTTAATTTTTGTGAATTTTTGAATATTTTATTATTATTTTATTAATTTTAGTAAATTAATTTATTTAATTATAAAATTTGTTGGTTTAGTGTTTTTATGGGTTATTATTAATTTTAGTGTTGAAATTATAATTTTTTTGATTTTTATGTAATTTTTATAAATATTTTATATTATGTCAATATTAGATAATTAGGTTATATTTGAGTTTTTTTTGAAATTATTGTTTAATAATGTGTTTTAGTTAATATTAGTAATATATATGTTGAGAAAATAATTTTTGTGCATTTATATAATTTTTGAATAATATTAGTATATTATGTGTATTTTTGTATTATAGGGTTAAATGTGTAATTTTGTATTAATTATAGTTAAATATTATGTTTTAGTTGATTCTATAATTATTTAAGGTACTAAAATGATTTTTACAAATTAATTACTAGTTTTAACTAATTAAAACTATTTTTCAAAAATTGTTTTCAAACAATATATTATATATTATTTTGGAAATAAAATGGATTTTTAGTAATTTTTAATATGTATTTAGACTCTTTTAGTTATTGAAATGAATAAAGTGAATTTTTATTAATTTATATGGAATTATCAAGAAATTGGATTTTTTAATAATATTATATTATTATTTTGGGATTTTTAAATAATTATTGAGAAAATAGTTATTTTGGTGTTTTAATGTTAAATACGTAATATTTTGATATTTTGAGGATATTTCTTGTATTTATTTATTTTTAGTATATTATTATATTAATTGTATTTTTAGTGAATTATGGACCTCAGTTTGGGAATTGTGTAGTCCGAAATCTCAATCGAGGGGTTGTGTGAATTCTAGTTTTCGAAGTGTGTTTTTCTTGCAGGACCGGCTCTACTTTTTTGTAGAGAGATGTCCATTTTATAGAAGAGGTTCTACCGAATTTTTGGTATAATTCTCCTAAAACGTGACATCGGGTCAATTCTGTGTCAGTTTGTGTTTTGTAATCCTAGATCGAGTCTCTAGAAGTTTAAGTTAGAAGTTTATTATGATTCCATTATTATTTTATTGTTTAGTTGTGCCAAGACCAAGACCTAGTGGACCAGGCTCGTCAGACTAGTCTCGAGGAACACACACGTGTGAGTTGTTATTTTTATATATACATTGCATTTAGGATGCATGTTTTAGCACATATTCATATTTTAATTGAATTTATTCATAAATTGTTTTATTAAATGTTTAGTATACCTTAGGTATATTTTTAGTATATTTTTGATATATTTTGAAATAAATGCATGTTTTATTATTAATTTAAACCTAGCATTTTTTTAGTATATTATGGATTTATTTTTAGTATATTTCATGATTGATTTGAATTTATTTTACATATTATATACTTGAAATATACTTAGTTTATTTTAGGTATATTTATGGTATATATATGGTTTATTTGGTTATTATGAATGACATTATGCATTATTTATTTTCCCGTATGGATATTTTATTTTAAATGAAGGATATCGATAGCATGTGCTACCTAATGGGTAACACTATGATCGTGTGCGTATTGGTTGCGATAGATTTAGGGTTGAGTGAGAACCCTTATGGCAATTATGATTTGATTGGTAATTATATGATTGATTTGATTGATATGTGATGTGATTGATGGTGTGATTGCTAGAGCTCGGTTGACCAAGTATCTCGGAGTCAATCACACTGATAGTCAGACTACTGGAGCTCAGGTGACTTAGTGTCTCGGAGCCAGTCTACTGTCCATATGGATTAAGTGAATTTATTTGGAATTAAGTGAGTCTATATTGCTAGAATGATGTTATTGTTGATCGAGGTTGTGATTAAATAGGGTTCTATTTGATCCTTCATAAACTTAAGTTTTTTAGTATTATTAAATAAGTGATTTTCAGCACCTGTGTGAATCACTTGTATATATATTATTATATACAAATGTTTGATTGCATTTGACATATAGGAGATGCATGTATATATATTATAAAAATTCACTCAGTGAGGTTTGACTCCCCTCAGTTGACATTCTTACAAGAGAGTCTTTTTCCTCATACCTCAATAGTAGATCTATCCACCGGATTTCTTTCGCCCCGACTCTTTTATGTAAATTATCTACTTAATTTTTATATTGTACTCTAGATAACTGTAATAGTCATATTTGGTATCAATAGTGAGTTGTATTTATATTTAATGTATGTGATTTTAATTCAGAGGTTTTTCTCTAAATGCTGTATTAATATATTTTATGTTGTGATATGTAAAAGATTATTTTTATTATATTGACTTGAGATTTTAATTATGGTGCATATTTTATTTTATATTATTGCATGCTTTTATTTTAAGACTTGTTACGGGTTTCAGATTCGAAAGAATTCTCGTTCCCTAGCGCTGGTCATGGCTCCCGGTTTGGGTCGTGACAATTTGGTTATTTAATTCTCAACCTTTTTAGAAAGAGTATCAAAACAGGTTGGTGCGTCATATTCATGTCAGGTTGTCTCATTTTGGTAATACAATCAGGATCAATATAAACACAACTCATTTATTAATTGCATCGAATATTTTAACACTATCATGAACGAAAATTAAACGGATTGTACAAATACGATAAGTATAACTCATTTATTTAAATGGATTATTAACATGACTCATTTTACACATACAACATTTTTAATATATAAAAATACTATTTTTTACAAAAATGTAAAATAATATCTATAATTAACAATTTTCATAATATAATTATAAACATATTATTTTATAGAAAAATTACAATAAATAATTAATTTACTATTTAAAATCATAATAAATTATATAAATTATTAATAGATCATATTGAATTTACACGACTAAACACGATACATATAATTAAATGAATTACAAATAAGTTTAGTCATAAATAAATTGACCAATTTTTAACACCAAACTATTTAATCTCAATTCTAATTTTCTAATTTTACCTATTAGATGAATCCGCGTGATGGGGCCCAAATACTGTTTGAAATTGGAGATTGGATGAGAAGGTGGGCCAAAATCCACGTCCTCATAGCCTAAATATTTTGTCTTCTTTTACAATATAACCCATTTATGGAAAACGGTCCATTTTGGATTAGGTGGCAGCTTTCAAGGATGGTGTTTTTGACTTTGTGTGAAGCCCATCCCTCCTACGATGTCGTATTGCCCTCAGTGTTGAAAAATAAAACCATTTATTTCTTGCATTTTTTCAATCTTAATCTTATCTATTAAGTTAAGAAGTGGATAATTTTTTTTTAATATAAGGCCTTAACAAAGTCAACATTGCAGAATGAAATTTCAAAATGTTAGATAAAAGCAAATGATTGATAAAAAGACAATCTTAACATAATAAAAAATTTTGTTTTCATTGGTGAATTAATATTTATTGGTTTAACTAATGAAAAAATTTTAAATTTTTTATGTATATAAAAAATAAATATTAAAAAAATTTATTTTTATATTTTTATTCAATTAAAACTTTAAAATAATTAAAATTTATGCGATTAGCAACTGCAAATCATATGATAAAAATAGATACGGTAAAAATTTTAAAAAGTTAATATTTTTTATCCATCTTATATTAAAAAATAAATAAATAAAAATAATATAATTCTATTTTAGTTAGTACAAGTCCTATATTGCAACTAACAAAGGAATTTGATTTAGATCCAATGGAGAGATGACATGTGAGTGAATAGAAAACGAAGAGAATCTAATGCGTGTGCAAAATCCAAATATCCACATCTCCCCCCACACGAAAACCTCATCTCTTCATGCACCCACTCACCTCTCCATGCGCTCCTCTCTCTTTCATATTCTCTGCATTTCCTTACCTTCAGTTCTTCCGGTTCTCATCACCATCTTAATTAGGCTTATTATCCATTAAAATTAATATATATGGCAAATGAAATTATTAAAGTGTTAGTATATTTTCCTAATTACTATTAGTATTTTAGAAGAAACAGAAATCGAACTCTTTTAGCTCCTCAAATTTCATATTCATCCTGAGTTTAATGCCATTAAGCAAGTGCAAATGATATTTTATGTTAAAAAAGTAGAAATTTTTTTATCTATTTCATCTTATGTTTATGTCACATATTAAATTATAGGATATAGCTCACTAGAATAGATTTTTTTTTTTTCATTTTTGCCTATGTATTATACATTATTATTAAATTTATGTAATATTTTCACTATTTTACACTTAATTAATTTTTGCCTTTTTCTATCCATAGTTATGGTAATGAATTTTTTAGGCTATAATCATAATCATGCATACGGCTTAAATAAATTTAAGTTAAAAAAAAAAAAAAAAGGGAATGTGTAATGATCATGAAGTGTATTTGAAGTTCAAATAAATGGCATTATTAGTTCAGGCGACAGGATTGGACCATCTAACAAAATAATTGGATTAGGCAAATATATTATCCAAATCACATACTATTCATGCACTAATTAAAGATTAATTGTTATTTACATATGATTTCTTGATATTCGGTAACTTTAAAAATTTTGACCATTATAAAATTTGAATTGATAAATTAACAAGAGATAAAATTTTTCTAATATCTATTATTTTTCTACATAAATTTTGAATTCGAAATTTTACTTAAAAAAATTTAAACTCTTTACCACTTTGATCAATAAATGATGACTTTTTTTATTAATTGTGAAAAAAGGGAGATTTTTACCTATATTAGGTATATTACACGCTATAATAGGATTTGTGACATATTAATTAATTAATTTATATTTAATTATTAAAAATGAGACATGTATTTTTTTATTATAAATCTTACTATTCGTATAATATATGAAAAAAAAAAAAAAACTTCAGAGAGAGAACCTAACCAAATATGTACATCCTTTAATGGGATTTCATACAGTGCACTCATTTGGTAAGTTACAATACAGACAAACAAGTTAGAATCATACCGCACCACTTTAACTATAGTTTTACCATTTCTCACCTTACACTCTTTCTAAGCAAAACAATATAATAAATAAATAAAAACAACAATAATTACAATAATTAATTATTTCCCTGTATATAAATGCACATATGTTGTTCATTTTATTTTCTTTACTTATGCACACACAGCATTAATTATTGCAGCTAGTGTACGTAGACATGGCCTCCAATGGTAGCATGACGATTTCCACCTCCCCCAAAGGCGGCAGCGGATCCATGGCCTCGAGCTCACCAAAGGGTGGTGGCGGTGGCGGTGGCGGCCAGTGTTTGTGTTCACCTACAACACATGAAGGTTCATTCAGGTGCAGATTTCACAGGTCAAGGTCATTTATGAAACGTTCCAACTCTATGCCTGCTAATAAGTCTGTAAATACCCTTTCTCCCAAGTCAGTTGAGTCCACTTAATTATTACATACAGTTTTATATATGTAGAAAGACAGCAACTCCTTATTATTATTATTATTATTATGCTTCCTTAACTCTGTAAAAAATAAAATGAAACTACGGTGTTCTGTATACAAAGGATCTGTGTCTGAGCCTCAGGATTGCCTGATTCAGGATGTTATTATTACATATGTGGTAGAAAATTACTGGGTTTTTAGTTATATGTTGTTTTCTATATTATTTAAAGTTATTTCAGCAATCTTCTATATCAGAGTAGAAGGTTGGAGGGTTCTGCAGCAACTGATTGATTTTTTATATATATGATAAGGATGAGGAGGAAAATGGATTCTTGATCTGTATTCAAGGAAAGGAAATTGAGATCAAGAAACAATATAGGTATAACTGTGTTTTTCTTTTTCCTTGAAAAACTTCAATGAGAATTATGAGTTGGAGACTGATAAGACATCTTAATTAAGTGTATTTGTTGTGAATGATTAACTAATGACTTAACCTGAACAGATAGATGATGGGTCTGGATCGGATTTTGATTTAGATTGAGACAGTTAAGCCGAAGTTGCAGTGTTTTTGTCTAACAGGATCATCGTTATCATTAAATTGGTGTAATTAATTAAACGAAATCATTTCAATTTAAATTAAATTTGACTGAAATAAAAGGGTATTCTTAAGCTAAATTTTGAAAGGTAATTAACCATTTTTTTATTAATAAATCATTGTATCCTATTTTTATTATTATCTACGACATTAATATTAAAATCCTAAATAATTCAAATTGGATTGAATAAATTTTATAAGAAAAATAAAATTTTATGAATGTTTATTTTTTTAATATATAATATTTGAACTTAAAATTTTAAATATTTTCCAACTAAATTCACATATAATAATGAATCAGATTTTGTAATTCACAAACACTTTAAATAACAAAATATGTAAATATTTTATTGTTAAAAATAAAGTTTGAACTTCCGTTTTTTCTTTCTTTGTTATGAAATGGTGTAAAAAAAAAAAACCAGATATTTTGATTTCCAATAAATTCTTGCCCACTCATTACTAATTCTCATGTATGAATTTTTTTTTTTTCTGTACATTGCCATCTCTAATTTATTCTGGACTATAATAGAATTGTTGAGATATGTTTTGAATGGCCTCTAATAAACTGGATTATCCCAATTTATATTTTTGTTTTATCTCAACCTACCTATCTAAGATCAAGGAAACCAGTTTTTTTTTTCCCCCCTACGAATGAGTGAATGAATATAAAGATAATGGCTGCTGACCATTCAATCTACTGTCATTTTATTAATCTCTAAATTAGATCCATCTCGAATTCATGTCACTTTCTTTGGGCCTCCTCCAAACTTTTGGAGAAATGAAAATTAGCACTTCCAACTTTAATTTAATTTTGAATGAGCTATATATATATATATATATATATATATATATATATATATATCAATTTTAGAATATCAAACTCAAAATTTTAATTTTATAATATTAATCATTTTCGTTGCTATACTATAAAGGGAGAGTATGATTATATCCTAAACCATTAAAAAAATATGGGTGCGTGCATCATTTTTTGTTTTTTAGGCAAAAGCTGCATGCTTCATTTAATTGGATCTACTTGTCATTAAATATATTAATATTAATCTAAATACCACAAATATGAAGACAGATCCAATGCCAATCCAGAATGAGAATACATACCAACCCCTAACAAAATACATGCCCAAATGCACACTCAATTAATTATAAGCCTACTCTCATTAATTGTTACATTTCTAATTTTTAATGAAATTTTAACTTTTAAATGCTTTTTTTTTTACTATAATTAATGTGATTATATTAAATATATAATTTCAAAAGAAATGTTTGTGAATATTTATTATGTTGGTCGAAAACAAATATTTACCATATATAAAATATTTTTAAATATATAAATGTATTTTTTATGAATAAAAAAATTATATGATATAGTTATTGATATATTGCACAATAAGAGCAGTCATCTCCTTTTAAATTATATAGAATTAAATTTTATAATTTTTTTCTCTCTCATAAATAGTCAAATAGTAAAAGATGTTAACATTCAAATAAAAAGTGTAAATTTCAAACTATGATTTTTTTTATTTTCTTTTATTAATGTTAAAGAATTAAATCACTTCAATCATTTAAAAAAAATTTCATAACTTTTTAAATCATATAAAAATAAATTTTAATAATAATAAAATTTCAACAATGCACTTTAAAATTTTTTGAAAAGAAATAACCTTTTTAATTTTTTTGGGTCAATTACTGCTCCTTTTTAATTCATGAATAAAACCAATGAATTTTAAATATTAAGTTTCTAATGTCTAAGCAATTGCCTAGAAAAATCTCATGCACAATAAGATTTATTGCCATTCTTTCTCTTTTTTTTTTTTCTCATTTTTTTGCCATTCTTTCTCATTTGATAAAAAAAAAGAAAAGAAAAAAAATCTGCTCCTGTCATCAAAACGCAACAAATCTTACCGTATTGTACATTCAAGTTTCGTAGTATTTTAGCAATTATTACCGTATCATAAGCAAAGAAAGAAAAAACACACATCACCATGGCAAAAAAATCATCTCCTCTGTACGAGCCATTGCCAGTCCATCCCATACCACAAACCGTCATCGTTTTACCGTACTACAACCCACCGCCGAATCCTGCCCACCTCTGCCTCCGCCGCTGTCTCCTCTACACCATCTCCATTCTCCTCCTCTGCGCCGCCGTCTACTTCCTGTACCCGTCAGACCCAGATATCAGTATCGCCCGAACCAAACTCAACCGTATTAATGTCAACCCAGGTCCGAAGTTCACGCTTGACCTCTCATTCTCGCTCTTAATTAGGGTTAGAAACAGGGATTTCTTCTCTTTAGAGTATGATTCTCTTCATGTTTCTGTTGGGTATAGAGGGAAAGAGCTTGGAGTTGTGAATTCTGCAGGAGGGAAATTGGGGGTTCGAGGATCGTCTTATGTTGATGCCACACTTGATTTAAATGGGCTTGAGATTATTAATGATGCTTTTTATTTGATTGAGGATTTGACAAGGGGTGTTATTCCTTTTGATACTGATACTATGGTTAATGGCGAACTTGGCTTCTTCTTTTTCAAGATTCCTATCAAGGTTAGTTCTCTTCTTTCTCTTGACATATCTTACTAAAAAAGTTTGATTCTTTGTGTTCCATTTGTTATGGGTTTGGTTTTGTTTCATTTAATTGTATACTGGAAGTGTAATTTATTTATTTATTTTTTTTTTTGAGAGAGGAAGTGTAATTTAATCTGGGATGAATGGGTTTGTGTCTGTTTATAGACTTGTAGCAAAAGTCTAGATAATTTTCAAGCAAAGATATAAAATTTTGGCGACATAAGCTGAGGGGCTTAGTTTTTTTTTTTTTTTTGGTTATCTGACACTATGCTTGATGGCAATAGAATTTAGTTTTTTCAGTTGTGTTGCTTGTAGCAACAAATCTTGGCTTGATAAGAATTCATCATACTCTAAGAACTCAGGGTGTTGCCGTGATGTTCTTACTTATACTGAGAGCTCTGGAACTTTGAGGTTGAAGAATGGATAAAAAACTTAAACAAATATTCCCTGATGCTCAGTTCTTATGGCTTAATAGTTCAGTAGAATAAGATAGGGCACTTAAATGAACACTGCTTGTTTGGTAATGTTTAAAAATTGGGAATCCTGGTTGCATAATGTGCATTTTGTTTTTTGTTTTAAGTTTATGCTTTAACTTTTTATAGTGGTGCACTGTTTGCCCTTGAGCTGCAAGCAGTAAACTTACATCAACACTACCTGTGTTTATATCTGTTGATGCTTAACATCCTTTGTTGTTGTATTTATTTGTTTTAATTCTGCAAATTAAATGACACACCACCAGCTTTGCTGAGTCTATTTTATGTTCTTGAAAATGTTTTAGGCAAGAGTATCATGTGAGGTGTATGTGAATCCAGTCAACCAGATAATTGCCCGTCAAGATTGTTACCCTCAGGTGAGGAATTCCTCTATAACAAATAATATGGACCATTAGAGTTCATGACATTTGCTTGAATGCATGTCAATGGTACCCTCATACCCAGATTTCCAGAATGAAAAGTACAAAGTTACATGATTCGTCACTCTTGTAAGATGGTACCCTAACATGTCATATTCTAGTATCTGGTCACTGCTGGATGCTTATTCTGCAATTGATATCATGGAACAGGGGAGGTCATATAGCAATTAAATTGTGCTTATATGATGGCTAGATTTGGCTTCACTAATTAGTTATATTGGTTGCTGATCGAAGTTCGTTTGCTAACCTGAACACTGTTTCTGATTTTTTCAGTGATATAGAAGATGACATACTGATAGATAGTCTTAGAGGAGCAGGAGCATGGAGCTGGGTGGTGGAGTTTGATGTTCCTAGTGACCCTTTGAGTAATTGTTCTATCTGTTCTGCCTGTTAACTTCTTGTCGATTATAGATTGTTGCAAGCTCTTTCGGGCTAAGCTTGTAATTAGCGTAAAGGATTCAATTTACCGAAGTAGTTTGCAATGTATGTATCTTTTAGCTATATATTAAAGTAAATTCACTATCAAATATGTCGTATCTGATGAACGTGCTTGCTGGAACCACATGAGTACATCAATGCTAAAGTAATTATTCTGTGAATGTTCAAAAATTACGCTAATTTACCCACAAAAGTCGATGTCATTTCCGCGGACAATTGCAGCAATGAATCTTTCTATAATCTAGAGGTTAGGTTTATATTTTTGCTGCTGAGTGTGGGCATGGTTGGGTGAGGTTTTTCTTTTAACTGAACCATGAACTTTAGGTAATTGCTTAATGGGTCCCTTCGACTTTTGAATGGCAGGTTAAGTTCTCGTCTTTTACCAACTCATTGAGGTGTTTCCTATATGATTAACCCTGTGATATAGTGCTACTAAACAAAAATTAATTAAAATGCACTTTGCTTTTTTTAATAAGAATATAGCGAGGGAATGACAAAAAAGCAAAGCAAATCAAAATGTGATCCTACTCGATGCCATAACTTATTCTCTGCAACACTTTTATTCGAATACTATTCGATTTAAAAAGAAAGCCCTTAACGAGATGCTTTTCTGTAGAAACCTTGTGCTCTGTTCTGAGTGCCAACTAGAATAAGATGGGATGTTATTTCATTTGGGACACATGTAAAGGACAACAGTCTTTTTGGTGAAGTTGTAACCAACGGAAATTAACGCCCGAACAGAATCAGGATGAGAACAAGGAAGACCAGCTCCTCTAATAAGTATGCAATCCAAGAATTATGTGTCTCTGCAGTTTATACACTTGAAAATAGACGTTTGAATTATAAGCATTAATTACTGCACTCACTTCTTTGTTATTCTACGACCCCGTGCATAATCAACGTGGTGTTACCTGCACCTGAAGGATCTAGGTGCCTAGTCGGTGAACACCAAACTCTATGTTAATTTTATCGAAAATCGACGATAGAAAATCAATATTATTGAAATTAAAAGTTAGAAATTTTTATGTGTCCAATTAATTTTTTGAGACGAAGGAGGAAAATGAATAATAAGTTAAGGATAATTAATTATAGAGTGATACTAACTGATAGAATGTCAAATTTTTTTTACTAAAAAGTGTATTACCATAATTTTAGGTTGAGTATGAGTGCTATTAATGATAAATCATGGTAAATTATCAAAGTGCAATGCCCATTATGTCCTCTGTTAAAAATTATGGTCATTTTGGATTTCAAATTTGAATTCATCTCAGAGATAAAAATAATTGCTGCCTCAGGAAGGGATTTTCATCAGAGCACAGTGCCATATTAATATTTTGTTATGAATGTAGCCTGTTTTTTGATATCAAATCAAAGTTTCAAGTCACAAATCTTTGGAGGTAAAAAGGAAAAAGATAAAGTATTATGTAGTTTGCAGAGGGATTCAACATGGTATATACTCTTTATGGGAAGAATGTTCAACTTGTGTACTTAGATTTAGTGGATGTTTGTTTCGTTCATTCTCGACTATGGAAGAAGCAGTAGAAGCTTGGAATGTATATTTATAGTTAAACAACAATAATGACAAAAGTTCAATCAAAGAAGGAATTTCTAACATGAATCTGCTTGATTTTGGAATGGCGACGATGAAAAATAGTGATTTCTGCATGTCAATGAAGAACGGAACCATCAGGATTAAATCATTGCATGGTTGGAATTTATGTTATATTTGTTGTATTGTTTTACAATTTTTCTTTATAGGTATAATCGTTGGTAGACAATTACATTAAAAGTTGGTGTAAGTAATAGTTTTTGAATATGTAATGTTATTATGAAGGTTTAATAGGGAAAAATATCTCAAGTATTGTTCTTTCTCTTTGTCTATCGATATTCATTATCTTTGATATTTTTCAGGGTTTCATTTTTGTACCCAATTCGCTTATTTCAAATAGCCACATATTAAATCTTCATAATTGGCCCCTCTGATTAAATCTGATAATTCATTGAGTATAAATGAACAGATTAAGAGGCAAAAGATAGATGATATTTGATTCCAAATCTGTAAAAGCTATTATAATGGTTATGGAAAGAAGCTCTTGTAATGGTTATGGAAAGAAGACAATCAAATTAGTCCCTTATTAGCTTAGGCATTCTATCTAGGCTTTTAATCTCTGTTTGAACTCTATTTGTTTTATTTTGATTCCTTTTCAACATTAATAGATCTTATCAGTTTATTATAGAATCTTTAACCAGGTTACTTAATATACTCATAAGCTTCACCGTGTTACTTAATATACTCATAAGCTTCATCATGTTACTTGATATATAGTCATAAGCTTTATTAGAGATAGTGCTGCAGTGCTATCAGTCCATACATAGCACTGTAGAGTGCTGCTCCAAAATGGTGTAGTTTCATTTTTTAGTTCATTAGTTAGTTTATGATGACCTGTATGCATATAGTTACAAGCTTTATTAGAGACAATGCTACATCGCTATCAGTCCATTTAAATTGCTATTAAAGACAGTGCTATCAGTCCATACACATCGCTGCTCCAAAATGGTGTAGTTTCATTTTTGGGTTCATTAGTTAATTTATGATGACTTATGTAAATATACAATAGTTAGTTACTAGTTAGCTGTGTAACTATATATGTAATTAGTTATAGTGGGAATAAACATGCATTTTTCATTTCTCTTCTAGTAAAGTTTATTATGGTATCAGAGCACGAGAACTTCTCTCTTACTTAACTGATACCTTATGAAATCTGAAAAATAAGCAAACAACCAAAGCAATTTAAATGTTTCAACCAAATGGAGAAGTTGAGTAGATAAGAGAAACGATCCAATGGCATAATTAATATATTAAATAAGATAAATATAAATCACCATAGCATTTCACATATAACTGAAGAGAAATTAGAAATCATTAAGAATATTATAATTCTAGTAAATCAGATAAATTGAGACTGTTGTCATTGGAATTTGTTGTTCCCGATGCTGGAGCTGGTGATGCTGCTTCTTCTAATGTTGCCTCTTCCAACTCCTTTGCAAGTCATTTCTTTTTCCTTTGCCTATTCTACTCAAGGTATATGTCATAGAGTGCTATCAGAGGCTTTGGTTTGAGGATTGTGTTTTGGACAGATGAATCTCATTTTTTATCTTTAAGTTATTTATACATGTACACTTCGAGCTCTAGCCTAAATTGTTTAAGTTTTTTCCATAAAGATTTGTAAAGAACCCTTAGTGTAAACTCGCTTGGATGATGGCTCCATGGTGAAGCTTCTTTACTATTCATGGCTGGATTTGATATTTATTTGTTTCTTTTGTTGTTAGGGTGTGCATGTGTGAACCATTTCACTTGACTAATATTTATAAGACAATTCAAATTCAAATACATAAGTTCTTTTTGAAATATTCACTAATAAAGAAACCGTAAAATTTGTGTTGCTCAATGCAGTAATTATGAGTAAGCGTCATTTGAATGGCTGAGGTAGTAATGATTATGATAAGCTCAGATTAGTGTGTAAGCAAAAATAAGATTATTAATGCAATCATCATGCCAATGTTGGAAATTGAAATGTCTTATTGTAAACTGTGTCATTTGTGAGTGCAACCTGGTTAGATTCGTAAACAGAGTAGGCCAACGTGGTGGATTTGCTTGTAAGTAATTATAAGCATAATTCAGTCACGTTAACATTGGAAAATGAATCATTTTATATTTATACAGTGTCATTTATGTAATATTAATTGAATATTTTGAATGTTAAAAATAATCAATTTTCATATTCATACAATGTTGTATTGTTAAGTGAAAAATAAGCTATATTTTTTCCATTAATGCTATATTTATATATGAATTTGCATTATTAAGTATACATTTTGCATTGGTGGATAAAAATTGCATCAACATATTTGAGAATTTGAATTTGATAAAGTATTATATATTTTTTTTGTTTTAATCACGATGGATTCCACATCAAGCTTATATTAACGTATTGAAAAAACTTAATTAAAATTTGGCCATGGGAAATAAAGAAAAAAATGATAGCATATATATTAAAAGACTACATGACCAGCAAAGACATGATGGTCATGTAATACCACAGAAAGTTAAAGAAATAAGAAAAATAAAACCACCCATGAACAGTACACAACCTTCACCATGGACCTAACATAAAAGGAAGAAAGCACAAAACATAAATATTATGATAGGAAGTTGCATTTCTTCAATCTATTTCTTCGCTGCACCTAGCTTTCTTCCCTTTTTCTTAGGTGATGGTTTGGCAAAAGTATCTGCTGCTTCATAAAGCTGGGCATTAAATTCTTTTTGGCTGCTCGAGTTTAAGGTAGAGGTCATACACCTTAACCAAGGGATGGGGAATGAGAAACTCACTTATTTTTATTTTTAGTCAGGTACACCTTAACCTCCTCATGTAGGTTGTCGAACTATTTTTGCACTACTACATACAATGCCTTAAGTATTTTAGGAAGATGAAACCTCCCTTTCACTTGCTGGTGCATTGCCTACACATTTTTCCATTTTGAATAGCTACTTCCTAAACTGATTTTTAATATTAATGGATAGTTGTATGTTTTAGAGTAAATGTATTCACTTTCTTTTATAGTGATATAAGTTGTATGTGTTAACCCTAATCCAGAGAGAATTGTTTTGGAGATAAAATATCATCGTTCTTTTATTTACTCATCTATGTAATTTATGTAATTTTACATATTGTAAGTCAATATTATTTTTCATTTTTTCATTTATCATAATATGTATGTAATTTAATTACAGTTACATGATTGAGTTTATAAATCTATATCTTATTTATCAAGAGATAAAATTAACTTACTTAGAAGAGTAAATCAGACTTCACCAATATTGAAGATATAATAACGAGTTAAGTTTTTTTATTTTGGTCCTGCTTTAATTACCAATGATATGTTAACAAATTATGTGATACTAGTATTTTTTTTATTAACTTTCTTTAATTATAAAACATAAGTATAAGTAACTCAGGGACATATAACACTTTAAAAGTTATTGAAGTTATGTATGACAGTATATCAATGTATTGAAAATGTGAAGCAAAAAAGTATCATATAGTTAATTAAAACATAAACATATCAATATTTAGCAACTACTAATATAATGTCCATATTGTAGTCATATATGAATATTCAAATGGAATCCAAATAAAGAGATTTAAGTCCACACCATTTTGAGAAAAAATCATCTTAAATCTGCGTTGCTTTCTTGAATTCTATTGTCCATTGTTTTGCCAAATCATGTTGTTGAAGTAGCATCTTGCTACTAATCTCATATTGCTTCCTCACCAACTATTTCTATCATTAGACTTCTTTAGTTTGGTGTAAAAATTCATTGTCTTCGACCTCAATCTCAATAATTTGTTTCTTCAAATTACTTATGCGCTTTTCATTTTTTTCATAATATGTTTGGATTTCAGACAACTCTTTCGAATGTGCATCAACAGATTCCTTCCAGCCTTCAGTGTCGATAACCTGATGTTTCATATCTTCAATCTTGGCGTGTTGTTCATTAATGGTTTTTGTTTCTTTAATAGAATTTTGGTATGTTAAATCTATTTTTTGGAGAACTTCATTAAAAGATTGAACTTGATTTGGCATTTTGGCAGTAGTGCATAGTATTGAAATCGATGATTTTATTATGTGAAATTGCTACGAACCAAGAGATAATAGATTATTTTGTAAAATGTATTTCAATTAATTTTTTGCTTTATCTATGTCTTCCTTTGTTAAAGATGATGGTTGAGGTGGAGTATTAATGTTGCCTTCTTCAAGGAAGCTAAAGTCCATAACAGATAGTGGATTCTCTAGTGAATCATATGCACATACTCTCAATCTTATCACCCTGATAAGTACCAATGATATATAATTTTTTCATCATAAGTGATATTGTAACAAAACATATATACACATAAATTTTAATCAACTTCACCATATAATACCTGTATAACAGATGAAGTTTTGTCCATTTGTTTAGTAGAATCACTAAACAAATAATGAAAATGTCCTTCTTTAATTTCATTTGTTATGGTATAATTATAGGGTTCCATCTTATATAAAGTTGATTGAGTAGCATTGGTCATTTCAGTTATATCTTCATCTGCACTATATTCTTTTAGATTTTCCTCATCTTCATTTGATGCATCCAGTGGATCACTTTAGGTATTAGCAAACTTCTTTATTTTAATTAGCCTACTTGACCTTCTAATTCCAGAATGTTTAAAGACTGTTTTTTTTTTCAACCATAGCTTGATTAATGGCCATGTGCTTTGGTTTCTTTGTCTTTCTCATGCTAACACCCACATTTTTCTCCTTTTTAGAAGTAGCATTTTCCTTGGTTTCCTTAGTCGCTTCTTTTTATACTGAGAGAATACTGAATGGGAGTTTTAAGACCTATAAAAATAATGATAACATCAACATATTTATGTTTGTACATGTTTGAATAAAAGTATAATACAATAAAAAATTGTATCTACTAATCAAGAAGAGGAAAATGCTTGATAAAATTCTATCCACTGGAGTTCTAATTAGATTAATGTATTTATTACTCTAAAAGGTAGTGAACCAATCAACATATAGTTGCAATGTTGGTGTTACATAACACTTGAATTGATTTAAAGCCTGTGACCACATAATGACCTGATCGACAGATTACTTAAACCTACATCCTCCAATAAGGGATATGGTGCTTGATCAAGACCAAACTGTTTGGCCCTCGAGTATGAACAGTACGTTACAGGAGATAATGTGGGCTTGGTCTAATCGAAAGCTGATGATCTACCGCATATAAAAATCCGATGTAAAAGAAAATCTTCTCTATCTCATGCTGATTTTCCTCTACTTCTATGTACCCGATGAACTTTAACGAAGGGTTCTTTAATTCTTCACCAGGAAAGATGAAAAGATCTTCTTTAGTCCTTAACTTCAATGATTGAAAAAAGATATAACATCTTCCTCGCTCATAGAATAAGTGCAACTATAAAGTTGAATTCCAATTGGAAGACCAGAAGATTTTAGTTGGGCACTTCTAATTTCTGGAAAATATGCAAATAGCCAAAGTTGAACCAACTATAGAGATCCTCCAAATTTTGAAAATGGCTTGCAAGAATGGTAGTAGTTAAGGGATCTATAAGTAAGGCCAAAGAGTATTGATCAAAGAGTAAAAAATTTCCCTAATGCTAAAGCTCTAGCCAAATTAAAAATATTCAACAGTTGGCTTCTTAGAACTTGGGCACATTAAAAACTTGCATATTGGCACCCAAAGGAACTCAATATGTTCCTTGTCATCTGGATCACCCTTGGACTTAATTCTGCATTGAATTAATGAGTGATATGATGAGTATTCAGTTGATGCAACTATAAACTTTATCAACTCAAGGTCATCTTCGTCTATCCCCAATCACGGGCAAACCAGTTAGCACAAAAACATCTCCAAGTGTAATCAATGCCAGTCTGAAAGGGAATATAAAAGAGTTTACACTTAGTGCCCAGAAATGCATTGTAACACAAAATATTCGACTGGAAGTGCTATCTGACTTTGCTCATCTCAATAAGCTGACTTATACCCAATGTTTTCCACTTTTGGTTAAAAGCAAGACTTAACCTTATAACCCATTTGATCCATTCATTATGCGGCTTGTGCCAAGACTTTATTATTGCTGCATTAAGTGGTGGAAGTAAATCTCCAGATACATATCCAATCCTTGTATAATATGTCAATATATACGTTCAGGGAGATGTACAAAGAACAAATCAAATACATCACAATTTCAAATATATTAATAGGGTCACACTTGATTTCAATGATTGGTGGAAGCGGATCTATTTTAATTCTTAAAAAAATGTCTCCATAGTTTTCTATATAAATAAAAAATCAAGTTACTAGAAACAACATATACACACATGTTGACCATTTACACGATCAAACTCCTAATTTTGGACTTTGACAAATAATTTTTATACTAATAATTTCAATTAAGTGTATAGAGAATTATATACCAAACATATACACTTTTGGATGAATAGTGACTTTTCGAGCTAATTGAACCTCTGAGATTGAATAAGACTTTTGACATATTTAGAGCTCTTAAATGAGAAAATGAGCTTTTTAACTTTTGAAGTAGACATCTTAAGCTTTCTAAATTAAGCTTTCTTGTCAAAATCCAAGTTCATTTAGGTATGCAAATCTTCAGTCAAAGTCAGCATATGCAGCTCGCATTTTAGTTTTCATAGATCTTGGTATTTCAGAAATATCTCTAGCTATAGATGTCCTATTGAGGTGCTTTAAAGTTTTATGGAAAGCTAAGATAATTATCTACGAATTTTATGAAGAAATTTTTGGCTGAATCAATCATCTTCAATCCCATTCATAAGCATCTGTTAAGATGGTCACAAGCTATCCTTGAATGGAGTCTTTGGAGCACGTTTTTTGCCAAAAAATGGCAGTACCGCTCACGAGTGCTCCTCACGAGCATGAGGGCTCATGACCTGCTTATGAGTAGACCACTGACAATATCCAATGGGAAAATTTGAATGCAACGGATATATTTTTCCTCCTCAAAAGCACTGTTCACTCGTAAGCCGCCCGTGAACATCCTTTGAGCTGCGAAAAGTCTAAGAATTGATTCAAAATCAATTATAAACATTGGAGACATAATTAATACATCAAAAAACTATATTTTTATGTATTTTTCTATATAAACACAACTTAGAATTCAATTGAAAGGTTAAGAAAACTTGTTTATCATTCATTATTTTCTTAAGCATTCAATTAATCTCTTAAACTTTCCTTTAAACAATTCTTTATGTATAACTCTTGTGAGAGTTAGTGAGTGATTAGAATATACATTCTTATTCTTCTATTTTCTAGGTTTAGAAAATGGTAAGTGAGATTCTATTCTAAAGGAATTTTTTTAGGTATTTAGCCATTAAAACACTTGGGAAATTGGTTTTAGTGTGAGCCTTTAAAACACTTGTAATTTGGTTTTTGAGTGAGCCTTGAAAACTCAAGTTGTAAGGTTGTAAAAGTGAGCCATAAAACTCTTTTGTATTCTCAATCTTGTGAATAAGATTATGGGTGATTAAAAAATCCTAACTTGGGGATAAGTTAGGTGGAGACGTAGGATTATTGTTGAATCCAAACTCCTTAAATATTTGTGTTCTTCATTCTTCCTTCTCAACTCTTACTCAATTCTTACAAAGAATTCCTTTAATTTCCTATTTTTGTTCGATAGTCCTATTCACCCCCCCTTTAGGACTCTTTCAACTTTAAAAAAACCAACATTTATCATGTGTACTAGTTTTTGAGGACGGTCTATTTTTTTTTGTAAGTTTACGATACCGTGTGCTTAATAAAAAGATAAATTTCTTATAAGTTCATAATTACATAAAAGGATTACGTACTCATAAGTCGTATCAGTCGATTCCTCATTCTTGGTTGGAAAAAGTGGCTTAGGTATAGTTTTTTTAGGGACTTGTCGACAGGTTTTAATGGTGTGATTCAAATGTTGCTCAGTCAAAGGATAATAAAACCTAGACCTCATAGACACCTAATGAGATATTGCTAAAGGCTTGAGCATTGAAGGGTTTGTTCTGATTAACGACACAAATATACTCACTAGCATTGATGTTGTAATAGTTTTCGGTGTATTTGATGCTGTAGTGTCAAGTAAGTTAATTAAAATAAAAATTTGTAATGGATGTTGAAATTTACTTCTATCTATTGCAGCTTTTACAAATTTATTTTGAAAATTTAGGAAAAGAATAGCGTAGGGTTCAATTGACTTATGAGGTTTAGGGTTATTAGATGTGATAGCGGGTTTGGAATAAGTAGATGAAATTTTGAAAGGGTTTGAATTAAAGGGTATGTGATTGAAACCTAGAATTTTATTTTTACTGATTGGAAAGTGGCACGCTTCCTATTAATGGTTTCGGGAGTAACAAATGGATTGTGCAACATGGATTGCAACTGTTCACCTAAATCTTCATTCTTCATTTTGATTTTGATTAGATGAGTTGGATATCATTCGTTATTTAATATGATATCCATTATTTAATATACAAACATGGGTATGACCACTTTAAATGACTAAACGGTGTCGCATATATAAGTGTAATTATATTAAAAAATTGAAATATTATTACATTAACTTATGGATTAATGTATGTCTAATTGAATGTTAAACACCATTATCAACATTCATTTGTAACCTTCTTACAGTGTGATTGGATTATATGCATACACATTTTTGTTTTAACCTCTAATCATGTAATTTGAAATATTTTATGTTATATTACAAATATAATATAGCCCAATGTAATATTATCTAACTTTTGTTGTAATGTGTTAAATCATTAGTCAACATATAATGTGCTATATGTTTGACAGTCACTAGACCAAAAGAAGTGTTATATGCATAATATACAATATCTCTGAAGATATATGTAATAGTCAACCTAATTATGTGATTAATGTAATAGTCAACCTAAATTATATTGAACACCATGTTAATTATATATGCATATGTAAAATCTAATGTCCATAGTTACAACTAGCCCATTATGTGTTATATGCACATGCACAACATACAAATGTGTTTTATGCATTATGAATTTTAAATTAGTATGTGGTATATCTAAAAGTCAAATTAATCAAAAAGCCTCATAATATGTGCAATTGTATATAAAACATGGCTAAGGATATTAAAAAACATTGTAATTGTATAACATACTATTACACTCTTTTATTTTGACATTTAGTAGTACCAAATGTGTGATGATAATATTAAACAACATCATTTTTAATGAGGTACATATAAAAGTCAACTAAATACTAACATATGAGCAATTGTATATAAAACTTGGGGAATAATATGAATAAACATTTTCATTGTATAAGCTACTGTAGTAGTACCAAATGTTTTAATGTAATATATTAATGTACATCACTTTTAACGTGGTAGATATACAAGTGAACTTAATACTACAAACTTTATGACTAATTGTATATAAAACTATAGTAGTATCATATATGTTAAGGTACTATATTAATGTAAATCAATTTGAATGTGGTACATATATAAGTCAACTTAATACTATAAACTTTAATTCTCTTCAATTGGATATAACACTATAGTAGTATCATGTGTGTTAAGGTAATCTATTAATCTACATTACTTTTAATGTGGTATATATATACAATTCAATGAAATACTGATATTTTTTTTTCTTTTTTGAATAATTGGGAGGTCAATGAGGGAGTGGGGGATCGAACCCACAACCTGACCTTATAATGTCTGTCACTTGAGCCACTAGGCTAGAAAGGAAGAAATACTGACACATTAATATAACAAATTGTATATAAAACTTGGAAAAAATTGTATAACATACTACAATAGTGCTTTATTATTTCAATGCAATATGTATTAAACTACACTTATATTTTTACTTTAATGTATACATGCAAACATAACTAACTTATAATTTTATATTAGTATATTGTACTATCATGTATATTGCAATTGGTTATCATAGTTGATGGTCCATAAACAATTGGTTACTTTATGAACTTTATTAACAGTCATTATAATTGTCAACCATGCACAATTGATCGATAATGATTCGACGTGTATCTTAACATTTGAAATGAAACCAAAATGACATGTCTTGTACTAAAGCCATTGGTTGTGCGCATTAGATTTTATTCTAATCATATTAATGAATCATGGAGTATTCTAATTATATTAATAAATATAAACTAGTTAAACTCTAATTATTATTAAATTCTAATTATATTAATAACTTTAATAAAAATAAAAATAAAAATTTATTAATCACTCAAATTATATTAAACTATAATTAATTATTACAAAATTCTAATGGAATACTTCTAATCCAATTATAATAATAATCTAATTATATTAATAAATAATAAATAATATTAAATATCAAAACTGTTAACGACAATGAAATTATAAAAACATTGAAATTAATATAAAATCACGAAACGACATTTTGATTTCATTAGGGCATTATTGTAGACAGCGGGGTTCAGCGCGCGTCCAAAATTTTAGCAACCGCGTCACTGTTTGAGCTCAGAGCTCTGGAAAACACACTAACCATTGTAACAAAAACATGACGTGGAGATGAAGAGTCGCCACCCAGGGTAATAACTGGGACAAATAAAAAAGGTGGTACTTGATTCTCTAAAAGAAAGCTAGCACCACACCCAAGAGATTCTGGACATGGAATACCAACTTCTTTCAGTCTTGTGTTCATTTAGAATTACTTTATGAATTACTATCTTATTCTCTATTTACATGCAATTTCATATAAACCCTAAAAACAATCAACTCCAAGGTAAACTAGTTATGAAATATACCAGTAAATAATGCATTCACTAAATCACATAATCCCTAAGTTAGTATAATTTACATGGATTTTAAATAAATGAGTTAAATCTACATGTTTTAAATTATAAGTGAACCTAAAGACCTAATTCCTTTTGATTTTAATTAAATGAACCTAAGTCTACTAATTTTAATTCTAAATATGGGCCTAATTCTACATGTTATGAAGGTATTTAAATTAGTGGGCTCAATTCTGAATTAATTAAGTTAAATTAGGCGGGCCTATGTCTAATTAACTAAATGGGCCTAAGAATATTTCTAACCTAAAATCTAATTAATTATGGACCTAAAATATATTTTAATTAATTAAACCTAATTAATTATTAAGTGAGTTGGGCTAAAAGAATTACCTAAACTTAAATAAATCAATCAAAGTCTAAAATGAGCTTAAGGCCCAAAACACATAAAAATAATAAACAAACCCAAAAACAAATAAAAACATAAAAAAACAATTAAATAAGATCAAACAAATAATTAAATTAATATTTACTAAAACTCTAATTTCTATTAACATGCAACCTAAATTAATCTACTTCTTCCATTGATTTTAAATAATTACCTAATTGAAATCTAACTTTACTAACCGATTTAATCAAAATAATCATGCAACCACACATATAATTTTATTACTATTCCCATTGTTGGGGTTATTACATTAACTCATAAAATAATTAATAAAATAAAAATAAAACAATAAATAAAAATAAAAATAAAATAAAACCCTAGAAACTAAGTTTCTATGAGGCTTTATCTATAGTTTTCCCCAGACTTCTCATGAATTCATCCTTCTCATATGATCACCACGCGTTTTCCTCCATAATCACCACAAAAATAAGATAAAATAATGATTAATGAATAAATTATGATAATAACTTAAAAGAATAATAAATAAATAATAAATAAATAAATAAATAAAGAATAGAAGAAGATGATATGATTATGAATGATTTAAGGTGATTCTCAGATTGGTAGTTCACCGTTCTTGATAAGCCTTCGAATCTTCTTCTTCAAAAATTCTCTATGAATCTTGAATTAATTGTTAAAAGGAATTTTTGTAAAACGTTCAAGAGAAAATCACGTTTTCTCTTCCTTTCTTCTTCCTTCTCTCATTTTTCTTTTTCTTTCTCCCCTTTTTCCTATGCTTTTTTTGTTTTTCTACTGCCCCTCTACTGCTTCCCTTCCTTTCTTTTTATAGTAGAACCAGAAAGTCTAACCCTAATCCTAATGTGATTCTAATTCCTAAAGTGTATTTAAGAATTTTAAACCAGGTAGGATTGAGTTAATTAGAAAGCTTAAACCAATTAAAACACTGAATTGGAAATAATAGGAAAAAACGGAAGAATTCAATTTCGACCGGGATTGTGTAATTCTGATCGGAATTATACAATCCCGATCGGAATTTTTGTAATTCTGATCTGAATTATAGAATTCCGACACACTTTTTTTAACATTTAATTACAAAAAGGCCCCCGAAAAAATTTAAATTTTACAATTAGGTCTTAAAAAGAACTTTACGATTTAGTCTCTGAAAATTTTAAATCCTTCCTTTAAAAGCCCTTAGAATTTTTTAAAGATCAAGTATCGAAGACATTTTCATCATTGGAGTCCTTTATTGCATCCATAACATATCATCCTGAAATTGGGTGTCTACATTTGCCCCCCTTTGTCGTTATTTGTTTAACAAATTGCGGCAAAGCAAAATAGCGCCCAATTTCTAAATTGAAAGTTAGGATACTTACCTGCTCCTTGAAGTCTTTGCTTATGAATTTGCTATACTCGGACATATAATGTTAGAAAAAATTACATCATACTCGGTTGTATGATGTCAATTATACTCGATCGTATAATCTATTGAGAGTATATTACACTCGGTCATACAATGTTTGACTACTCTCGGACGTATAGCATTATAAAAAATTACATTATACTCGGTTGTATGATGTCGATTATACTTAGTCGTATAATCGATGGAGAGTACATTACACTCAGTCGTACAATGCTGACTACACTCGGTCGTATAGTCTGATAAAAAATTACATCATACTTGGTTGTATGATGCTGATTATACTCAGTCGTATAATCAATTGAGGATACATTACACTCGATTGTACAATGCTGACTACACTCGGTCGTATAGTCTGTTTAATAGACATCACACTCAGTCGTATGATGCTGATTGATTATGCGATTATGCTGCAATCCATAATTGTTCATGATTAGCTACAACCCTTTCGTTGCTCACTTTCAATGTTATAGTCCATAACTGCTTACGATTAGCTGTAACCCTTTCGTTGCTCATTGATGATGCTACAGTCCAAAACTGCTCGCGATTAGTTATAACCCTTTTTGTTGCTTACTGATGATGCTGCAGTCCAAAACTGCTCACGATTAGCTGCAACCCTTTCATTGCTCACTGTTGATGTTGCAATTTATAATTGCTCACGATTAGCTGCAACCCTTTTGTTGCTCGCCTTTAATGATGCTACAGTCCATAACTGTTCGTTGATTTTTACCTTTAGTTGTTTGAGTCGAATGCTTTGGATTCTTTGTATTGACTAATTAGCACTTTTGTTGACTGACTTTGAATTTTGCTGTGTTGATTGACTTTGCAAGTTAAGTATACCCCCTTTTAGATTTGAAATTCCTATAGAATTTTTGAATTTAGTTTTAACAAGATGAATGTACAAAAGTACATTATTATTTTGAAAATTTATAAGAAAATTCATCACTTTGCACGAGATAACATGTATTTAACCAATCTCCTTAATTTTGATCCTCATGACTATCATTTATTTACCATTCATAAAGGGCAGAGGCATCATTAACCATTTTATGCTAAGAGCATATTTTTTACTAAGTGAAGAGCTTACTTCCATACCTAATTTCAGAAAGAATCTACTAGAAAAAACTTATGGTATTTGAGCATAAATGGATAAGATTCTAAGTATCAAAATAGTCTTTGAATTATTTTTATGCTTTTCTTCCTTATCTGAGTATTCCCCACCTTTCTCATATTACTCAGCGTGGATACCATTGGAAAGGTCCTTTGGATACTCATACTCATATAGAGCATTGGAGTAAATATAATAATTTTTGGCATGGTCCTCTTTTAGTATTCCCTGCCTTTCTTGTATTACTCAGCATGGATATCGCCAGAGGTTTTATGTTGATACTCTTACTCATTTATGAGCATTGGAGTAAATTATGCTTACTCTTTTTTCTATTCTCCTCTTAGTATTCCCCCACCTTTCTCATATTTCTTAGCGTGGATACCGTCAAGGGACTTTGTACTCATACTCATTTCTAAGTATTGGAGTAGATTACATGCACATTTATCATTCACAAAATTGAAATGATACCCTAAAATTCAATCAATTTATACCATAAGTCCACTGATTTTGCCTTTGCATGTTCTTCCCAGCATTTGGGTGCAAAGCAAACATTAAATTGATTAGAGTTTAGAAATTCTCAGTATAGAACTGTCAACAAGACATCTGAATTCTGTAAGGCTAATAAAAGAAAGCCACTAAAATCAAAGGTCATGAGATAAATTTTCGCATATGATCTTATGGAGTGGATGAATATCCTTTCAATTTGTGAATTTTCTTATTGCATAATCAAAGGAGATAGAGTTGTACTACTTCCCTTTGGTATTTGTTAGAGGTTTTGTCACACAAGGTGAGGTTTTGATGAGCAAATTAGCATTTGCTATACCCATTCTTATTGATGTATCAGTTCCTTTTCCCTTCTTTGTTCTCTTTTATTTTCCCTGTATAAAATACCACAAGTTAGTATGGCCTATTTGTTAGTAAAAAAAATTATCAAAATGCAATGTTATTCTTTTGCATTCTTCCCTTTCATTGTGGTGATAATGTCTCCAATCATAGGGTCGTGATGCTCCATCATCGAACTTGTGGCTTTATCCCATTGATGTTGTGGTGGAGGGCTTCATTTCTCTTCCCAACATTTCCTATAAAAGAAAAGATTTAGGAGTTAGTGGTTTTTATTTCATAATTAAAGAAGTTTTCAGAGTGCATTCATCTCAAGTTTTGAGTGCATTCTTCCCTGTTTAGGGTCGGTGAATGTATTGCTGACACGTTGGACCTTCTCATCACCATATTCCATTCCTTACACTCGTTTGATTGTTATGGAGAGATATTCCAGAGGATGTTCTATATGAGATTATGGAGATGGATGTTGGATCTAAGGAGCTTGAGCGTCCTATATAGCCTCTTAAGATTGCTAAGATGATGCTTTTACAAGTATCATTGTTGGTGATATTCCCTTACTGGATGGGCCTATGATTTATTAGTCTTCTGTAGTCCAGAGTCTCATTAAGCATCAGGTTCACCTTAATAGTGTTACCCCTTTTCTCTTAGATGTTTCACACGTGCACATTCTGACTGCTTTCCTGTACTTTCACAATACTAATTTCAAATGTTAGCAGTAGAATATCTGTACAATCTTGTCTAGGCTCAAAGACTTTTATTATACACAACAAGTATTTCCCAAAAATGTATGTAAGTGTATGCATGCTATGTATGATATGCATGATCCTAATGGGTCTTCTATTTGGAACAAAGCCATGTTTATTGATTTTGGAGTGTAAGAATGAGGTGTCTCATTAATAACTTGTTAGTTTGTGCATTGAATGATTCACTGTTGGTACTTTTGATGTTAAAGCCTCTAATACGATTCATCAGATTGATTACTAGGCTAACAAGTAGGGTCCATGGCTTTACAATAGAGCTTGTGATTGACCGATGCACTGTTGAACTTTTCTTTTGTTATTGTTAATAATTGAGGTATTAGCTTTTATACTTCAGCATCCATCTTTACTCTTTAAATGTCGACACCATTTGCCCCCTGAGTTGTATTTTGCCCCCAATTTTCATTTTTATGTGCAAGAGACCCAGTTCGTTCACTGCTTTTGTTGATCCTTTGACTTATTAACCCTATTAGTTGCAATCTCATGCATTGAAGATATAGAGGAATGGGTAAACTGACTGAAGCGAGTTCTCAATGATGAAGTCAGCTGGACTTGCACTTTGAAGAACTCTTGAGCAGAATATAAAACTTGATATTTATGCAATGATTGATGATAGTTATAGGACAAGACTTGCAATGCAAATTATTGAACCATTTGAATTCTCAAGGTGTAAGGGACCCTAGGCTTATAAGGAAAATTATAAAGGGAACATAACTAGAATAATGATCTTATAACTATGATTTTAGCTTTCATTATATAATGTCTTTCCATTCAAATACTTATGCAACATGATAAAGATGAATGTGCGATATTTGATAAAAATCTCCAATTCAATTTTACTCGTTCATTAGGGTAAAAATGAGAACATTCATTACATTATATGACACAACTCCTATAATTAATCCTAAATTTTTCTCTCTAATTTTTCACCTTACTATTCTTTTTCTTTTTCTCTCTCTTTGTTTTTCTTCTTTTTTTTTTATCATTCTTCTTATTTTTCCTTAGATTTTACTCTCTTTAGAAGTTATGTCATGTGCTATAAGACTGTTCTTTAAGTTTACATTGTGCCCATACTAAATGAATCTGATTGAATTAAAATTTTGTCAAACATGCAGATGCGATCAATATCATAATGCGTACTACCATCAGGATGCATATCACATAAGTGAGCATAATCAGAATTTATATCATCGATCACTAAAATAAAACAAGTTCTAAAATTTTATTTAAAGAAGAAAATAAGAAATTTTATTTCCTATTTTAGATGCTAGGGATTATGAGTCTCATATTGGTTGTCTTTCAGGTGGCTAACATAACAGCTATTATTGCATTTTCTTGCAAATTGTCTCCATGACTTTATCTTTCTGTACCTCCACTGTGCATGTTTCTTCCTTGTCTTGCAGTTTCTCATCATCAAACTCATTACCCCATCTTGTAGGCACAATCAATTCAAAGGGTATGTCAAAAGAAGGTAGTTTAGTGTAAAACACCTTATAGTCGAACTTGCTTGAGGGCTTACCCAACAAATATTCAACTCTTTCCACATCTTTGGGGGCATTAGGAGATTTCTCATTGATTTTAAGGTCTAAGTCCTCAAAAGAGTTTAGCACTTCTTTCTCACTTACTCCTGAGTTGATCATTATAGTTATTGGAGATGGCATATTTTGGTAGTTTAGGAAAGGATTGCTTCTGGCGCTTGAATTTTTAGGATCTGTGATTTTTCTAGAGTCTATGAGGTTTTGGATTTCGTGTTTGAGGCGAATGCAGTTATCTGTGGAGTGTTGCAAGTTTTGGTGGAATTTGTAGTGTTTATTCAGGTTATAGCTTGGGATATTTGGATTTGGTGGGTTTGGAGTAGGTAAAGGTTGAAGTAAGCCCTTTTCCATTAGGCACTCTAGGACTTTTGACAAAGGTTGGTTAAAATTTGAGAACCTCCTTGGTTGTTGAACGACATGGACTCCTACAACCTGACTAGTGCTCTTTGTTGTATGCCCCCAGTTGGGTAGCTTCTTGCTCCGGTGTTCCTAGTAGCCTTCCTTTTCTCATTTTTGATCTCTTCAGCCTGTAATCTATCATTATAAAGGTCTATAAATGTCTTGGGGTTCATCATTTGTAACCTCTCCACTAGGTTAAGTGACACATTTCGAACTATCATCATAACCTGATCCTTCTCTGCCAATTTGTTCTTCATCATTCCCGCCTTATTCATGAACCTACTTAGAAAATCTAAAAATGACTCATTGGGCTTTTGCTTGGTTAGTTCTAGATCTCTTATGGACACCTCAAGCCTAGTATTATAGTCATATTGCTTTAGAAAAGTAATGTATAACTCCCTCCAATATGCTCGGACAGACTTCTCTAACCCATGATATTAGTTAACAGCCATTCCTTCCAAGAACAGCACAAACAACTTAATAACCACAGCCAAAGGAGCCTTAGTGGTACTCATAGTAGTTGTGTATTGACTAAGATAAATCCTCGGGTCCCCAGTACCATCAAACTTCTGCAACTGTGGCATTTTGAATTTGTTAGGTAGTCTGTCTTCCTTAAATTGCATCACATCATCAAAGTTAAAAGGGTGTCCTAGGCCTTGTCCCCTCATCAACTCCTCTATCTTAGACACTTTTGAGTTAATGCCTTCATCTATCTGGATTCCAGCTCTTGAACTTGCTCAAGTGATTCCTTTTTTACTTTTTCAACCATGTAACTCTTAACATCCTTGAGTTTCATTTTTCCAACATTGTCATTGTTAACAGGTAGTGGACCTATAGCAAGTGGGTTGGCCACAGTGGGTGGTGCCGCAACAGCAAGTGGTGGCATTAGTCCTACTAGAGCTTGTCTTAACTCGTCTTGCATCATTGCTCTCATATCATCCATCAGTGCTCCTTTGACATCTTCTAGGGTCCAGTCTCCTCCTTTTTATTGTTCCATTCTTTCAGTTTGTTCAGGTTGCATAGCTTCCAAATAGAGCGGATTAATGGGGCTCTTTTCCAATCTGCTAAGGATCTCTTTTGTGATCGATTGTGGGCTTGAATCAGTCCTCACCAGTCTACCACCTTTTCAACTCCAAACACAGGAAGACTTGGACAAATCTATAATGGCTGCAAGAAAAATTATTAGTATGATGCATGAGATGCATGTATGCATGATGCACGTGCTATGTAATAAGTAGCAAGTAACAAGTTAGGTATACATACATCCTTCCAACCTTATTCCTCCCGCTCACGTATTCAATGGTGAGTCTCTTTTCCTAGGATTTTTTTATCTTAGTCTTAATATCAACAGGGGATATCAGGGACCGATGCACATGTCAAATCTCTCAAAGCAATAGAAGCATAAAAACAACATTTCTTGGTGTAAAAGAGTAGCCCAATCTTTATTAACCTAAACGGGTTTCTAAAGTATGGGCTTAGGCCTTTACAGATAGAAATACCTCATGGCAACATTCACAAGAAATTTGGGTAGATCCTAGGGGAAATAACTAAGCCATAATATGTGGTTAGGGTCCGGTAAAAAGGTCAAGGTTCCCTTAGCAAGATGCTCTCCATTATGGACTTTGAGTTATAGGCTAAGGTCAAAGGGTCCCAGCATCCTTTGCAAACTGGAGAGAAGACTACCCCTCTTGAGGACTTAGGTTATAGGCTCTGGTCAGATGAGCCTGGTAATCTCTCTTAGACCGAGTTAAGGCTAAGAGTGATGGTTAGTCGATCTACAACCCCATGAAGCTAGTAGAATCATGGAATCATAAACCAACGCCATCGGTTAATAGGGACATGCAGAATGAATGCAAGAATAATATAATAATTAATAAAATAATTTTAAAGAACACAAGTAGAATCAATATTTTTTATCCCCAGTGGAGTCGCCACTATAAACTGTGGGGTTCAGCGCGCATCCAAGATTTTAGCAACTGCATCACTGTTTGAGCTCAGAGCTCTAGAGAACACACTAACCACTGTCACAAAGACATGGAATGGAGCTGAAGATTCGCCACCCAGGGTAATAACTGGGAAAAATAAAAAATGTGGTACTCGATTCCCTAAAAGAAAGCTAGCACCACAACCAGGAGATTTTAGATATGGAATACCAACTTCTTTCAGTCTTGTGTTCATTTAGAATTACTTTATGAATTACTATCTTATTCTCTATTTACATGCAATTTCATATAAACCCTAAAAACAATCAACTCCAAGGCAAACTAGTCATGAAATATACCAGTAAATAATACATTCACTATATCACATAATCTCTAAGTTAGTATAATTTACATGAATTTCAATTAAATGAGTTAAATCTACATGTTTTAAATTATAAGTGAACCTAAAGACCTAATTCCTTTTGATTTTAACTAAATGAACCTAAGTCTACTAATTTTAATTTTAAATCTGGGCCTAATTCTACATGTTATGAAAGTATTTAAAATAGTGGGCCCAATTCTGAATTAATTATGTTAAATTAGACGGGCCTATGTCTAATTAACTAAATGGGCCTAAGAATATTTCTAACCTAAAATCTAATTAATTATGGACCTAAAATCTATTTTAATTAATTAAACCTAATTAATTATTAAGTGAGATGGGCTAAAATAATTACCTAAACTTAAATAAATCAATCAAAGTCTAAAATGGGCTTAAGGCCAAAACATATGAACATAATAAATAAACCCAAAAATAAATAAAAACATAAAAAAATAATTAAATAAGATCAAATAAATAATTAAATTAATCCTTACTAAAACCCTAATTTCTATTAACATGCAACCTAAATTAATCTACTTCCTCCATTAATTTTAAATAATTACCTAATTGAAACCTAACTTTACTAACCTGTTTAATTAAAATAATCATGCAACCACACATATAATTTTATTACTATTCCCATTATTAGGACTATTACATTAATTCATAAAATAATTAATAAAATAAAAATAAAACAATAAATAAAAATAAAAATAAAATAAAACCCTAGAAACTAAGTCTCTATGAGGCTTTATCCATAGTTTTCTCTGGACTTCTCATGAATTCATCCTTTTCACATGATCACCACGCGTTTTCCTCCATAATCACCACAAAAATAAGATAAAATAATGATTAATGAATAAATTATAATAATAACTTAAAAGAATAATAAATAAATAAATAAATAAAGAATAGAAGAAGATGATATGATTATGAATGATTTAAAGTACTCCTCAGATTGGTAGTTCACCGTTCTTGATAAGCCTTTAAATCCTCTTCTTCAAAAATTCTCCATGAATCTTGAATTAATTGTTAATAAAAGGAATTTTTGTAAAACGTTCAAGGGAAAATCACGTTTTCTCTTCCTCTCTTCTTCCTTCTCTCCTTTTTCTTTTTCTTTCTCCCCTTTTTCCTACGCTTTTTCTGTTTTTCTATTGCCCCTCTACTGCTTCCCTTCCTTTCTTTTTATAGTAGAACTAGGAAGCCTAACCCTAATCCTAATGTGATTCTAATTCTTAAAGTGTATTTAAGAATTTTAAACCGGGTAGGATTGAGTTAATTAGGAAGTTTAAACCAATTAAAACACTGAATTGGAAATAATAGGAAAAAATGGAAGAATTTAATTTCGATCGGGATTGTGTAATTCTGATCAGAATTATACAATCCCGATCAGAATTGTTGTAATTCTGATCTAAATTATGGAATTCCGACACACTTTTTTTAACATTTAATTACAAAAAGGCCCCCAGAAAAATTTAAATTTTGCAATTAGGTCCTAAAAAGAACTTTGCGATTTAGTCCCTGAAAACATTAAATCCTTCCTTTAAAATCCCTTAGAATTTTTCAAAGATCAAGTATCGAAGACATTTTCATCACTAGAGTCCTTTACTGCATCCATAACATATCATTCCGAAATTGGGTGTCTACAATTATTCTATTATTTTGTACCCATTAACAGATATATAAACCACAGGTAACTTAACAAAGGCATATTGAAATATTAACAACCTTCTTAAGATAAAAAAAAGACAAATACAAGAATACATTCACCATAGAGATGAAGCTTATACACCATTTCACCAAGTCCAATGATGAACATCATACAAATGGTGCAATGTATTTGATGCTATTAAAATAATTTTGTATTGATGTATATAATGATTCTTATAATCAAGCAGAAGGGAATAATAGGGATATTGATATTTATGTGCGGGTCCCAGACCTATTGCATTGCAACATATGCGCGTTGCTACATGGACACCCTAAAATAGAAATGACTGAAGATGAAAGTTTAGAATTTTTATCGAGCATTGAGCGATGCCCATGTCGATGTACTTGGGGTGTTAAACCCCCAAGAGGTTTTGTAGCATTTCACAAAGATTTCACAAACAACTGGTTTTGTCTGCATAATAGAAAGTTCAGCTCTTTAGATGAGTTGATGGCACATGAAAGAAGATTCTAAGCAAGGTCTTGGAGACTGGTCACAAAGAGTGAGACTAGGAAAAGTGAATGCACAATGGGTGTATTAATGGAAAGGGTTGAAATGATGCCGGAGGGAATACTGATAGATTATAAAATAGTTGTTAATGATTTTATATCTTATTTATACCAAAACAAATGTGGGTTCATCAAAGGAAAGTATATGGTAATTTGTATTGAAATATTGTTTCATCATTGTTTAGGCAATGTCACCAAATTCCTTGGAATTTTGTCACAACCTTCTTATTTGGTTCATGCATAATACTACTCCATTTCCAGATTGGCTATCGAGGGAGGTTTCTGGTAGGTTTGTCCTGAATTTGTTGCATATTCCTGGAAAAAAATCAATTTCAGCAAAGATTACAAATGGCTTCATGCATACATGTGCTAGGATAATATAATAGAAATTAAAAATTTTTCTGCTTCAATTGGACGACATTGTATCATGGGAGGAGGTATTTTTCATATGTAATCAACACGCATAAAGATTTGGTGTTGTGGTACATACTAAACTTTTTTGATAATGATTATTTTGGATATAATTAGAATGAAGAAATAATTATTTATATTTCTAGACATTAATGCGGTGGAGTAAAAGATTCTATCCATGGTTGCAAATATAAAGGTTCGATCGACGAAGACATTTGTGATGCCGGAATGATTAAGTACTTCTATGATTACCATTTGATAAAAGAGGAGGACTACATGGAAGATTACTAATGATAAATTATGTAATATATCAGAGATGCACATCTTTTATTCTAGTTTAGTGTAAACAAATTTGGTTATTACATATAGTTAATGTATTTTGTTTTTTTTATTGTAATGTTTGGAAAAAATTTATATTTATTGTATATGTGTTATCATATGTAATTAAGATAACATTCATATGAAATGTTTATTATATCATCCTATATTATGGCTTGTTGTATTACTGCTAAAGGAATTGTGTTTGTAAAATTAATATGATTAATGTTGTATTATAATCAACATCTAATGTCTAAATTTACAAATAAGGATACCTTTGTATACAAAAGAGTCAAAGGGTCGATGTTACATATATGGGGTAGTTAAGGGATAGTAAAAGGCATGTCTGTTGGCTTTCCTCATATTGTCAATAAGTTAAATGGAGAGCAACCTAGTTGACCTAAATTCTCAGTTTACATAACTTCATATAAAAATATATGGAGAAAACCTGTTGATTCATTTTCACCATATAAAAAAAACTATAAATTTCTTTCATTAAAGCTAAAACATAAAAAAAATTCATTACCATGGCAACTATATACCTAAGAGATCATCTGCAAAAGGAAGAAAAGATAATCGAAAATTCCTTCACAATAAGAGTGAGGGATCCAAAAGCCACAATGGTAAGTACAAAAAAGTAGTCTTTGTGATTTTCTGCAATTTATTTATGAACAATTGGTTATGGTGTTGTAATATGAATATAATGTTGTTTACAATATAGATAATCCTATACTATGCCACTAAGTTCATGGAGAAGCCGATATCAAGCAAAGTGACAATAAGGATAACCAAAAAAGCATCATACAAGCTCTGGCCTGTGACTATGGTGGAGGACTTGGAATGTCTAAAAATTAATGGAATATTATTTTTCAGTCAGGGCTAGGAGAAAATTGTTTGACACTACAACATGCATGTTAGATGGACTTTAAGTATAAGGAGAAGGACCGATGAGATAATTGATATGCAGATTCGCAATTTCCAATTGGATGAGATTCTATATGGTCCCCCATCGCATGGAGAGACTGAGCCTTATCCTCCAGTTTGGGTGTCAAGTGATTTAGAGATGGAAATTTTAGATGAAGAAGATGAAGATAAAAATGAGGAAGATGAAGAAAAAGGTGAAGATGAGGAAGATGCAGATGTAGATGAACATGATGATAATATCATAGGAGATTTAAACTCGTCATCGGTGTCTGTGTAATTCACTTCAATGGACAAAATTAATTAATATGGTATATTTTGTTAGAAAAATGGGAGCTTTTTTAATACATTGTAGAATTTTCCTATAAAAATATATATAAATTTATATATTTCTGTTTAATTATATCATTAAGAATATTTAATTAAAATGTTTATTTTCTCTATATTAAGGTTCAAAAATATGAATATTTATTTGGTCATACCAATTTATATGGATGAATATAATCTATTGTACATGAATATAATCTAAAATATAAAAGAATAATAGATAAAATTAATATATATATATATATATGTTATATAATATGAATTAGGGTTTTTCCTCTTCTAACAAGTTACATTAGTCAATCTTAAAAAATAAAAAAAAACAACTTACATTGGTGAAGTATATTCTTTTTATGATCAAGAACTTGGATTACAAACGTGTATTTACTGTATTCAGTAATAATGAGTTTGAAGATAATATATTACTTAACTAACTTGGTTTCCATATGTCACTTTACCATATCGAAATTATGAGATAGGGACTAACGGTAGCATCTTCAATTGGTGCAACTTTATGTCTCTTCTAAGCGCATGACAACTATCGTTTAAAACAAGTAAGTGATTATTGGGATTTTTTAGGTGATTTTAGAAAAACATGATTTAATATACTTGGTATTCAAGAGTTGAGAGGGTAGATACTAATGATGGAAGTATTTCGATTCTTAAAATAACTTTATATGACTTTACCAATATATATTGCACATTTTATTTCAACACCATTCCATTTCCCATTTCATAGCATAAACACTGAAACAAAACATCTATTTTGCACTGCGAACCAATGGCATGCAACTGTAGCATTCCGTCCACCATGTGTGTAAGCACAGATGAAAATAATCCAGGGAGGAGGTTCTTTGGTTGTGCAAATGAATTAGTAAGAAATGTCCATTGCATTAGCATAATGTTTGCATTTTTTTTTGCACGCATGATTTTCCTGTGTTTATCTATTAATAAGTTAGTAAAAAAATGTTTTGCTTCATAGGGTGGTTATGGGTATCGCATGTGGGTGGACAAAGAGTACACTCAACATGAAGCAGAGTACATCAATGGATTGAGAAGAGAGAATAAAAGGCTGAAAATCGCTAATGTCTCTCTTGATGTGGATAAAGCTTAAAAAAATATAGAGTGTTTATTTATGGAAAGAGAACTAAAGGAACTGAGAAAAGAAAAAAATACTATTGTCAAGGATAATCAAAATAAGGATTTTAAAATTGCAAAGCATACACGGCTTATTAAAGTTTTGAAAGAACAAAGTAGAGTTGCAATGGAAATAATGGACCAAATAAATTCAAAGCTTCTAGATTTGAGTGAATGGTTAGAAGTGCAATTGCAATAGCTGGAGACACTAAAATACAAAATTGAGCTTACTACATCAACTCAAGAAATATGAATTTATTATCATGATTTTAAAACCATATGAAGAGATGTAGAAGTTTTATCTTTTTAAGTATTTTTTTCGTGTATTTAATGAATGTTGACCTGATGACCGTTTTCATGCATACTAGTATTAGTTAAATTTATGCATTATATGATCGTATCTATATTTTTCACAGAATGAAATCAAGTTATGATTTTTTTGGCATATTAAAAACACTTATAATAACACATAAAATTAAAGAACAAATTAATTAATCATGTTTATAGAGATTGCAATTATGCAGCAGATCACAAAAATGTGGAATATTTTTCATGTAAACCTTATATAAAGTATTACATTTAAGGCATTAATATAATTTCAATTTTTTATTTATTATTTTACATGCATAACAAAACATATGCATTACACAACTATTATCCCATAAATATTATGAAAGCTCGACACTTCACTGGGATGTAACATTGCTTTGCTAAGTTATATATTTTGAACATATACATTCGTCTACATTTTATGTAACAACAAATGCATGTTACCTTTGAAGCAAATGTATATTCCTTATTTTGATTGAAAAATAATAGAAAATTTTTGTTGAAGTTAAACCTTTTTCATTTCCATATATTTCATTACAAATGAAAATATTACTGAAATATTTTAGTATGCTTTAACATTAACATTACAAGATATTAATAACTTAATGCCTATGGTTATGAAGAAGTTGTTCATACATAACCTGATATCGTGCATAAACATCATTTCTCAACATTTTTTCTCCAATGGCATTTGGAGGTGTTCTACTAGATTGATTATTTTGAACCAGTGCATTTGGATGGACATATGACACCTTGCCCACCACCTGGCCCTCCTCCACGAGCACCTCCCCCATGACCATCTCCCCATCCACCTCCATGACCATATCCTACTTCGCCTCTATGACCACTTCCTCTACCACCTCGACCATATTCTTCACAGCTTGCTATTAAACGACTGGCGCGTGGCCTTCTATGCGTGATTATGACATAAAGGTTAAGAAGTGGTGCACCAGTTGTGTCTTCACTGTTATTAAAATCACCTCCAACTTCAGAGTTATTATCTACAAGTCCATTCCAATTCAATAATTCATCCATAATTATTTCTAAGGCTTCCTTTAAAAGCACCCTTTCTCTTATGTCATTAATAGCCAAATCCATACACTGGTTGAATGAATTTTGAAGCTCTTTATATCTTTTATGCTCCTCTGTTATGTTTAAATAACCTCTAACAAAGAAAATATTTGAATGGCGATGATGAACTTCCTTTCTCCACCTCCTCAGTATATACCTTTCATCGATCACACGAATAACTTTTTTGGATATAACAGTAAAAATATGGCAACACAAAATATCAACTATTTCAAACTTCTTGCAGTCACATTCTAAATAATTTCCTTCTTCCCTGTACTCAACAGTGTAATTGAAATTTTTTTCATAATAATCGTTTACAATTTCTCGTTAAGTTACTCTGAACTTTTCAATGTCATTATCAGGTGTTGCCTCATCAATGTGATAGTACCAACTTCTCTTTAGTTCATCTTGCACTTTTGTAAAATTTGCATGCATAAAAGCTTTTTGGAAAACCTTCTCCCAGGGAAATTGTGAAATGCAAAATATTTCATTCCATTTACAATTATAATTAATTTGGAACTCTTTCTCAATCTTATCGCTTAGAGCGATCTCATATTGATTTACAAACTACTTGAGTGTACTCATTGAATGAATATATCCATTAAAGTATGAATGCATACTTTCACTCCTTTAAGTTGACACCATTCTAGCCCAAAATAGGTGCATGAGGTAAACTTAGTCATTCCTCTCTAGTCTATAGTCTATTAAAAATTTGCTCCAGTTTTGCTCAAACATGTTGATGGTTAGGCTGTTGTATATAAGACATTTAAATTCAGATACAACTTTAAAAAATTCCCTGACGTGCTTGAATTTTTTCAAAACCTTACACATTATATGCCACATACAAAATTGATGAACAATGTCAAACATTACCTCCCTCACAACTTGCTTTATGTTTTCACATTGATCTGTAATTATGGCGGTTTGATGTATATTACCCAGCTAGCCATGTTGTGAAAAGCCATTTGAATGATTCAATGTCTTCATGTAGAGCACATCTTAATAAGATAGATTGCCCATATTGGTTGACTTTGATAACTATTGTAAATGGCATTTTGTAATGGTTAACAAAGTATGTGGTGTCGAATGTTATAAAATTATGGAATTCCTCATATGCAGCTTTACTACAAGGAGGAATCCATAGGACGTTCCTCAGTCTACCTTTATTATCAACATTGATGGAATGGAAAAATTCCCCCTCTTACTATTTTATTTTGATAAACAGCCATGTCAAATTTACTCGGCATCGCCCCCACTTAGCATCTTCTTCCTTTCACTATTAATGAAATTCCTGCAGTCCTTTGAAGTGCAGCTTAAATTTTTTAGGCCACCATATTATACTTTCATAAGTCTAACACTATTGTATAGCATGATGCTTGCAATATCATTTGCTACAAGATTATGTTTCATGCTAAGACTCAAATTCCTATGAGCAGCCATTAACCTACTCATGTCCAGAATAAGCTCATGGTTATATTCATTTTTAATTGAACTAATAACTTAAACCCCTTCTCTCCTCATTGCATTTAAACGTGCAGATTAGCTTATCCTCTTGCTTTTCCTTTTCACATCCGATTTTCAACCTCTGTCACAACTTATTGTTTGATATTTTCTAGCATCATCACTGTCCTTTTATCCTCCTCTCATTGTCTAAGAATCCTTTCAACTTTGCATGCTCTTAATATGCTTGAACAAGTTTTCCAGACTTGTAAAATACATGTCTGGTTCAGGATCTCTTTTGATAGTATAGTTATTCATTAATCTATCTTCTATTTCATTCACCTCATCATTTGGACTATCTTCGATTTCAAGCATATCATCCATTGGACTAGCTTTGATTTCTAGCTCATCATCAATTAGACTATGTTCCATATCTAACTCATCATCAGTTAGACTATCTTCAATGGAAAAAGCATCATTATTTGAACTTTCTTCATTGTTAGCCACATCATATTTTTTCTCTTTTTCTACTTCAACAATTCTATTTAATGAATCTTCATAATCATAACCATTGTCAATTATCTGTTGAAACAACTGTTTTCTCATTGACATATTATCATCTAGAGTTTCTTATTCTAATTATGAAGATATCAAAGTTTTATTAGTAATTGAACAGAGGATGTTGTGACTAAATAAAAATGAAATGAGGCAACAATTTGTACTACAACAATCTTAGCTTCACCATGTCATATTTCAACTTCACCACTCTATTTGGTTTATTGTGCAATAATAAAAAAATGATAATCGATATACTGAGTCGTTTAATCTTCCATTGCTTTTTAAGGAATTGATGTTTTATTATTACTGATTTCCCTCCTTTTTCATTTTACCACTAATTACTGTTTTTTCTATTTTTCTGTTAAAATCTACCTCTTGATCACAAGTGTCTTTTCATAGTAACTGACTTTTTCTAACCAAATTAACTTGATTAAATTTTATCCGGATAGATTTATTGTTAATTATAAACTTACTCTCAATTATTTAACCTGACATTGTTTTATCTTTTTTAATAAACTTCACATTAATTGTTACATTTCTAGTATTCAATGAAACTTTAACTTTTAAATCCCTTTTTTTTTTTACTATAATTAATGTAGTTATGTTCAATATATAATTTCGAAAGAAATGTTTGTGGATATTTATTATATATAAAATACTTTTTTAAATATATAAATGCATATTTTTTATTAATAAAAAAATTATATAATTTAGATATTAATATATTAAATAACAGGTACATCTTTTCCCTCTTAAAATCATATGAAAATAATTTCTGTAACTTTTTTTTTTTCCTATCAGTAATCAAATAGCAACAAAAGTCAACATTCAAATAAGAAGAATAAGGTTGGAACTATCGCACCTCTTATTCTCCCTTATTATCATGGAAAATTAAACTTTAAAAAAATTTCATAAGTTTTTAAATTATATAAAATAAATTTAATTCGTGATTATAACCAGTAAATTTAAAAATTTCATGTCTAAGCACGACAGCCCAAAGATACAAGTCCCGAAGAAAAATCGATGCCATCATCAAAACGCAATAAATCTTACCGTATTGTACATTCAAGTTTCGTAGTATTTTAGCAATTATTACCGTATCATAAACTGAAACGAAGAAAGAAAACAACACATGACTATGGCAAAAGAATCATCTCCTCGATGCGCACCACTGCTAGCCCATCCCATACCACAAAACGTCATCACTTTACAGCACTACAACCCACCGCCAAATCCTGCCCACCTCTGCCTCCGCCGCTGTCTCCTCTACACAATCCCCATTCTCCTCCTCTGCGCCGGCGTCTACTTTCTGTTCCCGTCAGACCCAAATCTCAGTATCGCCCGAATCAAACTCAACCATATTAATGTCAACTCGTCTCCGAAGTTCAAGCTAGACCTCTCATTCTCGCTCTTAATTAGGGTTAGAAACAGGGATTTCTTCTCTTTAGAGTATGATTCTCTTCATGTTTCTGTTGGGTATAGAGGGAAAGAGCTTGGAGTTGTGAATTCTGCAGGAGGGAAAATCAGGGTTCGAGGATCATCTTATGTTGATGCCACACTTGATTTAAATGGGCTTGAGATTATTAATGATGCTTTTTATTTGATTGAGGATTTGGCAAGGGGTGTTATTCCTTTTGATACTGATTCTATGGTTAATGGCGAACTTGGCTTTTTCTTTTTCAAGATTCCTATCAAGGTTAGTTCTCTTCTTTCTCTTGACATATCTTACTAAAAAAGTTTGATTCTTTGCGTTCCATTTGTTATGGGTTTGATTTTGTTTCATTTAATTGTATGCTAGAAGTGTAATTTAATCTTGGGTGAATGCGTTTGTGTCTGTTTATAGACTTGTAGCAAAAGTCTAGATAATTTTCAAGCAAAGATATAAAATTTTGGTGACATAAGCTGAGGGGATTAGTTTTTTTGTGTTTTCTGACACTATGATAGTCTGATTGGTGATTAATAGAATTTAGTTTTTTCAGTTGTGTTGCTTGTAGCAACAAATCTTGGTTTGATAAGAATTCATCATACTCCAAGAACTCAGGGTGTTGCCGTGATGTTCTTGCTTATACTGAGAGCTCTGGAACTTTGAGGTTGAAGAATGGATTAAAAACTTAAACAAATATTCCTTGATGCTCAGTTCTTAATGCTTAATAGTGCAGTCGAATAAGATGGTAAACTTAAATGAACACTACTTGTTTGGTAATGTTTAAAAATTGGGAATCATGGTTGCATAATGTGCATTTTTGCATTTTTGTTTGAATTTTCTGCATTAACTTTTTATAGTGGTGCACTGTTTGTCGTTGAGCTGCAAGCAGTAGACTTACATCAACACTGCCTGTGTTTATATCTGTTGATGTTTTGCGTCTTTTATTGTTGTATTTATTTGTTTTAATTCTGCAAATTAAATGATACACCAGCAGCTTTGCTGAGTCTATTTTTGGTTCTTGAAAATGTTTTAGGCAAGAGTATCATGTGAGGTGTATGTGAGTCCAGTCAACCAGACAATCACTCGTCAAGATTGTTACCCTCAGGTGAGGAATTCCTCTATAACAAATAATATGGAGCAGTAGAGTTCATGAAATTGCTTGAATGCATGTCAGTGGTCCCCTCATACCTGGATTTCCAGAATGAAATGTACAAGATACATGATTCGTCACTCCTGTAAGATGGTACCATAACATGTCATATTCTAGTATCTGGTCACTGCTGGGTGCATATTCTGCAATTGATCTCATGGAACAGGGGAGGTCATATAACAATTAAATTGTTCTTATACGATGGCTAGAGTTGGCTTTACTAATTATATTGGTTGCTTATCGAAGTTCTTTTGCTAACCTAAACACTGTTCTGTGATTTTTTCAGTGATATAGAAGATATCATACTGATAGTCTTAGAGGAGCAAGAGCATGGAGCTGGGTGGTGGAGGTAAATAGATTGATGTTCGTAGTGACCCTTTGACCTTTGAGTAATTGCACTAGCTGTTCTGCCTGTTAGTTGCAAGCTCTTTCGAGCCAAGCTTGTAATTAGCGTAAAGGATTCAATTTACCAAAGAAAGTTGCAATGTATGTATCGTTTAGCTATATATTAAAGTGAATTCGCTCTCAAAATTGTCGTATCTGATGAATGTACTTGCTGGAACCACGAGTACATCGATGCTAAAGTAATTATACTGAGAATGTTGAAAAATTACGCTAATTCACCCCCAAAGTGGACGTCGTTTCCTTTGACAATTGTAGCAACGAATCCTTCTATAATCTAGAGGATAGGTTTATGTTGCTGCTGAGGGTGGGCTTGGTTTGGTGAGGTTTTTCATTGAACCATGAACTTTAGTTAATTGCTTAATGGGTCTCTTCGACTTCGAGTGGAAGGTTAAATTCTCATCTTTCATCAACTCATCGAGGTGTTTCCTATATGATAAATCGTGTGATATGGTGCTACTAAACAAAAATTGATTAAAATGTACTTTTGCTTTTTCTAATAAGAATATAGCGAGGAAATGACAAAAAAGCAAAGCAAATCAAAATATGATCCTACTCGATGCCATGACTTATGCTCTGCAAAACTTTTATTCGAATACTATTCGTTTTAAAAAGAAAACCCTTTATAAGATGCTTTTCTTATGAAGCCTTTTTCTCTGTTCTGAGTGCCATCTAGAATAAGGTGAGATGTTATTTCATTTGGGACACATGTAAGGGACAACAATCTTTTTAGTGAGGTTGTAACCGATGGAAATTAACGCCCCAACGGAACCAGGATGAGAACAAGGAAGACCTGCTCCTCTATTCTAATAAGTATGCAGTCCAAGAAATTGCAGAAAGAAGATACATGATATTAACTAGACACACACACATGTATCTTTGCAGTTTATACAGTTGAAAATAGACTTTTGAATTATAAGGTATTAATTACTGTACTCACTTCTTTGTTATTCTACGACCCCATGCATAATCAACATGGTGGTACCTGCACCTGAAGGATCCTGGGTGCCTGGTCGGTGAACAAACACACCTCTTTATGGAACCACCATTAGCAGCAGCACCACCACTACGAGCGACACCATCAGTATCAGCAGCAGCAGTGTTGGCGGCCATATCTGTCCCTGCATGCTCAGTCAGTATCTCAACTGCCCGCATAACGAGCCATCTTTGCCCCTCTAACAACGAAGTCCTAGGACTGATCAAAGGCAAAACTGGATTACACATTCTGTCTGAAAACCCTCTTCTTGAAGGAGTTATCGATATTTTTATGTGCAAGAGGTGCTTGAGAAAAAAAGCAAAGAATCTGTGAGGGTTATTATATAAGCAAAGAAAGAAAAAGATAAAGAACGATGGTTAAGTAAAGTTTAAAAGGGGTATATGAAAAAAGTGCTTTTTAGAATTATTTAATTGATTCCTTCCAAGAAAGGGTTTGCTTTTGCGTTCGTTAAGGTGATGAGACGAGACCTATCCAGAGAAAGACCAGCCGCATGCACTGTTACGCCCTCCAGTCATTGTATAGCCATAACCAAACGAGACAAGAACCCCCACTTGATTATATATGAACACTATTACGCACCTTTTTCACTCGTACGAAACAAAACCATGACCTAACATTAACAAAGATGGCAAAAGCCACTAAAAATAGGTACCTCAGGCCCTACCATTCTTCCCTGGTCGACTACGACTAGCCAAGCTGGAGCTTGTTTTCTGTGACACGGAGCAGTGGTTCTGCCAAATGGCCTGCCCATGCAAATTCCACTTGTTGTTTGCCAAGTGGCGAGAACATGCGCATAAAAATACCACCACTGGTTTTATGTTTGGTAGTTTGCATGGATTGATTATTGATTGGGTTGGAGCCAATTTGGTTGGTTCTGATAGTTGCTTCTAGTTCTTTTTGGGTGGATAGGCTTTTTTGCTTAGAAGACATAAATTTTATGGCATGGGACAAACATGCTGATGGTTTTGTTTTGGGGGATGAGAGAGATGGTTAGAAGCAAGAGCAATATGGGCGGTGCCACTGTCCATATGGTGCTACTACACGCAACGCAATGCAACAGTAAGGTCCAAAATGAACTGGGTTCGATGAAATATTGCAAGTATGGAACTGGTTTGCCAATGGTTCTTCTCCAGTGCTGGATCCATATAATTCAAGGTCCTCCATTCGTTTGGTTCTCGAGAAAAGCCCTCGTAGTAGTCAAATTAATAATTAAATCAAAGTAATATGTGATCACATACATATATGCAGCACTACAATCCATTTTAGACCGTTCTAAATTAATTATTGATTTATTTTACTTCTTATTTAAGGAGGCACCTCGCTATTTTGACTAGTATGGCTCTTCTACATTATGAGGACTAGTGTCTTTTTCATGTCATGTTTTTAACAAGTGAAAAAAAAAAAAAAACCTAATTTTAATTAATTCAAATAAAATTATTAAATTTTATAAAAAAATTTAATAACTAATTTATCAAAAATTACATATCCTAAATTTTAAATTAAAATTTAATTTAAATGAAAACAACTCTTGACAGTTGATGTTAACGGTTTTTTTTTTTAATAAGAAAATCATAAAATTTTTAAAAAAATTTGGGAATGTTTTCGTAAAAAATGTCGTAGTAATAATCTTAACTTGGAAGAGAAAAATTAATTATAGTATTACAAATTTGACAATTGAATAAATTTTTTTGTACGGAATGAAAGAACTATTTTTCCTTTTCTTCTTGGTAAAATATTTTAATCATATCCTCGTTGACAAAACAAAATCAAACGAGGAAAGTTCAAATTAACGGGAAATTGATGGGAACACAGCAAAACATCTCCCACCTTCACAAGAAAATTATTTGCCAATGCCATTACTATTATTCTAGAAATTCTTCTTCAAAATTAATACAAATAAAACTTTTAAAAAAATTAGGATTCTTCTAACTTAAAAAAAGCCACGAGGTAGCATATTATAGGTTAATCTTTCGGGGTCAGAGTCCATAAGCCGCCAACCAGTCAACATTCACGCGTTCCCTTCAAAACCTACTCTCTTCCACTCGTAACATACACAATTTCCTGGAAAATTCTTCTGCTTATTATTAAAAGCCCGTATAAATACGCTGCCCACGAAATTTTTTCCCTGCCTACCCAACACCAACACCCACACCCGCACCCATCATCATCACCATCTTCTCTTCCTCTTTTCTCAATTGCTTTACGGTTCTTGGGTTTTAATTAATTGAATTCTTTCATATTTTTTTCTACAATTCCTGAAGTGCATAACTGTTTCTGGTTCTTGACGATGGCTGCTCCTATGAAGTTACATGCTCTACCAATCATTGGATTCATGATCTTGGCACTTTTGCAGATTGGTTATGGACAAGCCATGGCTCCTTCTCCTCCACCAGAAGGCCCTTCCAATGATGGTATGTTATCCATCTATATGATATATACATATTTTTTTTATTTTCACTGTAAATCTTGAATTGGGTATCTGGATTTGGATTTGATGATTGGTTTTTGTTGTTGCAGGCAGGTCAATTGATCAAGGAATTGCTTACGTTCTTCTGCTTGTGGCACTTGCAATCACATACCTCTTCCATTGATTCATTTTTCTTTGTCAGTGTCACTATATTAAATTCTTTATGTGCTTTCTCCATGTATTCTTCTTGGAGAAGACGCAGCGATTTTGTATCTATTGAATCTCTTTGTACCGATTCAGAAGAATAATAACAAGATGATTCCTTGAATCGCACAACAGTGAACTTTTTGTTTTGGCCAAATGCACAGTAGAATCGTAGATGTACACTTTTTTTTTAATTGAACAATGGTAAAAAATACAATATTGCCTTTCACTCGAATGAAGGGTTACGTAAAATTCTGCTAATGTCGTGTTAAGAGGTTTGCCCGTAGCTGAGGATGGAGTGACCTAATATTCACTTCTTTTAAAAATATGATAAAATATATGATTTAATTTTACTGTATAAACTTATCAAATTAATTTTCACATCGTGATAGAGTAGTTAGCCAATATCTACAACTAATAACAACATAATATTATATTAAAAAAAAGTATTAGAAAAAAAAAATCAACCTACATATATTTTACAATCTTTTTTTTTTACAAATATAAGTAAGTTTCATTAGCTTAAAAAGAATAGAATATCATAGTTAAAAGGAAAACGCTGTTTGAATTCAAAATGCATGAGAACTTGACACAAAATCTGATCTAAACTAACGATTAATTCTGAATATGTAGAATTATGACTCTCATTTCAAAGCTTGTAGGTAGATGTGAAGCCTGATTTTTGAAGAAACCAAAATGAGACTTCCTAGTTCTGCAAAATCTAGTAGCTTTCAGATTGCTCACCTCAATAGAGATTTTAAACAAAGGTTGTGGAAATGATTTTTTTGATTTCCAATAAGATGGAGCAAATAAAATTCTTGAGCTAACATCATCTGCTCATCCAAGTACTGAAGATCCACACTTTGACAAGCAGAGATTTGATACCAGCACAGAGACCAAAAACGCCGACCATGAAGTAGTGAAATTTTTAGCAATGACTACAAAGAAACAAATCCATGGGAGTTCTTAGTCTTGGCCACTAAAATGACAGCCTCTCTAGAATAGTTGCATAAAAAAAATCAAGAGCATAAACACAAACATATATAAAGGCATATAAACAACACCAACTAAATTTAAAACAAAGGACAATACTAAAATTAAGTTATGAGCTATGAAGGGAGATAATTGCTGGTTCTAAAACTAGTTTCACCCCCCTCCCTGCAACTTATACAGATTCTTTGAACAGGAACAAACAAGTGAAAGAAAGAAAGAAAAGTAAAAGTAATATGCTTCTAATGGTGTGTTATTGAGGTATATTACATTCATTTATTTGTTTATCGATCGAATCATACATATCCAACATAGAAAAGCTATTGGGTGAGAATTTAGTATTACCATTTTAATAATCAATGTATAAGTAAAATCTTATTCTATTATTTTTTGTTAAGCTTACCTAATTTTTCTTAAGAAAAGTCTTATTCTATTATTTTTTTTTTTAAATTTACCTAATTTTTCTTAAGAAATTAAGTCATTCTAATCTTATGATGGATAGTTGTAGGCGGCAGGATTTAGCGCATGTCCAAGTGTTTGGCGACCACGACACTGTGTGGGTTCGAGATCCACTAAGAAATACAATATAGGTCATAGGCCTATTCGGAGATGCAGTCGCCACCCCCGATAAAAGCCGGGACACACTTTACAACAATTGGATCCCACGGAGGTTTCCAGAAGCCATCATTAGAGATCGAGTTCGAAAACTAGGTATGAGCTTTTGAATGCTCACCCAACTTTACGGTTGGCCTCCGTTTGTGTTTCGCATTTTATTACTGTTTAATTATTTAATTATTTCCTCATTTCCCACGCGTAATGAAATTGCCTTCGGATAATTGCCAGATTTTATAATTAAGTCCGAGTTTGCACATTAGTCCAATTTCATGCCTTTAGGTCTCAACATTCAAGAAATGCAGTAAATAAAATAAATAATAATTTACAACCATACATTCAAAATTAAATGGGGGAAGGGATTAAGGATTACAACACCTTTTAACTAAACAAACTAATAACATACAAAAAATAAACAAGACATATATCGAAAATAAACTATAAAAAACAACATAAGAGCTACAATATACAAAAGGTAATTGGTAAAAGTGACTACTTGATGACATAAATTATCAAGTAATTCATGCAAATATCACACGGTTAACCTTTCTTTTTACAAAAAAATGGAATCACGTATAACAACATTTACAAAAAGTTCCTATAAAGAGGTTGTCACATTATAAGTTAAAGAAAGTATCGAATAATCAAGATAATCACCACCATGCAATCACACATACATGTTTAGGATCAAAAGAGGACAAATTAAAGCAGATGTCACAACAGAAAAAACCAAAATGAAGCAGGAAATAGATTAATCCTGGCAATGAGGCGATCGCCTTATTGAGATTAGGCGATCGCCTTATTGAGATTAGGTGATCGCCTCATTGATAAGGCGACGCCTCATTAACAGAGCTCTTGCAATCTCGAGATAAAACTGGCAACATGCACACAAAAGGTAAGCTCCCTGAGGGCTTGTTAGTGGGGCGATCGCCTCATTGATGAGGCGATCGTCTCATTGAGATGGGGCGACAGAGGCGTCGCCTGACCACCAGACCAGCTCTGACTTCCAAGACATGCAAACTTCTACTCTAAGCAACCAAAACATGTATATACACACTTTACACTCATCATACTACAACTATATACGTAAATATTCAAAGATCCATCAATAAAATAAGATGTCAAGCACATGCACTAGAGACAAACCTAGAATATGCTAAAGACTCAGTTACACACACAAGCAAGGACATACAAAATGATGAACATATTAAGTTCAAAGTGCAGATTTCATACTAAAATGAGAGGCCCTCAGAACTACTTTGATTGAGGTCCTTGCTAGGATGTGGTATCTCTCCTTAACACAAGTATCTTCCTTCCTCTCCTATGGAAAAATGGACCTCCTTTCTTCCTTCAAGACGTTTTCCTTCTTCTCCTCCTTTCTCCTTTTGTGTTTTTTTTTTCAGAGCCCTCCCTCCCTTTTTTCTTCTCTCTCTTTTCCCTTTTATCCCTTAGCTTTCCCATCCTCCTAAGCCTCCTAGCCCATCATGAGCTCCCCTAGCCTTTTTTCTTTTCCCAAAAGTCTTTTCCTCATGCAAGGAGAAAGTCTGGAGAGTGGGGCCTGTGCCATTTGATTGTCATGATTGCAATTGCATTAAATGTAACTGCACGTTGGCTACCAGAGGGGCGGCGCCTTATCAGTGAAGCGATCGCTCCATTGGCAGCTGCCAAATAGGCGATCGCCTCATTACATTGAGGCGGTGCCCCTTTGGTTCGGGCCTGCGCTGGGCCGAGCGGGCTTAGGCCAAACTTGGGTAGTTGGGCTATATTTTGGGTTTTCTAGGCTTTGGATTTTCAAGTCCACTTTCCACTTAGAGATTCAGGCTTCATCCTCATGTCCAAGTTCACATTCTCATCATTGGGCTTGACAACGGGACGATCGAACTGAGCAACCCTAATTCGTCTCCTAACACGGACCGATCGAATTGGGTGTCTACAGTAATATATCAACTATTATTATTATTATTATTATTATTATTTTTTAACAACTTAGAGTATTTCATTAAGAGAAACCACTTTAGATGTAATAAAAAGAGAAAATTACAAAAAATGCTCAATTTTTAAACTTATTTATTAAAATGCACCTAGTTTTTATTTATTACACTTTTACCTTAACCTCTTTATTTTCATACCCTTTATTTTCTCTTTTGCCCTTTATTATTTTATCCTTTTTTCTTCTTTTTTTTCTCCTCCTCATATTTTTTCTTTTTTCTTTTATCTTTATTTTTATTTCATAATATTTTCTCTCTTATTTATTTATTTATTTGTTTTTTTTTTCTCATTTTTCTGCGTTTCTTTCTCTTTTTTAATTAATGAAAATTAAGACAACATCATTATTAATTTTTATTTTTTTATTTAATTATTTTTCTATTAGTTTTTGTTTTTATTTTTATTTTGTTAATCTATTCAATTTTTTCATTTTCAATAGTAGTTGGGTACTCACTTTCCTCTTTTTTTCTTCTTTTTTTTATTTTTATTTTTTATTTTTCTCTTTTCCTTCTTTTTCCTTTCTCTTTTTCTATTTTTATTTTATTCTTATTTTTTATTTCATTTTTTCTTCTCTATTTTTTTAATTTTTATTTTCTCTTTACTTTTTCGTTTCTTTCTTTTTTTTTCTTTCCTTCTTTTTTTTAATTAATGGAGAATTAGCTAATATTATTATTATTATTATTATTTTGTTCTTTTTTCATCAATTTAAATTTTTATTTTCATTTTTTTATTTTTTTCTCCTTTTTTTAATTTTTATTTTCTATTACTTTTTTATTTTCCTTTTCTATAAATTTTTTATTATTTTTTCTTATTTTTCCTCTTTTTTTATTTTTATTTTTTCTTTTTTTTTATTTTTATTTTCTCTTTATTTTTTAATTCCTATTTTTCCCTTTTTTAAAAAAATTAATTTTTTCAAGAAGAATTTATACCCCACATCTCCATTCTATTATTAGGTAGTGTGTATTTATTTTTGTTGTTTTTTCATTTACTTTTTGTTTTTAATATTGTTTTAAATGTATAGGAAATATATGGAGGTGTTTTTGGTGTTTCTAGTTCTAATTTAATAGATGTTGTTGGCTTTGAAAAGGGTGTTGAAAATAAAAAAGTGAATGTAAAGGCAGTGACGGTGGAGGGGATGGTAAGAATAAAGAAACTTATGATTCAAAATTTTATTGAAGTTATTGTTAGTAGTGATGAGTTAAAGGATTCTATTGGGGTATGTTCTATTTTATTATTTTTGTATCTTTTTGGTTCTTTTTTAGTTTCTAATATGAATCATATACTGATTTTGGTTTCCTTTTAGTTTCTGATACGAATTATATACAAAAAATACTTCATTCTCTATTGTAATTATTAACCAAGTTTAGTAGATGTAATTGGTTCTGAAAATGATGTTGAAAATAAGAAAAGTAAATGTAAAGGCAATGAAGGTGGAGGGGATGATGAGAATAAAGAAGTTTATAATTCAAAGTTTTATTGAAGCTATTGGTGGTGGTGATGACTGAAAGAATTTTGTTGGGGTATGTTCTGTTTTATTATTTTTATATCTTGTTTGTTTCTTTTTAGTTTTTGATACGGATCATATACGAAAAATACTTCATTTTTTATTGCAATTATTATCCATAAATGGAAAATACTTAATTTTTTATTGTAATGAAACATTCAATTGAAATGGGATCTTGTTTCAATGGGGCATCAACATAATTAAAAGTTAAGAATGTATATAAGATTCATTAAACATTCAATCGAAATGGGATCTTGTTACAATGGGGCATCAACATAATTAAAAGTTAAGAATGTATATAAGATTCATTTTTGTATCCTTTTGGTTTCCGATTCATTTTTCCATATTATTTTTTTTTGAAGAATGTATATGAGATTTTTGGTTTTATTCTACAATATTATATGTTTATTACAAAACATTCATTACTAATTTACTCAAATCTTTATCTATAAATTGTAATTAATAGAAATAGAAAAATCATTACTAATTTAATTTATTCAATGAGAAAATATTCCTTATGTGACATAAAATGTTAAATTTCAAATTGTACAAATTTTTTGTTTTAACAACCACAACAACAACAATATTGTTATGACATTACAGTGCCACTACACAGGCATAATGCAGTTCAAACTTTAAAGTTCAAACAAATTCAAGCAAATAGCTACATCAAGCATGACAAAGTCAAAACAAAATCTAATTAGACAGCTATATCTACGACATGTGATTAGTTAACTAAAAGCATGTTGTCCTTAGAAGCATTTTAAGTATTATGTTATTTTGGATGGTAGCTTAGTGCTTGATTATTAGTTGCATATGTCAGACTAGAGTATGCCTTATAGAAAAATTATATCAAAACATTTAACAAGCAAGTCCTTTGATTCACCTATATGACCACTTGACATCTATCATGATGAATTCAGACATAATACATGCAAATAAATTGGAAAACAAAAATGCTTATATAATAAAAAATTATATCAACAAAAATAAAACATAGCCGTTAATGTTATCATCTATATTCTAAAACGTTATCCAAATGCGCAACCCTTGAATCATAAGACGGAAGGCTATTTCCTTGATATGAATTGAGACTCCCTAAAGTCACAATAAAGCAACCTTCTTATTTCAATAAAGGCATCCTTCTTTAGATCTAGGTCACCTTATATCAAAGAATTGAAAGTAATAAGGGAAGAGAGGAAAGAAGCAAAGAAGTATGTACTTCTACAATTCCATAAACAAAAAAAAAATCAGCATCTCAAAATAGTCACAACCAAATAACCACACAATCAAATAAGATAAGAGTGAACATATATATAAAACAGGTAATTGATCCTCCAAAAAGCTTTGATTGATAAAGAATAAGGAAGAGTAAGCCATGGAGGATAATTGATCCTCCTAAAAACTCAACAAACAACCACAATACAAATAAGAACATGGAAGCAAGATGAATTGTAACTCAATCACGTTGGCCTATAATCAAAGATCGATGACGCCCATAGCAGTGCCCTATGAAAAAAAAACCTATCAAAGCAAAATTTCTCATAAGCTTTCTAACAAAAACACCAAAAATAGAGAAAAATCAACAAACCCACCTACCTTTTTTTTTTATCTCAAACGCATCAAAACAACCGAAAGATAAAAAAATTTAAAATGAAAAAGGAAAGAGAGGAGTCGTTGGCAATAGAGAGGTCATGGTTATGGTGATGATGACAGAGGAAGGTGACAATGGTTGAGGAGGCGGAGGCGAGGAAGAGAGCTTGAACTGGTCCCAAGATTAATGGTGATGGTGACAATGGCGGGGAAGATAGAGTAGCGACCTTCTTTTTATTTGCATCTTTTTTTTTTACATTATTTATGTTAAAAAGATACAGAGGTAATTATATTTCATTTTAGTGGACATTTTAGTAAAATATGAAAAGTGGGTGCATTATGGTGAATGAGGGCCCTTTTTTGAGCATTTATATTAAAATCCCTAATAAAAAGCATGTTGGGTGACTAAGAAAATAAATAATTATAAATGAGTAACATCTTATATGGCTAGAAACCACTAATACAAATTATCAAAATAATGTCAATATAAGAAAAAGTAAATTACTAAAGGGTAATCTAAACTTTCTTTACACATATTGCCTAAAGAGTGAGTAAGTACTGGGACTCTTAAGGACAACCCATCAACACAATTTTCCTTTTCAAAATAGAGTCATAATTGCTTAGGGATATAGCTTGGAAAATATAGGAGGCTAGATCCATCAAAAGGCTATAAGAGCTTTTGTAGATCTTATCCTTATAGTCTTTACAACTCTACCCTAGTGGGACTCCTATGCCTTTGTCCCGATCTGATCTTACATAGGATGGAGGAGGAAATGCTTTATGTAGTTTTTAGTTTGCTTTTCCATTGCTTCTATGACACCAAAACTCTCAACCAAGCAATAATGCTTAAGGCCATCTTAAGGTCACCAAGGAATTATATAGGAAAGCCTTTTTCATGAACCCATATGTTGGCTATTTTTGGTTTATTGTTTTTCTAGTTTTTCTTATTGATTGATTTGCGAGCATGCCAGAGGACCGAGTCCTTAAAATTTGAATTGACTTTTTTAAATGAAAAATGGGTTTCTAAACGCCTTTACCATAATTTGCTTAGATTTCTAAATTAATAATAAGACAAAACTATTAAAAAATTAAAAGAGAATTTATATTAAATTTTTGAAGTTTAATACAAAGCAAAGGATGAACAAAATAAAAGAAAGCACAGTAGAAAAAACTAAAGAAAACAACAATAGCTACTAATGATTATTGATGATTGGTGTTAATGTTGGTAGATGATTGATGTGTCCCTTGATCTGTGTTCTTCTCTTACTTTTATAGGCATGTTGACTTGCAAACTACTCCAAATTAATTCTCTAGCAACTTAAGAGTTTTACATTCCTAGAAAAATAAATCCACATAACTTGCAATCTTCATCACCAAGCTGATCTTTTTCCCCAAGGCACTCTCATCTCTAGAGTCTCCAAAATCTTCTTTGTTTTGTCATCAAGCTGCTTTCTTTTCCAAAATCTTCTTGTGCTGATTAAGTTGCATTGGACTGAACTTTTTAATTATTTTTATGCTTAAAAATTCTATTTAAATTAAATTGGGTCATTAAATTAATGGTCTTAATATTTCAACCAAAAATTTCAAATATGCACAAACACCATAAAATTGGCTTTAATAGATTTATGGCTTGAAAGATCATTAATTTGTAGGTAGGATGTTTTTCATCCTTAAAAAAACCACACTTGTGAAAAACATTCCACCTTAAAAGATTCAATCTTTGTTTTCTCATACTATGTTAATAATTCCCATAAGAAATCAAGACGATCCAAGACAGTAACAAACTCCTCATGGCCAGTTAAGTAATTTTATGAAATGGTAGAATGTCCAAAGATATTAGCAAACTTGTAATATCACCATTGTTGTTGATAGAACATAATTACCCATAGCATAAAGTTAATAAAATTATCTTGCATTGTAGTACACATCATTGCTGTAAAAAAATCACAGGTATTAATAACTGTTGGATTAACTGGTAGAGAGCTATTTTTTTTACTTAAACCACATTTTGAATTCAAACTATAATATATGCAGTTACGTTAAATTAATTATTGTGAGATTTTTGCCACTATTATAATTTTATTCCGATCGAATTAAATTAGTTAAGTCAAAAATAATATTATAGGTCATTGCTTTAATAATAAAAAATTAGATTATGATTTCCTCCTTATCTAAAACTTATTATATCATTAAAATCATTAATTTTTACCTTATAATTGATTCGCATTTATTAAGAACATTTCCTTACAAATTAATTCATATATTTAGTGTGATAAATAGAAATTATAAAATAAATATCGTATTTGAAATAAATTTATAATTTAATTTTAAAATGTACTTTTTATATTATGAATTAAAATGAAAAAAAAAAGAAAGAAAGAGGACTTTCAAATATATATTTTAAATGTATTTTTATCATAATATTTATTTTAAAGTGTAAAATTTATTTGAAAAGTATATCAAAATTAATATAATTGTAATTAATTAAAACTAATAAAATAAAATTATAAATAAACTTATATTTACATTAAACATACAATCAATTAATAAATTAATTTTATAATTTTTAAGAAAAAGTTATTGATTTGAAAATAATTTAAAAAAAAAATCACTCATTCTAATAGTGTTTGATGGAGAGCCAAGATTCGCTAATGTGATGTTCAGAATAAGAAACAACTCCTCCCCACAGAAAAAAAACCACGTAACTCATTAAGGAAAACCTTTCCTCTTGTTCGGTTACACGTATTCCAATTCTCTAACGTGCGCACATATGTACCCATGCGCACCGTCTCTTGCCACCAGCACACACACAACACACAATACACAACATAATATACACCCACCACCATCGATTCTCTCTTTACCTTGTCTTCCATAAAATCAACCATTTTTATTATCTTTACTTTATTTTCTTCACCAATATCTTTATTCAGCTCTTCTCAAATTTCCAATTCATGCTGTAAAGGTTTGATTTTTATTGCTTTATGGATGTTACCTTGGGTTCTTGTTAAGTTAAAAACAAATTACTTTTTGCTTAGATGTTCTTGGTTTTTGTGTCGATGGTGCATTTGATGAAGATGAATCTATATCTGGGTATTGATCATTTTGATGGTTTTGTTTTTGTTTTTTTTTTTTTCAAATCTTTTGTTTCATCATGTGTGTGATGAGCTTGCATGGTGGCTTTTTAGATGATCATCTGTTCACCTAGGTTGATTTATATTAGTTTCAAGTTCTTGATAAAGTTGATTTTTTTTTTTTGTTGAAAAGTTTTAAGTTCTGGGCTTCGATTGTGTGTTTTGGATTAGATGATTTATAACCGATTCTTGAACATTTGTGTTGGTGTGTTATGTTTATGCTTTTGCTTTTGTTTCTTTAATTTGTTGGTATGGTTGAAATTGATGGTTCTGAAGTTGTGGGTAATCTTGATATTTGCCCAGCTTAGGATAAGTGTTGAAAACATGTCGCAACTTAGTAGAGTTTGGACGATTCTTGAATTTTGATATGTGATGAATGTAAGTTGCAATGTAGTCCTTATGAAACAATTTTTATTGCTTTGTCCGATCTACTGAATTGCTGAGTTTGTAGGTTCAGTATGAAAACTTTATTGGTGTGGTCATCTGTGTGCAATGTACTTAATTACCTGTCTTAATTTTATCTTTTCTTATATTTGCTAGTTTTAGATAGAAGAACTTTATGATAGTATTGCTGTAACTGTGAAATTTATGAATTTTAGTCATGGAATTCAGAAAGAGATGTTGGTTGTTGAAAATACTGATAAAAGATTTAGTTTGAGAGGTTGTATCATATTATAAACTGTGGTGTTTCATGAAAATCTCTCATTTGGTTTTCAGACTAAATTGTTTCCTCCATTGTCCATTTCTGGCTTTAAATGCTCTGCTCAGGCTGCTTTGTTTTTTGTTTTTCAGATCTGGTTTTTTGTTTCTATGCTATTCTCGGACTATTTTTTAACCACATTTATTCTCATTGTTATTTGTATTCTTATGGTTTCAGGGGATTATTATTTGTATCTCTTTGGCCTGTTAGATAGAAAGAAGTAAACTTTTGCATGGGAAAAGAATGCAAGATTTGCAAACCGGAGTTCGGCGGTCACAAAGGGTCAAACAAAACCAGAGTCCTGCTGGTTTAGTTCCTGCTCGCCGTGGTGCTGGAAGAGGTAATGGCTTCAGAGCTTCACTCTTGAAATTACTTCTGGTGTCCTGTTGACTCAGCATTTCTTTGTCGAACCCATGTGCCAGCTGGTCGAGGTAGAGGCTCCAGAGCAATGAACCAGGATGAAAATGCAAAGCTTTTAGGTGTTGGTGTGCGTGGCAGGGGTCGTGGAGGTTTGGACTTGCCACCAAGACAGGCAGTTGACAAAAGTGTGGAAAAACTGGCAGCGGGCGAGGAGGAAGGAAGTACAAGTCCCCTTCCTGAGAGGGTACTTGTCTTCATCTAACGTTCCTTACCATTTTTGGTTTCCATCTAAATAAATAATTATTATTAATTTTTTTTGTGCCCTTTTTTATGAGATTGTTTTATCTGCACTCTGCGAAAATTATTAAATTTAAATGTACAATGCAAGTGGTTACATAATAAATGTATAGATAAATATGGCTGCCATGGAAGTAACTGCATTTACGGTTTCTTATTTGGAAGGCATACTAATCTTAAGCTTCAAAGGGTAGTTTTGTAACATATCCTTATGGCTGCTTTTTTCCCCTTCTAAGTTTAATAACTTTGTTCAGCGCATGCACCCATGCTTGCCTATCTCAACAGTTTTTTTTTTTTTTTTCACAAAACTATTTAATTACTTTTGAGCAAATAATGCAGGAAGAAATTGTACTATGTATGGATATAATGCACTTAACTTTATGCATTAAATATCATAAGATGTGATCAAGTCCTTATGGAAAATCCATGGTTTATTGTCATAAATTGCTGTTGATATCTATACAATGCGTTCATCTATTCCTCACCACATTAGGTACAAGTTGGTCACTCCCCTGTGTATAAGTTGGAGAGAAAGCTGGGCAAAGGGGGCTTTGGTCAAGTTTATGTTGGAAGAAGGGTGTCTGGTGGTGTAGGGCGTACTGGGCCTGATGCTCTTGAGGTTTGTGCCTGATACACTTTGGTCAATCTGATTAAAGATTTAGGAGGTGGATTGGACCATTAATGAGAGTTTTCTTCTCCATTTTTTTGTAGGTTGCCCTGAAATTTGAGCACCGGAATAGCAAAGGATGCAGTTATGGCCCTCCTTATGAGTGGCAAGTTTATAGGTACCTGAAATTTTATTCTTTTTGTTTTTTTGAATATCAAAATCTATGACCTAACTGGTGTTTCTGTTTATTTATTTATTTTTTTTGAAGCACTCTCAATGGTTGTTATGGGCTTCCTTTTGTTCATTATAAGGGTCAACAAGGCGACTATTACATCCTAGTGAGTTATTGCTCTCTATTTCTTTTTTTTTCCCCTCTAGATACATGTCTTATTCTTCAATATGCTTGCATTTAATACATAATTATTCTTGGTCGTATTTCACCTTTTTATTTTTGGTGATTTCAGGTGATGGACATGCTTGGACCAAGCCTTTGGGATGTTTGGAACTCTAATAACCAAACGTATGTTATTCTGCAAATCCTCACTTCTAAAAGTATCACAATTTCTGTAAGTTTCATTTTGGCTTTTGATTCTAATTTTCCTGTGTTTATACTTGCCCTTGTGCAGGTTATCAGAACAGATGGTTGCTTGTATAGCAGTGGAGGCGATATCAATTCTAGAACAGCTCCACAATAAGGGGTGTGTTAAAATTATCATACTTCTGTGTATAGCATGTCTCCTTCCTCCTCAACCTTTAGTTTTACCAATCACTTTTTGACATTTCTGCCTCAGTTTTGTTCATGGAGATGTTAAGCCAGAGAACTTCTTACTTGGCCAGCCTGGTTCTTCCAGCGAGAAGAAGTTGTATCTAATTGATCTTGGTTTGGGTATGGCTTCTCATTCGGGCTAACTTTTACACTTGTTAGGTCTTGTTATGTTAATTGCTAATGGTATTAATGGTTGTAAACTTTCTGTTGTCTAATTTAGCTTCAAGATGGCGGGATGGAACTTCTGGTTCTCATGTCAGTTATGACCAAAAGCCTGATGTTTTCAGGTAAATATTTTTTTAAAGGTGCCTTTGCATCAGTGGATCATTGCTTATTAGCTCAAAGAAGTAATTAGCTCTTTCCCTTTTTGGACATTGAAATTTGAATGTATTGTGCAGATGTTATAGTGTGGTTTACTTGATCGATAACATGTGCTTTATGTATCTTGCCATAAGTCACCGGTTTTGGTTTGGGTTAATGTTCTATTATTCTTATGTTATATTAAAATGCTGATTTTTTTTTCTTTAGACTTCATGAACAAAGAATATTTATCTGGAAATGGTCATACGTGTTATGTTTTTGGCAGGGGAACAGTACGCTATGCCAGTGTACATGCTCATTTGGGTAGGACAGGAAGCCGAAGGGATGACCTTGAGTCCCTAGCTTATACCCTCATTTTCCTCCTCAGGGGAAAACTTCCCTGGCAAGGTTATGTTGTAAGTTCTTAGACCGTGAGTAGTTTTGAAAATTTTCTGGTTGGTTTTCCTCTTATTGTTGTTAATTGTATTATCATTTGGCATGTCCTTGAGTTTCAGGGAGAAAACAAAGGATTTCTTGTTTGTAAGAAGAAGATGGGAACTTCTCCTGAAATGCTTTGTTTCTTGTGTCCTCCTCCTTTTCAACAATTTCATGAATTGGTGACCAATATGAGATTTGATGAGGAACCTAATTACTCAAAGCTCATTTCCCTTTTCGAAAACAGCATAGGCTCCAATATCATATCACGCCCTATCCTAACTGATGGAGCTATTAAGGTTGTTGCCTGGTGGTTTACATTGGCTTACTATTCTTATACGATTTTTTTTTTCTTTTTGTGTTTTTAACATTACATTTGGTGATCTTTTATAACCTATAGGTGGGCCAGAAGAGGGGGAGGTCACTTGTTGAGTCGGAGGATGGTGGGCAGCTCAAGAAGAAAGTTCGTCTTGGCACCCCCGCCACACAGTGGATCTCGGTATACAATTTCAGATCATCAATGAAGCAGAGGTAATTATTAATATGACACAATTAAGTATGCGATATAGATTTGAACTCCTATTCCCTCTCAGATGAGATAACCATAAAAATACCTAACAATTTTGTGCAACTTGGACTTTCTCTTCATATCTTGTCCATGGTCTTCTTTTTGTATTTCTTTTTTATTATACAAGTGTAACATTATAGTTTCAAAAGTGCCTTGATTCATGGTTGCTATGGAATATCTTTTTTTTTTTTTTTATCCTTTTTGTATAACTTCTCTTCTCTATCACATGTTATTCTTTTTTTTTTTTTTGAATAAAAAATCTAACCTATGCATTTCTAACATTGTTATTAGACAAACCATACCATGCCTGATGCCTGTTTAATATTGATGATTTGATTGGCAACTTAGTTTTTCTCTTTTCCATAGAATTATTCTCTTCTACTCAGTATTAGTTTAGAATATTGTTGTTGTGTACTATTGTAATTGGTGGTCTTTGTTGCAGGTATCATTATAATGTTATGGACGCAAGAATTGACCAGCATGTGGAGAAAGGAAAGGAAGATGGTTTGTACATTAGTTGTGTGGCCTCATCTACGAATTTGTGGGCCATTATTATGGATGCGGGAACAGGGTTTACATCCCAGGTTTATGAATTATCTCCCATTTTCTTGCACAAGGTAGGTTTAAACATGAACTTTTTGCCATCAACTTGATTAGCTCATCAGTTTAGTATTGCTTTCTCTTAGCTTGTTCTTTCTTATTATTTCGTCAGGAGTGGATCATGGAACAATGGGACAAAAATTACTATATAACATCAGTTGCTGGTACAGCTAATGGCAGTGCCTTGGTTGTTATGTCAAAAGGTAAGGAGAACCAGATCTTATTTTCACTTTTCATCTAAACATTCTTGTTCATGTACTGCCTGTTGTGTTGCTTGGGTTACCAAGGAACTCTATTTGGTCTCTGCCAAAGTGAATCCAATTTGAGTGGGCATGATATGGTCTGATTTTAATATGTCTGAATTTGAATAGTGACGCTAATGAAATATTTGGAGATTTTGTCATTTGGGTTTCAGTGGATTTTTTTTTCCGATTGGTTTTGGTTTGAAATTGATTAACAAATACCTCCTTTAAAAATATTGCTTTGTTTTGCAAAAATTATAATTAAATGCTAGATTTCAACTGTATAGGAATGAGGAAGTATTTGTGGTGGAATGGTGTCATAATTAGGAAGCATGGTTCTTAGACAAATCATTTCAAACATGGTCTTAAAAATTATTTTTTGCTATTGACAAGCTTTGTCCAGAAATTACTGTCAAGCATTTTGATGATTTTTTAGTATTTGCCCATTTGCTGTTTCTATTGAAGGAACTCCTTACACTCAACAATCCTACAAAGTTAGTGATGTATTTCCCTTCAAATGGATCAATAAAAAGTGGAAGGAGGGCTTCTCTGTCACCTCAATGACCACGGCAGGCAGTAAATGGGGCATTGTAATGTCCAGGAATGCAGGTTATCCTAATCAGGTTGTCTACTTTCCAACTGTTATATTGAACATCAGATAGAATACTGCAGAAATAACTGATTTTTTTTTTTTGGTTGAAATCTACTACTAGGTTGTTGAACTTGATTTCCTTTATCCCAGTGAGGGGATCCATAGAAGGTGGGAGAATGGATATCGGATTACTGCAACTGCTGCTACAGCAGATCAAGCGGCATTCATACTCAGTGCTCCTAAAAGGAAATCACAAGATGTGGCACAAGAAACCTTGCGGACATCTGCATTTCCGAGTACACATGTCAAGGTACATAAATTTTATTATGCACCTTTTTTTTATTCTCTTTGGTGCTTCAATGTGTGCTATCAATGTGCTAGTGTAGCAAATGTAATCGCAACTCCTATGAAATGCATCACTAGTCTTGCTCAGTATCCTTTTCTTTTCCATTGGTGTTTTAATGCTTTTCATAGAGCCTCTTGAATTTTAACTGATCTTGGATGAGGTATGGCATGTTGATGCAGAGGATTTTCATTGGGAAAATAATCACCTTTCTGGCTGGAGCTATCAGTATATGAAGTGAGCTTGCCAGCCAACTATTTTGGTCATGAGCTTTTTATTTATCCACCAAGACGACTGCGTCAATGCAGTCTATACTGGTTGCTGCCTTTTACTTTGTAATGAATAATCTTCTGGAAAAAATATTGTCATGTGAGGTTTTGCAGAGAACACCTTAGGCCTCTGCCAAGCAAAGAAGTTGGAGTGCATTTTTTTTCTTAACCCTACCTTGTTGTGCATAATTAACTGAATGCGGTGCTTGTCTGTGGAAGTAAAACAGATGAAAATAGTTCAGTGCTAGTTTGTTAAGGTCCTAGAATTGTTTAAAATTATTTTAATAAAATTTTGCTTATTTTGGATTTGAATTTATTACTATTGTTTGCACTAAGTCTTTGATGAACTTTTATTCTGTTTTCTAAACTCTCTACATGTTTTGGCTAGTTTGATTACGCCTGTAAGTGTATTTTTCTTTTGATCTTCTACATATAAATACTTAGAATGAACAGAATACAGCTAGTCATTTCCTCTGTTGTCTAAATGGCAGGATAAATGGTCAAAGAATTTGTATATTTCATCAATTTGCTATGGAAGAACAGTATCTTGAAGTTTGGGCTTTGGAGGAAGAAACCACTCATGCAAACAAGAAAACAGGTAACCGTTGTGGTCTTGCTTATGTGGTATCTGTTAATTTCTCATCCTTTGTGAGTGCTTGTCTGTGGAATGGCCGAGGAGCCTGTATGTTGCCAATTCCATATGTGTGCTATCATGCCATTCTTTGGGTATCCTATTTGAACCATGAAGTAAATTTGTTTCCTTCCACAAGTTGTGGTTTTCTTTCTCTGTCATGCATAGCTGAAATATATCTGATAAATTATCTTGCATTTCAAGAAGATTTTATTTTGACTTCTGTTATTTTTCTAGTAAGTACAGGTTGGTGGTTTGCATGAAATAACCATTGCCTGGGCTTCTGAATTTTGAAGAAGTCTAAAGTTTTTGGGTGTGCCTAGAGAAGATGCTTCGTATTATGGGAGGGTATTTTGATAAAGATGACATTGGGAAACCTCACAATGGGCCAGCAACACCCATTTATCACATGGCTTGATATGGCTGTTCACAACCACAGAATTTGTACAGACCAAATATCTGCGGAATTTTTATCTTGTTTTGTTCTTATACAGTTTAAAGTGAAAAAAAAAAAGAAATTACATTCGAGAACAAATTAAGGGGTTGCAAGAAGGATTATAACCCCAATTTAATGATGTCGCTGTAAAATTCATAGAATGGATTGGCAGATAGCATCCCTATCCATTGTTGTAACATTTTCTTTTATAAGTGTAACAAATTTAGATTTGTCAATGTTGATTAGTTGATCCGTATTTTCTAAGAAAAGTGGATGATACAAAAGGAAAAAACCATTTTATGAGTGCAAGTACTCTCGCAGAAAGATCTGAAGAGGTCTGTAATTGTAAACCCCCTTGATTTACAGTGAAAGAAAGGGAAATGACAACAGTCGTTGTTAAGCTTTTTCAAGTCTTGCAGTTGTCAGGCTTTTTCAAGTCTTGCAGTTGTAAGGCTTTTGAGGTTTGTGCATATTTTACATTGTCAAGTTGATCAATCGAAGCCAAAGTCAGCTTTGTTTTTGATCCAGCTAGCCAATTTAGACAGCAAATATGGGTCCTTTGAGGGGCCACCTCAACTACTTCTCAGTTTGTAATTTAAACACAGAAGTTGGTATGCATTGCATTATTTAGGCTCTCTATCTTTTGAGCCCCAGGGTCATAAAAGCTTCAGTGACAGAATAACATTTGTAGTTTCACTACTGCGAATGAGCATAAGAGACTGGTGCAACTTGGGCAGCCGGGGCCTTCGGTTGAGGTGCTGCTATGAAAAAATTGATTCTGTGAAATCAAGATCATTGCCTGGATTAAACAAGTTGAAATGGGAAGTTGCGTGGATGAAGCTGAAGAAAGCAGAGAGGAAATTTTTTGGGTCTTCAGGACCCTTGCATCAGGTACCTTATTATGACGAATACACTTACTGTCAGAATTTTGATCAAGGTTCTGGAAATTATGAGCCTGATAACCTGTCTCGATCTTTCTCTGTTCGGTTCGCTGATCCTTCCAGGGCTATTCAAGAGAAAAGTGAGGTATAGCGATGGGGCATTTTAGTGTAAATACTGTTGACGAAGTTTCAATTATTAGTCTTTGATCATAAAAGGCAACAATTAGCAGTTCAATAGTGAGTCTACTTTTGCAATTGAAGTTACATGTATCATGATAGGTAGGCCTTCACTATCATCTTCTTCCTTGAGGTGTATCATCTGTTTTTCCTTTTCAAATTTCTTGCAGTTTGAATATCTATAAAAAGAAAAAAAAATCTTGCACGCTATCATATAATAGGTTGACTCGTGGTGTGCAGTGAATTAATAATTAAATAGTTTGACTTTTCTATCAGTAAAACAGAAAAATAAAAAAAAAAACTTTTGAGAAACTTAATTTCTAGATTATGCTTGGAATCATCACTAATCACCATTCAAATAAATCAAGAAAATAAAAGATTGAATTATTCTCAGCTTCAGGATTCATATTTCCAGGATCATGAAATCAACCCCATACAGGGACTTGCACCTTACAATAAAAATCAATACAATTTTGTACCAAAATAGTGATATTGTCAAATTACTTTTGATAAGAGGCATTTTTCATGGCTACAAATGAAATGAGGTCATTTTCTTCTAATTTAATTATTATTATCTTGAATGAACCAGAATATGCCACCACTACGTAGCATTTAGCAAGCTAGCAAATAATTAATGTGAAGGACCATCACAATCCATGAATGCTGCCTAATTTCTTTTCCTCTTCTTGTGATTAATGCTTCTATTCCTAGGGTTACATTAGAGACCCAAAGTTAAAAATTTCCATTTCATCAAATTTGGCTAGTCATACTCTTCCAAAGACTGAAAGCCATTTTTTTTAATAATTTCCTGAGATTTACCAACAACTTTACACTTTAATTTTTAATAAGGTACAAAAATAAGAATAGTCTCAAGAAAATTGAGATCAAAATTACTGGCACAAATATAAGAAAATTGAAAGTCATAGAATTTACTTTTACATAAACATCATAGATAAAAGGAATACATATGACTAACATCAAAGATAAAAAACATTCATTGAAACTACTGAGCTTGACCACATGCTCATTCGAACCCGACAACTCCTTGACTTGAGAGATAGCAACTTCCTCCCTTTATATTCTAGCATTGGCGTTCCTTGTTTTGAACAACTACTTCTTAGATGAGTTGAAGTTAGAGAACACATCATTAAACTTGAACATATTTAAAGCTCTTGAAACTAAAATATCACCAAGATATAATCATAATATCACCAAAATAAAACATATAAATGAGATATATTCACACAAATTTAAGTTTTTAACTCATATCAAGTTTATTTATACACAAAAGATAAAAAATATATGGTATTTGAATGATTTTTGTGGCCAAAATAGCCAATAAACCATTCAAATCTAGTGAAAAGTAAGGAATGAGACGATAAACAATAACTGTAGTTGAGAAAAAAAGAGTGGCTAATTGAAAAAAAATCATTATATTTGAGACTCAGTTAATTTGAATCCTTTCACTTTTTATGTTTTACAATAGTTTATTCATATAAATTCTTATCCGCGCGGTTGTTTTATATTTTTTTTAAATATAAAATAATAAAAGGGTTAAAGTGTTAATTTATAAACACCTAGAACTTAGGTGCATATTATGATAAAAATAAGGAGTGTGCATTATCGGTTAATAGGCTGCAAATGAGGGAACCGCTTGTAAATTGTTTGGAACACAATTTGATAGTGTTGATTTAAGTATGTTTGAAAAATAAGTTGAGTTTAAATTATATAAATTTTTTTTATGAAACTTGTAAATAAATTTAAATAAAAATTTGTAAATAATTTTTATGTATTAATTATTTAATTTTAAATGTATAACAAAAGCAAACAATAGGTTGTTACTATAAAATTATTATTTTATATAACTTATTTAGTCAATCATTTATTTTAAACTTCTTAATGATTGACTTATATTTTTTAAATGTTTTTTAGATTGTTGAGATTCCAACATTATGTGCCATAACAGGCTCAGGTTGATTAAATAAACCAAGTCCGAGATGGCTTGATTCAGTTCGATTAATCGGGAAAAAAGATAAAAATGAAGAAAAGAATCTAAAGCGCACAACTGTTCAAAAAAAAAAAAAAAAAAATCTCAAGCGCACCATCTAAACCGACGCCGTTTTAGTTCTGATATGTCTATCACCATCTAAAGGTTCCGTTTCAACTGCATGAACTGAAAAAATCACCATATTGATTAGGGTTTAGGATTGTCCCTCCAAAATCATTGTCATCAATGGCGATTGATTTAGCAATCAACACCGATAGAACCCAGAAATTCATTGAAGATCTCGAAGTCCAAAAGACAATTCTATCCACATGTACTCATTTATTCACAACTCTTACCACTCACTTCACTACCCTTCAACAATCCCTAAATAAAAAATCCCAATCCCTGGATTCAAAGTTCCAATCTTTACAATCAAATGCCAATGAAACCCTAGAATTCCTTTCTCGGAGAGAAACCTCCGTCCCAGAACGCGAATCAGCTGCCTCTGCTAAAATTGAGGAACAAAAGGTGTCGGCTTTAGCTGAATTTGGAAAACCCCCAAAACTTGATCACTTGTCTGATTATTTGAAATCCATTTCTCGGAAAATGGATGCTTCTGGGTTGTTGAAATTTGTAATTTCGAAACGGAAGGAATCTGTGTCTTTGAGGGCGGAGATTTCTCCGGCGATTATGGAGGCTGTGGACCCTGCGAGGTTGATTTTGGACGCTGTGGACGAGTTTGTGAATAGTAAAATTGAGAAAGTTGGTGTTACTGATAAGAGATGGGCGTGTGGAATGTTGGTGCAGGTGCTTTTTCCTGAGGTGGGTAGCAGCTGTTATTCTGGCAGGAAATATAAGGGTCCGCAATTTTCGAGGGCAGTGGTTGAGAGGGCAGGAAAGATTTTGGATAGATGGAAGGAGATGGAGGAGAAGGGTGATGCAGAAGAGGGTGGTGGAAATAGTAGTGGAGGAGTTGTGGGGCCGGCGGAGGCAGTTATGTTCTTACAGATGGTTGTGGTTTTCGGATTGAAATCAAGGTTTGATGAAGAGTATTTGAGGAAACTTGTGATGGATAATGCAACTCGGAGGGATATGGCTAAGCTTGCTGTGGCTGTTGGTTTTGGACAGAAAATGGAAGGTATGTTGGTGGTTGTTGATCTTTTGTGTTCTTCATTGGTGAGATGCTTATTTTTTTAGAATTCTGTAGCACAAGTGCTTAATTAGATGTTTCATTATATATATATATATATTTGTTGTTGTTTCATATTGTTCTTTATCGAAATGGAGCATTTGCAAGAGTGGTTGCCATCAATGGTAATGTGTAAAATTGAATTGGAACAATGCAACATTTATGAATTTGAAGTGAATACGTACAAATTTTACTGGCAATGGTAGCACTGCTCTGTTTCCTTTAAATGCAGCAATTGGTTTCCACTTGTCATAATTCTTAGAATGATGACTGGGGTGATGTGGTTTTAATTCTTGTTGGTGTCGAGTATCTTAACTTTTGATAAACTCATTAGATGTTTTTTATTTCACTTTGACATTTTAGCTGTGCATTTTTTCTATATCTTACATACATACAAGGAAATCTAATGTGAATCTCCAACTAGGAAGAAAAATTGAAAGCCTAATTTTTTTCACATTGCCTGCTGGATTTATGTTGGCATTCTAAAGGTCGCATTTTTATTGTGTCTGTGATGAGCTACCCATGTTGCATGGATACAGCCTGGAACATGAGGATGTATCAATATGGAAGTTCATTAACAAGAATCCTAGACACCCCCCCTAAGATGCTCTGACAGACTATAAATGGGGTTATTAAATCATTTTCTGCTACCTTTTTGCATACAGGAACTCTTTTTTTTAAATAAATTGTGCTAAGTTTACCCTTGTCTATCCAAATTCCAAACAGAGTTGCTTTTTAGTTCACAAGTTGTGAGTAATCAGAAAACAAATATAAATTTCATAATGCATTTGTTTCTGCCTTATTTTGTCCAGCATTGACTTCAGAACAAGCATGATGGTACTTGATGGAAATATAAAAATTTTTGAACCCACTTAAAATTCATTTTAGTTTTGACATGCAGCCTGAAATCAATAATCAGAATGAGATCCAGCGCCTATGTATTGTTGTGTAGTCTCCAAGGGAATATGGACTACTGCTATAGTCAATTATAGTTATAAATTGTATTTATTATGCATTTTCCATGGTTTGACATTAGGAACGGATATATTTCTTTTTCTTTTAACGTTTGATAGATGTAAATCACTGAATTTCTTTTTCTATATTCTTCACTTTTGGTTCCTTGCAGGCATGGAGCCATAACTTCTCAGTGTGATTACGATGTCTCAGACTCCAATTTCTCGTGTAGAACATAGAATTGCTTAATTAAAGAGAGAAAAAAAAAGGTCTATTTGTTAGTTGTAGCATGCAATGAGAGTAAACACTGATTTTGTTGTTTTGAACTTGTAAAGCAATTACATCAATTTTTTTATTTTATTTATGCTTGAAACATCAAGTATATAAGCTTAATTGTTTCAATCTTATTTTTGCAGAGATGATTGATGAGTTGGTGAAACATGGGAAGGAGTTAGAGGCTGTGTATTTTGCCTCTGAGTCTGGTTTATCTGAAACATTTCCTCTTGTTTCTCTTATCGAGTCTTACATGAAGAATTCCAAGAAGAATACAAACACCAGTTTGAAGAATGGAAATTTTAGTGGAGCTGCAACGGTGTGTTTAATCAACATTTATGCAGTGTAATTTCATTTATCTAAATTATTTGTCTGCAAGAATTCATAGGTCCTTAACTTATTTTCCAGGACGAGCCAAATACAGTGGAGTTGAATTCCATTAAAGCTGTCATCAAATGCGTTGAAGATCACAAGCTTGAATCTGAGTTCCCCCTTGATAGCTTAAGGAAGCGTGTTACGCGGCTGGAGAAAACCAAGGCAGAGAGGAAGAAGAGTTCAGCAGCTGCTGCTGCTGCTAAGTCTCAAAATAAGAGAGGCCCTGGTGCAAGTGGTGGCCGAGACACCAGGCCACCTGCTTTCCGTCCTGGAAAAGCAACTAAATTTTCAAATGCATATTCACCTTTCGGCCGCAGGACCCATGGTCCCTTGCCACAGCATAGTCCAATTGCAAGATTTTCTGGACCATACAGTAGTTACCCTAACCAGGGTGTCTACGAGGGCCACACAAACGCCCCCTATGCATCAACTTATGGAACATCTCACACTCAAAGCCCTGTAGCAATTCCTCAACAGCCCTATTCACTTCCCGTGGATGGTGCAGGTGCTGCTGGTTTTCGCACAAGTGGCACTTATGGAGGACAGGCTAGTTATGGTGCATATGATTACGGCACTGGTGCTCCACCTACATACCAATCTTCATCGTATACACAATAGCATCAAATGATTAGGGATTCTTTTTGTAATATTCAGGTCTAATTCCCTTGTCTCATTGGAGCCCCTTGTGCTTGCTTTTCCCCGTCGCATAAATTTTTTTTTCACTTTGTGTTGTATCTTTGTTTTGAAGTTATAGATGTTTTGGTCTTCAGAAAATCAAAAGAAGCTTTTATTTTTTTGTTTTTAAATGTTTGAAAGTTGAAGTTCGCCATTAGGAACTTTCCCACAACATAAATTATCCCGTAATGCTTCCAATAACTGGTAACCATAAGAGTTTCGAAATGAAATTCGAGTGGAATGAGTGCACAAAGGGCAAATAAACTGTGTTGAGTGGCTTTTAATTATCACTTGATTTAAGTCCACAGAAAATGTTGCAAACAAGTGGTAGATTACATTGGACCAGAAAAGATCTCAAAGAAAGAAAAAATATCAGGCAGCCAGCATGCTGCATGCCCTTTACATGTTAATAATAAATAACATGTAAAGAACATCCTGAGTTCAGCAATTATTATATTATTATAAGAGTATTAGACATCACCACAAAGATTTCACATCATGGGAGACGCAGATGCGCCTATGACTTCTGAATAGCAGCACACTTTCTTTTAGTGTATAATATTATAGTAGTAATATTCATCTTCTTTTAATATGTTTTGTTTTCATAAAATGTTTTGCTTGAAGTGGCTGTTGCTTGTTGCTAATTGCATATGATATATTTTAATCAATTACTTCTTTGATTTTAAAATAGGGGCTTACTTTGACTCTTACACATACTAAAAAATGTAATAATATAGTTCAAAAATATATATTCTTTAATTAATATCAGGATAAAAAAATATGTATTAAATAAAAAAGTATTATTAAATATTAAATTAACTATCGTCCTAAAATACAAAGTGATCTAAATTTAATTCGGACAAAAAAATGAGACTATAATTTTAGAATAGAAAAAAAATATTCATCAATTTTTTCAATTTTAAAATGATAATTAATCAATTAATTAACCAATCTAGTTTTTTTCTCCATAATATCAAAGGCTTTGTGTATTTCTATTGCACTTAAAGGCTGGAACGTGCAATTAGTTTACTGATCAAGCAGTGTTTTATTTAGTTATTTTTAATTTTTTTTTAGAATTAGGCCGAGTGGATAAAAAATCCAACTCTTTAATTTATAAAGTTATATCATTACATTAGTCAAATGTTTCGCTACCGGCCTATATATCAATGAATGATGTCTTATATGATTTATGAAGTCAACCTTGCTTGCTTGAGAGATATCTAAAGTTCATGCGATCATCCCCTTAAAAATAACCATACAATTGAATTAATTGAGTGTCAAATATGTAATTCAAATTTAAAAATAAAGAAAAATTGCGTTATACGCCATTCATATAATTTTATAATTTTATAATCACTCAAATTAAATTAATTAAAAATTTTGATTTAATTTGCAATTTTTATAAAGATAGAATTTTGAATGTATAGCTCATGAATATACAATTTTTTTATAAGGATATAATTGAAATAGATTTATATCAATTTTTCAACAGAAAAAATTAAAAAGATATAACCCTAGTAATATAAAAAGGATCATGCTATATGTTGCGAAATAATAAATTTTTTCAATTTTATAGATATTTTTATGAACAGTAATAACACGGTTTATATAAATAAAACAATATTTATATATAAAAATAGATAACCACGGGAGAAGGATATCAGTCATCAATAGTTGCAATACATCTATTAACTATAAGAGATTTTTTAACCTAAAAAAGAGAACAAAAAAGAAAATTTTATCTATTAAACATAATATATATAAATAACATATAAAATTTTTTTCCAAAAGTTAGACACGGAACTGGAAAAGCTGGAAACGGGACCATTCTTGACCCCGTACTGTATATGCCTTGTCTTTATAAACAGCAGAGGAGTCGTAGATTCTTGGGCACATTGGAGACTGAAAAATCATTACACAAATATAATTACATATATTCATAGCTCAACTCTGAAAGCAAGGAATGGCCAGTAATGGAAGCTCTGATCACTGTGTATTCAAGATACCAACAATCAAGTTCACAAAATTGTTCATTAATGGAGAATTTGTTGATGCCATTTCAGGTGATTTCACTCTCTATTTTCTTTCTGTTTATTTTGCATGCACAGCTTTAGTTTTTCTTGGTCTTGTGAATATATATACATGTAATTAAGTACCCAGATCTTCTTTTTCTTCATTTTTGATCTTGTTCAAAGCCTATCTTTCTATACGTTAATTGTTTCAGCTCGTTTACTCTTTTATATCAGAAAGTTTGTTATAGATACAGTACCACTGTACTAAAAGTAAGTTTCTATATATATATATATATATATGTATATATATATATTCCCACCTTTTTTTTCCCAGTTCTGACTGGGTATTTAAATCATTTCTATACCAAGCTCATGGTCAAAGAAAAAAAAATCTCAGAGATTTGGTGTGTGTACATATATACATATATATTCAGGTACATCTAACGTAAACATATATATATATATATATATATATATATATATGCATCAACTTAAAACATGAAACACTTCAGCAAGCATGCATACTGTCTTCTGGTAAAACCGATCCAACAAACATTCTACCTTTTTTTTTTTTTTTCAAGAAAATATTTTTTTTACTCATTTTTCTTCAATGTACATTCTTGGATCAATCTTGAATTTACTGACAAATAAAATTCATATATATCTATATAACATGGTTATATATGTATTTGGGTGTATGTAGGGAAAACATTTGAGACGATAGATCCAAGAAATGGAGAGGTGATCACAAGAGTCGCAGAAGGAGATAAAGAAGACGTTAAGTTAGCTGTGAAGGCTGCTCGCAACGCATTTGACTATGGCCCTTGGCCCCGCATGTCTGGTTCTGTAAGCATGCAAAATTTTTATATTATATTATCTTCTTGCTAACATCTCCAGCAGTCCAGTTCCTGGCAAACACTTATACGGTTTATTTATAAAAATATTGTTATTTAAACAAGTTCAAAGGGTGTGACATTAACTATTGGATTTCCGTTTTGCATGTTTCCTCACGATTAATTATTCTAAATAAATATATGTTAAATGGAAAATATAAAAAATCATTATGACTCAATTACAATTAATACGTAGTTTATTCTCAAAATCACAAGCTCTATACTTTCTCTAATAAACCATATCAATTCATCATAGGGAAATAATTGTATAATTTTTTTTATTGATATATGTTACAAGTGAAATAATTAAGAGGTAGATAAACTAATTAATTTATTTTTTCACGAAGGAAAATGGTATACTACAACAAAAATTATTATAATTTAAATGTAAATTGAATATAAGAGAAGATAAAAGACAAATAACTTATTTTATTGGATATAGAAAGGTCGCAGGGAAACATATTTTTTAAAAAATAAGATTGTTAGATGTCATGCATTTAATTTTTGACTTCAAAATACTAGAAATGTAGATACGATGATCATAGAGAATGGGGAATTCAATTATTTATTTGTCAGAATCATTTAAATTTTAAGGGGTCTACTCTATCACCTATTGATTGAATACTTAACTATTTTATTAAAAAACATATATATATTTTTAAACAGAAAAAAAATTAAAAGCAAAAATAAATGTGAATGTCATAATCCACACCTCATCTACGGTCTAAAATATTGACAGATTTTTAGAATCCATATCTTTTTTTTAATAATTTTTTTGAGTTTAAGAATTTTCAATTGGATAAAATTTAATGTCATGTATCGCGACATAATGTATTATTGTCTTGCAAAATTATTTTTACCTCTTATTAAATGGACCATTAAAAAAAGGTTGAAAATAAAAATAATTTTTTTTTTTTTTATGTTTTAGTGGACCACGAATTAATTGTATCTCTAACAAATTGATCGTATTTGATCTAATATTAGCCTAATAGTTAGTGACATGATCATATAGAATTATCTACAAGCATGATATATAACTAATGTAGCTGATGCTAATGATAATTAACTTTAATTAGGTAGCCTTCTATGAAAAAAAAAATTGCAACCCTTATATATGTAAAAACTGTATACATATATTCTTTAAAAAAAAAAAAAAACTGTATATATTGATCGATGATGGAACTTAATTTTGAACACTAATGTAATGACAAGGTGTTGTATTTAATTTTATTGAGCAGGCAAGGGGAAGGATTTTGGCAAAATTTGCAGATATATTGGAAGAACATATAGAAGAAATAGCTGCACTAGACTCTCTTGATTTAATTTTGAATACTAATGTAATGACAAGGTGTTGTATTTAATTTTAATGAGCAGGCAAGGGGAAGGATTATGGCAAAATTTGCAGATATATTGGAAGAACATATAGAAGAAATAGCTGCACTAGACTCTCTTGATGCTGGAAAGTTGTTCGCTATAGGAAAAGTTGCTGACGTTCCTCAGTCAGTTGACCTTTTAAGATACTATGGAGGTGCAGCAGATAAAATTCATGGGGAAGTGTTAAAAATGTCGAGGGAGCTTCATGGGTACACACTGCTCGAACCCATTGGTGTGGTGGGACATATCATTCCCTGGAACTTTCCTAGCAATATGTTCTTCATGAAGGTTGCTCCAGCCTTAGCTGCTGGCTGCACTATGGTTGTCAAGCCTGCTGAGCAGTCTCCACTCAGTGCTCTCTATTGTGCTCATCTAGCTAAGCAGGTAATCCTGGATGAATGAATCCTGGAATTGGACCAAATGTACATCTCTAATATCTGATGAATTCTAGACAAATGCAATGTCATTTATCTTGTGTCCTGTTATATATGTTGTTTCAATTAAATTCGTGTGTATGTGTTGGGTTTATCAGGCTGGCATTCCTGATGGAGTAATTAATGTTATAACTGGATTTGGACCGACTGCTGGTGCTGCTATAGCTTCTCATATGGACGTTGATATGGTAAGGACTAGTTTTACTACATCCTGTAATGTTAAATTATTTACCACTACACTATTCCTATATTATATATTATATATATCGATGGTCTTTTTCAGGTAAGTTTTACTGGGTCTACAGAAGTTGGAAGGAAAATAATGCAAGCCGCAGCAACAAGCAACTTGAAACAGGTTTCACTTGAATTAGGAGGCAAATCACCTGTCCTCATTTTTGATGATGCTGATGTCAATGTAGCTGCTGATCTTGCTCTCCTCGCCATCCTTTATAACAAGGCAAATTAGTTCATTTCCCTTTACATATACACACACATTTCAGGTGGTTAAACAGTGTACGTATACCCGGTCTATAGAGGCTTTAACCACCCATCATTCTATTCACATTTTTCAGGGAGAAGTGTGTGTAGCTGGTTCAAGAGTTTTCGTGCAGGAAGGGATTTATGATGAACTTGTAAAGAAGTTGGCAGAGAAGGCAAAAGAGTGGGTTGTTGGCGATCCTTTTGATCCTAATTCTCGCTTAGGTCCACAGGTAATTAAATATATGCTAAGTGATCAACATTGGCAATCAATTATTTTCTCGAACATAAAAACTAAAAGTTGTCAATATTTTTCATCATATATCTGCGCAGGTTAATAAGCAGCAGTATGATAAAATTTTGCATTACATTGAACATGGCAAGAGAGAAGGAGCCACCTTGTTAACAGGTGGTAGCCCTTTAGGCAACAAAGGATACTATCTCCAGCCTACCATTTTCACTGATGTGAAGGTACAAAACACATATATAATAACGCAATACTTCAATGACCCTTTTTAAATTTTAAGTTTGGAACATAATTCTTTGATTTCTTTTCGTATAGTTAAAGTAATGAAAAAGATTTCTTTCAAAAAAAAAAGTAACAAAACAGATATTTGTAATGGCTCGTTATACAAAATGGACCATGAAATGATGAAAAAATATAATGCCAAATGATACTTTCTATCTGCTCATGAAAACAGTATCATTTTTTAAAAAAATTCACGTTGTTTTATGCCCTATTGTATATTGTTCATGTAAGGTGCTGTTAAGTTTATCACTTATCTTAATGTAATTTGCTAATTGTTTCTGAAAATTTGCACAGGAGGACATGATCATTGCAAAGGAAGAAATTTTTGGACCTGTGATGTCTCTGATGAAGTTCAAGTATAAATCAGTACTTTTTGCTCAATTTCATAATTAATAACTCAGTTCTTAAGAGTTAAATAGAGTAATGAAATATTGGTGTTTGGAATACACATACAGGACAATAGATGAAGCAATAAAGAGCGCAAACAATACTAAATATGGGCTGGCAGCTGGAATAGTAACAAAGAACTTGGATGTGGCTAATACAGTATCAAGATCAGTACGTGCTGGGGTCATTTGGATCAATTGTTACTTTGGATTTGATCATGATTGCCCTTTTGGAGGATACAAAATGAGTGGTTTTGGAAAAGACCTTGGATTGGATGCTCTGCATAAGTATCTACAAGTCAAATCTATTGTCACTCCCGTCTACAATTCACCTTGGCTGTGAACATATATCATATGCAAGTTTTTATTTATGTCTTTGTTTAGAAAAAAATGGGTATTTTACCAGTATTAAATAACTGGCACATATATATTATGTGCCCTCACTTCTCCATGTACGTGATTTAAATTCAGTTTATTATTCTTTTTTTTTCTGTAATCTAATTAGTATTATATTTTCATATCGATATTTTTTCATATATGTTACATTATTAGTTATATATGGTTATTTTCAACTATTAGTTATATAGAGACCGGTAGATGCTGTGGTCCTCCACGGTAGTTATTGTCCTAGTTAATTTTAACTATCAGTAGTAATCCCTTTGGATGCGGAAGTCTTAAAAAAAAATAATACGTTTTTTTGATTGTAGTCATTGTCTTCTAGGTTCAAATGTCCAACTCATTTTAGAGTTAGGAGAGTTTAAAATATCGAATATATATATATATATATAATGATCAGTTTTAAAGTTATTAAATCCAAAAATTGATAAATATTCTCTTTATAATCTAGCATTCATCCCTAAAGGATATGTGTAAGGTTATTAAAATTTATAATATTTTTCTATTAAAAATATAAAAAATCTTACTTTAAAATATACATATTTTATTTTATGTAATATACTCTAATTGTATATTATATTTAAAATATTACTCTTCTTTTTATCAAAAAAAGCATATTTTTTATCCTAACTAAAACATTTTTTTTAAACTATTTTCTATTTATTTTTTATTTTATTTCTTCAATTATATTATTACTATATATATTGTAGGCGTTGGGGTTTAGCGTGCGTGCCCAAGTGTTTGACAATCGTGGTACTGTGTGGGTTCGAGGCCCACTAGGAAATACAAAATGGGCTTGTAGCCCAAGTTGGAGAAAGGAGTTGCCACCCGGATAAAAACTAGAACACACTTTATAACAACTAGATTCTACAGAGGTATCCAGAAGCCGTCTTCAGAGAACGAGTTCAAAAACTGGCTATGGATTTTTAGAATTCTCACCCAATCTTACAGTTGGCCTCCGTTTGTGTTTTATATTTTATTATCTTTAATTATTCAATTATTTCTTCATTAACATGCAAATTGTAATTTCCTCCAATTTTATAATTTAACTCAAATTTGCTCATTAACCCAACTCCATGTTTATTGATGGTGATTCACTACACTTATTACAAATATGCAAAAACATTCTAAAATAAAGATGAAGAAATAAACATACATGCAAAGAAAATGGGGGAGGAGAAAAGAATACAATCCTTTTACATGCAATAATAGTAAAATAAAAGAAAATAAACCGAAAGTAAACTGGAAAGAAATCAGGAAAGAGGAAATATATTGAAAATGAACTACAAATATATTGAAAATAAATCATGAAGAAATATAGAAATCAAGGGAAATGGGGTTAGAAATCAGTTAAACAAGGTTCTTGTACCCACACGAATGTCATTATGCATTAAATAAATGATTAATCTCCTAAAAACAAAATAAATAGGCCTATAAGAGGAAACCACAAAGTTAATTTCATAAATATGATAACAAATCGGAGAGCCAAACATCTTACGAAATAGAGGGCATACATCAAATGAGTTATGCATCATAAAGGTACTTATAAAGAGTTAGGAATGTCTGAAAATATACATGAAATAAAAAGGCAGAAGTTGGCATTCTCTAGGGAAGAAGCGATTGTCGCTTTGTCATAGGGGCATCGCCTCTATGCCAAAAGATGCAGCCTCATCACCAGGAGGCCACAAAGGCATCGCCTCTTCACCAAAATGGTGAGAGGCTACATCTTACTTGATTTCAAAGCAACATAGGGTTCAAAAAAAATATATAAAGTCTTACAACTATCCTTAATAGGTCAGTAACTCACATCTTAAGCATGTCAAGTGAATCTCAACACACACCAAATAGATAAGAAAAATAGTAAAATTTATACAAGCTTATGACACAAAACTTTAAAGTAGAGGTTCTCACTGCTTTTGACAAGTTTAATGCTTCTAACTAAGCCCTCAGAAGCCAGTTAGCGTGTAGATCTTCCTTTGAATGCAAGAGTTCTTTCCTTCTTTTCCCAAGAAATGAGCCTTCTTTTTAAGCTAAATCCCTCATTTTCTTCTTCTCTCCTTGTATTTTCTTTTCTAATCTTAGCACTTTTTTTTCTCAATAATCCAGCATTCCCCTTTCTCTCTCCCTAACTTTTCTATGTAAATGATACAATCCTCAAAAGGGTAAATTTGTGAAGTCTACACATCAATAAAGTCAAGTACAAAGCTTGGACGAATTTTTGGGTTATTTTCTATTTTAGAGTCAGTAAGGAAGATTCAAGAATATCCTATAAGATGTGAGAAGATTCAAGGATATTCCAAGTCAAAGTCAATAGTTAACATCCAACTTGAAATGTGACATGGCATGCTTCAAATCTTAGTTGTCATTAGTTGTTTGTTTAGTTGTCATGAGTTATCAATTTGACTTTTCAAAGCTTAGTTGTCATTAGTTATTCTACTTTTTAAGGGATCCTATTTAGTAAAGGATTTTCCTTTATACGTGTTTTTAGGAATAAGTAAGAAAATATATTCCTTCAAGGATTAGGATGTTTACATGCCTATATAAAGACCATATCAATGTAGGACGAATTGGAACAAGTTTTATCAATTAAATTTCAATTCTTATGAGGTTAAAGCCCTTCTCTTTTGTTCTTAAAAGAACTTTACTGAATTTATCAAGTGAAGGCTTAGTATATTCAAACCTAGTTTAATTTAAGCTTAAAATTGACTTTGTTAATCTTAGGTTTATATTAAACAACCTTTAATTCTTTATAATTAAGGTTCTTAAGTGCAAGTTATTTAAGGGTCTTATTGGGAATTAAAGTTTCTTTTTACTTGATTTATGAACGATTCTTGGTAAGGTTATCAAGATTGAATATGGGTTTGGTACAAGTTAACCACGTTCATATCCTTAAACCCCTCATACCCTATGATCTCCCTCATCTTTTTCATCGTTACTTAGCCTTTTTAGCTCATTACCTTTCCCTAAAAAATAACCATTCATGCTATTATTATAGAGCAAGAACAAGTGGGGTCCACCCACTTATTGTTTTGGACTACTGCCATTAAATGCAACAAGCAAGTGGCTAACAATTAGGAGATTGCCTCATCAAAGAGACGATTGTCTCATTGAAAAGGCGACCCCTTTTCATTCTATTGCCATAGAGGCAATGCCTCATCGAAGCCTCTATGGTCCTGCCTTTGGGCTAAAAGGGATGGGGTTGTGTTTAGGTTCGTTCTGAAGAAGGTCTCATATTCTCTTACATTCGAATAAAGTTGTTTTCTTTATCATCGGGCTTTCGTTATGGGTTGACCAAACTGAGTGTCTACACATATTAATTAAAAATATAATAAAAATAATAAAATAAAATTATTATAATAATTTTTTAAATATTTATTTTTATATTGAATTAAATTGTAATTTTAATTTACTAAAATTATTTAATTAATTATTTTAAAATATATAATAATTCACGAAAAGTGTAAATTCACCACTAAAAGTCTTTAAATGTGGACAAGAAGTCTACACTCTAAAAAACCTGTTTTGATTGTAGTCATTATTCAAAAACCCGATATATGTTAATTATGTTAGTGTTTAGAGAGTCCAAAATGTCAAAAATAAATTCCTTGAATGGATAGAAGTCTCCATCTAAATTTTTTTTTATGATTGTAGTCATTGTTTTTAGGCTCAAATATCATATTGATGCGATCGATAATTATCTTTAATTAAAATATTACATTTGTATATCCTTCTAATTTATTATAGGCGGTGGGGTTTAGCGGGCACCCAAGTGTTTAGCGACCACAGCACTGTGTGGGCTTGAGGCCCACTAGGAAATATGATATAGGTCATGGGCCTATTCGGAGATGGAGTCACCATCCAGATAAAAGCCGGGACACACTTTACAGCAATTGGATCCCACGGAGGTTCCCAGAAGCCGTCATCAGAGATCGGGTTTGGAAACTGGGTATAAGCGTTTGAATGCTCACCTAACCTTGCGGTTGGCCTCCGTTTGTGTTTTGCATTTTATTATCGTTTAATTATTTAATTATTTCCTCATTTACCACGCGTAATGAAATTGCCTTCGGATAATTGCCAGATTTTATAATTAAGTCCAAGTTTGCACATTAGTCCAATTTCATGCCTTTAGGTCCCAACATTCAAAAAACGCAGTAAATAAAAAAAATAATAATTTACAACCATACATTCAAAATAAAAAAGGGGAAGGGATTAAGGATTACAACACTTTTTAACTAAATAAACTAATAATATACAGAAAATAGACTAAACATATACTGAAAATAAACTGATAAAGTAACATAAATGCGGTAATATAAAATGGATAACTAACAAAGGTGACTACTCAATGATGAAAATCATCAAGTAATTTCTGTAAATAACACACAGTTAGTCCTTCCTTTGAAAAAAAAAAAGAAATCACATGTAACGATACTTACAAGGAGACTCTATATAAAAAAGGGGTTTTCACATTATGGACTAAAGAAATCATTAAATAATCAAGATAATCACCATCATGCAATCATACAGACATATTTAAGGTCAAAAGGGGACATATTAAAGTAGGCGTCACAGTAAATAAATAACAACACGAAGCAGAAAACGGGTTAACCCTATCAATGAGGCGGTCGCCTCATTGAAGAGGCGACGCCTCATCAACAGGGCTCTTACAGACCTGAAGTAAAATAGGTAACACACACACAAAAGATAGGCTTGCTGAGGGCCTGTCAATGGGGTGATTGCCTCATTGATGAGGCGATCATCTCATTGAGATGAGGCGGCACCTCTGTGAAGAGGCATCGCCTAATCACCAGGCCAGCTCTGACTTCCAAGACGTGCAAACTTTTACTCTAAGCAACCAAAACATGCATATACACACTCTACACTCATCATACTACAACTACATATGTAAATATTCAAAGCTCCATCAATAAAACGAGATGTCAAGCACATGCACTAGAAACAAACCTAGAATATGCTAAAGACTTAGTTACACACACAAGCAAGGACATACAAAATGATGAACATATCAAGTTCAAAGTGCATATTTCATACCAAAATGAGAGGCCCTCAGAGCTACTTTGATTGAGATCCTTGCTAGGATGTGGTATCTCTCCTTAACACAAGTATCTTCCTTCCTCTCCTATAGGAAAATGGACCTCCTCTCTTCAACCCTCCCTCATTTCTTTAGGACATTCTTCTTCCTTTCTCTCCTTTCTCTTTTTCCTCATAGCTTTCTTTTTAGAACTCCCCCTCTCCTCCCTCCTTTTTTTCTTTCTCTTTTACCTTTTATCCCTTAGCTTTCCCATCCCCCTAAGCCTCCTAGCCCATTATGAGCTCTCCTAGCCTTTTTCCTTTTCCCAAAAGTCTTTTCCTCATGCAAGGAGAAAGTCTGGAGAGTAGGGCCCACGTCACTTGATTGTCATGATTGCAGCTGCATTAAATGCAGCTGCGCATGGGTTGTCATAGAGGCTACGCCTCATCGATGAGGCGATCACCTCAGTGATGAGGCGATCGCCCCATTGGCAGCTGCCCAAGAGGCAATTGCCTCATTGCACTGAGGCGATGCCTCTTGGTCCTGGGCCTGCACTGGGCCAAGTGGGCTTGGGCCAAACTTGAGTAGTTGGGCTCGATTTTGGGTTTTCTAGGCTTTGGATTTTCAAGTCCACTTTCCACTTAGAGATTCAAGCTTCATCCTCATGTCCAAGTTCACATTCTCATCATTGGGCTTGACAACGGGCCGATCAAACTGAGCAACCCTAATTCGTCCCCTAATACGGGCCGACCGAATCGGGTGTCTACATTTATATAATTTATAAATTATTTATATAAATTATATTTTCTAATTTATATGTTCTTCGTTTTATTCAATTTTTTTTTACAGTTAAGAAAGCAAAGGAATTGGATTGATAAAATTTACGTCTTGAGTGTGATTGGACTTGGGTTGTGCACTTATTTCAAACTTGATTAGTTGATGTTCCTTAGAGGGTTCGTGTTATAACATGAATTTTTATAGATTATAATATTAAATTTTTGAGATTTACAGTGTTAATAATTATTTTATTAAATTATGATATTTGATTATTAGTGAAATTAAATTTGAATTTTTAGTGTTGAATATTATTTAATATTATTATTTATTTAAACTACTGATTAATTGTTAGTGTATAATTAATTTGGGAATATTTAGATTTTTAAAATATTAGAATATTAATTTATATATATATATAAGTATTTTTTTCCTACTCTTTCCTTCCCTCCTTCTTCCTTTCTTCCTTTTCTTTTCCCTTCTCTTCCCCACGCCCAACAGCCTCACACCGATGCCACCACCACCTGCTCAGCCACCTTGCCACCACCGGTCACCACCTGACACTACTGCCAGTAGCAGCCCCGCCACCTCCTTTCCTTCCTCTTTTCTTTCCTCCTCTCCCTCTTTCCTCTTGGTTGTCGAATCTTCTTCCTCTCACCGGAGACGTTTATGGTGATGACAAGAGCTAATGTCGATCTCAAATGAAAGCTCATCCTCTGAGCTTTTTAAACCCTTAATCAATTTTGGTTTTCAACTTCGGTAAGTCTCTCGATTTTATGAAATTGTGTTTAGGCTAATTTTGGGTATTTTGTGAAATTGAGTTTAAATTTAGTTGATTTATGTTAAATTGATCTTTAGATTATTGTTGTAGAGGTTATGAGCTTTCCAAATATGTGTTTAGATTTAATTTTGAAAATTATTTTCGAAATGACACTATTCTGGGTTCGGAGTTGCTGTTCTGGCACTGTTCTAAGCTCAAGAAGATTATATTTTTAATAAATTCTACTAATTATTTTGAATAAGTTTTATGAAGAAATTTTAATGAAATTATGAGTAGAATTTTTATTATGAATTTTTGAATGTTTATGTGAAAAATGAATTTTTGGAAAAATTAGTATAAATTACTAATTTTTATATTTTAGTTGAAATTGTTATTAATTATTATGTTTTAGACAGTTTTTAAGTAATAAAAAGTATTAAAATAATTTTTATAATTTATTTCCTATTTTTAGCTAATTATTAGTAATTTCTGGAAAAACATATGAATAATGATTTTATTTATTATGTTTAAGTTTAAATAAGTTTTTGGTTATCTTTATTATACATTTTAGCAATTTAAATAATTATTTGTAATTAATGCTATTTAATTTTGAATATCGGAAGAATATATTTTAATAATGGAATTTAATTATAAATGAGGATTTTATTATTTATTTTGGAAATAAATATCTTTTATACTTTTATTATGTAAATAAATTGATTTGCGATATTTAAATGAATTTTTATGATTTTTGGTGAATAATTGGAATTTATATTATTTTATTGTTAGTGGATTGTGTTGGTTCTCGGTTGGACAATAATTGTAATTCGGGAGCCCAACCTGAGAAGTTGAACTTTATGGATATTTTAAAGTGTGTTCGTATGCAGGATCATGCAAGATCGACTCTACTTTTGTAGAGGGATGTTCATATTATAAAGGAGACTCTACCAAATTTTTGATAGATTTCTCGTAAAATGTGACATCGAGTCAATCCCAAGTTTTGAGTTTTAGTCGAGTCATGTCCTAGATTGAGTTGTTCTTTAGAAATTCTAGATGTATAAAATTAGAAATTTAATTCTAATAATAATAATATTATTATTATTATTATTATTATTATTATTATTATTATTATTATTATTATTATTATTATTATTCTATAATTGCACCGAAATCGAGGCCTACAGGACTAGGTCAGTTGAGTCATTTTAGAGGAATGTACACATGTGAGTTATTATTATATGTGTGCATTGTATGTACAAATATTTTAGCATCCACACTTTTTAATAAATATGAATTTCATTATTCTATGTTTGCACATATATTAAAGTGAATATTTATTTGTATAAAATTGAATGATGTTCATATTTGATATATGATTTTATTATTTTATTTATAAAATGTATTCTAAAAGATAGTTGTAAAACGTGTCACTTAGTAGGTTACACTAGGGCTATTGCGTAATAGTACATTAGATGTTAAATTATAAATTTATTGATTTGAGATATAATTAATTGATTATTGAGATTTGTGGTGAGAGAGTGGTGTGATTGCAGAAACTCAGTTGAGTTAGTGTCTTTGGATCAATCATGCTGACAGTGAGACTGCGGAAGTTCAATTAATTTAGTGTCTCGGGGTTAGTCTACTATCAGAAATTGAGAAGAGAAATATTTTTTGAATTAAGTGAGCATGTTGGCTAGTGAAGTTCAGTGATTGAGGTTGCAGAATATTTTAGGGTTCTGCTCCAGTCCTCTACCTAATTATTATTGCATTTATTTGTTTATTGAAAATGAGATTTTGAGCATTTGTATGAAATGCAAGTATAAATTAAAATAAATATAAATATATAAATGTTATTTTACTGATGCTTGAATGTTTGTATCCTTAGGTTGCATGCATATATATAATAATGATTTACTTAGTGAGATCTGAACCCCCCCTCAAATATTTTTGTAGGATTCTTCCCATCAGATATCCCATAATAGTTCCCTTTGTCGGACCCTTTCCTCTCCGACTGATCCATGTAAATTTTAAATTACCCACTCCTTATATTGCTAGATGCTGCAATAGTATTTCATACTTGTATTCTATTATTGTTATTTTTATGGTTGTATTTTGAATATTGTAAAATATTTTATTATGTTATATATATGGAGATTTCCTTTTGATTTAATTTTTTTTAATTATGAGTAATATTTATATTTATGTTTTATTGAGTTTTTATTTTAAGGTTTGCTACAGGTTCCGGATTATCGTGAATTCCTGTTCCATATAACCAGTTATAACTCCTGGGTTTAGGTTGTGAAAAAGTTGGTATCAGAGCCTAGGTTAGTATGGTTGGACCTAGGTTAGTAGAGTTGAGTTTTCTTCAAAACTACTACAATAAATTAGGTTTGATTATGTCTTTGAAAGTTTTCCTTACTTTATAATTTCGCATAACTCTTCAGTTTGTGATAGAGTTAGTCAAGGAGATAGAGCTCAGATTGATCAGGCAGGGAGTTATGCCTGATTATCGTTAGTTGGGAGGTGTCTAGGTAAGATGATCTCAGAGCACCCAGTACACTACATTTTAGATTTGCTTTAGCAGTCAACAGAGATGATTTATTCAGTAGGGCCAAAGACCTCAGTAGAGAGTCCACAGGAGCAGCAGACATAGTCATAGATTCGGTACAAGCGATACCAGCAGTGGCCAGAGTTCCAGTTATGGCACCACGAGATTAGCAACCAGTGCTTGTTAGATGTGTGGGAGAATCCATTAAGGACCGTGATACATGGCTCTAGGAGCATGTTTTAGATGCGGACAGACGAGAAACTTTACCAAAGCATGCCTTTATTCTAGTTATTAGCATTAGTTTTCATAGCATTTTATTGTTAGTGTAGTTCTAGCTCCCTATCAGTTACTGTTAGCTTAGCATTAGAGTACTTCACAGTTTGTGGCCCAACAGGGGTAAGGTAGAGGTAGTGCGAGAGACTTTGGTCAGGCTTCCACCAGCCAGTAGGGAGGCAAAGGATAAGATAGAGTCTTTACTCTCACTCATCAAGATGCTCAAGCATCTAATGTAGTGGTAGTAGGAACACTCCTGGTATGTTTCATTGATGTTAGGGTATTGATTGATTCGAGTGCTACCTATTCTTTTGTGTCCCTTATTTTTGCTTCGAAGTTAGGTTGTCAAGCCTCGAGGATGGCATTTCCTTTATCAGTTACCACACCTTTAAGTGATTTATTGGACACCGATGTCGTTCTTCCTAGGTGTCCAATGTAACTGGAAAGAAGAGAATTGTCTATGGATTTGGTGTTGCTAGATGTTATAAATTTTGATGTAATCCTTGGAATGAATTAGTTGTCTCAGCATTATGCCACAGTTGATTATCAAAGTAAAGAGGTTATTTTTAGAATTTTAAATGATGAAGAATTTAAGTTTGTGGGTGACAAGAGTTCTGTACCTCAGAATCTTATCTCTGCCATCGATCATGGCTAGAAAGATGCTAAGAAAAGGGTGTGAGGGATATTTGGCATTAGTCAGGGATACTACAGTGGAGAAGACAACTATCTTAGATTTTTTTATAGCATGTGAGTTCTTAAATGTCTTTCCTAATGAGTTGCCAGGTTACCTCATAGGGAGATCGAATTATGCATTGATGTGATCTCAGGCACAACTCCTATCTCAATGCCACCTTATAGGATGGCTCTTACAGAGTTAAATGAGTAGTTACAAGAGTTGCTAGTTAAGGGTTTTGTTAGACCTAATATTTCTCCTTGAGGTGCACTAGTCTTGTTTATGAAGAAGAAGGATGGTACTTTAAAACTATGCATTGATTACAGATAATTGAATAAGGTGAGAGTTAAGAACAAGTATCCTCTTCTGAGGATAAATGATTTGTTTGATAAACTTCAAGGTTCTTTTCTAAAATTGACTTGTGGTAAGGTTATCATCAGTTACAGATTAGTGAAGCCGATGTTCTTAAAATGGCATTTCATACTAGATATGGCCACTATGAGTTTTTGGTGATGTCCTTCGAGTTAACCAATGCATCAGTTGCCTTTATGAATCTTATGAACAAGGTGTTCAGACCATTTATGGATTAGTTTATAGTGGTTTTCATTGATGATATACTAGTGTATTCAAAGAGTATGGAAGAGCACATATATCACTTGAGGACAATATTACAGACACTGAGAGAACATAAGCTTTATGCTAAATTCTCGAAGTGTGATTTTTAATTGGAGAGTGTAGCATTCCTTAGGCATGTAGTGTCTAAGGATGGCATTTAGGTTGATCTATAAAAGATTAAAGTAGTGTTTAAGTGGCCTAGATCAACCACAGTTACTGAGATTCAGAGTTTATTCAGTTTGGCTAAGTACTATAGGAGATTTGTGCGGGATTTCTTGAGAATTACAACACCTATAACCTATCTGTCTCAGAAGAATATGAATTTTATATGGTTAGATGCATGTGAGGATAATTTTTAACTATTGAAAGAGAAGTTGACTATAACTCTAGTGTTGACTTTACCTAATGGAGTAGAGAAGTTCACTGTGTATTATGATGCTTCCAGAGTTAGCCTAGGTTATATGTTGATACATAATGTAAGGGTAGTGGCTTATACTTCAAGGCGATTGAAGAAGCATAAGCAGAACTCTCCTACTTATGACCTAAAGATGGTTGCAATGATCTTTGCTCTCAAGATTTGGAGACATTATTTGTACGGGGTGACTTATGAGATTTTCATTGACCACAAGAGCCTGAAGTATATTTTTCAATAGAGAGACTTGAACTTGAGGCAAAGAAGATGGCAAGTTGAAGGATTATGATTATGATATTTGTCATGACCCGAACTCGAGGGCACGTGACCGACACTAGGGAATGGGAAGGCATAAGGCCCCCAAAACCCGTAGTAAGCCTCAAAGAAAAGAAAAATAAAACCTTACAATTTAAAACTTTACTTTATAGCAGAACACATTATCAAACTGATTTTTCTGAAATTAAAATAGAATTGAATACATAAATAACATATTCTTCAGCGTCACATATCATAAAACAAACTTAAATCATTATACATAAGCGTGGTTCATATAAATAAAATACACGAATATACTTAAGTTATACAATTCATAATACAGATACTATTATAGCTTTCTAGAGTGCTATTATAGTACAGTTTACAATGACCTACATAAAATGACCGGTGATGAAGAAACCCAGCGTGGAGGCAGTCTGAGGTCGAACTCCCAAGCTCCTGAAAAAAAATAAATTGAGGGGAATCAGACCTCACTGAGTAAGTCAATAAAAAGAGTTGTACGGTTTGAAAACCATACAGTTATAGTGAAAATAATTTATAATATATAGATATAACTTTTGAAAAATCTCGGTAGAACCCTAAACCCAAAGTCCTAAATGGCCAACCAGGCCCACTTATTCCAGTTAGACTGTCGGTACCCGAGAGCAAAGGCATCAACCGAGGCACCAAGTCGCAGTCATTCACTTAATCCATATATATGGCACTGGCGGTCCCCGAGAGCTAAGGCATCAATCGAGGCACCCATCCCAGTCCATTGTTAACTTTCTAATCATTGGCGGTCCTTGAGAGCAAAGGCTTCCACCAAGGCACCCGTCCTAGTTTATATTCATAAGTCATACATATCTCGGATCCATTTCTCAATCTCTACCATGTGCACACGGTCCTGGTGAAACCCACCAGGTAGCCCGTTCTACCAAAATTTCTCAAAAACTGATTTTTAAATAAATAAGATGCACTTAAACCTTAAATAACATCATTAAATTAAATAAATCATATAATAAAATATTAAAAATATGATCGCACGCATCTTTAAGTAAAACACACGCACAGATCATTTATTGACTTATAAGATGAACAAGAAGGCTGACAACTGCACGTTTGCCTCGATCCCACGGCTTCTGCTCCGACATGCTCTAGAAAAGAAATTAACAAATCGATTATAAAACATGTATATGGAATTGAAATTGAAAATCAACAAAAATAGTAAATTCTAGGCTAACTCGAGGAAGACCGGATAAGACTCGATAGATAAGAAAAAGCCTAATTAACAATATAAATTTACGGAAGATATCACGTTTTACAAGAAAATCTATTAAAATTTTGGTAGAGTCTCCCCTGTAAAACGGATATCTCTCTACCATAGGTAGAGCCATTCCTGTATAGAAAAAGCACTTATAATATTCATAGACATTCACACTCGAGTCGGGCTTTCAGAACTACACTTAACCCCGACCGAGATCACAATCTAACAAAACATTACAAAATTAAATCATTTATTTTTCCCAAAAATAAACATCACACACACACACACACACACACATATATATATATATATATACACATATTTGGAAACAATATTCACAATTAACATTACTTAATGAAAATTACCTATTAATCTATTTATATATATATATAAAATCCCCTAAACCTCTTAAATATTAATAAAGCTAATTAAAATATATTTTAATTATAATTAGCATAAAATTACATATTTATCCAGATAATAGAAAAATACACATAATATTCAAAATAATATCTAATATACTATTAAAAGTTGATTTTTGAGAAATTAATGTTAATTAGTCTAAATTAGTAGATAATTTGTAAAATCCTTTTAAATCCCTTGATCATTATTAAAATCAACCAAAATTTATTATTTAACTATATTTAACAAAATTATGTTTCTACGCTTATAATATACAAACTTATATAATACTTATTAATATTAAAAATTCCTTAAAAAAAATATACAAACATAAAAAAAAAATCATTTTCTCTACATTAAACATCTTAATATAATTAAAAACATATAAATAACTACTAATTTCTTCTAAAAATATAATTTAACCTAATTATTCACATTTGACATAAACTAAAAATATTTATAAAAATAGTATAAAAATCACAAAAACCAAAATTTAAGTTCTAAAATTAATAACATTTAATAATAATATCAATTATCTAAATTTCAAAATTTTTACAATAATTTTCGAAATTAACAAAAATATTAATTAAATACCCAAATTTACAAAATGTATAATTAACACCATAATTTCTAAAAATCTTAAATAAGCATCAATACATTAAAAATAATTAACCTTAATTAACCTAATTACTAATTGAACTCAATTAACTACCAATTAAACCAACAAATTATCAAATAAAATCAAATAAAATTCAAATAAAATTCTGGAAAAATCACATAATGCACAAAAATTATCAAAAATTAAAATCAACCTCCTAAAACACTCAATAACCTTAATTAACTAGAAATCTACCAAGAACAACCAAGATCAAGAGAGGAAGGAAGAGATCGAGTGAGTATCACTCACTGTCAAGCTGGAAGAACAAGAGGGAAGGGAAGCTTGCTGCCACAAGAAATGGAGGCTGAGGGAGCAGCTCAGGCGAGGCAGGAGGTAGCAACTGGTGGAGGAACAAAACTGGCAGTGGACTGTCGCGCGTGAAGAAGGAAAACTTATTGCCTAGAAAGGAAAGAAGAAGCGTTGTCATGCGAGGAAGAAGAAAAGCAGCAGTTGCAACTCTCCTGGAAGCTCTGGCACAGCGGTGATGGAGTTTCAGGCAGTGGAGAAAGCGGCATAGTAGAGGGAAGGGGTGGCGTGGATGGTAGGCGGGGAAAAGGAGGCTGTTGATGAAGGTTTTGGGGCTGAATGCATCTATATATATATGTGTGTGTGTGTGTGTGTGTGTGTATGAATTTAATCATATTTGTATGTACTATATATATGTATGCACACATTGAATATATATATATATATATATATATATATATATATATATATATACATGTATATATTTATATATATATATATATACATTTACATAAATATATATAGATATATATACACTATTGTAATAAACTTATACTTATTATAAACCCTAATAACACACACACACACCTATACGTAAATATACAGACATGTATATACCTAACCAAAAATAGTATATTATTACCTTTTAATATATATATATATATATGTGTGTGTGTGTATGAATTTAATCCTATTTGTATGTACTATATATATGTATGCACATATTGAATATATATATATATATATATATATATACATTTACATATGTATATTTATACACTATTGTAATAAACTTATACTTATTATAAACCCTAATAACTATCACGACCCAAACTAGGAGTCATGACCCGGCGCTAAGGAATGGGAATTCTTTCGAAACTGAAACTCATAGCAAGCCTAAAAAAATAAAATCATACAATAAATAAATAAAAGGTACGGATATAGTTTGAATTTTTTGAATCAATATATAAAATAAATTCTCCAAATCCTTTCACAAATGTATACATATTCGTACAGTTTCAAATACCATTTTTGAGAGTATACAATATCAAAACAATATAATACCCTTCTGATACAATAACACCACTACTGTAGTTTCTAGAATACAAATCAAAATTCAAAATATACGTTTGCATAAAATGGCCGGGACTGAAGAACACCGGCGAGGAACTCTACAACTAAGGTCTGATGATATAGGATCTCCTAAAAAAAATAATTGAGGGGGGGTCAGACCTCACTGAGTGAATTATTATACTATATATACGTGCAAACTAAACCATAACAATCAGACATTCTTATATATATATGTATATACACACATTTCACATGAATGCCAAACTCAGCCTTTATAAATATACTAAATGTAGAAAACGTTTGTTTTAAATCATGAAGGATCCATAGAATCCTAATAATAGCAACCTCAAACAATCCCATCATCACTCTAGCCATACAGGTTCACTTGATTCCAAATAGAACACTTATTCCAATCTGGACAGCAAACTGACCCCGAGACACTAAGTCAACCGAGCTCCAACAGTCTGGCTGTCAGTGTGATTGGCCCGAGACACTTGGTCAACCGAGCTCCAACAATCACACTATCTATCACCTCACATCTCAATCAACCCAATAGATCATTCAATCCACTCATGGACAGTAGACTGGCCCCGAGACACTAAGTCAACCGAGCTCCAACAGTCTAACTGTCAGTGTGATTGGCCCCGTAATCACACTATCTAACATACCACTAATCTTAGTCAAATCAATTAAATCAATTATAATCATCCAAAATTAACTCTCACTCAACCCTATTCTTTCGCACCAGTACGTACACGGCCTTAGTGTTGCCCATTAGGAAGCACGTTCTATTGATATCCTTCACTTAGAATAAATCATTCATTCGGAAAATAATTAATGTAGAATAATATTCATAATAGTAAAACCAACCATATATATATATATATATATATATATATATATATATATATATATGTCAAATAAAATATGAAATAAACTAAAGATAAATCATTAATATGGTTAAAAACAATTTAAATGAGTAACAATAATATAACATGCATTTTCTTAAAAATATACTTAAATATAGAAAAGATATGCCCTAAGTACACAATCATTTGATAAAACATTTATGTATAAATGTTCATTTAAATATGTGTTTAGGTTTAACATATATTCACAAATATACTAAAAAATAAACCTAATTATCTAGCATGCATATATCAAAAATAAACCCTAAATATACCACTAATATGTTAGGTTTAATTTAATAATAAAACATGTATTTATTTGGAAATAAATCAAAAATATACCAAAAATAAACTTAAAAATAATTTAAGTGTAGGTTTATAATATAGCATGCAATTATTTAAGAATAAACCTAAATTATACTAATCATTTAATAAAATAATCATGGTTCGATGCACATTTAAATCATGTATAAATATTAAATTATAACAAACATAAACCTAAATATCTAACATACACATATCAAGATATACTAAAAATAAACCGAAAATATACCAAATCATATTATAATTAAATTATTGTTTAAACATATAATAAAAATGAAAAATCCTAAGTCATACATCCTATATGCAATGCATATATATACAGTATAATAACTCACTTGTTAGTGCTCCACGAGACAAACTCGGCGGGCCTGATCCGTTAGTCCTCGGTCTCAGCGCATCTAAACAAACAAATAACAACATGAATTAAAATAAATTTAACAGAAATTCTAAAGATTCGATCTAGAATTTTAGACACAGAATTAGAATAGGGATTTGACCGGACATCACATTTTACGAGAATTCTACTGAAAATCCAGCAGAACCTCCCCTGTAAAACGGACATCTCTCTACTCAAAGAGTAGAGCCAGTCCTGCAAAGAAAACACACTTCAAGAATAAACAGAGAATTCACAACCAAAACTCCTCGATCGGACTCCAAACTATAATTCACCGACCGAGGTTCACAATTCACAAAATAATTACAAAATACCAAAAATGCCCTTATATAATAAAAATACATTTTATAATTTCAAAATACATAATTAACCCTAAAACTTAATAAAAACTGATAAAAACTTATTTATTTAGAAAAATTGTATCATATATATATAATTTGAAAATAATTTACGAAAAATAGTTTTAATTAGTTAAAAATACTAAATAATTTGTATAAATCATTTTTATACCCTAAATAACTATTAAAACCGGTTTAATTACATTTTTAACCAATTTAGTGTAAAATTATCAAAATACCCCTATATATATAAATTTACTAAAATAAATCCAAAAATTCACCCAAAAATAATATAATTACTAAAAATCAATTTTCTCAACATATAACTCAATAATATCAATAAATATACTTAATTAACCAATTTATTTCAATTAAACGCATAATTAACCTTATTTTTCAAAATTACATAAATTTAATAAATTCCAAATAAATATATAAAAATTCACAAAAATTACAAATAAATTCCTATAATTCATTTAAACACCTATAATCACCATAAAACACAATTTCATAATTTAATTAATTAATTTTCAAAAATTAGAAAATATTAATAAAATAATAAAAAATTCACAAAAATTAAAATAAATTCCAAAAATTCTAAAAAAATTATAGAATGTAGATTAAGCTTTAAGAAACAAATTTTGTGAATAAATTTTTCATGAATAAATCAAATTGAATCTAAAAAAAATTCGAAGCCCAAAATAGCTGAAATGAAGAAATCGAAACCTAAGCAATTCTAAACCAAATCAAGTGAAAAAAAATCTTAGAATCACACTCACCAGAGCTCAAGGAGAAGATAGAGACTGACGGCATCGAATTTGGTGGCCAAAAAGTGCTTGATCGGAGTTAGGAGCAACTTTCGGTCTCTTGATGAAAATCTGGCCAAACAACGCCGAAAATGGGAGCTTGGGACGTCGAGAATGACTGGAAGGGAGGTGGCACACCGGAAAGCATAGTGACAGTGAAGGAATGGACTTGCAGTGGCCGGAGTTGAGGAAGAAATGGTCGGGAGGAAGGAAGAAGGCAGAATGGCAATTTCGAAATTTTTGTAAATTTTATAATTTTGATTAAAAATTATGTATATTTGTATATATTCATATTTGTCCACACTATATTATAGTAATATATATATTCCCGTACACAAATAATACTCACCACATAAATATTTTAATATATTTAATAATTTATACACTAAAAATTAATTAATTAATACAAAAATTAAATAATAAAATTAAGGAAATTAATTAAGCTCTAATTAATTAAATAAATACACATATATACGTTTTATTTAGCACTTAAAAATTATGTACGAGTTTATGCAAATTCGTAAAACTAGTTAAAATAATTAATATTAAATTATTTACGTGCCAATTTTCCCGAAAATATAATTTCTGATAAATTTTTACGTAAAGTACTTAAAATAATATAAAATAATTAAAATTAGCTTTAAATAAATAACAACTCTTAAAATATCATAATTATATAAAAAAATTATTAATACTGCATATCCCGATGCAGTATAAAAATATTTAAAAACTCGGGATATTACAATAACACACACACACACTTATATGTATATATACATACATATATATACCTAACCAAAAATAGTAATTATATCGAGTAATAACCTTGACATAATGCTAACATAAATGTATCGATTAAATAGTGTAGATAAGTAACGTTTGTATAAAATTAAAATTAAATTTAATTATTAATAGCTCAAATTCGAAAATTGCTTCATTTAAATAAAAATATAGGGTATTACAGTCTCCCCTCCTTATATGAATTCGTCCCCGAATTCAAGAAAAAAAAGAAAAGAAGAATTACAAGGCTTAAGAAGGAAAGAGTTATGGGAAGGAAACTTGCATCTCAGCTTCAGTTTCCCAAGTGCAATCCTCCGCAGAATGGTTACTTCATAGCACCTTCACCATCGGTATCTCCTTAGTCCGCAACTGTCAGATTTGGCGATCCACAATCGCCACTTGGTACTCCTCATAAGTCATATCGTCGCTAGGCTCTATAGCTTGAGGTTGCAACACATGAGATGGATCAGGAACGTATTTCCTCATCATAGACACATGAAATAAAGGATGTATTCTTGACAGTTCTGGTGGTAACACCAGCCTATACGCCACTTCACCCACTCTAAACCAAATCTCAAACGGTCCAATGTATCTAGGAGCTAGCTTACCCTTCTTGCCAAATCTCATAACTCTTTTCATTGGAGACACCTTCAAGAACACCATGTCTCCAAGCATAAAGGATACATCCTTCCTCCTAGGGTCAGCATAGCTCTTCTGTTTGCTGAAGGCTATTTTCAATCGCTGCTGTATAATGGGGGCTTTCTCTGAAGTCACTTGCACTAACTCTAGACTCGTTAATTGTCTTTCACCAATCTCCTAACATAAAGGTGATCTACACTTCCTACCATACAGTGCCTCATATGGAGCCATCTCAATGCTAGCATGATAGCTATTATTGTAAGCAAACTCAATCAATGGCAAGTGCGAATCCCACTATCCTCCAAAATCCATCACACACATCCTCAACATATCTTTTAACTTCTGGATGGTCCTCTCTGACTAACCATCTGTCTGAGGATGGAAGGCCGTACTGAAATCCAATCTGGTGTCCAAGGCCTTGTGTAATTCTTGCCAAAACACTGAGGTGAATATGGCTCCTCTATCTGACACTATACTCATTGGTACTCCATATAGACAAATAATCCTATGGACATAAAGTCTCACCAGTCTATCAGTAGAGTACATCTTCTTTATTGGTAGAAAGTACGCTGACTTAGTTAGCCTATCAATAATCACCCAAATAGCGTCATAACCTCCTGTAGTCTGAGGTAGCCCAGTCACAAAGTCCATAGCTATCATGTCCCATTTCTATTCATGAATTGGCATAGGTTGCAATAATCCCAAGGGTTTCTGATGTTCAAGCTTCACTCGCTGACAAATCAGGCATTTAAACACAAACTCTGCAATATCCCTCTTCATTCCATTCCACCAATATGTATCTTTCAAGTCATGATACATCTTGTAGAACCTGGATGAATTCTATAAGCAAAAAAATGTGCTTCTTCCATGATTTCCTTCCTCAAGTCGTCAACATTTGGCACACAAATCCTAGTGCCCAACTGCAATACACCTTCTCTGTCAATCATAAAGTCTCTTGATTGCCCTTATTGCACTTCATAAATAATCCTCTGCATCTGTGAGTCTCTATTCTGAGCTGCCTTAACTTGATCCAAGTATACAGATCGTACCCTGAATTGAGCTAAAAGGCACTTTCGAATGACTTTCATCTGCAACCCTTGATCAATCAACCCATGCAACTCCTTGACAATGGGCCTCCTTTCTGTGCTGATGTGGGCAAGACTGTCCGTTGACTTCCTACTCAAGGCATCAACAACAACATTCGCCTTGCCTGGATGGTATAAAATGGAACAATCATAATCCTTAAGAAGTTCCATCCATCTTCTATGCCTCAGGTTCAAGTCTCTTTGCTGGAAGACATATTTCAAGCTCTTATGATCAGTGTATATCTCGCATGTCACCCCATACAAGTAATGTCTCCATATTTTCAAAGCAAACACAATGGCTGCCATCTTCGAGTCATGAGTAGGATAGTTTTGCTCGTGCTTCTTCAACTACCTTGAAGCATAGGCAATTACTTGGCCATTTTGCATAAACACACAGCCTAATCCTACTCTGGAAGCATCACAATACACTGTATACCCTTCATTTCCAGAGGGCAAAGTCAAAATTGGAGCTGACATCAACAAAACCTTCAATAACTGGAAGTGCTTTTTGCATCTGTCTATCCACACAAACTTAGCACTCTTCTGGGTCAACCTTGTCAAAGGTGCGGGAATTTTAGAGAAGTCCTTCATAAATATCCTATAATAGCCTGCTAGACCCAGGAAACTCCATACTTCTCTAACTGTAGTCGACCTCAACCACTCAATAATAGCTTCTATCTTCTTAGGGTCCACTTGTATGCCATCCTTAGAAATCACGTGGCCTAAAAAAGCCATTTGATTCAACCAGAACTCGCACTTTGAAAATTTAGTATACAACCTGTGCTCCCTTAAAGTCTAAAGCACCCTTCTTAAATGCATAACATGCTCAGCTTCACTCTTAGAATAGACCAGGATATTATTAATGAAGACTATTATAAACCGATCCAAGTATGGCTTGAACACCCGATTCATCAAGTCCATAAAGGCTGCTGGAGCATTAGTCAACCCAAAGGACATTACTAAGAACTCATAATGGCCATATCTTGTCCGAATCGTTATCTTGGGCTCATCACCTCTTCTGATCCTCAACTGGTGATACCCAGATCTCAAGTCTATCTTAGAGAAGCATGTAGCACCTTAGAGCTTATCAAACAGGTTATTGATCCTTGGAAGTGGATACTTATTCTTGATGGTGACCTTATTTAACTACCTGTAATCAATACAAAGTCAAAGGATAACATCCTTCTTCTTCATAAATAACATCGGAGCACCCCAAGGCGAAGTGTTGGGTCTTATAAAACCTTTATCAAGCAACTCCTGTAACTGCTCCTTCAGCTCTTGTAATTCAACTGATGCCATTCTGTAGGGTGGTATAGAAATAGGGTCTGTATCAGGTATGACATCAATACAAAACTCTATCTCTCTGTCTGGTGGTAATCCCGGTAATTCTTCAGGAAAAACATCTAGAAATTCACATACCACTGGCACCTGTTCAATTGCCCCCTTCTCTATCTCAACATCTCTTACTACTGCCAAGTAACCCTGACAACCCCTTCTAAGCATCTTCTGGGTTGTAATGGCAGAAATAAGAGTACAAGGCATGGAGCTCTTTTTACCTTTAAAATAAAATTCTTCTTCACTTGGAATTCTGAACACCACTTCTTTCTCTCAATAATTCACAAAAGCATAATACCTCGACAACCAATCCATACCCAAAATGACGTCGAATTCCAGTGCATCAAGCAACACCAAGTCCATCAATAATTCTTTACCATCAACCAACACCGGACACGAAGGTAAGAAAATATCTATCTCCAACTTGTCACTAAGAGGAGTCAACACAGATAGAGGAAAGGACAACTTGGAAGGCTGCCACTCAATTCTCGAAGCGAACACAGGAGAAATGAATGAATGCGAAGCACCAGGGTCATACAACACTCTAGTATCACATGCACAGACTGAGAGAATACCTGCTACCACTACATTAGAAGTCTGAGCATCCTGTGGTGTCAAAGTGAACACTCGAGCCTGGCCATGACCTGCCTGTTGAGATGTCAAAGGCTGCACAAACCCACGACCACTAGGTCTATCGACTGAACCTCGACCCTGCTGGCCCATCAGCTGTGGCGGCCTCTATTGTGGTTGTATTGGTGCTCTATATTACTGGGCATCGGATAGTAGGGCTAAGCCACTGATGAAGACAAACCCTAAGCATACTGTGGCTAATATCCAGAGTGAGGACAAGCTCTGGCAAAATGACCCCTGTCCACATCTGAAGCAAGCGCCCGACAACAAATGACACGGGCCCTGATGGAATCTTCCACAACTCACACATGCACTTTGCCCTAGACCCAGAACCACTCTGTTCGGAGCTCTGCCCATTACTACTACTGCTGACCTCCTATACTAAATCTGTGACCCCTACCACTCCTCCTATTCATGGCATAACCATGTCGGCCAACTCGGTGAGTCCTGGACCTCCTACCACCCTGCTGTGAACTACCCGCAGCCTGCTGACTCGAACTACCAATGTGAAATGTTGGTTGTTGATACTCGGAGCTACACTATATCCACTACCACCAAACCATATAGGGATCTATCATGGTGCCCTGACGGATATGTCGCCTCTCAATCAAATGGGCCTCCTCAATCACACTCTCTAGGGTGCGGTCCTCAGTACGTATACCAATAAAAGTGGGTCCTAAACCAGTAACATACAGCTCTATTGCTCTATAAGGGTCCCTCCTGATATCCTCTACATGTCGGGACAATCTATTAAACTCCCTGGTGTAGTCCCTCCACTGACCTATCCCCCTCTTGCAATATGGAGCAACTGCCACCTGTAGGCATCTTTGGTGGCTGGAGGACAAAAGAATCTTAAAAAGTGGTCCTTAAACTCTAGCCAAGTTAACTCAATGCATAGATGGCTGAATCGACTGTATGAACCAGTCTTGAGCTACCTCTTGAACTGATAACTCTACAATCATTATCCACTAATAATCCGTGTGTCCCGTCCTGGTACGTGCCTCAATAGTATTAATGAAGTCTAAGGCATCACCCCATACTGTCAAAAGAAACTCTATCGATTCAGGAGTAAAGAAGTATTGCATCAGTATCTTTCATCCCTTAATTCCTCTGTTGTAGCATCTGCTGAACAAGGGGCATCACCTGATTCAATGTTGCAAGACCCTGATTAATCCCTGCCATTCCAGCTGTAAAGGCTATGGGGTCTACGGCTGGGGCTTCAGGCTTAATTGGTTGCTAATCAGGAATCTCAGCTGCAGCTACCCTAGCTCGACCTCTACTCTACCTCTGCCCCCTATGACGTGGAGCAGGAGGGGGAGCCTCATCGTGCACAGATTGCTCATCAAGTCTGAGAGTCGGATCGACATCGAGGTCGGTTCACACACCACCTCATTCTAAAAAAGACAAAGAAAATCGAATTTAAACAAGGTAAGAGTATTTAACACAATGTGGAATTAGAAACAAGAACATGTCAAAGACAATTATCACCCTATAACTACAATAGTTACACAGAAAGACAGACATAGATAATTAATCGAACTTATGCTTTGGTACCAACTTTGTCACGACCCGAACTCGAGGGCACGTGGCCGGCACTAGAAGAATGGGAAGGCATAAGGCCCTCGAAACCCATAGTAAGCCTCAAAGAAAAGAAAAATAAAACCTTACAATTTAAACTTTATTTTATAGTATAACACATTATCAAACTGATTTTTTTTGAAATTAAAATAGAATTGAATACATAAATAAAATATTCTTCAGCGTCACATATATAAAATAAACTTAAATCATTATACATAAGCGTGGTTCATATAAAAAAAATACACAAATATACTTAAGTCGTACAATTCATAGTACATATACTACGGTAGCTTTCTAGAGTGCTACTATAGTACAACTTACAATGACCTACATAAAATGACAGGTGATGAAGAAACCCGGCATGGAGGCAGTTTGAGGTCGAACTCTCAAGCTCCTGAAAAAAAAAATTGAGGAGAATCAGACTTCACTGAGTAAGTTAATAAAAAGAGTTGTACGGTTTGAAAACCTTTTTGAAAACCATACAGTTATAGAGAAAATAATTTATAATATATAGATATAGCTTTTAAAAAATCTCGGTAGAACCCTAAACCCAAAGTCCTACATGGCCAACCGGGCCCACTTATTCCAGCTAGACTGCCGGTCCCTGAGAGCAAAGGCATCACCGAGGCACCAAGTCGCAGTCATTCACTTAATCCATATATATTGGCACTGGCGGTCCCCGAGAGCTAAGGCATCAATCGAGGCGCCCATCCTAGTCCATTGTTAACTTTTTAATCACATCGGCGGTCCCCGAGAGCAAAGGCTTCCACCGAGGCACCCGTCCTAGGTTTATATTCACAAGTCATACATATCTCATATCCATCTCTCAATCTCTACCAGGTGCACACGGTCCTGGTGAAACCCACCAGGTAGCCCGTTCTACTAAAATTTCTCAAAAATTGATTTTTAAATAAATAAAATGCACTTAAACCTTAAATAAATCATATAATAAATATTAAAATATGATCGCACACACATCTTTAATTAAAACACATGCACAAATCATTTATCGACTTACAAGATGAACAAGAAGGCTGACAATCGCGCATTTGCCTTGATCCCACGGCTTCTGCTCTGATATGCTCTTGAAAATAAATTAACAAATTGATTATAAAACATGTCTATGGAATTGAAATCAAAAATCAATAAAAATAGTGAAATTCTAGGCTGACTCGAGAAGACCGGATAAGACTCAATAGACAGGAAAAAAACCTAATTAACGGTAGAAATTTACGGAAGATATCACATTTTACGAGAAAATCTACTGAAATTTCTGCAGAGTCTCCCTTGTAAAACGGACACCTCTCTACCATAGGTAGAGCCATTCCTGCATAGAAAATGCACTTCTAATATTCACAGACATTCACATTCGAGTCAAGTTTCCAAAACTACACTTAGCCTTGCTCGAGATCACAATCCAACAAAAAATCACAAAACTAAATCATTTATTTTCCCCAAAAATACACATCACACACACATATATATATATACACATATTTGGAAACAATATTCACAATTAACATTACTTAATGAAAATTACCTATTAATCTATTTATATATATAAAAAAATCCCCTAAACCTCTTAAATATTAATAAAGCTAATTAAAATATATTTTAATTATAATTAGCATAAAATTACATATTTATCCAAATAATAGAAAAATACACATAATATTCAAAATAATATCTAATATACTATTAAAAGTTGATTTTTGAGAAATTAATGTTAATTAGTCCTAAATTAGTAGATAATTTGTAAATCCTTTTAAATCCCTTGATCATTATTAAAATCAACCAAAATTTATTATTTAACTATATTTAACAAAATTACATTTGTACCCTTATAATATACAAACTTATATAATACTTATTAATATTAAAAAATTCCTTGAAAAATTATACAAACATAAAAAAAAAATCATTTTCTCTACATTAAACATCTTAATATAATTAAAAACATATAAATAACTACTAATTTCTTCTAAAAATATAATTTAACCTAATTATTCACATTTGAAATAAACTAGAAATATTTATAAAAATAGTATAAAAATCACAAAAACCAAAATTTAAGTTCTAAAATTAATAACATTTAATAATAATATCAATTATCTAAATTTCAAAATTTTTAAAATAATTTTCGAAATAACAAAAATATTAATTAAATACCCAAATTTACAAATGTATAATTAACACCATAATTCCTAAAAATCTTAAATAAACATCAATACATTAAAAATAATTAACCTAATTACTAATTGAACTCAATTAACTACAAATTAAAACCAACAAATTATCTAATAAAATCACATAAAATTGAAATAAAATTCTGGAAAAATCACATAATTCACAAAAATTATCAAAAATTAAAATCAACCTCCTAAAACACTCAACAACCTTAATTAACTAGAAATCTACTAAGAATAACCAAGATCAAGAGAGGAAGGAAGAGATCGAGTGAGTATCACTCACTGTTGAGCTGGAAGAACAAGAGGGAAGGGAAGCTTGCTGCCACTGGAAATGGAGGCTGAGGGAGCAGCAACTAGCGGAGGAACAAAGCTAGAAGAGGACTGTCGCGCGCGAAAAATTAAAGCTTGCTGCTTAGCGAGGAAAGAAGAAGCGTTGTCACACGAGGATGAAGAAAAGCAGCAGCTGTAACTCTCCTAGAAGCTCTAGCACGGCGGTTATGGAGTTTTAGGCAGTGGAGAAAGTGACACAGTAGAGGGAAGGGGTGGCGTGGATGGCAAGCGGGGAAAAGGAGGGTGTTGGTGAAGGTTTTGGGGCTGAATGCATATAAATATATATATATATATATATATATATATATATATATATATATATATATATATATATATATATATATATATATATATGTATGAATTTAATCCTATTTGTATGTACTATATATATGTATGCACACATTGAATATATATATATATACATGTATATATTATATATATATATATACACTATTATAATAAACTTATACTTATTATAAACCCTAATAACACACACACACCTATACATATATATACATACATATATATACCTAACTAAAAATAGTAATTATATCGAGTAATAACCTTGACATAATGCTAACATAAATGTATTGATTAAATAGTTTAGACAAGTAACGTTTGTATACAATTAAATTTAAATTTAATTATTAATAACTCAAATTCAGAAATTGCTTCATTTAAATAAAAAAATAGGGTATTACAATATCCTATACCATCCAAACAAGGCTAATGTGGTAGCAAATGCCTTGTGTAGAAAGTTCTCAGGTAGTCTTGCTCACATCAGTGTGGAGAGGAGACTGTTGATCCAAGAGATGCACAAGTTAGTAGACCAATGGTTGATGATGAAGACGACCAGGTTATGAGGATTGTTAGCTTAGTTTAGAGTTAGATTAGTATTGAAGGATAAGATTAAAGCAACTCAGAGTTAAGATCCTGATTTGGTCGAGCTTGTGGAGAAAATTCATGAACAGAAGTTCACTAATTTTAGTCTCGATGATGAAGGTGTACTATGGATCAATAGGAGATTGTTCCTAATGTGGATAATTTGAGAGAGGATAAATTGGAAGAAGCTCATTTTGCAGCCTACAGTTTACATCCTGGTTATACTAAGATGAACCACAGTATTAAAGATCTTTATTGATAGGATGGAATAAATAAGGGTGTAGCTGAATTTGTTTCTAAATGCTTGACCTGTCAGCAAGTGAAAGCAGAGCATCAGAAGCCTTTTGGAAGGCTTCAAACTCTTTTAATTCCTAAGTGGAAATAGGAGAGAGTCACTATGGATTTTGTGACAAGATTGCCTCGTTCTAAGAATGGATACGATTTCATCTGGGTGATAGTGGACAGTTTTACCAAGTCAGCTTATTTTCTACCAGTTAAAACTACCTTTTTAGTGACCAAGTTAGCTAGGATGTATATTAAGAATATTATGTGTCTTCATAGGGGCATGTCTCCATTATTTCTAATAGTGGTTCGGTGTTTACCTCTCAATTTTGTTAGAAGTTACAAGAAGCGATAGGTACTAGGCTTGATTTCAATATTGCTTTTCATCCTCAGACAAATGCTTAGTCTGAGAGAATGATCTAAACACTTGAAGATATGTTGAGGATATATGTGATGGATCTTGGAGGCAGTTGGGATGATCATCTGCCAATTGGTAGAGTTTGTTTTATAATAACAGTTGTCAGAGCAGTATTGAGATGGTACCATATAAAGCTTTATATAGAAGGAAATGTAGATCTCCTCTGTGTAGGAATGAAGTCAGGGAAAGAGAATTGACTGGACTATAAATTATTCAGGATGCATCCGAAAAAGTCACTTTGATTAAAAAGAGATTGGAAATAGCAGCTAGCAGACATAAGAGTTATACAGATCCGAAGTGCAAGGAATGTGGAATTTTAGGTTAGAGATTATGTATTTTTAAAAGTGTCACCTATGAAGGGTGTTATGAGATTTGGTAAGAAAGGAAAGTTGGCACTGAGATACATTAAAACTTTTGAGATACTGGAGAGAGTTGGCATGGTTGCATATCGGTTGGCTTTGCCTTCGAATTTGTCTCATGTGCATTCAGTGTTCCATGTCTCGATGCTCAATAGGTACATTTTAGACCCTTCAAACTTTTTACAGCTTCAAAGTGTGGAAGTGAATGAAGATTTGACATACAAGGAAGAACCAGTTGGGATTGTTGACCGTCAAGTTTGCCAATTGCGTTTGAAATCGATTCCGATGGTCAAAGTCTTATGGAGGAGCATATGTGGGAGACTGAGCCCGAGATGCAGGTGACTTACCCTTACCTTTTTCCTCGATGAATTCTTATATTTACTTCTTTTTATTTAAAATTCGAGGACGAATTTTTGTAAGGGGGGAAGATTGTTATTACCTGAATTTTTATAAATTATAAAATTAAATTTCTAGGATTTATAGTGTTAATAATTATTTTATTAAATTATGATATTTGATTATTAGGGAAATTAAATTTGAATTTTTGGTGTTGAATATTATTTAATATTATTATTTATGTAAACTATTAATTGATTATTAGTGTACAATTAATTTGGGGATATTTAGATTTTTAAAATATTAGAATATTAATTTTTAATTTAAAAGTTATTATTTATATATATATACACATTATTTTTCCATTCTCTTTCCTTTTTCCCTTTTCTTTTCCCTTATCTTCCCCCCCATCGATTGCCTCACACCGACGTCGCCACCACTTGCTCAGCCACCTTGCCATCACCGGTCACCACTGCCATAAGCTAGCAACAACCTCGCCACCTCCTTTCCTTCCTCCTCTCCCTCTTTCCTCTTGGTTGCTAAATCTTCTTCCTCTCACCGGAGGCGTTTCTGGCATCAATGAGAGCTGATGCCGGTCTCAAACGAAAGCTCATCCTCTGGGCTTCTTAAGCTCTCAATCAATTTTGGTTTTCAACTCCAGTAAGTCTTTAAATTTTGTGAAATTGTGTTTACGCTAAGTTTAGGTATTTTGTGAAATTGAGTTTAAATTCGGTTGATTTATGTTATAGCTTTCCAAATATGTGTTTAGATTTAATTTTGGAAATTATTTTCAAAATGACACTATTCCGGGCTCAGAGTTATTGTTTTGAGTTTAGAAGGTTATATTTTTAATAAATTCTACTGATTATTTTGAGTAAGTTTTGTGAAGAAAGTTTATTGAAATTATGTGTAGAATTTTTATTATGAATTTTTGAATGTTTATGTGAAAAATGAATTTTTGGAAAAATTAGTATAAATTAATAATGTTGATATTTTAGTTGAAATTATTATGTTTTAGATAGTTTTTGAGTAATAAATAGTTTTAAAATAATTTTTATAATTTATTTTTTATTTTTAGCTAATTATTAGTAATTTCTGAAAAAAATATATGAATAATAATTTTATTTATTATTTTTAAGTTTAAATAAGTTTTTGGTTATCTTTATTATATATTTGAGCAATTTAAATAATTATTTGTAATTAATGCTATTTAATTTCAAATATTAAAAGAATATATTTTAATAATGGAATTTTATTATAAATGAGGATTTTATTATTTATTTTGGAAATAAATATTTTTTATACTTTTATTATGTAAATAAATTGATTTGTGATATTTAAATGAATTTTTATGATTTTTGGTGAATAATTGGAATTTATATTATTTTATTATTAGTGGATTGTATTGGTTCTCGGTTAGACAATAATTGTAGTTTGGGAACTCAACTTGAGAAGTTGAACTTTGTGGATATTTTGAAGTGTGTTTGCGTGCATGATTGACTCTACTTTTATAGTAAGATGTCCGTATTACAAAGAAGACTCTACCAAATTTTTGGTAGATTTCTTGTAAAATTTAACATTAGGTCGATCCTAAATTTTGAGTTTTAGTCGAGTCGTGTTTTAGATCAAGTTGGTCTTTAAAATAACTATATGTATAAAATTAGGAATTTAATTCTAATATCATTATGATTATTATTTTTCTATAGTTGCGCCGAAACCGAAGTCTACAGGACCTGGCTAGTCAAGTCATTTTAGAGGAGTGCACACTTATGAATTATTATTATATGTATGCATTGCATATTGAAATATTTTGACATCCACACATTTTAATAAATATGAATTTCATTATGCTATGTTTGCATATATATTAAAGTGAATATTTATTTGTATAAAATTGGATGATGTTCATATTTGATATATGATTTTATTATTTTATTTATAAAATGCTATTTTGGACAATAGTTATAAAATGTGCCACATATTGGGTTATGGTAGGGTTGTTGCACAGCAGTACGTTAGATGTTATGCTATAAATTTATTAATTTGATATATGATTAATTGATTATTTAGATTTATGGTGAGAGACTAGTGTGATTGCGAAAGCTCGGTTAACTCAGTGTCTCGGGGCCAATCATGCCGACAATGAGACTATAGGAGCTCGGTTGACTTAATGTTTCGAGGCCAGTTTACTGTCAGTAGTTGAAAAGAGAAATATTTTTGAAATTAAATGAGCCTGTTGACTAGTGAAGTTCAGTGATCGAGGTTGAGAAATATTTTAAGGTTTTGCTCCGATCCTCCACCTAATTATTATTACATTTATTTGTTTATTGAAAATGAGTTTTCGAGCATCTGTATGAAATTCATGTATAAATTAAAATAAATATAAATATATAAATATTATTATACTGATGTTTGAATTTTTGTATCCTTAGGTTGCATGTATATATATAATAATAATTCATTTAATAAGGTCTGACCCCTCCCTTAAATATTTGTTTCAGGACTCTTCCCATTAGACCTTCCATAGTAGTTCCTTTCGTCGAATCATTTCCTTTTTAACTGCCCTATATAAATTTTAAATTAGCCTTTTCTTGTATTATTAGATGCTACAGTAGTATTTCATACTGTTGTATTCTCTGATTGTTATTTTTGATAATTGTATTTTGAATATTGTAAAATATTTTATTATGTTATATATATGGAGATTTCCTTTTGATTTAAAAAGTTTTAGATTCTGAATAATGTTTATATTTATGTTTTATTGAGTTTTTATTTTAAGACTTGCTATAAATTTCGGATTCTCGTAAATTCCTATTCTCTAGCACTGGATATGACTCCTGGATTTGGATCATGACAGTTCGGTTATAATGGAATTCTTGCTTACATGATCTTCAAAACTTTAATTTTATTGTATCTCACATTTATTGTGAAGGTAATGTTGTGACAGATAGTCTAACTAAGTTTGGAGCAAGTCACACTGGCTTGCATTGGTGGTATTATTGTCTTGAATTTTGTTTTAATATTCTTTTTGAAGATTTTAGTGTTGTAGAGAGGTTTCGTTTTTGTTTATTCATGTTTTTGAATTAATTTTAGTTGTATTTTCTCTTTATTAATAATTTTTTTTAGTCCTAATAGATGATAAAGGTGCTAAAATTGTGTCAATCTAATTGGAATGATTGAGTGCATCTACTGAATTTTTGCCTCAACTTTTATAAATTTTTTTTCCATTCACCCATTTGAGTCATGACTCAACTCTCCCCACGCAATGCAATAGATATTATGCCGTTGTCTACACGGTTTTACAAACGTTGGTGAGGTCAAGGCTGCCCTGCAGGGATACATGAACTTGGACTGAAGAAAACGTAACCATGGCTTTGTAATTTTTTTCCTATTGTTTGAATCAATAGTTTTTATTACATTCTTATATTTAAGCTGCCTTTTTTAAAAAAAAAAAATATTAACTATATATTTAGAATTTATTGAATATTAATTAATTTAGTTTGATATAACTATATATAATAACTCAAATTTAAAATGTTATTTAAATAAAAATGATGATGAAAACATTTGACTACAGAGTTAGATTATAAATTTTCAGCCATACACAAGTAGTATGCTACACTTCAAAACACATGGCTGTGTAATTTTGACTAGGCCACCATAGAACCGAAGCCAATTACTTAATTAGTCAAGTCCTCCTCTTTTATTTTAATATATATATATTTTTATTTAGAACGGAAGCCAATTATTTAATTAGTCAAGTCCTCCCTACAATTTGTAGAAACAATATTGTTTGATAAAAGATATTCCAATCTCACGTACATTTACACACAAAACATGGCACTGTGTATATAATGTCAATGAATCATGTTTAATTTGATGAATTCATAATTATACGAAAAGTCCATGGAATGTGCTCATTGATGATGCAAAAAAACAATATCTCACTTCATTTTCCTGTTCAAATCCGTGAATATGACTTTTGAATTTTCTCCCTTTTATCTTTTTTCTATTTTGGTTCCATTCATTTTTTTCTTCCGCAGCAATTACTTCTTTTCCTCTTTATTTGCCATTTCAATACATTTAATTTGTTTCCACAAGTTCAAACAATAAGAAAAAAAAAAGATTAGAAGTCTCGGGCCAGGTCAATTTCTAAACACTACCAAACAATTTTTTTAAAATTTTGGCTGTTAAACTTTTTTATGGCCTATAAAAAATAACTGAACTTGTCTGTAACACAATGTGCAACATCAATTTTTTATGGTTCTTATTATTAAGTGAATGAAATAAAAAATAAATTTCATATAATATATTTAAAAATTGATGCGTAATAGAAAATAATAAAGTTTACTAGGTAGTAAGAAGTAATATAACAATCATTTATCTTTAAAAATATTTTAAAATAGTAAGATGGAATTCTGAAAATTAAATTTTCATAGTAAAAAACTATCTTTTAATTAAAAATGATATTATATTAAACAAATTGTTGTCCAGAAGTTTTTCTACTTTGTGGGTTAATGTCAATGTAACATATAAAATTTGAATAGATGATCAACATGGATTTTTTTTTTTTTTTCGGATTGTTGGAGTTGGAGAAAGGGACCGCCATCGAATCAAGGGGAGTTACTTTGAAAGAAAGATACATAAAATAATTTTGTTTAGAAAAACAGCGACGTTAGGGCGGCTATATATAGCAAACGACAATGGCTGCTGAGTGTATACATGAAAACAAATAGATCTCAGCTCACTTAATTTTCAGTTTAAAGAGAGAGGGAATATGGCAACCGATAATGGCAATGGAAGCACCGATCAATCTTTCTTCAAGATGCCCGCTATCAAATTTACAAAGCTTTTCATCAGTGGAGAATTCGTTGATTCTGTTTCAGGTTTCTTGGTCTCAATCTTTTATATGCATATATATGCTTTTCTTCTTTTTGCTTACACCTTCTTTGTAAATTTTATGACCTCTTTTCTGGATTTCAGCTGCTTTTAATCTTAGTTTAAATCTGAAACTTTTGTGCTTTGTGATGCAAATTAAGCTGTTTTAATGAGTACCTATCTCATGGTACAACTTATTGATACCTCCTGGAAGCTTGATGTCGTGGTTATACCATGATTTTATGGGTGTTTGTTGTGTTTAAGCTGTCCTTCCTTAGCCTTGCTGGCTAAGAGCCACAAGTACCCAAAAAAAATAAAATAATGCCATTATACTACTCACTAATTTTTTAAAGGAAGCGTTGAAATATATACCAAAAGGATAATAATTATTATCAGAAGTAGCAATGTATACAATGACATTATTAGTTTCAATAATTATCATTATATTCCAAATTTTTTACAAATTATATTATTAAAAAATAAAAAAAAAATTGTAAATTACAAGTGTCTAAATTATTGATCTGTTGTGCATTTTAGATTTTAAATTAAAAAAATTAAAATTTTAAAAAAATATATTAATTAACATTGAAACAATATTGAAATTTCACTAATTTTTTTTTTTTCATATTGGCCGTCACGATACCTGTCCGCGTCCATCATGAAAATTTGAAGTCTCAACTGTTACCGAACAAAAAAACAAAGAAAACACCTACTTGTAATATAAATGATAGAATTAAAAAAAAAAAAGAAAAAGAAAAAGAAAACACCCACTTGTAATATAAGTGATACAAATAAAGGTTATTAATTTTCATTTCCTTTGGTGTTTGATGTATCTGGGACTGCTGGATCAATTAATTAGCCAGTGAGTTGATAATTAATACATAATTGATTATTAGAAAAACAGCGATATTATTGATTGTGGACCAGAAAAATAATTGAAAATACTTATTGTTAATAAAAAATTTTGGACAGGGAAAACTTTCGAGACTATAGATCCAAGAAATGGAGAGGTGATAGCAAAAGTTGCAGAGGGAGAAAAGGAAGATATTGATTTGGCTGTGAAGGCAGCACGCCATGCATTCGACAATGGCCCATGGCCTCGCATGTCTGGTGCCGTAAGTATACACTACTCAACTGCAGGCCTCTTATGTTTGTTAATTGTTATATATATAATATATATATATATATAGTAATAGCATCACCTCCACAATTATTGAAAAAAAATTAATAATAATTTCATACAAATTATATCAAACTCACCTAAAGTGAAAAGTGAGATAATTTTAATCCCTCAAAAACAAAAGTGCGATAATTTTAAAAGAACTATCTAATTTTTTTTTTATAACTATAATTAGAGGTAATTTTTTTTTAAAGATAAGTTTTCATCTATAAAATATATTATATAAATCTTATACAATTTTTTTTTTTGACTGATGGCATTACTTTATTTGTACATCATAGGATTACAACGTTTTAGTTGCTAATGTTAATTAAAAATATATATATATATATATATATATGTATGTATGTATAAAACCTTCTACCTATGAGTTTAAGACACCATAAAAATGGATCCTGCCAAATCTCTTGAGGATATAATAAAAAAAATATGGGTGGAAAATCTAGCCAATTTTTTTGAACAACATCTAGCCCAATTGATATAGTATCGTTGACATACTTTTATTAAATCCAAAAAGTAGGAGGTGCGTACGCATGCACCTCCTATAGTCCCTATTCCCGTGATTATAGATTTTTTATAAGAAATCAATCATATTTTTACACAAAAACATATGTAAGAAGTAACAATATATTTTTTGATATAAACTTTTTATCATCCGATGTGTTGACTTAGTAATATAAGTATTATAATCCGCTCAAATGAGATTTTATGGTTGCATTATTTTAAGAAAATAAAAAGTTAAAATATAAATGTGGATTAACGACTAGTAATCGCTTTGACAAGAAGAGTGGACAAATCCCGCAATTAATGCACCTTTCATTTAAGTTCAAGTGTTAACATTTTAAAGATATTCTACATTTGCTGATGACTTATTGGCGCGATACACATGCATATTGATAAGATAAGAACTTGCAAGTCAATTTACAATAGAGCCAGTGAGGCCTGAGGTACTAGCCTATTACAATGTGTAGTGTCAACATTTATAAAGTCAACATCTTCCTTATTTCTTTTCAACGTAGAATAATGATAGCTGAAATTTAAAATTCTGGATTCAATCTCTAATAATAACGTTAAATTTATGGATTCAATATTTTTGTCCACATAATATTACCTATTTTTAGACTATTATAACAATTAAATGGATTTGAAGTGTTTTACGACTGATTATAAAAATGTATTGTAAATATTATACTGCAATTTTTTTTTTTAATTTATGGTACATAAATCATAAAATCCTTCATTTTATTTTCTTGTAATGTTATCAGGCAAGAGCAAGGATTATGACAAAATTTGCAGACTTGATTGAAGAGAACATAGATGAATTAGCAGCACTGGATTGTATTGACGCCGGAAAGTTATTCAGTGGAGGAAAAGCTGTGGACATTCCTCACACAGCAAGCCTTCTTCGTTACTATGCAGGTGCAGCAGATAAAATTCATGGAAAAGTGTTGAAATTGTCCAGGGAACTCCAGGGCTACACCTTGCTTGAACCCATTGGTGTTGTTGGCCATATCATCCCCTGGAATTTCCCCAGTGGCCTTTTGTTCATGAAGGTTGCACCTACCTTAGCTGCTGGGTGCACCATGGTTATCAAGCCAGCAGAACAAACTCCTCTGTCAGCTCTCTTTTATGCCCATCTATCTAAGCTGGTAGGATGAGTTATGTTGTTGTTAACTTTTCTGGGTAACAGCTAGTCTTGCGAATGTGTATTGATTTAAGCGTGTTGCTCAGGCTGGAATTCCTGATGGAGTGATCAACGTTGTAACTGGATTCGGACCCACAGCTGGTGCTGCTGTTGCCTCTCATATGGATATTGATAAGGTTAATTAGAAGAAAAATTTATAGATTTAATGTCAAAATGAGCATTTAATTTAATTAGTTTCTGTGTTTGGTGGCAATTTGCAGGTCAGTTTTACAGGGTCTACAGAAGTTGGACATAAAGTAATGCAGGCAGCAGCAACAAGCAATTTGAAACAAGTGTCACTTGAACTAGGAGGAAAATCACCCCTCCTGATTTTCGATGATGCTGATGTTGACAAAGCTGCTGATCTTGCTCTCCTCGGAATCGTGTATAATAAGGCAAATGAATTTTATTACCTTTATCAATTTTCAATTGAACAAGAATTAACATGTAGAGACAATATGTAGTTATTTCCAGGACTGTAAGATTACGAATCGCATAATAATTCATTAATTTGCATTTTGCAGGGAGAGATTTGTGTGGCAGGTTCAAGGGTTTATGTTCAAGAAGGGATATATGATGAAGTTGTCAAGAAATTGGCTGAGAAGGCAAAAAATTGGATAGTTGGGGATCCCTTTGACCCCAAATCTCAGCTTGGTCCACAGGTAATTATATATTATTATTGATTGAGAAAAGGACGAGAACGACCATTTCCTGCTCTGCTAGAAAACTTTTTGTCTGAAAAGACAGGAAAAATTTTTCTTTTGTCTTCTAATAGGAAATTTTTTTTCCTGAGATTGGCAAACTGGCAGGGAAGGTTCTGTCGTCATTTTCTCAACCGACAGGATTTGATTTCCATGAATTAATTGTGTATAAAGTGCTTCACCAGTAAATATAATTAAATGGGTATTTGATCCAGGTTGATAAGCAACAATTTGAGAAAATCCTTTCTTACATTGAGCATGGCAAAAGAGAAGGAGCCACCTTGTTAACAGGTGGTAAGCCTTCAGGCAACAAGGGATATTATCTTCGGCCCACAATTTTCACTGATGTTAAGGTTTGATTTCGTAACAAATAATTCAGGAACTCTTTTGGAATCTTCGATTGATAATTTGCCTTGCAGGAGGATATGATGATAGCTAAGGATGAAATTTTTGGTCCTGTCATGTCACTAATGAAATTCAAGTGAGTATAAAATGAAAAATCTTTATTTTCATTACATTTTATAAGGCTGTCAATGCTATTATTGACATTTTGCTCAATGGCAGGACCCTGGAGGAGGCGATTAAAGTTGCAAATAATACAAAATATGGGTTGGCAGCTGGCATTGTAACTAAGAATTTGGATGTGGCTAATACTGTGTCAAGATCAATCCGAGCAGGCATTATTTGGATTAATTGTTACTTTGCTTTTGATAACGATTGCCCTTATGGAGGCTACAAGATGAGTGGATTTGGAAGAGATTTTGGTTTAGAAGCCCTTCACAAGTATCTTCAAGTGAAATCTGTTGTAACCCCAATTTACAATTCTCCCTGGCTGTAATGGTGTTGGTCTTGATTATTACTTGCAACCATATAATCCCTTTCCTTCTGGATTGAGATTAGCGACAAATCCTATAAATACTCCTAATTCCAAATATAAATAAATGATCTTTTTCCGTTAACTCTTTTTTTTTTTTTTTAAGAAAACTCCTTTTCTTTTTTGCATCTGAGCACCTGATATTCGGTATTCTATATGCAGTTCTTAGGGGGAGAGCTAGCAGGAGTCATCCTATCCCAATAGTGTATATTTGGAGCTCAATATGAAATCCTATTTTCTTGTAAGACAAGTTCGGATAAGGGAAAACTCTAGAGATTGCTTTGAAGTAAGATCCTTGTGTTGACCCTTTCCTGAACCAGAATAGGGGGGCGAGAGGAAAAGGGGATCCAAATGTCCCATCAATAAAGTAGTCAGGGCTTTTCAGACCCCCTTTCCATTCTTCCTTCCTCCCTCACTCTCCCTCAGGACCCTTTCTTGATCCCTTGCTTAGTTCCTACTTCTCATAAAGTTAGACTGGATTATCTTTCCAGTTGACAGAGAAGAAGCTAGCTTGATTGCTTTCTTGGCTAAATAACTGGCTCTCTATCTAAGCAAGATGGTACTTTCCCTAGTTAAAGCACTACGTTCCTTGATTGAAATGAACTTGACCACAACTTGAGCTACTCTAACCTACCTGGTTTAAGCTAGAGTATCAACCAATCAATTCTTCCATATCTTGAAGCACCGGGCTGATCGTTGAAGATTGCCCTAGCCGCGTTATTGAATGAACTCCCTTTATGTAGATAGATCAATTGAACCTCCCCTACTTGCCGCTAGGAGCAGGGGAATCAAAATTAGATGAAGCAACAGTCGCAATTGAATCAATACCGTCAATAGGACTATTAGTTGCTCGAGCAACAAGTAGCGAGCACATTCATCCCTAACCATACAACGTAGGCAGATGTAAAGACGGCTAGAGAGGGGACGGGTTACCCCACTCATGATTAAAACTAGTATCTGTTTCACTTTGGAGATGAAGAGTTCATAGTGAAGAAAAAGAAGGAATTATGTCCGTTGCATTCACACTATTGAATTGGAAACAGGAAATTACTGTTGATAAAGTAGATTGAAAACTCATTAGGTCAAAACTAGGGGAGGGCTTAGTTCCCTCACTTGATCCACCTAAGGAAAGGAAAGAAGAACGACTTATGTAGTAGCCATTTTATCATCCACATCTCTGTTACAGTTCACCACTTATGCAGATGTCATCCTATTACGTAAAGGCAACCTCCAGACAAACACTTTTTTTCATTGGTCGAGCTTTCAACAAAAAAAGTGATGCGAGAATGTATTCTCTTATCTAAGCTTCTTCCCTGTGCATTTGCTCCCCCCATCGTAGATGGTTCAGCCACACCCAGTGCCATAAAATGATTGAGAAATACGCCGGGGTTGTAAATGACTTAGCGTTCCTGATAGAAAATGACGATCTCTCTTGTTCATAGATCTTAAAACCAAATCAATATCCATTTGAAAAAGAGATGAATAAATAGAAACAGATAGGGTGGAGTAGCTGAAGGAAGGTCATGTGAGCACCCCTAAAATCTTTCTAAATGAGAAAACTTTGAGAAAGAAGGGCCAACTATTCTAATATTAGTAAAGGCATGTTAGCCTATTTGCGGTCATAAGGTAAGGGGGTTCATAAAGGATTTGATCGTAGATAAAGACTAACTCAAAGGACTGGTCTTCTTTCACTGATCAAGCTTGAGTTGAGGTCTTCCTCGAGCCTATCTCGAACATTCATTGGTCTTGTTATAGGCTTTACTATAGTAAAATATGAGTTGAGATAAAGGGTGGTCCAATCTTGGGAAAACATCCATTTATAGTAAGTATCGTATAGGACTTGATTAATTTAGATTCAAGCCGGATAGAAAGAATCTCGAAAGATGATAAAAGTCTATTTTAAGAGTTTTACAATAATTGTGTGCTCAGATTTCGAATTCAAAATCTCTAATTAAGTTAAAAAAATACCAAATCAATTTATTCATACTAGAAAACTCATTTTCTTAATACATATTCTTTTTACATAAAAATTCAAAATGACAAAATGTCAGCGTCCGAACTGAAAGTACACCGAGCAACGTGGTTGGCTCGTGCGCCATAGATCTCAATGTAGCTTGATGATTGATTCATAATCGTCCAACTCGCAAATTAATCACTTTCCATAAGCCTGTTATAAATTATAGAATTTCTGTTGCTTTCAAATTGTCAATTATAGCTGGAGAATGGAATATGCTTTTTCCTGACTTGAACATAGGCTTGCAAAGCGACAAGGTGAAAGCGATGGGCGGCAATGCCAAGGTGAAAGTCATCCATCCTCTGTATCCTCCCTTCTGTATGTCTAACTATTCATACACCACATATTTTTTCAACATATACAGGCTACACAAAATTAACAATCAATGACATAATTGGGTTTTTATTTTGGTAGTTAATGTGTCAAAGAACTATCAAAATAAAAAGTGAACCAATCCATTATTTCCCAAAAAAAATGTGAACCAATCAATCAAGTTGGACTTTGGCATCATACTCTAATGGAGTTGTTTGCCGATGTAATTTCAACTTCAATGAATGATCAAAGTGACAATACATCTTTTCCTTGATTTTTTAATAGTACACTAAAATAATTTAAATATACACAGATTGTATACGACATAACGTGGATAGTTTTTCTTTTTTTTATCGATTAATTTATTTAATTTATAAGTTAATTATTTAAATATCTAAATTTACTAGAAATAAAATTTATTAAAATTTTTTAATATTTTTTGAATTGTTTAAAAGATATTTTACAAATTAACAAATTATTTAAGTAATTAAATTAATTAAAATATATTTTTGAATTATATTTTAAATAAATTAAGAGGTTAAAATAATTAATTTACAAATTTACATGAGAAGTTTAAATAAATATGAATGTATTAAGTTAATTTTACTAGTGATGAGCTAGTATTTTGGTTTTTAAAATTTTATTTATACAATTACAAGCGTAATAATTTATTATTGGAATATTTTTATCTGGCCAAGAATTTTCCTTTATTATACTAAACGATTGTCTGGAAAGACTAATTATTTTTTAATTTGATTTTCCAAAAAGAAAAAAGAAAAAAACAAGAACGACTAACAACCACTCATGCATCCAAACACAATCAACAAAACCTTCGTGTTTTACATATGAAACTCGTGTTTCTTGTACTAAAGAGGCCAGTCTTGAAGTTAATAATAATAAACACACACCCGCAGGCAGAAAAACACATAGATGGCAGACGCTTCTAATGGATTTTCAGAGTCTTTTATCAAGTTTCCAGTCATAAAATTCACAAAGCTTTTCATCAATGGAGAATTTGTTGATTCCGTTTCAGGTATACTTACCTACTCTGTACCCACCTCTTTTCACATGCTTTCTTGCCTCATCCATCACACAAATTTTCAAGCGTTATCTCAACCTCAACATTAACTAAAACCACCCTGTTTCTTGCTGGTTTTTGATGCGTGTCTCTGTGTGTTAGGAAAAGATTGGATGAGCATTAGACTGGCTAGCTAGAAAGTTCAATGTTATTCATTGTTCAATTATGTATAAACTTAACTAAAACCTTTACTTTTTTTCTCTTTTGATGAAAAAATTATTGCAGGGAAAACATTTGAGACAATAGACCCGAGAAATGGAGAAGTGACAGCAAGAATCGCAGAAGGAGATAAAGAAGATATAGATTTGGCTGTGAAGGCTGCGCGAGATGCGTTCGATAATGGCCCATGGCCTCGCTTGTCTGGTTGTGTATGTATTTATATATCTCCATCTCACATGCATCTTCTAATTTTGTGTTCTGAAATGTTTGATTGGAGGACCGTGCACAATATTAGTGTACTATTAGCTTGTTGGTGTAAATGTAATCTAATGGTTTGTTATTGAATGGTCACTAGGCAAGGGCGAGGATTATGATGAAATTTGCAGATTTAATTGAAGAAAACAAAGAAGAATTAGCTGCACTGGATACTGTTGATGCTGGAAAATTATTCAGTTGGGGAAAAGCCATTGACATTCCTGCAGCAGCAAATACTATTCGTTACTATGCAGGTGCTGCAGATAAAATTCATGGGGAAGTGTTGAAAATGTCTAGAGAATTGCAAGGATACACTCTTCTTGAACCTATTGGAGTTGTGGGGCACATAATCCCCTGGAACTTCCCCAGCTCTTTGTTCTTCATGAAGGTTGCTCCAGCCTTAGCTGCAGGGTGCACCATGGTTGTCAAGCCTGCCGAACAAACCCCTCTTTCAGCGCTCTTTTATGCTCATCTTTGTAAGCTGGTAAGACTAAGTTTTGTAGTTTTGCATCATTTAAATGTCCGTCCATTGTAGTAGTATCCCAATGGTTAAGTGTCCCTCTCGTGTTGCAGGAATTGATAGCTCAACAACTCCCTTTTAAAATTTTCAAATTAAAAGAAAATTTAACATGCCCGCTATTTGTTTATGCTTCTTTTTCCCTTTTTTATTAACCTATATGTCAAATTTCCGCACTTCGGAAATCCTAATTAGGCTGGAGTTCCTGATGGAGTGCTTAATGTCGTAACTGGGTATGGACCGACAGCTGGTGCTGCTGTTGCTTCTCACATGGACATTGATAAGGTGAGGTTTATCTCAAACCAAACTAAAGAAAATTTAGTTTGCCAGTTCTTATGTCTACAATATGATACTTGGTCCTTCTTCAGGTAAGTTTTACAGGGTCTACTGAAGTCGGGCGTAAAGTAATGCAGGCTGCAGCAACAAGTAATTTGAAACAGGTTTCACTTGAATTAGGAGGCAAATCGCCCCTCCTAATTTTTGATGATGCTGATGTAGATACTGCTGCTGATCTTGCTCTCTTTGGCATTGTGTACAACAAGGTAAAAAAGAAACTCTGATCAGGCTAGTTTTTCTTCGAATCACCCCATTTTCTTACAAATCTATACTATGGTCTAGTAAAGCTGTATTAATGCTACTTCATCTCTTCAGGGAGAAATTTGTGTGGCAAGTTCACGTGTGTACGTTCAGGAGGGAATTTATGATCAACTTGTAAAGAAATTGGTTGAAAAAGCAAAAGCTTCGGTAGTTGGCGATCCTTTCGATCCAAATGTTCGTCAAGGACCCCAGGTAATCTAGTTCTGAGAGCTACCATCCATACGTAAATTTTGTGTAAATCGACAATTGATGCGAGTGTTGTATCGGTTTGGTGTCAGGTTGATAAGGAGCAATATGAGAAGATACTTTCTTACATTGAGCTTGGCAAAAGCGAAGGAGCTACACTGTTGACAGGCGGCAAGTCTTTGTTCGATAAAGGATATTACATCGAGCCTACCATTTTCACAGACCTAAAGGTACATTTACCAAAAATAATTAGTAGTCAGGAAATATATATTGGTTAAATTTGTTGTTGAGCTGAATTTCGGAACAATTTTTGTTCAGGAGGACATGCTGATAGTGAAGGATGAAATTTTTGGACCAGTAATGGCACTGATGAAGTTCAGGTAAAAATAATACTGAAAAATCTTAATTGAAAACATCTGTTTGATTCATTCTTACTGGAATTGTTTGTTTGTGAGCAATGGCAGTTCAGTAGAAGAGGCAATTAAGATGGCTAACAACACGAGATATGGTTTAGCAGCAGGAATAGTGACTAAGGACTTGAATGTAGCCAACACAGTATCAAGATCAATCCGTGCAGGCATCATTTGGATCAATTGTTATTTTGCTTTCGACCAGGACTGCCCTTATGGAGGGTACAAGACAAGTGGATTTGGGAGAGATTTAGGATTGGACGCCCTCCACAAGTATCTCCAAGTCAAATCTGTTGTAACACCTATTTATAATTCTCCTTGGCTTTGAATTATGATCTAGCCACAATAAAGATTCCAGGAAACAATAAATGAAAGATTTCAAAATGTCCAGAGCTTTTGATAATAAAGTTGGTGTGTTCAAGTACAACTATCAGCTATCTTTAATGCAAGAAACATGAAAAAAAAAAAAAAAAACCCAGCAAATTCCATAATTTTGCCAAGCAACACACTACACATATGTTCAAATTCACAGAAAAACAGCCCCCAGAAACCTTAACTTTCTTTTAATTATTACTTCCCAACCTTTCCCCTGAGCTTCAGACCAAGAACTTTCTCCATCTTTGCCAGAACAGCCTGATTAGGAACCGCCTTACCATTTTCATATTCTTGGACCACCTTAGGCTGCTCGTTGATCAACTTAGCCAGCTCCGTCTGACTCATCTTCTTTTCTAGCCGCGCTTTCTGTATAGCTTGCCTTACATCCGTAGACACCCTCTCCAGAGCAGTAGGCTCCGTCCCTTCATCCAACTTTCTCGTGTTTATAACCTGCCCTGCTCTTTTCTTGTTAGCGCCTCCGTCGAATTTCTTGATGGTCTGAACTGGTACACCTGATCGGAGAGCCTGGTTCACAGCCTTGGGGTCACGATGATCTTGGGCTTTCGTTTTTGTCTTGCGTAGCACTACAGGTTCCCAGTCCTGTGCTATGGTGCCTGTGGATCTGCTTGGCATCGTTTGAGCAACGAGAATTGAAAAGCGAAAATCTTTTCGGGAAGCAAATACGTTTGGCGTGGATTAAGTTGAAGATGGAGCTAAAAGAAGCAAACCGCAACGGATGATATTTATAGAGGGGGAGGGTCTCGAAAGTTCTTTGTTGGGTTTAAAAAATTGTACTATTTGTTAGTGTCTTGTTTCTCTGGAAGATTCCTCAGAAATCTTCCAATGCTCCCCAAAATGCGTGCGAAGCAAGCGATGTAGATAATAATTTCCAATTCATTTCCAAATAATAATAATAATAATTTTTGTTGTTTAAATCATTGATATTTATAGTTAGAGGTATTAAATTTTAATAAATTATTAGTGAGAGAATAGTAAAATGGTAACTCATATCTAGTGAAATTTTGAGGCATAAAATTTAATTTTAAAAAAAAATTTATAGTTAATTGAAAAATTATATGATCTAAGTATCGATAGACTTCACAAAATAATAAAAATAAAATTGTTGCTAAAAATTTACATGGTCTTTCAAAAAAATCTTGATTTAATGGATAAATTTTAATAAGCATTTTGGATGGTTAGGAATCGAATTTTCATTTTTTTCTTTTGCAACTAGAATCGAATTTTCACTTTTCTCTCTAACTCCCATGTTCTTATATACATAGAGTTTTATAACCTACAATTTCATAAGTCCTTTTTTGGCCTTTTTTTATTGATGATGTGGAGTTTTGTTGGGGTGCAAATTATATTATAGATCTCTGTTCATGTTGTAACATGGACTAAGGGTCCGTCACATGTGGAAAATTAAAATGCTCACGCTTTTTTTTTTGTTTTTGTTTTCCTGTTAACGACTGTTAACTTCTTTTTCTTTGAGAGCTTTCATCTTTTGAAACTCTCATTTTTTATAATTTTGGAGACATTTTCTCTTCTTTCTTCTTTTTCTTTGTGGATTTGCGTATGTTTTTCTTCTTTTTGTCCATATTAACGTTTTTCTTCTTCTTCTTTCTTCTATTAATCGTACTTCTTCTTGTTTTTGGTTCATTGGTGCTCTTGGATAGTAGCTCTCTTGATTATTACTTAACTCCGTTTTGACTCTCATTTTTGCATTTAATCTCTAACCTTGTTGTTAAATGGATGATCAGATGTTAGATATTAATGTTATTTGTGAGAATTCAGGTAAGTTCTATTCTTCTTTTTATTGTTTTTAATGTTTTTAAGCATAATAATAAACTTTATTGTTTAAAATTGTTTTAGAAGCTATTTTTTTTATTGATTAAGTTTTAGTTTTTGTGTTTGTGTTTTTGCTTACTTTTCTTAGTTAGAAGTAGAGTTTCAATAGTTTTTCTATGTAGATTCATTTATTACAATGTAGAGATTCAATTTTTATACATTGCATGTTCATATGATTTTTAGTAAAGTAATTGGTCTGTATGTTTTGTAATGAATATATTGGTCACTGTTAATTAATATGTTCATAATTAATAATGAATTTATATAATAAATATGATTTTAGAATGAGTTTTAGCATTAGAAAGAGTAAACAAAGATATAAACTCAGTAGCAAAACAATGTTCATTATTTTTAAATATAATAATGAACTTTGTTTAATTCATTAGGTTTAGTTTTTGTATCTGTGCTTGTTTTTCTTAATTAGAAGTAGAGTTTCATTAGTTTTTGCATGTGGGTTCATTCATTACAATGTAGAGATTCAATTTTTATACATTGCATGTTTATATGATTTTTAACAAAGTAATTGGCCTGTATGTTTTGTAATGAATATATTGGTTACTGTTAATGAATATGTTCATAATTAATTATGAATTTACATAATGAATATGGTTTTAGAATAGGTTTTAGCATTAGAAAGAGTAAGCAAAGATATAAACTCAGTAACAAAACAGTGTTCATTAGTTTTAAGTAGAATAATGAACTTTGTTTGATTGATTAGGTTTTAGTTTTTGTGTCTGTGCTTTTTTTCTTAGTTAGAAGTAGAGTTTCATTAGTTTTTGTATGTAGATTCATTCATTACAATGTAGAGATTCAATTTTTATACATTACATGTTCATATGATTTTTAGCAAAGTAATTGACCTGTATATTTTTGTAATGAATATATTAGTCATTGTTAATGAATATTGTCATGACCCAAAACAGGGGCCATGACCGGCGCTAGGGAACGGGAATTCTTTCGAATCCGGAACCTGTAGCAAGCCTAAAAACAAATAAAAACATGCAATAGTAATAATAAAAACACAATTAAGTAAAATATTATGCAGCGGAATAAAATCATAAATATCAAAATAATAATTCCACCAAATGAAATTAAATCAAATCCTCTTCTCATATATATAAATAAACTCTTTTAATACAAATCCAGTTCAAATATTTAAAGTACATATCTCATACAATTATAACACAATATCTTTTAACAATTTTACAACTACTGCAGTGTCTAGATTATAAAATAAAACTCAAGTGAGCAGTTTACATAATAAAACCGGGGCGGAAGAAATCCGGCCTACAGGCCTACTACTGAGGTCTGATAAAGATGACTCTCCTGAAAAATAGTCAACGGAGGGGAGTCAGACCTCACTGAGTGAATTACTATAATATATATACATGCATACTAAATGTCAATGCACACAATCAAAAGTATATATAATATGTATGTACACAAGCAAATACACACAAATGCAATAAAAATCATTTTATATATTTTTATTTAAAATCACAGTTTATGAAGGATTTAGAACCCTAGAAAAATCGCAACCTCAAAACAGTGTTAGACAACACTCTAGCCATATAGGCTCACTTATTCCAATATATTCACTTGTTCCATTTGGACAGTAGACTGGCCCCGAGACACTAAGTCAACCGAGCTCCAGCAGTCTGACTGTCAGTGTGATTGGCCCCGAGACACTGGGTCAACTGAGCTCCAGCAATCACACTCCCAAATCCTTTCTTACACATCAAATAATCAAATCCAATCAATATCCTCAAGCATGTTAGTAATATAGCCTAAATACTATAAGTGTACCGGTACGTACTCGATCCTAGTGCTGCCCAATAGGTAGCACGTTCTATTGATATCCTTCATTGAAATATAAAGCATACATTCATAAAAATAAATGATGCATAAATTTAAATATAATAGCAATAATAACCATATATATACTAGACATATACCAAAAGTAAACCAGATGTATTTCGAATATATATACATTAAATAAATACAATTAAATTACAAAATAAACTAGAAATGTATTTGAAAACATTTTAAACATAATTCGTTAATAAAACATGCATATAGTTTAAAATATACCAATAATAAACCAAAAACAAACCAAAAGTAAACTAAAAATAAACTTAAGTACTAATTAAATCATTATGCATTTTTAGTCAAATAAAACATAGATTTCTAAATCATGCACCCTATAGCATATATATATAGAATAGTAACTCATAATTAGTGCGCTCCTCGAGATGGATCCGATGGGCCTGGTTCACTAGGCCTTGGTCTCGGTGCAACTAAACAAACAGATAATGATAGGAATCAGAATAAATCTAACAGAAGATCTAAAGACTTGATCTAGATTACTAGACACAGAATTAAATCAGAATTCGACCAGACATCACGTTTTACAAGAATTCTACCAAAAATCCGGCAGAACCTCCCTTGTAAAATGGACATCTCTCTTCTCAAAAAGTAGAGACGGCCCTGCAAAGAAACACACTTTGAAAAATAGGCACAGAACCACAATCACAACCCCTCGATCGAACTCCAAACTACAGTTTACCGACCGAGGTCCGCAATTTACAGAACAAAATAGAAATACCGAAAAATACCCTTATATCATAGAAATACATTTTATAAGTATAAATTACGTAATTAACCCTAAAACACAGTAAAACCCGATAAAAACTCATTTTATTAGAAAAATCGTATATTATATATATAATTGAAAATAATTTACGAAAAATAGTTTTAATTAGTTAAAAATACTAAATAATTTGTAGAAATCATTTTTATACCCTAAATAACTATTAAAACCAATTTAATTACATTTTTAGCCAATTTAGGGTAAAATTACCAAAATACCCCTATATATATAAATATACTAAAATTAATTCAAAAATTCACCAAAAATAATATAATTGCACAAAATTAATTTTCTCAACATATTTTTCAATAATATCACTAAATAAACTTAATTAACCAATTAATTTCAATTAAAAACACAATTAACCCTATTTTCTCAAAATTACATAAACTAATTAAATTCAAAATAAATATATAGAAATTCAAAAAAAATTCCAAATAAATTTATATAATTCATTTCAACACCTATAATTACCATAAAACACAATTTAATAATTTAATTAATTAATTTTCGAAAATTAGAAAATAATAATAAAATAATCAAAAATACCCAAAAATCAAAATAAATTCCAAAAATTCTAAAAAAATTCACACATGAAGATTAAGCTAAGGGGAGCAACTTTTGTTAAGGAATTTTTCATGAATCGATCAATTGAAGCTCAAAAAAGTCAAAAAGCTAAAATGGCCGAATTTGAAAAATTTACAAAAACCTTACCAAATCGAGTTTTAAGCTTAAACAAAGCTTAGAATTGTCTTCAATGGCCGCAGAGGAGTTCAAAAACACCGGAAAGAGGGGATTTGGTGGTCGGAATCGCAAGGTGTGGAGGAAGATGCAACTTTCGGCCAAAACGGTTTTTCTTGGCTTCATCGACGTTGGAGAGGGTGAAGGGAGTGGCGGAGCTACTGGAGGAAGAGGGTGGATGTCCGGGAGGCACACCGACGGTAGTCGGCCGGAATTGCAGCGGGAAGGGGGAAGAGGTGGCATTGGGAGGAAGAAGAAAAGGAGGGGGGGTAGGTTTGGTAATTTTGCAAAGTTATATATATATATAACTTTAATAATTTTTATTAAAATATATTAATATAATATTTAAGAAAATCACACACCACATATTTTAAAATACACAATAATATATCTATGTACACATACACATGCTAATTAAATAATAACTATATAATATAGTATGACTTAATGGAAATAAACCCTACTTTAATTAATTATGTAGATATATGTGCATGTATATATATATATATATATATATATATATATATATATATATATATATATATATATATATATATATATATATATATTTTTTAATATGACATTTAAAATAATGTATGAACTCATGCAATTTTGTAAATCCATTTAAAATAATTAATATTAAATTACTTACGTGTAAATTTCCCCGAAAATGCAAGTATCGGAAAAATTTTACGTAAAGTACTTAAAATAATATAAAAAAATTAAAATTAGCTTTAATTAAATAACAACTCATAAAATATCAATATTATATATAAGAATTACTAATACTGCATATCCCGATGTAATATAAAAATATTTAAAAACACGGGATATTACAAATATGTTCATAATTAATAATGAATTTATATAATGAATATGGTTTCAGAATAGGTTTTAGTATTAGAAAGAGTAAGCAAAGATATAAACACAATAGCAAAAAAGTGTTCATTATTTTTAAGTATAAACTTTGTTTGATTGATTAAGTTTTATTTTATTTTTTGTCTGTGCTTGTTTTTCTTAGTTAGAAGCAGAGTTTCATTAGTTTTTGTATGTAGGTTCATTCATTATAATGTAGAGATCCAATTTTTATACATTGCATGTTCATATGATTTTTAGCAAAGTAATTAGCTTGTAGGTTTTTGCAATGAATATATTGGTCACTGTTAATGAATATGTTCATAATTAAAAATGAATTTATATAATGAATATGGTTTTAGAATGGGTTTTAACATTATAAAGAGCAAGTAAAGATATGAACTCAGTAGCAAAACAATGTTCATTATTTTTAAGCATAATAATAAACTTTTTTTGATTGATTAGGTTTTAATTTTTGTGTCTATGCTTGTCTTTCTTAGTTAGAAGTAGAGTTTCATTATTTTTTGAATGTAGGTTCATTCATTACAATGTAGAGATTCAATTTTTATACATTGCATGTTCATGTGATTTTTAGCAAAGTAATTAGCCTGTATGTTTTTGTAATGAATATATTGGTCATTGTTAATGAATATGTTCATAATTAATAATGAATTTATATAATGAATATGGTTTTAGAATGGATTTTACTATTAGAAAAAGTAAACAAAGATATAAACTCAGTAGTAAAATACTGTACATTATTTTAAAGCATAATAATGAACTTTATTTGATTGATTAGGTTTTAGTTTTTGTATTTGTGCTTGTTTTTCTTAGTTAAAAGTAGAGTTTCATTAGTTTTGGTATGTAGGTTCATTCATTACAATGTAGAGATCCAATTTTTATACATTGCATGTTCATATGATTTTTAGCAAAGTAATTGACCTATATGTTTTTGTAATGAATATATTGGTCACTGTTAATGAATATGTTTATAATTAATAATGAATTTGGTTTATACATGTAATGTTTTTAATTATTTTTTTATATAGATAATTTTTCCGGTGATGATTTATTAGGATTGATTGTAAATTCTTGTGAAGAGGCTTATGATTTATATAATGAATATGTTTTTAGAACAAGTTTTAGCATTAGAAAGAGTAAGCAAAGATATAGAGTTAGTAGCAAAACAGTGTTAATGAAGAGATTTGTTGCTCAAATGCTAGACAAAAAGAAAATGTTAGAAAAGAAAATAATAGTTATTCAAAGCTTAATGTTTGATCTTGTTATGAAGCTATCATACAGTTTGATGTTAATGAAAATGGTGTTTGGACTGTAACAAGACATGAAAAGGAGCATAATCATGAGTTCTGTGATTCCTGTAAAACTCATTTTCTTCGTTCACATAGAATAGTTACAAAAACCCAGGTGATTTATCTTGAGCATTTAAAAGAAAGTGGAATTGTTGTGTTTAATGGTATTAGATTGCTTAAAAAGCAATCAGGTGGTTCTCCATTTATTGATTTTATTACAAGGGATGCTTATAATCATTTGGCATTAGAAAATTTAAAGAAATTGGATGGCAATGATTCTAATTCTTTAATTGAAATTTTTAGACGAAGGCAATAAAATGAAAAGGATTTTTTTATTTTAAGGTTGATAACGACTCTAGATTCTATAACTTCTTTTGGAGAGATTCATATATAAAATAAGATTATTAGCTTTTTAAAGATTTATTGGTTCATGATACAATATATCACACTAATAGATATGATATAATTTACAGTCCATTTGTAGGTATGAATCATCATTGTATGAATGTTATGCTTGGATGTGGCTTTTTGTTGAATGGGAGAATACAGTCTTATGTTTAGTTGTTCAGTATGTTTTTGAGATCTATGGAAGGTAAATATCCACAGACTATAATGATAGATCAATCTATTGCTATGGCTATTACTATTGCTCAAGTATTTCCAAATTCACGATATAGGCTTTATATATGGCATATTGGGGAGAATTCAAAGAAGAATATCAAATTCTTAAGAAGTTAGAAAGGATTTGTTGATTTATTCAACTATATTCTTAAATACACTGATACAGAGGCTGAGTTTCAGTTTTGTTGGAGCAGGTATGTCAAAAAAAATTTTCAATTTTATAGTTTAACTTATTTTGTAGAAGTAATGAATCTTGCTGTTTTATTTTATGAATCTGTATGCATTTTGTTGATTAATATTTGTATTTATATGTTATTTTTTTCAGGTTGGAAAGAGAATATGAGTGTTATAAGAATTCTTGGATGCAAAAGCTTTTTGATAGTAGAGAGAAATGGTGTCCTACATTTAATAAAGATTTTTTTTTCTAGTGAAATTTTATCATCACAAAGGAGTGAAACTACCAATTGTTAAGTTTCTAAGAGGCTTTTTAAGACTACTGGACTTTTCAATTTTTACAACAGTTTTGTTGATGTGGTTTCAGAATGGATGAGTAAAGAAAATGGAGAAAACCTACGTTGTACTCAAGGTGAAGCTTTCATGGCTATGAGTGATGTGAAACTTCTTTTGCATGCTAGGGAAATATATACAATAGAGATATATTTTTTGTTTGAAGAGCAGTAAATGAAGAGTTGTGCTTGTTATCAAATTTTATTAGGTTCTGATGGCACTAGTCTTAAGTATCATGTGTGGTGGGAAGGTTTAGATATCATACGTTATGAAGTTCTTTTTAATTTTGCACTTATAAAATGTTTTTTGAGGTATGTGAAAGTTTTTGAATTTTGTGTTTTTATTTGATGATCCTAAAATTAAAGTTAATGGAGGTATAAGGAATTTTTAATGAATTTAATATTTTCGGTCTACAGAACGATTGTTTTGAATTTTTAAGGAAATAGTAATGAAGTTGTAGTTAATTTGTAATGAATTTTGAAGCAATTCCTAATGAACCTTTGGATAGTAGTATAATATTGTTGTTAAGCGATTTTTGTAAGTGTACAGTTCGTTAAAAGTAATATATGATGAGTGAGTATCGTTCCCATAGGGAGATGAGAAATTCTAGCACTAAGTGTGATCTTGCCTCCTACAAGCTAATAGAATGAATGATTTTGAATTAGAAAATTAAATAAACAAAATGCTAATGTAAAGAGATTATATTTAAAGAAATTCAGGATTTAAAAAATAGAGCTTGGATTCATTCACTAGGCACTTGCTTGAATTACATTAATTTTTTTAATTCAATTAATAAATCTCAGTTAAGGGTAGGCTGTTCATAAATTCCTAAGGCTTATTTCAAAGTCACTTAGGCATACCTAAAGCAAACATAGCCTATTCTCATGGTCTAATGAATTACTCAGGTTTATTAAGTTCCTTAACAGTCTATTAATCCCCTAAGGTCTTATCTACTTTCATGATCAAGGATCCTTAGAATCACAAGTTTTATGAGCTAACAAATAATGCAACTTTCGTTGTCATAAATTTATCCACAAGCATGCATTTAATCAGGCCTAAATTAAACACAAGATTAATGAAGCAAAACCTGAGAAATTGAAGCAATAAAACAATATCCAGACAAGCAGTAATCCTGGCTATATGAATCCAAACTCTAAAGGAGTTTAGTTACACAAAATGTAAATTATTAAAGAAATAAATAAACGAATATAAGAAAAAAAGTTTGGAGAAATATTCTCTATTTTTCGTCTCTATTTCTTCAATCCTCTATTTTGTTCTACCTCTCTGTTTTGCTCTTTTACCTCTGTTCATCCTTGCTCCTCTGTTTTACTGCCTTTGTTCGTTCCCCCTCCTTTCCATGAATTTATGATGTCTTATATCCTCAAAATTAGGGTTACATGTGATGCATGCGTCCAAGTTGAAATTCCTTAAATGTACAAGCATAGCTGGACTTGCATGACCATGCACATTCGTATGAAGTTCTTTGCACGACTGTGTTGATGAGTGCATGGGCGTGTCCTTGCCTTTAGAAATTATGGCACAATCATGTGAGTCAAGGCACGACTGTGCCTTTATTGCCTTCAATATGGCACGACCATGTTGACGAGTGCACGGCCGTGCCACTTTTGACTTTGGATTTGGCACGGCCGTGTTGAGCCTTGCACGACTGTGCTTTTTTCCTCTTGTGAAATGGCATGGTCATGCCCTAGCTTACACGGCCGTGCTTCTTTTCTCTTGTAGAATGGCATGGTCGTGCTCTATCTTACATAGCCGTGCTCCTTCCTTCCCAAATGTTAGCACAACTATGTTTTGCATCACATGGCCATGCATGATTAATGCACATTCAATTCCTTTCTCTGACTTTTCTTAATCTTTAACTTTTCTTAGGGCATTTAATTTCTATAGACAAAACAACAACTCAGTGACAAGAATACAAAAATTAGACAAAGAATATAAAACTCCTAATTTATTTAATTAATGCATGATTATATTTATATTACTTTTAAATGTCCTAATATTATCTAAATGATAAATTTATTAATTATTATGCAGAAAATGGAAAATTATGCAACTAAAATGAAATGTTATTAAATAAAATCAAAGACTAAAGAGTGTAAATTTTAATAGTAAAATTCAATTATCAATTACCCCCACACTTGAACTTTTGCTTGCCCTCAAGCAAGAACCTTATTATAACAATAATATGAGCACATTAAAATAAAATTACAGATAGTTTAATTAATACAGTAACGGGTTAATACAATTATTATTTAGCAAAAATAAGTTAATAAATTGAGAAAAAACTGCAAATATTACCAAGTGAAACATACCTCTCAAATGAATTATTCATAAGAATTTATAAACTAAAACTTATAAACCAAGGAAAGTTAAACATATTTAAATTATTAGTCAACCCTTAAGCTACATATAATAACCAACTGAATTTTTATTTTATTTTATTTTATTTATGTTGGATTAGAATCCTTCCCAACTTTGGTATTCCCTATTGTTCTTGTATTACTAAGCATGAATACCTCTGTTAGGTACCTTTGATTTACTCATACTCAATTTGAGCATTGGAGTAGAATGGAGATTTTTGCTCCTCTAGTCCCTCTTTTTTTTTTTTTGAAGCAACTGAATTATCATATAATAGAAAAAGGTTTTCCTAATAATAAAAATTTATCCAAATCTCTTGATTGCAAAAATTTTATCCAAAAATCCTTTTTAAATAAAACAAAAGAGAGATATATATTTAGGTTGATTAAAAGTTAAAAAGTCTAATTCTCAAATATTAATAAAGCTTTAAACCATATTCTACAAGAATTAACCACATACTGCATCAACTAAACTAGCTAATTTTAATTTTGATATTCAAAGCTTATAATTATAACAAGTTAGCAAAAATAAAAGTGTAGGAAATTATTATTATTATTATTTTTAGAAATGAAATAAATAAATGACAAATTACTCAAAATTAATAAGATAAAATACTAAAAAGATAAAGTAAGTAAATACTCCCCCACATCTGAATTTTACATTGTCCTCAATATGGCAATGCAAGTGAAAGGAAGTTGTTGGAATCTATGAAAAGAAAATAGAAATAATAAAAAAAATAGAGACTAAAAAAATAAAAAATGAAAAGCTGACACAAAAAGAATTTGAAAAAGTGTTTTGGAGGTTTTGTGATAGTAAAAGTTAAAAAGGGGTGTTAGATGGTTCACATAAAATTGAAAGGTCACATGCCTCTGAAATCTACACACCCATGCTACATGTGAATGCATGGATAATGTACACGCCTGTGCATATTAGAAGCTTGAAAATCACACGGTCGTGTTTAGTGAGGCACGGCCGTGCATATTGTGAGCACGACCATGCAAAATGTGCACATGAGAATGACATGGTCGTGCTTTAGGGGGTACGGTCGTGCTTATTGAAGGCACAAATATCACATGACTGTGTTGGATGGGGCACGACCGTGTTGACTGAAGGGACAAAATGGCATGGCTGTGTTGGTGAGGGCCCGACCGTGTTTTGGTACCCGTTTACACGGGTGTGTCATTTTGTGGCACGCCCATGTTACGTTTATGAAGCTTGGCCTTCAATATGCATGCATATAATATGAAATATAGTAATATATGTCCCTACTTAAAATTATCATTCAAAATCACTCCAAATATTTTCAAAGTCAACAAAACATTTAAGCACATATATAAAATAAAAATATAAATAAAAACAAAAGCAAAGAAAACTTCCTCAATTTATTCCCCAATGCTGCAGTAATTTGAATTCTGGATATCATTGATAACTTGAGAATAGTCTTTGCTGCATATATCTCCCAGGTATTCAAAAAGCTGCATAATGAATAGAGCTCCTCAGGGGAATCAAACTAACTAAAAAAAATTTAAAAAGAACAAATAAATAACACTTGGGTTATCTCCCAAGAAGTGCTTTGTTTAAAGTCATAAGCTTAACTTCATGCAGCAAAGGTCAGGTAGGTGACAAAAGTGCAGAAGATGCTCTTGTTGGAATTTCCTCAAATTGATGATAAAGCTTCAACCTCTAACCATTGACTTTAAATGAACCAGAGTTATGACTCCATATCTTTACTACTCCGTGTGGATAGACTTGTTTAACTTTAAAAGGTCCTGACCACTTTGATTTTAACTTCTTGGGAACAGTTTCAGTTTAGAGTTAAATAATAGAACCTAGTCTCCTGCTTTGAGCTCTCTTTTCAGAATATGCTTATCATGACATCTTTTTGTTCTTTCCTTATAAATCTTGGCATTCTTATAAGAAGTTAGTTTGAATTCCTAAAGTTCATTCAGCTGGAGAAGTCTTTGAGCGCCAGCCTTCTGCAGATCAAAGTTTAAAAATTTTGTAGTCCAAAAAGCTCTGTGTTCCAATTCCATTGGTAGATGACAGGATTTTCCATAGAGGAGTCTAAATGGAGAAGCACTAATGGAGGTCTTAAATGCAGTTCTGTAGGCCCATAGAGCATCATCTAACTTAGAAGACCAATCTTTTCTTGATGCTGATATTGTCTTCTCCATAATGGACTTGATGGCTCAATTAAAAATCTCAACCTGTCCACTAGTCTGAGGGTGATAGGGAGTAGCGACTTTGTGAGTAACACCATATTTCTTCAATAAGTTCTCAAACTGGTGGTTATAGAAGTGTGCACCCCCATCATTGATGATTACCCTTGGTGTCCTAAATCTAGAAAATATATTCTTTTTGAGAAATTTGGTTACTATCCTAGCATCATTAGTTGGGGATGCTAAAGCTTCTACCCACTTAGATATATAGTCCACCCTAACTAATATATATTTATTCACTAGTGAGCTTGGAAAGGGCCCCATAACTCCAGTCCCCAAACATCAAAAATTTCAATTTCCAGTATTCTAGTCAAAGGCATTTTATTCCTTCTTCCTATGTTCCCTGTTCTCTAGCATCTGTCACAATTCACCATAAACTGTCTAGCATCTTGGAAAAGAGTTAGCCAGTAAAAACCACTTTGGAGGACCATGGTTGTTATTTTAGTGGAGCTAAAATGTCCTCCACATTCAAGGGAATGACAATGTGTTAAGACGGCTTGAATCTCATCCTCTGGAAGGCATCTCCTATTTAGTCCATCTCTACATCTCTTATATAGAACAGGTTCCTCCTAATAATAATACTTAACATCAGAAAAAAAAACTTTTTCTTCTGTTGGTAGGTAAGATCAGGTGGAAACACTCCACATAATAGGAAATTGACAAAATCTATATACCAGGGTACTGAAACTTGCATTTGCATCAACTGTTCTCCTTTGAAATAGTCATCAATTGGTAATTCAGAACCTTTCCTTGACAGTTCCAACCTAGACAGGTGGTCAGCTACAACATTCTCTATGCCACTTTTATCCTTAATCTCTAAGTCAAATTCTTGCTAGGGCAGTATCCACCTTATCAAACGAGGTTTGGCATCTTTCTTGGAGAGGAGGTACTTCAAAGCTGCATGATCAGTGAACACAATCACTTTGCTTGTCAAATAAGAGCGAAATTTATCAATGGTGAAAATCACAGTAAGAAGGTCTTTCTTAATGGTGGCATAATTTAGTTGAGCTTCATCCAGGGTGTGGCTAGTATAGTAAATGGCATATGCCTGTCTGTCTCTCCTCTACCCTAAAATAGCACCAATAGCATAGTTGCTGGCATCACACATTACTTCAAAGGGGAGGTTCCAGTCAAGTGGTTGCAGTATTGGAGTAGATAACAGAGCCTCCTTTATCCTATAAAATGCATCCAACAATCTTTACTAAAAATAAATAGGGCATCTTTAGCAAGCATACTAGTAAGGGGTTTTGCAATCTTTGAGAAATCTTTTATGAATCTTCTGTAAAACCTTGCATGTCCTAGGAAGCTATAGATTCCTTTAACACTAGTGGGAGGTGGAAGCTTTTCAATGACTTTAACTTTTTCTCTATCCACCTTTATGCCCTTGTCAGATACTAAGTGTCCCAAAATAACTCCTTTTGTGATTATGAAGTGGCATTTCTCCCAGTTCAGGACCAAATTGACCTCTTCACATCTTTGCAAAATTCTAGATAGATTGTTAAGGAAATCATTAAATGAAGAACCATATACAGAGAAGTCATCCATGAACACTTCCATAATATTTTCAATAAATTCAGAAAAGATTGCCATCATGCACCTTTAAAAGGTTACAGGGGCATTGCATAGCCTAAAGGGCATGTGTCTATAATCAAAAGTGCCATAGGGACATGTGAATGTGGTCTTTTCTTGGTCCTCAGGGTGTATAGGAATCTGGAAAAATCCAAAGTATCCATCTAGATAATAGAAAAATAAGTGATGTGCAAGTCTCTCTAAAAGCTGGTCAATGAAAGGAAGAGGAAAGTGGTCTTTCCTAGTAGCCTTGTTCAGTTTCTTATAATCTATACACATCCTCCATCCTGTAACTGTCCTAGTAGGGATCAATTCATTATGTTCATTTTTAATCATAGTTATACCACCTTTCTTTAGGACCACATGGATAGGGCTAACCCAATTATTGTCAAAGATTAGGTAAATTATACCAACATCTAACAATTTCATGATTTCCTTTTTAACCACTTCCTTCATGTTAGGATTAAGTCTTATTTGATGCTCAACGGATGGTGAACAACCTTCCTCTAAATGGATCTTATGCATGCAAAAAGAAGGGCTAATCCCTTTAAGGTCATCGATGGTATACCTTATAATCTTCCTATGATCTCTAACTCTTTTAAGCAACTTATCAACATGTTCACCATTTAACTGTGCATTAACAATAATTAGATAAGTAGAATTAGGTCCTAAAAAAGCATACCTTAAATCAGGAGGAAGTTGTTTAAGTTTAACTTTTGGTGCGTCTTCCTCTTTTAAAGCATAGACAGTATAAAAATCACGAGGGGGCAAGAGGTCATACCTTACTGACTTACCTTTAGGCAATGCAAGAGAGGCACTTAAGCTACTTGAGGATCTTCTTCATCAGAATCTATATCTCGGGTGAGGCTTGCTTCTAGTGGATCTTCAGGGTATTTCTTCTAGAATATTTTCTCTACACAGCTTTAGATAACATCTACTTTGAAGCAGGTCTTTGTTAATGAAGGATCTTTCATCATTTGGAATACATCAAACTCAATTGTGTCTTCTCCAATTTTGAGTTTTATTTTACCCCGCTTTACATTAGTTATAACACTATTAGTGGCTAAGAATGGTCTTCCCAAAGTTATAGGAATCTGAGAATCTTCTTCTATCTCTAATACCATAATGTCATAAGGCATATAAAATTCTCCAACCTTGATTGGTATGTCTTCCAAGATCCCTTCAAGGTAGACAATAGACCTGTTAGCTAGCTGCAAGGAAATATTTATTGATTTAGGTTCACCTATTTTTAATTTCCTATAGAAAGATAAAGGCATTGTAGTGACACTAGCTCCTAGATCACAAAGAGCTCTACTAATAGAAAATTTACCAATAACACAAGGAATAGTGATACTCCCTAGATCCTTAAGCTTTTGAGGAAGCTTATTTCTAATCACTAAATTGTACTGCACTCCTCATTTATTGGAATAGTATCATAATTATCCCAATTCCTTTTGTTGGACATAATGTCTTTCAAAAATTTGGCGTACTTGGGCATTTGAGTAACTGATTCCAAGAAAGGAATGGTGATGTCTAGTTGTTTAAACACCTTCAAAAATTTCTAGAATTGTTTATCCATAGCAGAGTTATGCATCCTCTGAGGGTATGGTAAGCAAAGAGTCTTGACTGTCTTTGGTTCTTGTGCTTCTGCTTGTGGTTGTTGAGTGGGCTTTGGCTCAACTTCCTATTCTTTATTCTTAGATTCAACCTCTGGTGGATTCTTCCCAATTCACAGAGTTACTGCTTGGGCTTACTCTCTTGGGTTTTGAGGCTGACTTAGAAAGTGACCTGATTGGCAAAAATTGGAGGAACTTGCTTGAGAAGTGACTTGATTCTCTAGTAATTTAACATGTATGGTCAACTGTTCCATCCTAGCATCGTACCGCTTGAAATTTTCCTTATGATGTTTGAGGCTTTCCTGAACTGGCTGCATTACCTTGTTTTGTGTTTGGATGAAATTTTCCATCATCAGTTCCATATTGGATTTGGGTTCGGATTGAGAAGCCATGTTCTTTTATTGAAAACTTGGTGGGGGCGGAGGCTTGTATCCCTGCTATATATTTTGAGCTTGGTGTCCACCTTGATTTGTCCATAAAAATTTTAAGTGATTTCTCCACCCTGGGTTATAAGTGTTAGAGTAAGGGTTCCCTTGGGGTCTGCCAGTGTAATTATTTAAAGCATTGAGTTGCTTAATTGAATAGCCTTGAGAGTAAGGATTGCCTTGCTAACAGTCTACTATAGCATGCCCTACTTTGCATACCTTGCAATAGAGTACCTGAGATGGATGTCCTGCAAAATTTAGTTTCTTCAATTCATCATGCTTAAACCATCGAATTTATAAAGTCCCGCAACTTTCCTTGGTTGGTTTTTCTCTCTATGCCATTGGTAGTTATTGGATGCCATCTTCTCCAAAAGTGCATATGCATCTGTTGGTGTTTTACTCATAAAAGAGCCTTAAGCAATAACATCTATTATAATCTATAAAGATTCTGATAGTCCCTGGTAAAAAGTCTGCATCAACAACTAGCCTGGAATTCCATGGTAAGGACAATTTCTCTGTAAATCTTTGAATCTCTCCTAGGCTTCATACAATGATTCACTATATTGCTGCTTAAATCCAGCCAATTCCTAACGATACGTAGTAGTCTTTCCAGGTGGATAATACTTTATCAGGAAAGCCTTAGAGAGAAGTCCCCATGAAGTGATTGAATTTGGGGTTAATGAACTCAACCATAGCTTGGCTTTATCCTTTAAGGAAAATGGAAACAATCGGAGTTTGATTGCGTCTGGACCGACTCCATTCATCCTAAAGGTGTCACAAATATCCAAGAATGAAGCTAGGTCCTCTGAAGATAGTCCTGCAAACTAGCATTATAAAACCATATGGATGTAGGCTGGTTTAATTTCGAAGGTGCTGGCTTTGATGCTGGGTTTTACTATGTAGTTTTGGCTTCCCATCAGACTAGGGACACTATATTCTTCCAGAGCTCTAGCTGGAGCTCCCTGTCTTGCCATTACTCTGAGTCTTTATCTCCTCCTATTCTGTTTATAAGTTTTTTCAATCTCTGGATCAAGCTCTTCTAATTTAAGATTCTGGGACCTTGTTTGCATAAACAAGAATCAAGTTCCTGAAATGAAAAAAAAAAATTAAACATAATTTATAAAATAAGAATAAAACTACTAGTCTTGCAGAAATAAAAGTCTATCTTAATGTATATATTCACTGATCTCCCTGGCAACAGCAATAAAAAAACTTATTGAGCGATTTTCGCAAATGTACGATTCGTTATAAGTAATATATGATGAGTTAGTATCGTTCCCACAGGGAGATGAGAAATTCTAGCACTAAGTGTGATCTTGCCTCCTACAAGCTAATAGAATGAATGATTTTAAATTGGAAAATTAAATAAACATAATGCTAATGTAAACAAATTATATTTAAGAAATTCATGATTTAAAAACTAGAGCTTGGATTCATTCACCAGGCACTTGCTTGAATTACAAAATTTTTTTAATTCAATTAATAAATCTCAGTCAAGGGTAGGCTGTTCATAAATTCCTAAGGCTTTATTCAAAGTCACTCAGGCATACCTAAAGCAAACACAGCCTATTCTCATGGTTTAATGAATTACTCAGGTTTATTAATTTCTTTAAGAGTCTATTAATCCCCTAAGGTCTTGTCTACTTTCGTGATCAAGGATCCCTAGAATCACAAGTTTTATGAGCTAACAAATCATGCAACTTTCGTTGTCATAAATTTATCCACAAGCATGCATTTAATCAAGCCTAAATTAAACACAAGATTAATAAAGCAAAACTTAAGAAATTGAACGATGATAATTAACTACAATAAAATAATATCTAGACAAATAGTAATCCTGGCTATATGAATCCAAACTCTAAAGGAGTTTAGTTACAAATAATGTAAATTATTAAAGACAGGAATAAACGAATATAAGAAAAAGAATCTGGAGAAATATTCTCTATTTTTTGTCCCTGTTTCTTCAATCCTCTATTTTGTTATGCCTCTCTATTTTTCTCTTCTACCTCTGTTCATCCTTGCTACTCTGTTTTACTACCTTCGCTTATCCCCCCCTCATTTTCGTGAGTTTATGATGTCTTATATCCTCAAAATTAGGGTTACGTGTGATGCATGTGTCCGAATTAAAATTCCTTAAATGTACAAGCATAGCTGGACTTGCACGGCCGTGCACATTCGTATGAAGCTCTTTGCATGGCTGTGTTAATAAGTGCACGGGCGTGTCCTTGCCTTTAGAAATTATGGCACGGTCGTGTGAGTCAAGGCATGATTGTGCCTTTGTTGCCTTCAATGTGGCACGACCATGTTAATGAGTGCACAACCGTGCCACTTTTGGCCTTGGCTTTGGCACGACCGTGTTGAGCCTTGCACTACCGTGCCATTTTCCTCTTATGAAATGGCACGGTCGTACATGGTCAATGGCACGGGTATGCCCTAGCTTACACAACCATGCTCCTTTTCTCTTGTAGAATGGCATAGCCATGCTCTATCTTACACAGCCATGCTCCTTCCTTCCCAAATGTTAGCATGGCCGTGTTTTGCATCACGTGGTCGTACATGGTCAATGCACACCCGTGTTCCTTTCTCTGACTTTTTTGAATCTTTGACTTTTCTTAAGGCATTTAATTTTTACAGACAAAACAACAACTCAGTGAGAAGAATACAAAAATTAAACAGAGAATATAAAACTCCTAATCTATTTAATTAATTCATGATTATATCTATATTACATTTAAATGTCCTAATATTATCTAAATGCTAAATTTATTAATTATTACGTAGGAAATGAAAAATTATGCAACTTAAATGAAATGTTATTAAATAAAATCAAAGACTAAAGAGTGTAAATTTTAATAGTAAAATGCAATTATCAATTGTATTTTTTTTTAGGTAAGGATTTTGTGCTGCCACTGTTTGCATATTTTGAATATCTATTGTTTAAAAGAAATTCCAAAGAAATATATTATGAAGAGATGGACTAAATGAATGATTGAGAGCAGAAATGTTGATATTCCATTAGTATGTTCATCAAATGAATTTGGTTTAGCTACTTCTCTTTGAATGATACAAATGGTTAAAAATTTCCACAAGTTAGTTTTACCTAGTGACAATACTGTGATGAAGCTTTTGAAAGTGCAAAAAAGAGAGTTATAGACGAGATTGGTGCTATTTGTTTTGAAGAGGAATCTGATTCAATATCTTGTTCTAATGAAAAAATACAAAATCCCCCTCATAATAGAGCAAAAGGTGAGCGTAACCAAATAATTAAGAGTGTAATTAAAAAGAAGTTTAATCAAGCTAAAGGTTGAAGGAAAAATGCTCAAAAGGTTGTAATACAAACAAAACTTCTTGTTCAAGCTTCTGTTCAAGTAATGAATTTCAAATGAACTTTTTGGTTTATAAGCTTTTGTACATGTTTTGTAATAAACCTTTATTTTTTTTTATAGAAACTCTTGGACAAGTAGTTTCAAATGGATACCTTGCTTATCCAAGCTCTAGCAGTTCAGAATTGATAACTGTAACTAGAGATTCAAGTTCAAATCATTTTGAAGTTGTAAATTCTATGATATTGTAATTTTGGAATTTTAAGTTATGGTTCTTATAAACAAATTTAATATTGTAATTTGAATTGTAGTACATTCAATCAAATTAATAAATATATTATTTTTTAATTAATAAATAATTAAAATTAATATTAGTAGTGTAACAATTTTGTAATATTTTTTTTTATTTTTGTTGGTTACATGTGTATTTAATTTGTATAATATTAATTAGAGGTTTAATGATCATTTTTAGAAAAGTAATGAATTTTACAATTTTTGAATCTTTAGGTAAACACTTATGAATGTAATAGTGTATATTAGTGAATCTAAAGAACAATATAAATGAATGTAAAGAATGATGTGAATGAACCTTATAAAGTAAAATGAACATGTGTTATGAATATGAAGCATGACTTTTTTGTTTTTTAATTTTCTGTCATGTAACTGATGAAATTATGCAGTGGTTACTTAAAGTTTTAGAATGCTCAAAAAATCTTTGATACATTCATCATCCTCTCTTTCAAAACCCTAAATCTCAAAATTGTTTCATCTTGTGTTTCTTGTTGTGGAGAGATTAACTTCATTTTCATTTTTTTCTTAAGTTGCTTGCATAGTGGCCATTTTCATCTTATTGACTTTCTTTGTTAGTTATTCGAAGCTAGACATTTTCCCTTATTTAGTTTGTATGAACTTTTTTTTTCTAGTATATGATCTTAATGTTGATATGTAGATGTTGTTTTATAGATCTATTTTGTTTGTTTTTGGTTTATATTTTAGCATTTGTTGAGATTCATTAGTTCAAACATAGAGGTTTATTAGATGAAAGTTTCATTATTTGAAACAGAGTTATGTTGTGTTGATTTTCTTTTGATATTTTGATTATAGATTTAAAGATGTTGAAGTAATGAATAGAAGATTCGAGGAGTCAGATTCACGCAGACATTGAAAACTTATATTAGATGAAAATTAAGTGAAAAGAAAATATTAAAAGATAAGAAAAGTAAAATAAAAAAAAGTGAAGACTCCACCAGCAAAGATCGGTAAATCTTTACTAATGAGGATGTCACCGAAGTATTTATTTTCCATTATACCTAAATTATTTTAACAACAAAAAAATGTTGTCATTGAAATATGATTTGGAAGTCTATTGGAACTATCACTGTCTGAATGTCACAGAAAATTGAGTAGGTTTTTGGTTGAAAATTTTGATTATTGTAGTGATGTATTAGTGTTAAAAGACAATTAGAAGCTTTTGTTGACTGAAGATGACATTTTTGCTACATACAATATTCCATAAGGAAAAAAGGCTATTATAGAGGCTAAATTGATAATGACTCACCAGATTATGCTAAATTATTGAGGAGTTAGAGAGAGAGGTGGAACATTCATATTGGAAGCCTAATTACTCAGAGAATGGGCGAAGTAATGGTATCTAGGGGAGACTATGGTGATGAATTTAAAAGGGATTTTATGGTTTTTATAGTATCATCAATGCTGAAAGGTCATCAAAGAATAAAATCAAACTACAAAATACTATTGTCTCTGATTGATGTTAAAGAAATAAGGAATTTAAACTGGTGCTTTTATACTTTTAAGAGTCTGATAGATTCAGTTAAAGAATGGAAGAAGAAACCAATTAGTTTTTTCACTAGCTAATTAAATTTTCTTCTGGTTAGTAATCTATAGTTATTTTACTAAATTGAGTAGTTAAGTTCATTAGGTTAAAGATAAAGGTTCATTTGGTTATAAATATATATTCATTTGGTTTATATTAAAGTTTATTATTTAGTTTTTAGACATTTGTTCGTTGGTTTTTAGATTCATTAGATAAAAGATAGAGGTTCAGTAGTTATGAAATATATTTTCATCAGTTTTTTAATTTTGTAGTTAACTTACTTGGACCAAGTAGAGTTCAAGTTAAGAAACAGTAGTACACATTTTCTTATTCTCTATAACTGGACTGCAGAGAGTGTGTTAAAAAAAGAGTGAAAGAAGAATTGAAAGTAGGAGGATATGGGAAAGGAAGAATTATTGATAGATTAACTCTAGTTCCATTTTTAAGCATTTAGAACAACAACCATCAGAGGATGTTCACTAAGAGGAAAAACAATTTAATGGTATTGTGATTCATCATCTTACATAATTATGGGAAGATACTAACAGAAATGAGGAGGCACATGATCAACCTCATGAAAAAGAAGGGAGGAAGGTAAGTGTAAATTATTTAATGTTAACAAATATCAGTTTCAAGAAATGTATAGGTTATACAATATTATGTTCATTTCAGAGACCTGTGGAAAGACTATGCTTTGTTATTAAGAGTTTGGCTGTTTATATGATAAAGTTTAGGGAAGTGATGACAGATGTTGGAAAGACACAAATTAGAAATCAGCTGATGAAGAAGACTTGTGAATCAATTAATTAAATCTTTAAGAACATTTCAAACTCTTAAGGATAAGAAAAAACTGAGATGGAAGATGAAAGAGTTCAAGAAGATGATGATGATGATGATTTCTACAGTAATGATGATTTCCTTCTAGTAGTTGCTAAACTTGAGAAAGTAATAATAAAAACTTCTTCTGCAAAATGCACAGAGTATTCCTCTCATTCTTTTTCTTTGGGATTGACTCCCACACCACTTGTAAGTGTACATGAAAGTCCAAAAAATTTTTTTGAGTATGTTTATGAGTTCTTTTTTATTGTTAGTTTGATTTATTATTTCATTTATTAGTTTTAATTGTTAGGTTCATTACTTATTAAGCATAGTTTCATTAGTTGAAAGTGATAAGTTCAGTACCGTTTTGAAATTCATTACTCTTTTCCCTGCTTTTAACAGGTTTGAAAAAGTTACGGATATTGCTCAACAAGTTGTGTTGAGTTGTAATGATCCTGTATTTTAAATAATATCAAATTATTTTAGAATATGCAGTGTTAATAAAATTTTAAATTTTATTTATATATTATTATTAATTGTGTATATTTTTCATTTATTTTATTTTAAAATTTTATTTATTTAAAATAATTTATTTTATGTGGGAGTTCTATTACTTGAAAATATTAAAGTTATTATTAATACCAGTGTTATTTTTATTATCGTTAGTATTACTATTAATTGTTATTAATTCATGCATGTATCTTTATTGTTATTATTATTATTATTAGTATTATTATTAATTGGTATTATTTTATTATATGTGTTTGTGTTGTGTGTGAGTATGTGTAAGTATGTGTTGTGTATATATATATATATATATGTGTGTGTGTGTGGGGTTAGGTTGAGATAATACATATATAATAACAAAAGAAAAAGTAAGTCAAAAAGCATTCCACGGGTCAACAACTCTTTCTTCCCCAACTCTTCTTTTCTTTTTCCTTGTATTTTCATTTTCTTTCTTCTTCTCTTTACAAATCCTAGCAGCCTCCCATCACGACCATGTTGGATACCATAACCACCACCATCATCTCCTCTCCTTCTAGCCATCATCACCGCCACCTGTGGAGCTACAGAATGCCGCGGGGCCACTAGAATCCAGTTGACTAAGAGACCTCTAATGATGCCGGTAGCTCCTCCAGTCATCTTATCTCGCGGTTTCGGTATTGATCAACTCCTCTTGGACTAGTGAGTCCATTTCTAAGCTTCTTTTGAGCTTAAACTTCCCAGATTTTAAGTTATCTCAAGTACTTAGTTTATATCATTTAGGCTTGATTTTGATTGATTCATGAATTTTCCTTTTGGAAATATTGATGTGTGAATCTTAGGCTACCTAAATATATTTTTTGTATATTTTTTTGAATTATGGGTATTTTTTTATTATTTTAATATTAAAATATTGAATTTTTGATAATTATGTTAAATAATTATTTTGGATGGAAATTTGGTTAAATTAGTGTTATCAATTTAAGATATTAATTTTAGAATTTATAAAATAATTTTTGGTGAATTTATATAATTTTTACGAAATTATTAATATTATGTGATTTTTGGATATATAGGTTAATTGTGTGTTTTTATTGAAAATTTAGTTAAACAATATGTTTTAAATGATTTTAGAATTTTATATGGTATTAAAATATTTTTACAAATTATTTACTATTTTTAACTAATTAATACTAATTTTCAAAAATTATATTCAAATAATAAATTATTTACTATTTTGGTGATTAAATGGATTTTTAATTACTTTTATTATGTATTTAAACTATTTGGGTATATAAAAGTGAATTTTACTATTTTATGTTGAATTATTGAAAAATTGAATTTTTATTAATATTATATTATTATTTGAGATTTTTATTTAATTATTGTGAAAATTATGACATTTAGTGTTTTGGTATTTAAATAAATTATATTGTGATTTATTATGAATTTTATGGATTTTTAATGATTTTAATATATTATTATTTAATATTTATTTTTATCATGAATTGTAAACTTCGATTGGGAATTGTGTAGTTCGGGGTCCTAACCCGAGGTGTTGTGCAATCTGTGTATTAGAAGTGTGTTTTCTTTGTAGGATCGACTCTACTGTCAATAGAGAGATGTCCATTTTATAGAGGAGGTTCTGCTGAATTTTTGATAGAATTCTCGTAAAACGTGATCTCAGGTCGATCCTGAATTTCTGTGTTTATTTGAGTTTCGAATTTTTAGATCGAGTCTTCCTTTAGAATTTTTAGAAGTATGGGTTAGAATATATTGTGATTTTATTATTATTATTATTTATTTTTTAGTTGCGCCGAGACCGAGGCCTATTGGACCAGGCCCGTCAAGTTTGTCTCAAAGAGTGCAAACCTGTGAGTTATTATTTTATATATACATTGCATGTAGATGCATGATTATGAGTTTTCATGTTTTAACATGGATTATTTTATTAAATGAATAAGTATATTTTTTGTATATTTGATATATTTGTGACATATATGCTTGATTTTCAGTATATATTTGGTATATATGTGCCATTTATATGTTGGTATATTTTCAGTATATATTCAGTTTATTTTGATATATGCTCAGCATATATTCGATATATTTTTGGTATACTTGTGGTATATTTTGGTATATAAGTGGCATATATATTTGAATATTTTTAGTATATGCCTAGTATATATTTAGGGATATAATTGATATATTTCTTTATGAAATGAATGTCATTGGTGATTTAGTTATGCATTTTATTATTTTCCATAAGTATACGATTTTATTTGAAAGATATCAATAAAACGTGTTACCTAGTGGGCTACACTAGAACTGTGTATGCACCAGTTCGTTAGATTTAGGATTTGTCATTGTGGGAATCATTTGAGGTGAAATTTGATTATTTTGATTATTGAGAATATTAATGTGAGTAAGTAGTGTGATTGCAGGAGCTCGATTAACCTAGTGTCTCGGGGCCAATCACATTGACAGTGAGACTACTGGAGCTCGATTGACTTAGTGTCTCGAGGCCAATCGATTGTCCAAAATGGAATAAGAGAATTACTTTGGAATTAAGTGAGCCTGATGGCTAGTGAGATATTTTGATTGAGGTTGTGCATATTTAGGGTTCTATTTGATCATTCACTTAAACAAATATTTTCTGCATTTATATATATAAAGGTGGATTTCAACATCTATGTGAAATGCCTATATATATTTATATTTATATATATACTGATGCTTGATTGCACATGACATTAGGAGGTGCGTGTATATATATTATAATAATTCACTTAGTGAGGTCTGACCTCCTCTCAACCATTTTTTTTCAAGAGAGTCTTATTTGTTAGATCGTACCAGAAGTAATTTATGCCGGTCTTCTTCCACTCGGCTATTTTATGTAAATTTTATATCTAGATTTGTATTGTATTATAGAAAACTGCAGTACTAGTATTATTGTACTAGTAGTGTGTTGTACTAGTTTGAGATTTCTGTATTCAGAATACTATATGAATATTTTATTTATGAAATGACATTTGAACATTTATTTTTATATTGATTTAAGTTTTAATTCTAGTGTATTTTTATTTATTTATTACATGTGTTTTTATTTTTAAGGCTTGCTATGGGTTCTAGATTCGAAAGAATTCCCGTTCCCTAGCGCCGGTCATAACTCCCGATTTGGGTCATAACAAAGTTGGTATCAGAGCTCTAGGTTATTAGTGTTGTGACCTAGGTTAGTAGAGTTGTGTTTTCTTTGAAACTATTATAGTAAATTAAGTTCAACTATGTCTTTGAAAAGTTTTTGTTGCTTTTTAAAATTCCATATAACCGTTAGGGTGTTTGTTTATTATCTGATTAGTGTATGTGATTGTCTAAATTATTCATTTTGCTTTTTTTCTTTTTTGTTTATAGCAAGTGTGAGTCGTCCCATCAGTCGATGAGACCGATAACAGAGAGTATTTTAAGGATGAGGTTCTACCCGTTGTGCAGTCAGCTTGGCATAGGGGTAGAGGTGAATCTAGAGGGCTAGATAATCGCGGTAGATAGTAGAAACAACATAATGAGGAGCTTGTGGCTCAAGATTTTGATGATGCTACCCATGCGCTAGGAATTCCATAGGGTACAGTGCAGATACTTTCGGTTGTATAGCAGATGCAACCTCTATTTCTACAAAGAGCTCAGGATATGTCAAGTCCATGTATTTTCCATGTTTCGAATCTTGTTGTTTTCCATGTCTTTTCAAGTGAGGTGAATGCGAACTGCTTCTACCACAAAGACAATATATATTGCTAAATAATCTTTTCAAGTTGAAGTTGTGATTCTAGTTTCAGCCCCTACTATAGCTATCTAGTATAGGGATAAGTCAGAGGCAGCTGTAACTAAAAGGCCAAGCAATTATTATAAGAGATATAGACAATCTTTGAACTTGAACTTGCAGTAATTGTGGCTAGGATAGCCAAGGTTAATGAGGGCTTTATAGCACTTAACCAAGCATGACAATTGTTTTGAGTATGCCTTGATGAAGGAATTAGAAGATGTTTAATGAGGACACAACACTTTTGTACTTTTTGATGGTGAAATTATTAGTTCTGACTACAACACATGGTTAAAGTTTAAAGAGTGATTTCTAAGATACTTCCATCCACCTTTAAGGAGGGATAGTTACACGTGGTAGTATTGCACAGAGTAAGAGAAGAGTGCTTAGTTGGGAAGAATACTCGTGAACTCTTCAATCTGTCGCATCATGCTGTAGATGTGATACTGTATAAGTGGAGTATGGTAGAACTGTAAGTTACAGGATTAAGTTCAATATATATTAGCATCCGAGCTTAGAATTGAAATTTAATGAGTTATTCATGGATTCATTTCCTTTTGGGTGTAATTGATTTGACGTGATTTTGAGGATGAATTTTGTTATGATCCTTGGAATGGATTGGTTGTCTCAGCACTATACCATTGTTGATTATCGAAGTAAAGAAGCGATTTTCAGAATTCCAAATGAAGAAGAATTTAAGTTTGTGGATGACAAGAGTTCTGTAACTCAGAATCTCATCTCCGCTATTATAGGTAGGAAGATGTTGAGCAAGGATTATCAGGGATATTTGGCTTTAGTCAGGGATACTTCAGTAGAGAAGTTATCTCTCATAGATGTTCCTATTGCCTGTCAGTTTCCTGATGTTTTTACTGAGGAGTTACCAAGTTTACCACCTCATAGAGAGATCAAATTCTACATAGATGTGGTTCCAGGTACAACTCCTATTTCTATGCCACCTTACAGAATGGTTCTTGTAAAGTTGAAGAAATTGAATGAGTAGTTATAGAATTTATTAGATAAGGGTTTCATTAGACTCAATGTTTCTTCTTGGAGTGCACCAGTCTTGTTTATGAGGAAGAAGGATGGTACCCTGAGACTGTGCATAGATTATAGAGAGCTGAACAAAGTGACAATGAAGAACAAGTATCCTCTCCCAAGGATAGATGATCTATTTGATCAACTTTAAAGTGCACAATTCTTTTCTAAAATTGAATTGAGGTCAGGTTATCATCAGTTGGAGATCAGTGAAGTCGATATTCCTAAAACAGTATTCCGCACTCGATATAGAAATTATGAGTTTCTAGTGATATCCTTCGGGTTAACTAATGCACCAACTGCTTTTATGGACCTAATGAATAGGGTATTCAGATCGTATGTGGATTAGTTTATGGTAGTCTTTATTGATGATATACTGGTATATTCGAAGAGTATGGAAGAGCACGTACATCACTTAAGGACAGTACTGCAGACACTGAGAGAACATCAGCTTTATGCTAAATTCTTAAAGTGTGATTTCTAGTTAGAAAGTGTTGCATTCCATGGACACGTAGTGTTTAAAGATGGTATCTAGGTTGATCCATAGAAGATTGAAGCAGTGTTTGAGTGGCCCAAATCGACGACAGTCATAGAGATTCATCATTTTTTGGGTTTGGCTGAATATTATAGGAGATTTGTGCAAGATTTTTCTAAAATTGCAACTCCTATGACTTGCCTGACTCAGAAGGATGTGAATTTTATGTGGTCAGATGCTTGTTAGAATAGTTTTCAATTGTTGAAGAAGAAGTTTACTACAACTCCAGTTCTGACCTTGCCTAATGGAGAAGATAAGTTCAATGTGTATTGTGATACCTCTGGAGTTGGCTTAGGTTGTGTGTTAATGCAGAATGGTAGGGTAGTAGCTTATGCTTCAAGGCAATTGAAGAAGCATGAACAAAATTATCCTACCCATGACTTAGAAATGGCTGCAGTGATTTTTGCTCTCAAGATTTAGAGACATTATCTGTACGAGGTAACTTGTGAGATTTTCACAGATCATAAGAGCCTTAGTTACATTTTTCAATAGAGAGATCTAAATATGAGGTAAAGGAGATGGTTATAACTTCTGAAGGACTATGATTGTGAGATTCTTTATCATCCAGGCAAAGCTAATGTGGTAGCAAATGCCTTGAGTAGGAAGTCCTCAGGTAGTCTTGCTCACATTAGTGTGGAGAGGAGACCGTTGATCCAAGAGTTGCACTAGTTAATGGATCAAGGTTTGATGATGAAGATGAGTAGATCAGAAGGACTGTTAGGTCAGTTAAGAGTCCAATTAGTGTTGAGAGATAGGATTAAGGATGCTCAGGGCTGAGATCCTATTCTAGTTGAGCTTGTGGAGAATGTTCATGTATGGAAGTTCACTAATTTCACACTCGATGATGAAAGTGTTTTATGGATCAGTGGTAGATTGTGCATTCCTTATATGGATAATTTGAGAGAAGAGATCCTTAAGGAAGCGCATTCTACAACCTATAACGTACATCTAAGTGTTACTAAGATGTACCACAGTATCAGAGATTTGTACTGATGGGATGGATTGAAGAAAGATGTAGCTGATTATGTTTCTAAGTGCTTGACATGTCAACAGGTGAAAGCTGAATATCATAAGCCTTCTGGGAAGCATCAACCACTTTTTATTCTTGAGTAGAAATAGGAGAGAATTGCTATGGATTTTGTGGTTGGGTTACCTCGTTCTAAGGATGGATATGATTCCATTTGGGTGATTGTGGACAGGTTGACCAAGTCTACTCATTTCTTGCCTGTTAAAGGTACTTATTCTATAGCTAAGTTGGTGAAGCTGTATGTTAAGCATATTGTGTGCCTTCACAGAATACTTGTGTCCATTGTTTTTTTTATAGAGGTTCAGTGTTTACCTCTCAATTTTGGCAGAAGTTGCAAGAATCAATGGACACTAGGCTCTATTTCAGTACTGCTTTTCACCCTCAGATAGATGGTCAATCTAAGAGGATGATCCAGACAGTTAAAGATATGTTGAGGATGTGTGTATTAGATCTAGGTGGTAGCTGGGATGATCATTTATCGCTCATGGAATTTGCATATAATAACAACTACCATAATAGTATTGGGATGACATCGTACGAGGCTTTGTATGGAAGAAAGTGTAGATCCCCTCTGAGTTAGGATGAGATTAGGGAGAGAGCATTGACTGGGCCTAAGATGGTTCAGGATGCTGCCGAGAAGGTTGTTATGATTAAATGGAGATTAGAGACCACAACTAGCTGATAGAAGAGCTATGTGGATCCTAGACATAGAGATGTGAAGTTCCAAGTTGGAGACTATGTGTTTTTGAAAGTGTATCCAATGAAGGGTGTGATGAGATTTGGCAAGAAGGGGAAGCTATCACTGAGATATTTTGGACTGTTCGATATTTTAGAGAAAGTGAGCATGGTTGCATATCGATTGACTTTGCCTCCAAAATTTTCCTAAGTGCATCTAGTGTTCTATATCTCGATACTAAGGAAGTATATTTCTGATCCTTCACATGTGTTGCAGCCTGATAGTGTGAAAGTGAATGAAGACCTGACGTTCGAGGAGGACCCAGTCGCGATAGTTGACTATCAAGTTCGTCAGTTGCATTTGAAGTAGATTCTGATGGTCAATGTGTTGTGGCGAAGCAATAACGTGGAGTAGCACACTTGGGAGACAGAAGCTGAGATGCGAGTTGCTTATCCTTATCTCTTTCCTCAATAAATTCTTGTTTTTGTTCTTTTCTTTGAATTCAAGGATGAATTCTTATAAGAAGGGAAGATTGTAATGACTTTGTATTTTAAATAGTATAAAATTATTTTGAAATATGCAGTGTTAATAAAATTTTAAATTTTATTTATATATTATTATTAATTGTGTGTATTTTTCATTTGTTTTATTTTAAAGGTTTATTTATTTAAAATAATTTATTTTATGTGGGAGTTCTATTACTTGAAAATATTAAAGTTATTATTAATACTAGTTTTATTTTTATTATCATTAGTATTACTATTAATTGTTATTATTTCATGCATGTATCTTTATTGTTATTATTATTAGTATTAGTATTATTATTAATTGGTATTATTTTATTATATGTGCATGTGTTGTGTGTGAATATGTGTAAGTGTGTGTTGTGTATATATATATATGTGTGTGTGGGGTTAGGTTGAGATAATATATATAATAACAAAAGAAAAAGTTAGTCAAAAAGCATCCCACGAGTCAACAACTCTTTCTTCCCCAACTCTTTTTTTTTCTTTTCCTTGTATTTTCATTTTCTTTCTTCTTCTTTGTGCAAATCCTAACAGCCTCCCATCACCACCATGCCAAATGCCATAGCCACCACCATCATCTCCTCTCCTTCCAGCCATCATCACCGCCACCTGTGGAGTTGCAGAATGCCACCGGACCCATTGAAATCAAGCTTACCGAGAGACCTCCATTGATGCCGATAACTCCTCCGATCATCTCAGCTCGTGGTTCCAGTGTTGATCGACTCCTCTTGGACCGGTGAGTCCATTTCTAAGCTTCTTTTGAGCTTAAACTTCCTAGATTTTAAGTTATCTCAAGTATTTAGTTTATGTTATTTAGATTTTTTATTTTTTTTAGGCTTGAGTTTGATTGATTCATGAAATTTTCTTTTGGAAATATTGATGTGTGAATCTTAGGCTACCTAAATATATTTTTTGTATGTTTTTTTGAATTAATTTGACTTATGGGTATTTTTTATTATTTTAATATTAAAATATTAATTTTTTAATAATTATGTTAATTAATTATTTTGGATGGAAATTTGGTTAAATTAGTGTTATTAATTTAAGATATTAATTTTAGAATTTATAAAATAATTTTTGGTGAATTTATATAATTTTTGAGAAATGATTAAATTATGTGATTTTTGGATATATGAAGGTTAATTGTGTGTTTTTATTGAAAATATAGTTCAATAATATGTTTTAAATGATTTTAAATTTTGCATGGTATTAAAATATTTTTACAAATTATTTACTATTTTTAACTAATTAATACTAATTTTCAAAAAATTATATTTAAATAATAAATTATTTACTATTTTGGTGATTAAATGGATTTTTAATTAATTTTATTATGTATTTAAACTATTTGAGTATATAAAAGTGAATTTTATTATTTTATATTGAATTATTGAAAAATTGGATTTTTATTAATATTATATTATTATTTGAGATTTTTATTTAATTATTGTGAAAATTATGATATTTAGTGTTTTGGTGTTTAAATAAATTATATTGTGATTTATTATTGATTTTATGGATTTTTAATGATTTTAATATATTATTATTTAATATTTATTTTTATCATGAATTGTGAACCTCGATTGGGAATTGTGTAGTTTGAAATTCTAACCTGAGGTGTTGCACAATCTGTGTATTAGAAGTGTGTTGTCCTTGCAGGATCAGCTCTATTGTTAGTAGAGAGATGTCCATTTTATAAAGGAGGTTCTACCGAATTTTGATAGAATTCTTGTAAAACGTGACATTAGGTCGATCCTGAATTTCTGTGTTTGTCTGAGTTTCGAATTTTTAGATCGAGTCTTCCTTTAGAATTTTTAGAAATATGAGTTAGAATATATTCTGATTTTATTATTATTATTTATTTTCTAGCTACGCCGAGATCGAGGCCTATTGGACCCGGTCCGTCAAGTTTGTTTCGAGGAGTGCAAACCCGTGAATTATTATTTTATATATGCATTGCATGTAGATGCATGATTATGAGTTTTCATGTTTTAACATGAATTATTTTATTAAATGAATTAGTATATTTTTGGTATACTTTTAGTATATTTTTGGTATATTTGATATATTTATGACATATATGCTTGATTTGTTTTTAGTATATATTTGGTATATATGTACCATTTATATGTTGGTATATTTTTGGTATATATTCAGTATATTTTGATATATGCTCAACTTATATTCGGTATATTTTTGGTATACTTGTGGTATATTTTGGTATATAAGTGGCATATATATTTGAATATTTTTAGTATATGCCTAGTATATATTTGGGGATATAATTGATATATTTCTTTATGAAATGAATGTCATTGGTGATTTAGTTATGCATTTTATTATTTTCCATAAGTATACGATTTTATTTGAAAGATATCAATAAAACGTGTTACCTAGTGGGCTACACTAGAACTGTGTATGCACCAGTTCGTTAGATTTAGGATTTGTCATTGTGGGAATCATTTGAGGTGAAATTTGATTATTTTGATTGTTAAGAATATTAATGTGAGTAAGTAGTGTGATTGCAGGAGCTCGATTAACCTAATGTCTCGGGGCCAATCACATTGACAGTGAGACTGCTGGAGCTCGGTTGACTTAGTATCTCGGGGCCAATCTATTATCCAAAATGAAATAAGAGAATTACTTTGGAATTAAGTGAGCCTGATGGCTAGTGAGATATTTTGATTAAGGTTGTGAATATTTAGGGTTCTATTTGATCATTCACTTAAACAAATGTTTTCGGCATTTATATATATAAAGGTGGATTTCAGCATCTATGTGAAATGTCTGTATATATTTATATTTATATATATACTGATGCTTGATTGCACATGACATTAGGAGGTGCGTGTATATATATTATAATAATTCACTTAGTGAGGTCTGACCTCCTCTCAACCATTTTTTTTCAAGAGTCTTATTTGTTAGACTATACCAGAAGTACTTTATGCTGGTCTTCTTCCACCCGGCTATTTTATGTAAATTTTATATCTAGATTTTTATTGTATTATAGAAAACTGCAGTACTAGTGTTATTGTACTAGTAGTGTGTTGTACTAGTTTGAGATTTCTGTATTCAGAATACTATATGAATATTTTATTTATGAAATGACATTTGAAAATTTATTTTTATATCGATTTAAGTTTTTTATTTATTTATTGCATGTGTTTTTATTTTTAAGGCTTGTTATGAGTTTCGGATTTGAAAGAATTCCCGTTCCCTAGCGTCGGTCATGACTCCCGATTTGGGTCTTGACATGAGTGCATAAGAGGTTGAAAATCAACCTTAAAACTCCATTAGAAGTTTTTGATGAGTATGTACTCTTTATGTTGTTTGTTTATTAGAACAATGTGCTTATAGATTGAATAATTTTATCTTGATACATTTTAATTTTTGTAATAGATTGATTGATGAATCAGAGTTAGTGGTTGAAGATGTGCAAAAAAGTATTAGGTCAATAAGGAAATACAAAAAGGTTCCTGTAGCTTTAAGATCTCCTTTTTGAACAGAAAAATGATGAAAAGTTGAGCAATGTATCTACAAGAGAAAAGATAGTGTCAGAGTTTGCTTTCATAATTGAAGCTGACAAAGAGAAAAAAGGGTAACAGTGTTTGATTGATTAGATTTTAGTTTTTGTGTCTATGTGTGTGTGTTTTTTTAGTTACAAAGTAGAGTTTCATTAGTTTTTTTTTTTTTGTATGTAGATTCATTTATTTCAATGTAGATATCTAATTGTTATATATTACATATTCATATTGGCCTATATTTTGTGATGAATATATAGGTCACTGTTAATGAATATGATCGTATTTAATAATGAATGTGGTTACTATACATGTATTTAATTTATACTAATACTGTTTTTTTTTTGTTAGAGAATTGTTGTTTTCATATGAAGACTATTATATTAGTAGAGAATGCATTCAAACTCTTTGTAAAGGAGAAATTAATAGTGTGATTTTGGATATTTAGGCATTGAGGATGAATACTGTTGATATGAAAAGATCCATTAGGCAACCAAAGAGAGTGTTTTTCTCTACTAATGTATTTGTAAGTAAATATTTATTTTATATATAGGTTTAATTTTGATTAATTAATATATTGATTGATTACTTTTTTTTTTCAGCTTCAAATAGATATCTCAAAAGATTTCATTGGAAGTTTAATAGAAAAAGAGCATAAAGAAAATTTTAATAATATGATAGATAAGGAACTGAATTTTCTGAATTTTGACATTACTGATGTTGATTTGGTAAGTAAAAAGTATGAATAATTATTTATGAATTCATGTTTTTAGGTATTTATTATAGAATAACAATGAATCTTTTTAATTTTTTAGATCTTCTTCCTTGTTCATAGACAACCATTATTTCATTGTTTGCATAAATTTTAAGAGTGAGAAAAAATAAATAATAGACAACTTACCTTTGAAAAAAGGTATTTCTATAGTGAGCAAATATGAAGGCTATGCAAAAACATTGGTAAGTTTATCTTTTTAAGTTTCATTACTTATAGATTCATTAGTTATCAACTGTAATGCATGATTTTTATGCTTGAAGTTCATTATCTTTATGTGTTATTTTATAGGCTGATGCATTCATGGATCATTTGCTTACAAATTCATTAGTTTATCTTTTTAAGTTGTATTACTTACAGATTCATTAGTTATCAACTGTAAATGCATGATTTTTATGCCTGAAGTTCATTATCTTTATGTGTTATTTTATAGGCTAATGCATTCATGGATTATTTGCTTACAAATTCATTAGTTTATCTTTTTAAGTTTTATTACTTACAGATTCTTTAGTTATCAACTGTAAATGCATGATTTTTATGCTTGAAGTTCATTATCTTTATGTGTTATTTTATAGGCTGATGCATTCATGGATCATTTGCTAAAGGATGGAATTCAGAAAGGGAGAAATTTGGTAAATTTTGGTTAAATGTTGTTGAAAATGCCATGGAGATCAAGAAAAGCAAATATGGATTATGGTGTCTACTACATGAGGCACTTGAAAATGTACAAAGGAGAAAGAGACGTTTGGGATAATGGTTTAAAGAGAGATGATGTAAGTTATTATTGTTATTAAGTTGTTTTGTTATTATTGTATACATTTTTTTAATATTTAAATTTTATTATTTACAGGAAAATTTGTTGAAGTCATTAAGGGAAAAATACTGTGCAAATATCTTGATAATGAAGGAAAATTTGCACAATGATGTTGTACTTATGGAAGCTAGAATGAGATTTGTTGAATTGAAATTATAGTGATGATAATGAATTTGTTTGAGATACAAGTTAAATACAAATGTCTAACTATGTATAGAAATTGGAATCAAAATCATATGAACATGCAATTTAGATATTGATGTGTGACTATGAATTGAAATCATATGAATTGAAATTTGTGAAGTATTCAATGATAGTGTTTTCAGTTGTTCATTAATTCAATGATAGTAGTGATAATGGAGTTCTATGTAATGATCTATGAATCTGCAGGGTTTAAATCAATGAACATTTAGGCTAAATAAACTTGCAAATGATTTATGAATCTTGAGTATTAACTTAATGAATCTTCAGGACAAGTTTAATGAAGCTACAAGTGAAGGTCAATGAATATACATGATTTTATGTGATCAAGCTGCATTTAAATATAAATCTATATACCAGTCGGTTAATAACAATTTGATAAATTATTATAAACTATTAATTAACTTCTACATGCTTATTTTCAATAGTTTTGAGATAATTAAGTTGTAGATAATGATCAATGAATTTATAAGATTAAAACAATGAACATTTAGATTTAAAGGTCAATCAGAACCTACAGGCACAATTTAATGAATATGTAAATGTAACTCATTGAACATACATGTTTTATCTAACTAGCTGCTTGAAGAAAGAATCTATAGAATGAACTTTTATACTTGAATGAATTATTATAAACTATTAATGAAGTCTGGATTAAGTAAAGTTCATACAATAAACAAAAGCATTTTAATCATAAACTTTTATCACTACTGGATGAATTAGAGGAAAAATATTTCCTAGTTGCTACTTTTCTTTTTTTTTTTTTCATTTCTTGCATTGTTTTTTCTAGTTTAGTTAGTTTTTCTTTCATTTTCTTTATTGTCTCTTCATCGTTGTTGTTTTAGGTAGTTGGTCTCGATTTGAGCATTGGAGTTAACAGATAATCAACTGGGTTGTCTTATATATTGAACTGGTATTTGCTTGGTTGTTGAGCTGGGAAAGCTTTAATACTTGAAGGTAGATATTGAAATTTTGTGGTTTTTACTGTCATCAAATCTTTACATTTTTCTGTTATATTATCAAACATACAACAAAACCAACATATAGAAGGTAGTATTTCATACTTAAAAGATGCCCAATCCTTCTTCACCCAATATGTATCTTCTCCAACACAAAAGCCACGTGGCAAAGGTTTAGACAAGCCCACTTTCACTTTCATTCTTATAATAGGTATTCCTATCTCATTCATAAATGTAAAATTGTCAGTTGAAATAATTCCTTCAAAGAAATCGATAGCAATATCGAGAACGTTTTCACTATTGACTAGCTGAGTAACCAAACCCTAAACTTGCACCCAAAAGTTCTTATATTTAAAAATTTGCTCAAGTGTTTTTCCTGGTTCCCAGCTTTTCAATATGAATAAGGATTTACCTATTTCCCAAGGAGCACCATTCATTGCACAATGCATATCAGATTATGAAGAAAACTTTTATCTCAAATACATTTTGGATTTGAGTTGTCTTGACAGTTATTAAGTTACTCCAATACCATACCTCATGTAGCAAAGTCAATAGCATTAGGGTAGTGTAGGGTATGTGAGTGAATATTTTACAAAACAAAAGTTCATGTTTTCCCTTTGTTATCTGCTTTTGCTTTGGCTCAGAGGGTCCTGCTTCAATTGTTCTTAATGTTTATATAGCTGCTATAAGAGATACACAATGAATATTTAGCAATACATTAATGAAATTTTTATATGAATATGAATGAATATGCAGGTAAAGATGAATGAGTCTTTAGGTAATGAGTAATAAAGTTTTTATGTTAAAACTTGTTAATTGAATGAACATGAGAGTAAAGGCATGTGAACCTTTATTATTTAATTGATGAGGCTATATAAATGAATATAGAAGTAAACAATAGAAAATATGTTTATCTTAGAATCATATATGCATCATTATTGATCTTTTCATTATATTTTTTAATTAAAGCAAAAACATATTTTCAAGAACGTTAAGGTTAAAGATTTGTAAAACCTAAATATAACGTTGAAGGGTTAGTGAACTTGCTTATGAAAGTCAATGAACATGCAAGTAAAAGTTATGAAACTTCTTAGAATTAAATGATGAATCTAGATGCATGAAAATAGAAGCACATATGAAGAACAAAAAATATGTTCATCACATTATGATACAAGGATTTAAGTAAATCAAAATATTAAAAAGAAGTTGATCACGGTAGGAAGCAAAAAATCTGTTAAGAAAATAGACTTTTGTTTGCTTACAATTGGAAAACTTAGATTTCAACTTGTATAGAAGAATTGATGATTCTTTCATCGACAAGATACTAAAGAGATGAACGTGAGAGAGAGAGAACGAAAGAGATGCATAAGGTCAGAGGATCGCATGTTTCTTAGTGAAGTGATAGGTTATGAAGGATGCAGAGGGATATTGCGTTAACTGTCGTTAATGTTATGTTTAAAAAAAAAATGCGGTAATTAACTTGGCACGTGTGATAGATTCTTGGTCCATGGTATAACAATTATTATTAGGGAAGGTTGCTGATCTGGACTCTCACGGATTGCTGGACTGCTACTGGGCCGGAGATCCGGAGGTAGACGAAGCTTGGATTATGTCGTTGGACAAACTGAGTTAAGTTTGGGCCTTTATCATCTCCTCACTGGGAAGTCTAATGGTAAAAAATCTGACGCACTATAATGAGGGGTGATTAATTGGACGGTCTAGATTAACAAATAACATTACACGACTATACACTACACGAATGAAGAAGCCGTAAATACATACATCCCTTGCGCCTTTTTCGCCGTTGGAAATGCAATTGGCGCCAAAATTACACTTTTATAAGTTTTCCGTATACCGCAATTCGCATACTTCACTGTCTTTTACTTCTTTTTTCGTAGAAAGATGCAGCGCCAGAAATCGATACTGTCGTTTTTCCAAAAACCCTCGCCCGCGGCGAATCTGAGGTCCGGCGCCGGAGACAATGCGAATGTGCGAAAATGTCCTCAGTTTCCAGCAAAGCAGCAGAACATCCAAAACGTCACTTCTTCGAGTGAACCTGAGATTCAAGGAACCGACACTCCACCGGAGAAAGTGCCACGTCAGGTTCTTCCTGCGAGGTTTACGGAGAATGAGAGCATTAAAGGTGCTTCGCTTTTCTCTAGCATTATGCATAAGTTCGTCAAGGTTGATGACAAAGAAAAGCCTCTTGACAGGTATTTATGACTATTATTTTATGTTAATTGCTGAATCATTTTCAAATTTTTGATCTATTTTGCTGATGAATTGAACTGAAAGTGAATGAAACTGAGTAATTATCAGGCTAGGGTAATGTATTGTTATTTTTGGGTTAAAATAATTCAATTATGATGCTATATTGTCATATACAGGTTTTTACATGTTCTAAAACCTCATTTTAGAAGAGATTATTAATAAAAATGGTGATTTTTTTAAAAAAAGATTATTAATGTGGAAATTTTGCAGGATCCAGGCTAATCCTTCTTCCACTGATGTATCTGCTAGTTGTACTGATCCAAAAGGGTTGTCTAAACAAGAAACAGCTTGTATTTACAATCTTGAAATCATAGATGATGTTCCTGGGCCAGGGACACCAGGTGTTCAAGTGCAACCTCTAATTCCCCGATTGAAGCGAATTCAACAGGATAGTCCTAAGTTTGATGACAAGGATGAGCATTCCCTGTTAAATGCTGGCAAAAGAGTGAAACTTCTTTTGGATTCAACTGTCTCAAGCAAGAATTTAGGTCAAATATCTCACTCAACTAGCAAATTTGAGTGGCTTGACCCTTTGCGAATTAGGGATGCTAATGGAAGAAGACCTAATGATCCTCTTCATGACAAAAAGACACTTTATATACCACCTGATGCATTGAAGAAGATGTCAGCTTCTCAAAAGCAATACTGGAGTGTCAAATCTCAGTATATGGATGTTGTCCTTTTCTTCAAAGTGGTAAGTAAATGCTGATTCCCATTATTTCAGTCTGTTAATTTACGTAGTCTGGTATAAATCATATTACATACCATTCAACAAAACAAGAGGAGATAGAAGAATAATGTCATAAAGTCCATTCATGTTGTTTTGCCATTCATCACATTATCATAATTTAGGTATAATTAATGATCCTTGTACTCATTTCTGTTAGATTTGTTTATATAATGTCTTAGTGTATCTTAAATGATGGACCAACATATTTCTTTCTTAATTTTGGATCTGTGGGTTTCTGAATTTTAACCTATCTATTGTGATGACCTTATGATCGCTATAGGGAAAATTTTATGAGCTCTATGAACTTGATGCTGAAACTGGCCACAAGGAGCTGGACTGGAAAATTACTCTAAGTGGTGTGGGGAAATGTCGGCAGGTGAACTATAAATAAAATTTTCTTTTCCTATAGCCTACTTTTGTCAACTTTTTTTATAGCTATATATGTCTGCCTTGTCTATATGATTATTTCTCCCTTTATGGCCAGGTTGGTATATCGGAAAGTGGGATTGATGATGCTGTTGAAAAGCTGGTTGCTCGTGGGTATGGAAACAGTGACCTTTAACTTGCTCCTTTTCTCATTGCCCCATATGTTCACTATGCCTTATAAAGAAATGGATGATTGTTGCAATCCCTAACTTGAAATAAAGTTGGTCCAAACCTGGGCAGCACTAATAAACAACAAATCACATTTAGGGCTTTTCTGGAAGCATGAAAGTGAGTGTGAGTTCTGGCTGGCTGATTGCATGGGAAAATTTCATTGTTTCATGGGTGATAGAAAACACATGAAGGGAAAAGGAAATAATGATTGCATAGACCAATTGGCTCTAACACGATCCTTTTGTTGGCCTATATTGAATTAAAAAAAATTGAAATGAGATTCATTACTCACCTCCTAGTAGGTGGTTGACATTTACTTTGAGTTGCATGTTATAAGTCTGTTTTCCTGGTTAAGACCAGTTGCAATTAATGTTTTGCTTCTGTTTCCTTTATCAAGATATAAAGTTGGACGAATTGAGCAGTTGGAAACATCCGATCAAGCCAAAGCTAGGGGTACAAATTCTGTAAGTGGATACTTACATAAAGGCGATTGCATATTTATTTACATATTTTGGTGCTCTGTCTTTGTTTTTGTAAACACGACCGATGTTGGGTTTCAGGTAATCCGAAGAAAATTAGATCAAGTTGTTACACCATCAACTGCAACAGATGGTAATATTGGGCCTGATGCAGTTCATCTTCTTGCCATAAAGGAGGTTTGTAAGGTTCCATGTTAATTACTTTCAAAACATAAATGCAAGCATCATTTCTTGCTGTGGGTTTAGTTATGGAGTTGTATGTGGGATGATAATTTTCACAAGTCTATTGAGTTCTCACATTTTTCTCATATTCAATTTTTTTTTAGAAAATATTTCTTAGATTTTCATCAAAACAGGCTTTTTCTGAAGTATCATCAAGAAAGTCTTTTGTTTAGAAAAACTTCCTTCACTTCATATGTTCTTAACATGTGTTGGGAAGAAAGAAAGTTCCTGAACTATGATGGAAAATTTTTTTTAATCATTGGATTAAACATTTTTATTACCTTCTTTATGTGTCATGTGTGAGATGCTAGTTAAATCGATTTCTTGTTCCCTGGCATTTTTAAGAACTTCCTGTGCTTAAAAAAAGTTAATATCTTTTTGGCTACTTACGTAGATCTTGTTCTATTTAATTAAAAGTTTGTCAATCTATTTGACTTATTTTTAAATTTTTTATTCCTTTGGGTATTGCCTTTAGGGAAATTATGGGCTGGATAATGGGGCAACTGCATATGGATTTGCTTTTGTTGATTGCGCTTCTCTGCAATTTTGGATTGGTTCCATCAATGATGATTCTTCCTGTGCTGCTTTAGGGGCTTTGTTGATGCAGGTATGCTTTCTAATTTTCTTGCTCATCTAAAGAACTTCGTACTGTTTTGTAATATTTTTGAAGCAAATTATATTGTAACTTTTTTGTTGGAACTGATTGTAGGTCTCACCAAAAGAAGTCCTATATGAAAGCAAGGGTAAACATATGTCTTCCTCCCAAAATTCATGTATTTTGGATTTTTAAGTAATTGTAATCTGTCTAAAGCTTCTGTATGTTGATGTTACAGGGATGTCCAGAGAAGCACAGAAAGCGCTCAGAAAGTTCTCCTTAACTGGTATATTGAGATATATATTAAATCATATTAAGTGTTTAATGGCCTAAAAGTACACATTGTTAAGTGCACACCTGTATTGTTTTGTGTTGTGGTGAATGTGCCTCGAGTTCTGTTTATTTAGCAAAGAAATTTATGTGAAATATGTTACTTTTCAATAAAAAAGAAAGGCTGTGTTGCATGCCCTGGATGAGTGCATAAGTCCTGCACCATCCTTTGCAAGAACAGATTAATTTTTATGCATATCTATTGTAAATCCTTTTGCTCCTTAGTGTCATATTTGGGAAAATCATTCTGAAAAATATATAATAAGATCTCTAGGTGTGTTTTGGCTCTTCTGGTCTTACAAAAGCTATCAAATCATGTCCTATTTAAGCAATGCTGCAGTTGCTAGCTGTTAAACCTGGGCCACTGATTTGTGGCTAGCCTGTAAATATAGTCTAGCTTCGGGTTATGGTATTGGATACTCTGCATATGTATAAAAATATAGCTCTTCAAACTTAACTTGACAACTTGAATTCCACTTTTTTCCCTCTCCTACAGGTTCAACAGCACCGCAATTGAATCCAATCCCTCCCTGCAATCATTTTTTGGATGCTTCTGAAATAAAATCATTGATTCAGTCCAAGGGTTACTTTAGAGGGTCTTCTAACCCATGGAATGGTGTATTTGACAGCATAATGCATCAAGATATCACTCTAAATGCTCTTGGTGGACTTATTGATCATTTGTCCAGGTTGATGGTATGCCTGTCTGAAATCCTCTTACCTTTCCTTTGCTCTCCTCCCTTGTCCTACTTGTATGTTCTGAAATATTGCCTAAATTGTGTTGTTACTCATGACTGTTGCGGTCATCTTCTGCAGTTGGATGATGTTTTACAGAATGGAGATATTTTACCATACCAAGTTTATAGAGGTTGCCTCAAAATGGATGGACAGACTTTAATAAACCTTGAGATTTTTAATAACAATTCTGATGGTGGCTTATCAGGCAAGTAATTCTTTGTCAAAATAGTGTATTCTTCTATGTTTGGCTCTTATTTGGCATTTAATTACTCCAACCGTGTGCTAAATAAATTTCAGGAACATTGTTTAACTATCTTGATAATTGTGTAACATCATCTGGAAAGCGGCTTTTAAGGAAGTGGATATGCCATCCATTGAAAACTGTTGAAGGCATTAATAACAGATTAAATGTAGTTGAGGATCTGATGACACAATCGGAAATTATGGTAGTAATTGCACAATATCTACGCAAAATTCCAGACATAGAAAGGATGCTTGGACGAGTCAAGGCTAGCTTTCAGGCATCAGCTTCTCTTACACTACCTGTAATTGGCAAAAAAAAGCTGAAACGGCGAGTAAGCTATCTGTTTGCATCGTAAAACTTTATGTTGAATATGTTTGATAGGATGTGCAGAATGCAACTTGCAGTTTGGTATTTGCCTCATATGTTCCCATGTATTGGTTTGTTCTAATATTCTTCTTCTCTGAACTTTCTAAAACTTATTGCCAAAACATGTTAAGATAAACATTTCGTGTGGCTCAGAATATCACAATCAAATAAGTTCAGTTAGCCTCATCCTTCTATGTATTGTAGCATGAACATCCTTCAATGAAATGCAGCATGAACTTCCCTCTATAGGATGCAGCATGAAAGTTTGTGTTTAGGCAATCTTGCATTGCCATGTACTTGCAGATAGCATTAGTTTGTTAGTATGCTAGGAGTTGAAGGGGAGGGAGTTGAGCATATCGCTGGTTGGGGGACTTTAAAAAGTTCCCAATTTGCCTTAAAATGGCACAGCTACCTGGCTGAAGGCCAGTGGTATTGGCTTGGAATTTTTGTTATAGTATGGTGTCAAAAATCATAAAGTTAACGTAGCAAGTTGGTTATCACTCACAAGAATTTCAGTGATTGCAAATATGCTTGCTTTCATGTTCCCATGTGGGCAGCAAATGACTCTTTCTATGGTTTAAATACCTATTGAAGGTTTAGCTGAAAAAGTCTTGAGACATTTGATTTTTGTTGCATTTTTTTTCTCTCCTTTAATTGGTATCTTCTGTGCTTGTTTTGATGTTTCAGTGAGACTTTTGGGGCCTAAGTATTGAATTTGTATGCTACAATGATGAAAAGGGCTACTTATTGTAATTTTATATACTAGTTAGTAGGAAAAATGAAAATAAAAGCTGTCATCTGTTAGATAACACATCCATGTTTTTCTAATGATTTAAGTATTGGGTAGGTGAAAGTGTTTGGGTCTCTGGTGGAAGGACTTCGGATTGGATTGGATATATTGTTGCTATTACAGAAGGAAGACCAGATAATCTCATTGTTGTCAAAAATTTTTAAACTTCCAGAGCTAAGTGGAAGTGCTGGGCTTGACAAATTCCTTGCCCAATTTGAAGCTGCCATCAATAGTGAGTTCCCCAATTACCAGGTCTGTTTCTTTCTGCACTGGTGTCTACTTATTTATAATAAACATTTTTTTTTAATTCCCACTCTTTTCTGTTCCCCTTTTTCTAGGATATTTGGGACGTTCATACCTGTTTGAAACAATTTAGGGGAATTATGAGAAACATTCGTTGTCTATTCTAGTACTGGTCCACTTGTGTCAAACAAATGAATAGCAAGTGGGCAAATCGAAGCTATTTAATTTTACTGGAAAATATGTGAATTATATAGTTATATATACTGGCATGCTACTGCTACTTTCCTTTTGTCAAAGATCAGCATTTGTAAAATTCTGAATTTTTTCACAGCATGCTGTATCTACTATTTTTTCTCTAAGATTCTTTTCCAGTTGCATCTTTCATTATTTTTTACAAGTTTTTCCTGAAAGCTAGAATGAAAAGCACATCTGCTCACTGAGTTATTTTGGATGTAATTTCTGTTGGATTTTGTAGTTCTTCAAGATGGGCTTCCTTTCTTTTTCTTGAATCATTTTTTCTAACCATTAAACAATTTATGCACTTCATTTTGGAACAATGTAACTCCTGAACTTCTTTCTCTTGCTTGGGGTGGTGATGATCGTAGTTCTTTTTCTACCTGCTTCTGCCAAACACTAACATGACATTTTATAGCAGAACCATGATGTAACAGATTCAGAGGCTGACACACTATCTGTGCTGATTGAGTTGTTTATTGAGAAAGCTACACAGTGGTCTGAAGTCATACATGCTCTCAATTGCATTGATGTACTGAGATCTTTTGCAATCACTTCAAGCATGTCATCTGGGTCTATGTCTAGGCCTGTTATTTTACCTGAGTCAAAAGGCCAAGATAAGGGAGATCCTGTACTTAAAATTAAAGGCCTATGGCATCCATTTGCTGTCGGAAAGAATGAAAGACTGCCTGTCCCCAATGAATTACACCTTGGGGAGGATTTAGATGGCCATCGTCCTCGTACTTTACTCCTTACTGGACCAAACATGGGTGGAAAATCAACACTTTTGCGTGCCACATGTCTAGCTGTTGTACTGGCACAGGTTTGTTTTGTTGCTTAGAATGCACTGAAAAATAATTATTTTCATTAGTCTTGGATCATTATTATTATTATTTTTTTTATCCCAAATGTTTTAATTCCATGTTAATTTGCAGCTTGGTTGTTTTGTGCCCAGTGAGGAGTGTGTTCTTTCACTTGTTGATGTCATTTTCACACGGCTGGGTGCCACTGATCGGATTATGACTGGCGAGAGTAAGTTGTAGTGGGATAAGAGTTAATTGGTTGCCCTAAATTCTGGCTCCTCTTTTCTTTTGATGATCCTGATTGGACTATCATTTTGAATATCTAAATGTGAGAACTGCACATGTACAAATGCATGCGAATACAGCGGCAGATTCATAGAGGATGATATTGCATGTGGGCTTCAGAAGTTTTATAATCTGACTGCAGAAACATATTCTCTTTTGCAGGTACATTCTTCATTGAGTGTACAGAAACAGCTTCAGTTCTTCAAAATGCCACCCAAGATTCTCTTGTTCTTCTTGATGAATTGGGCCGAGGAACAAGCACATTTGATGGATATGCCATTGCATATGCAGTGAGTCTTCTGTCTATGTTATTAATCTATCACTACCATCATCTCATATGCAGAATCAAAATTGCATCTCCATCTCGTTGCTTGTTTGAAATCCTCGGTTATTGTACTTGTAATCTATTTATCGTGGGTAGGTAAGAAATGTGGACACAAAGGCAACCGTATGTATATTATTGCACTTTGGCATTACTTTGATACACAGATGCATGGGCACAAAAATTGCGCTACACATTCACGATTTGAATTAATTGTATCTGTATCCAATAAACATTAATTACCTTATGTTCACATTGGGTTTTGGTATGACTCTGCTGCTTTCCCTGTAACTAGATAGCCTGGTATCATTAGGAGTTAAAGGGTCCCTAAATATTTTTCCAGGTGTTCCGCCATCTTGTTGAGAAGGTAAACTGCAGGTTGCTTTTTGCTACGCACTATCATCCGCTTACAAAGGAATTTGCTTCTCACCCCCATGTCACACTGCAACACATGGCTTGTGCCTTCAAGTCAAAATCTGAGAGCTATTCCCAAGGTGACCACCAAGATCTGGTTTTTCTATACCGGCTTGCCTCAGGAGCATGCCCTGAGAGTTACGGGTTACAAGTCGCTATCATGGCTGGAATACCAGAAAATGTGGTCGAAGCTGCTTCACAAGCAGGCCGAATAATGAAAAAATCAATTGGGGAAAGTTTCAAGTCAAGTGAAAATAGATCAAAGTTCTCAACTCTCCATGAAGACTGGTTAAAGACACTACTAAATGCCACACAAAATGGAGACTGTAATTTTAACGACGATGATGATAATGATGTTTATGACACATTGTTTTGCTTGTGGCATGAGCTTAAGAGTTCATACCAGTCATGCAACTGAGAAAAACGATTGTAATGTGCATATTGCCTTCTAAACCTTAGGGTGTAGTAAAAAGGTTTGGCCCTTTAAAATTTAACATTTGATTGTCCATTTAGTACGCTCTTGTTGGTATGATGAGTGAAAACCGTTTCCAAGAGAGCCTAATTAAGTTGGAATCTGTCTGTATATATATCCACAGGGTCAATGCCATTTTTCTGCAAAGATAATGAGAGGCATACTCGATTTCATATTCAAGTGAGCTTTATAAGAAAAAAAAAAAAGAAGATAAAATTATATAAATCGGTGACTTGTAAGAGAAATAGAAACCTAACAAAAAAGGGTTTCATTGCTTCTTATTAACAGAAACGAGCAAAATGAGGAGACTTAAATGGTAGAAATATTCAAATAGTCATTTTTAGCCATTCATTTTATTATGAATTTACTGAAACAAATAAAACTCATGTTTTAGCACTCAATACGGTCTTCATGTTCTTTGGTCGATCCATATTAGCTCAAAAAATTTCAAATTTCTTTTTTTTTTTTGCCCCCCTGATCTTGAACTGTAAATGGAGAAAGTAGATGAAGACGAAGAAAGCAAGCCATGGCAGGAAAGGACGGGAAGAAAAGAGGTGACCATTTCTTGCATGTTGAACACAGAACTGAGTGCTGTTCTTGCTGTAATTAGGCGGCCACATGATCCTGGCACCTCCTTAATTTCTCAGGAGGAAAGCTATGACTCCAATGCTCTCCATTCTTTAAAATCTTTACGTGCACTCATTTTCAATCCTCAGCAAGAATGGCGAACTATAGATCCTTCCGTTTACATCTCCCCATTTCTTGACGTCATTCAAAGTGATGACATTCCTGCCACAGCTACAAATGTTGCTCTCTCTGCTATTTCCAAGGTTCTCAAACTCCAAATTTTCGATGAGAAAACCCCTGGAGCTAAAGATGCTATAAATTCCATAGTTACTGGGATTACAAGTTGTCGTCTCGAAAGAACTGATCCTAGCACTGAAGATGCAGTAATGATGAGAATTCTGCAGGCTTTGACATCTATCATCAAGCATAAGGCTTCAGTTTTGCTTACAGATCATGCTATCTGTACAATTGTTAATACTTGTTTTCAAGTTGTTCAACAATCCACAAACAGGGCAGATTTGCTTCAACGTGGAGCGAAATATGCAATGAGAGAAATTATTGAGATAATCTTTGCCAGGTTACAGGAAGTTGAGGTGAAATTTGGGGAGGATTCAGAGTCTGATAATGAAGATATTGACATTGACGGCAACATGGATTCAGGGTATGGAGTTCGTTGTGTGATCGATATCTTTCACTTCTTATGCAATTTGCTTAATGTTGTTGAAATTGTGGAATCAGAAGGGATCTCATCCCATGCATCTGATAAGAATATTCAGATTTTCGGACTGGTTTTGATAAATTCTGCATTAGAGTTGAGTGGAGATGCCATTGGAAAGCAACAAAAAATTTTGAGGATTATCCAAGATGATCTGTTTCATCATTTGATCCATTACGGAGTCTCTTCAAGTCCTCTTATGCTGTCCATGATTTGCAGCACAGTTTTGAATATGTATCACTCTCTTAGGGGGTCCGTATTCAAGCTATGTTTATTTATTATTATTTTTTTGTGTTGAAATATACAAGAACAAGTGATATAGTCTAATGTGTGTGAATATTTGCGCAGGTACATTCGTTTTCAACTGGAAGCTTTTTTCGGGTTTGTGTTATTGAGAGCTGCAGCAGCAGGGAGTCCTAGTCAATTGCAAGAAGTTGCACTTGAAGGAATTATAAACTTTTGCAGGCAACCAAATTTCATAGTTGAAATGTATGTGAACTATGATTGTGATCCAATTTGTCGAGACATATTCGAGGAAATTGGAAAGTTGCTTTGCAAGCTCTCATTTCCTGGTTCTAGCCCTTTGAGCTGCGTACAAATGCAGGCATTTGAAGGGCTGCTAATTGTAATTCACAACATTGCAGATAATATTGATAAAGAAGATGATTCAACCCCTTCCGGACCGTACCCAGTTGAGATTACTGAATACAGGCCCTTCTGGGAAGAAAAGCCCAAAGAAGATTTTGATACATGGATGGAATATTTGAGACTCAGGAAAGCACAGAAAAAGAAAGTGTTGATTGCAGGAGACCATTTTAACAGAGATGAAAAGAAAGGTTTGGAGTATCTAAGACTCTGTCAATTGGTTCCTGATCCGCCAGACCCAAAAGCTGTTGCTGTCTTCTTTCGATATACCCCCGGGCTAGACAAAAACCTGATTGGTGATTATCTAGGTGATCCTGATGATTTTCACATGCAGGTTCTTAAAGAATTCACAGAAACTTTCAAATTCTCTGGCATGATTCTTGATACTGCTCTCCGTACTTATCTTGCAACCTTCAGGTTACCCGGGGAGTCCCAAAAGATTCAGCGGATTCTTGAAGCATTCTCAGAGAGGTTTTATGATCAACAATCATCAGATATATTTGCAAGTAAAGATGCAGTTTTCATTCTATGCTATTCCCTCATTATGCTCAATACAGATCAACACAATCCTCAAGTCAAGAAAAAGATGACGGAGGAGGAGTTCATAAGGAATAATAGAGCAATCAATGGAGGGCTTGATCTTCCTAGAGAATATCTGAGTGAGCTTTTCCAATCAATTGCAACTCATGCAATAACACTTTTCGGTCAATCTGGTCCTGCCGAGATGAACCCAGGTAACTGGATTGAACTAATGAACAGATCAAGAGTAATGCAGCCGTTTATCCTAGGTGATTATGATCGTCGGATAGGGAGAGATATGTTTGCTTGCATTGCTGGTCCATCAGTTGCAGCAATTTCTTCCTTCTTTGAGCATGCCGATGAAGATGAAATGCTGCAAGAATGCATTGGAGGACTGATCTCTGTGGCTAGGATAACTCAATATGAACTAGAAGATATTCTTGACGAGCTTCTTGCTTCTTTCTGCAAATTCACTACATTGCTAAATCCTTATGCCTCTGCAGAGGAAACATTATTTGCTTTTAGCAATGACTTAAAGCCAAGAATGGCTACTCTTGCAGTTTTCACCATGGCTAACAGCTTTGGAGAATCAATTAGAGGGGGCTGGAGGAACATTGTAGACTGTTTGTTGAAACTCAAAAAGCTCAAGCTTCTTCCTCAGTCTGTAGTTGATTTTGACGACACTTCTGCATCATCATCTGATGCTCCAGGACACAGGAGAAATGAATCAAGCATATCACCCCCTAATGATGCTAAATTTGGCAATCGCCGAAGTGCTGGCATGATTAGTCGGTTCTCACATTTTCTAACACTCGAGAGCATGGAAGATTCAATATCTCTTGGGATGAGTGAATTTGAGCAGAATCTGAAGATTATTAAACAATGCCGAATAGCCAGCATCTTCAACAACAGTGCTAACTTACCTGATGATTCTTTGCTGAATCTTGGGCGTTCTCTGATATTCGCAGCTGGTGGAAAAGGCCAAAAGTTTAGCACTCCAATCGAAGAGGAAGAAACTGTTGGATTCGCCTGGGATCTGATTGTTGCCATTGCCATGGTCAATATGCATAGATTCCAGAACTTTTGGCCTTCATACCATGATAATCTACTAGCAGTTGCTCAGTTTCCTCTATTTTCCCCAATCCCGTTCGCTGAAAAGGCTATTCTTGGCCTTTTCAGTATCTGTGTCAAGCTGCTTTCTTCAAGAGCTGAAAGATACACTGAAGAGCTCATTTTCAAATCCATAAACTTAATGTGGAAGCTCGATAAAGAAATTCTCGACACATGCTGCGAACCCATAACAAAGTCAGTAGCAAAGATTCTAACTGATTCCGCTTCAAATCTGCAAACATCTCTCGGTTGGAAAACATGCCTCCATTTGTTGTCTGTCACAGGTCGACATCCAGAAACATATGATCAAGGTGTTGATACTTTGATCAAACTGATATCTGATTCAACTCATGTTTCACGGATTAATTATGCCTATTGCATTGATTGTGCATTTGGCTTTATTGCACTGAAAAATAGTCCAGTGGAGAAGAACTTGAAGATATTAGACCTTCTAGCTGATTCAGTGAATTTACTGATCCAATGGTATAAAGAGTACTCAGATTCAGGGAGCAATTATAGCGCTGCAAGCAGTACAAGTAATTCATCGTTGGAAGACAATAAAGGTTTTGGTTCTCCCAACTTTGCAGTTACTTTCTTTGTGAAATTAGGGGAAGCATTCCGAAAAACCAGCTTGGCACGGCGAGAAGAAATAAGAAACAAGGCCATCTTTTCTCTTCAGAAAAGCTTTGCATTATCTGAAGAACTCGATTTCTCCCCTCTCAATTGCATCAGCTGTTTTAACTTGGTGATATTTGCACTGGTTGATGATTTGCACGAAAAGATGGTAGAATATTCAAGACGTGACAATGCAGAAAGAGAGATGAGGAGCATGGAAGGGACCTTAAAACTTTCAATGGAGCTCTTGGCAGAAGTGTACTTGAAGTTCCTAAAGCCAATATCAATGAGTCCTGGGTTTCGGACTTTTTGGCTGGGAGTACTGAGAAGAATGGACACATGTATGAAGGCCGAGTTGGGTGACTATGGGGAGACAAGGTTGAAAACAGTAGTACCTGATTTGTTGAGGAAAATTATCACAAAAATGAAGGAAGAAGGGATTTTAGTACCCAAGGACGATGATGATTTGTGGGAAATTACCTACATACAGATACAATGGATAGCTCCTTTCCTCAAAGAGGTATTGTTTCCTGAGGCAGAACTCTAGAGCAATGGCATGAAGCAGTAGCTGTTTACTAGTTAGTTATATGCTGTGAATGACAGCAAAAATGTAGCGAGGCAAATATCCATTTTTTTCCCTTTTTTTTTATTTTTTTTTATTTTTTTACTCTTGCACTTTCTTTTTTTTACCTTTTATTAGCAAAGCGGCAGGCAAATATGCGCATTAAAGTTACATGATAAGATATCATATTTCCACAGACACTATTTCATCTCTTCTCCTCTTCTCTTCTCTTCTAACAGGGCATTTGTCAGAAGCTGTTGGGTTGGCTTTAACCTTTGAAGAATGCCAAGACTTTGTTAAAAAAAAAAAAAAGAAGTATGCTAAGACTATGGGTATCCCAGGGCTTGTAAGGACACCCTTTTAAGCAATTTAGCAATCTGCGTTTGCAGAATTAAATTTTACTTAAGGCCATTAATCTAAATTACAGATCTAAAGCCCTACACGTAAACAGAAGGCTTATTTTCATTAGTTGGTAAATCTATCACTTCAACTGTTAACGAGTAGAAATGTGCATGCTACATAACAGAAAATTTTAGAATATGAAAGCAAACACTACAGCTAAGTGTACACAGCATGAGGAAGATGATATTACTAAAACTCTAAAAAGGTGCTGGAAATTGATGGAAAGCCTTCATGGTCATGTCACATTAGTACAACCTTGGACTTCCAAAGAAATTAGCACCTACTTTTGGAGTAGAGTCCTTTCTCCATGAGGCTTGCATGTGATTTGTGGTTCCAAAAGTTCCAAAGCAATGAACCTTCAGTAAATCCGTTACAAACAATTTCACTGGATTTACAACATGATTGAAAACATGTCAGACTACCAATAATATGATTGGGAAGAAGAGGACTGCAGACTAATAATACTAACAAATGCATCTATTGAGCAGAACAGAGCGAGATCTGATACAAAACATTAAATAGTACAAAACAGTATGCAAATCTGATACAACTCTACGAAAGAATAAAAATAAATGGGGCAAAAGCCAATCATGTAAGTTGGATTCCAACCAGCAACCACAGCTCCACTATTAACAGTCTACTCTTAAAATTTTGCTCTTGTTTTTGGATGAGAGATAGAGTGAGAGAGCAAAAAAATTGATGACAAAGATGAACAATGAGAGAGTGATAAGCAATCATTTTGGTCATTGGTGCTTTAGTTGAGACATAGGAAGAACATGATGACGATCGTTGACATTAAATTGGCAGTATGCCTCATAGTTAAAAGACTGTAAAACCCATGAAGAAATGCATAGATCACATGGCCAATACAGGAGTGACCAAAATTTCTCAAACTATTAAACTTGTCAGATAAATCTGCTCAGCCTTCGCAAGTTTTAGTGCATGGTTGTAACTCCTTACCTTAAACAGTGCTAAGAAAATAACTGAAATAAGCTGACAGATAAAACATGAAGCATCCGCTCATTATAGAGAAAAAATGCAAAAACCCCATAGCATTCCATCAATTTCCCAGTAAACAATAAACAAACAAGCATGTAATTAGATAAATCTAAAACACAGAAATTCCATAGGAAGTAGCTATTTACCTTTGTAACTCTATTATTCGCTGACCTCAGCTGAATCATCATCATCTGAGTCATCATCGCCCTCGCCTTCATCCTCATCACCTTCCCTTATTCTAGCAATCTCAGCCTGTGCTCTCTCCAAAATTTGTTTCTTCTGCAACTCTAACTCTCTTTGAAACTCCACCCTCATCCTCTCCAATTCCAACATCTGCTCCCTTTTACTACTCTCTATCTTTTCATATATCTCTCCAAACTTCTGCACTGAATCTGCCAACACTCTCAACCCTTTCACCCCTTCATTTCTCCCACTACCCTCTCCTTCCTCCTCTTCCTCTTCCGATTCACATGGGCTATCTCTCATCTCGTCATTCACATTTGCACGCTCCAAATACACATCTGTATCCATAAAAACAAACTCTCCTGAATCAACACCACAAGCTAAACTAAACCCATTACCCCCACTACCACTACAGCCACCTCCAAATTCTTGTTTCATTAACATATCTATTTTTCTGAAAAATGGCCATTTACTATTACCACCACTACCACATTTCGCCTTTTCTTTTTTATATTTCCTCTTCAAAACATCCATAATTTGTTTACACTGTCTTTCATTTCTATTAATTTTCGACAATTCCGAAATTTTCTCGGCAACCTCAACCCAATCTTCTGATCTTAAACTATTCCTACCCAATTGCAAAAACCTATCACCCCAAACCTCCAAAAGCATAAACTTTTCATGATCGCTCCAATCAGCGGATATATTTGGATCTCCGTACAATTTACCACTGCTTCTTGGAACCAATTCATAATCTGAAACTAAAGTTTTGAGCTTTTTTTGCCTCTTTGGATATCTATTAAAACCTTCATCGTTCAATTCGTCATTGAAATTATTGTAGGCATACCTTGTAAAGGTGTAAGTGTCGTCTGATTGTTGGTCGTTTTCCTCATCAAATTCTTCTTCTTCGGGGTCGTTCAAGATATAATCGTAATTGTACTGCTGAACTGGCGGAGCGTGTGGCGGCACTTTTCTAGATCGATTCATAGAATGGGAAATATCGTCCATTTTTGCACCTAATCGAGCACCTATTGACTAAAAGATAAGATGTTCTTGTTTGTAAGAAATTGAGAGGCTTAAAGGAAATTTGAAAGGAAAGGAGCTGGGTTTTCTAGGTTGAAGAAACCTAATTTCTAGGGTTTCATGCGTTGGAAGAATGGCCAGAGCAGCAGAGTTTTTGAGTTTCTGTTGGGGGGGTAGCTATGTTGCACTTGCGCGTGGGCTAAAACTTGTTTAAAGATTAAAAAAAAAAAAAAGATATAGCGACGTTGATAGATTCCAATTGCGACGATATAATTTTATCACAATTTAAAGGCGACATCTTATTTTTCCCAGCAACTGTCGCCGAATTATTCTAGCGAGGAGGTCTTCACAGTTTGGAGTTTATGTTTTGCTACGATTATTTAATTTAATTTATCATAGAGTTATTGCGACGAAGATCATTAAAGTTGGCGACATCATTTACTTCATTGTCGCTAAATGATGTTGTAGCCTTAAAAATAGGATAAATTACATTTTTCATCTTCTATTTTATAGCATTACACTATTTAATATCTGATATTTGCAAAAATGCTTATTCATTCGTAATGTTTATTTTTTATGTACTATTTTATCCTACATAAAAATTAATAAGTGCTAAAAAAATAAATATTATAAATGAATAGATATTTTTTCAAGTATAATAAGATAAAATACAGTAAAAATATAATTTACACTTAAAAATACCATTCTGTTGTCGCCTATTTTCATCTATTTCCTCTTATTTTCTCAATTTCGATAACGTCACAAAAATATGTACAAGGCTTATTTATTTATTTATTTTTGGTTCTTGAAAAACAGATATTTATGTATTCAAAACGCAATTTAACCTGGCCTGTAAAATTCTACTATTAGAATCGGCTCTGTTTCAAGATTCAAACTCTATTTCCAAGAAGGAAACTTTTCTCTTGGATTTCAATATTCAAAGGAAACTTTTCGCTGCAGCTTAACTATTCAATGCAAGATGTACAACACTTTTATTCATAGAGGATGTATGCCACATGTGACCGACTTAAATGAAGTCAGTTTTCAAGAAAGGACTAGACAAACAGGGCGCCTAGTTACTGCACGAGAGAGCAAGAAAGAAAGAAAGAGAAATGGGCAAACAACCATGGCCATGAATGCAAAATGGTTCACTCACGTAAATGGATATGTAATCGAGCTGGACTAGGGTTGTAAAGGTATCGACGAGGCAATTTATACTGTCTCAACTTCCAACCATGTATTACATATATTATCCCTCTTCATGGGAACAGGTGGCTGTTGAGAACATATTAAATGGTCGTGTAAGTATCTCTATATATATATATATATTAAAGAGAGATGAAAGAATCACATGTCACAACCTGCTCTAAGGAGTAATGGGGGGTCTCTCAAATTTGCATGGAAAGGTCTTTTGATTGCCTTGTCGGTGCTCAATGACTCTGTAGAGAGCAGGACGCTAGAGGAGAAGAAAGATGGAGAATTAAGAAAACCTGAGTGGTTTTTCGATGGTGTTAAACCAGGATGGATTGGTGGTGGTGGTGCTGGAGGATTTGCTGGTGGCTTTGGCAGAGGCAAAGGGTTGAGCTTTGATCATTCTTTTAGTTTTGGAAAGGGAGTTGGTTTCAGTTATGGTACTAGTAGCCCTGGCATTGGAAAAGGTGGAGGTCTCGGACCAGGTCCTGGTGGCGGCATTGGTAGTGGGGGTGGTGGAGGAGGTGATATTGGTGGTGGGGCTGGTGGAGGAGGTGGCAAGCACCACAAGAAAAAAGGTAAAAAGCATCATCCTGGAGGAGGTTTTGGAGGCATTAGCAAAGGAAGTGGCGCTGGTGCAAGTGGAGGATTTGGAAAAGGAGTTGGTGAGGGAATTGGTGGTGGCGGCGGTGCAAGTGGAGGGGGAGGAGGAGGAATAGGCGGTGGTGGTGGCTTTGGAGGAGATATTGGAAAAGGGGGTGGTGCAGGCGGTGGATTTGGAGGAGGCGTTGGTGGTGGAGCTGGCGGTGGTGCTGGTCCAGGAGGAGGAGGAGGTGGTGGTAGTTGAAACAGTGAGGGTGCTAGTGGATTTGGTGGAAGTGGTAGCACAATCGGTAGCTAAAATGAGGTCAAAATAAAGCATGGACAGGGGATGATGGGAGTGGTTAACCTTTTGTTATTGTTCTTCCGCCTTTTTATCTCTGTTTCTTGCATGGTATGTACTTGTAATTTTATCTTAATGTTGCTCTATTTATTTTATGTTAAATAAGGTCATCCTAAGGAGAAATTAGTTTTCAAAGTAATTGGTAAAAAAATATTTATTAGTATGTAATGGTGAAAATTTTGGATCTACAATTAACAACAACAGTACTGAGAATTCTGATGGATCAGTAAATTATGATTGTTCATATTTTTCTCTCCATTTGATGCAAATGATTCAAGCACTTGTGAGTTGTGAAGCTTCTCCAATATAGATACAATAGGATTTACCAAAACAAGCTGCAATAGGACAATCGCTGTGTTCATAACTGACTCATCAGGACTGAAGGTTACAAGCTCCAGCCACAGTAGGAGCTTAACATAATCTACCCCTGCAATTGTTCCTCTTTTATCAATAATAAGGAATATGGATTCAGAGAGTACCATCATATATGTCTGTCTCATAATGATACATTTTAGGACAGCGTCTCTGTCGTCCTAGAGACATTTCAGAATATAAGACGAACTAATGGAAAAAAAAAAAAAATTGGGGATTCAATGCGCAGAATGAGGAAGGATGGAACTTTTTACTTTCATAACGATTGAGACTTTTGGTATATTTGTGCTCTTGGAATTTTCATAAATAGGCCTCTGTTTTTTTTATATAAATTTCAATTATTTTAAAAGGAAAATATTTAGTGTTAGGAATTCTATATATACAGAAGATGAGTCTCTATTTTTATCAGAATAATTGGATATTTTTTAATTATATTCATAATTTTTTTAAACATTATTTATATAATATTTAAATTTTAGACGATAAATTTACTCATATGTATTGTAAGTTTAATATTTAAAAAAATTTTAAAAATTAAATTAAAAAAAATTAAAAAAGGTATAATTATTATTATTGCTAATAATAATATTATTGTAAACATTATTTCTTGCGACATGTGTGATTATCCATTTTAAAATTGGAATTCAATATTTCTCATTTTTTAGGTAAAAATTTTAAATTCTAAAATCTGAAATTGTCCCAACAAACTCATGATGATTTAAAATCTAAAATTGTTTCTATATGTTGTATTTGCATGCATGCCAATGCCATGGGGAAGGTTCATCGATGTGGTAGACATTTTGTCTCTTATTCATGACTTCTTATTATCCACCACGATGCTGCGGACACGTGTCTCTTGTTCATGTCATTATTAATTTAAAATAAAATACTTAGATCAAGCTTCTCGTTCCTGTCAAAATATATGTTTTTCTTTGAAATTCTTAACAAAAAGGTAAATTTGACCGGAAACCCAGAGATGAACATCAATTTCCTATCAACTTTTTTAAACAACGTTGTTGATATAGTGGTTGTTTTTATTTTAACAAAGTTTGAAAATTAACCATAAAAATAATAAAAAAATTTTAACTAAAAACAACTGATATTAACTGATTTTAAAATTTATTTAACTTTTCTATTAATAAAAATAATATTCCTGCACTAAAATTTAAAAATAAACAATATTTTACTACCGCATGAGCTGTCGACTTAACATTAGTTTTATACCATTTATGAGCCACATCAACAAGGACGAATATGACGCCTCGCATTAATCTATGATACTCAACAATAAAAAAAAGATTCTTGACTTTCCAGCAGCTCCCTGTTATCAATCCAATTGATCAAGTCAACTTGGCTTCTTGAGAAGGAAGTTCATCTCCATTTCTTTCTCCAACAAATCCCAGCAGCTCAATTCCGGGATTTCATTTGGCTGGTATGGCTTTCTAGCTCATTGAATTGCATTAACAAATTTGTTTCTTGGATTGAAAGTTAATTGACTACTTAATTATCTTTTGTTCTAGTATAAATACTGACGTGGTTAATTTACCTTTTGGACATGATCATCAAGACCATAGAGATTAGAGATAGGAGAGATGGATCATACCAAGCTAGAAGAACTAAGCAACAGCTATAAAGAAATGACTTACATCAACGAGAAGCAAGAGAAGAGAATAAGGCATATTGAAATTAAGCTAATATGGTTGGTCACTTCCTATGTTGTCTCTCAAGGAATCATTTTCTTGTCTATTTCTGGACCCTCTAACATCTCCTGCAACAAATGGTGGTATCCATTTTCTTTAGCCTTCTCGGTTGCAATCATGTTTGGCCTCACTTTTAGTAGTACAATTTCCAAGTGGGCAAGGACAGAGTATCAGCACGAGTTGAACTTATTGGACTTGGAAATGATACATTATGAGATGTTCTTGCTTAAACATGGTCAAACAAAACTTGATGTGTCATCTAATTTGCAAGAGCAGCAAAGGGTTTTGAGGCCAGACATGGTTAAGGTGTATCAGCGCTATGCTTATATTTATGTGACTGTTTTTGCTTTGATTGGATTCTCAGCTGTGATCTTGCGTGCCTGTTCCACTGTTCTTTGCAATTAATAATGTAAGTTGTTTCAAGGATGCTTTATAGAAGTGTGAGTTTTGGTTTCTTGAGGCTTTTAGTTTATGTTATGTTTTTTTTTTGGGCAATTATATTCTTGGCTAAAATTAATCAGCTGTTAATGGACAATTTCTCAAAGATTTCATAGGCGTTATTATTTACTTGCCAAATGAAATGAAATGAATTTGGCTCTGATGGGAGTTCAATTTCACACATCTTGTAACTCTAATACAAGTACTTGAATCACGTAGCCATAGCCACAATGCTCATTGGTATTCAGATTGATTTTTTGGTCCTGTAGTGTGAAAATTAGAAGCAATCAGCATATTATATATCTTAACTTTCCTTGTTTAGTTTTTTCTAAAATTTTTTCTCTTGTTTCTCAGGTATATACAGTTGATAAACTGCCTTCTACGGACCGCAGAGCAATAAAACCACGCTGTTTCATCAATTATTTCTTTTCCAAATTTCCCATGTATTCTGTAATATCATGCCCCTGTGTACCAAAAATAAATACTATGTTAAAGAAGATAAAAGACGCATGGAGAAAAAAGATGTTAAAGTTTTGCAATTTTATATGTCTACTCAGTTTAAACTTTAAAATGGTCAAAACTAGTGGTTAACGGGTATTAAATATATCAAATTTGAAGCTATGATACCATGTTGGAAATCTGAAGCGGGTTTACTTGATAGAATGGACTGTTGGACCTCACTTTCTTAAAAAAAAAAAAAAGTCTTAATCTTCTTCTTGAATTATAAGTCACATTGTAAACATCCAATTTCAATATGAATGCGATAAAAGACTTAAATGATGAAAATGTTATAACTAGGTTTTAAACACTTGAAATTTGAAACTTCAAAAGTTTAAATACGTTTTCAGAAAGAGTTTTGTTGGTTTTTTAAAGACTTAATTGTAATACTTTTTAAGACCTAATTGAAAAATTTAATTTCTTTCAAGGGTCTTTTTGTAATTAAAAGTAAAAAAATCGGAATTACACAATTCCAGTCCGAATTACATGTTTTTTGTCTGTTTTTTGTATTTTTACAGAAAATAAAAATATTTTTCCTAAGTTTTGATTGGTTAAAAACTTTTCTTAAATTTATTTTTGAGATTTATCTAATTCTTCAGGAAATAAAGTTTTTTAAAATTGGAACTCTTCAGTACGTAAAACCTAAGGTTTTAAGGGTTTTTCCTTATAAAAGGAGAGTTTAGGCTCCTGGAGAGGACTTAACTCTCAATTCTCTATACTGCGCATTCTTTTCCACAAAAAAAACTTTTGGTGATTTATTTGTTTGGAGATTTTTGAGAAGAAAAATAATAAGTTTTGAAAGCCTACTAAAAAACAATGGTGATCTTATTAGTTTGAGGAACAATTCATTAATAAGCATCCATAAGCATTATCTTCTCCCTATCTTCTTTTATTTTTCTTCTTTTATTATTATTTTGATTTTATTGAATCTCAATTTTATTATAATTTAATTCGCTAATCATTGTTTTATCCTTTTGTGATAGTGATTATGGCGGAGATCACATAATGATCATGCCTGGAGAACTAAATCTATAGAGGTCCATGGAATGTTATGGATGAAACCTTGTAGTTAGATGTAGTTTCTAGTTTTTTTTAATTGTCTTATTTTTATTTATTTTTGAAATTGTGTTAATTTTTTTTATTATTCTCAATACTTCATTGTAATAGCCCTAATAGTGGGAATAATGAAATTTGGTGTATGTGCTTGTATGTTTTGTTTTAAGGATTAGTAAAATTAGGGTTTTTATTCGGTAATTAATTAAAACTAATGACTATAGAAATCGTTAGGTTGTTTAGTTAAAATTGAATTAGATTTAAGTTGGTAAAATTAATTTGCTTGATTGATCATTTTATGTATTGTTCATGATTACTTTAATTAAATTAGGGTTTTAGAATAGATTTAATTAATTGTTTGATATTTTATTTGTTTATTTTGCTATTTTTTTTATTGCTTTTGGGTTTGTTTGCTTATGTTTATGTGTTTTGGGCCATAGGCCCACATTAGACTTTAACCCATTTAAATTTAGGTCTTTTTAGATTTAATTAATTAAAATGCATTTTAGGTCCATAATTAACTAGATTTATAGTAGAGATAACTTAGGCCTATTTAGTTAATGTAGACATAGGCCCACCTAATTTAATTTAATTGATTTAAACTTAGCCTATTTAATTTAAGCCTTTTTCATAATTTGTAGTTTTAAAATTATTCTAGAATTAAAATATGTAGAGTTAGGCCTATTAATTCAAATACTTCATAATTTGTAGAATTTGGCCCATTTTTAGAATTAAAATAAATAGACTTAGGTTCACTTAATTAAAATTAAATAGGAATTAGACCTATTAGTGTTTAGACTCACTTGTAAATTAAAATATGCAGATTTAGCTCATTTAATTAAAATCAATGTAGATTAGACTAACCTAGAGATTATGATGAATGCATTGTTTACTTGTATATTTCATGACTAGTTTGCTTGGAGTTGATTGTTTTTTAAGGGTTTCTATGAAATTGCATGTAAATAAAGGATAAAATAGTAATTCATAAAATAATTCTAAAAGAACATGAGACTGAAAGAAGTTAGTATTCCGTATCTAGAATCTCCTAGTTGTGGTGTTGGCTTTCTTTTAGGGAATCAAGTACCACCATTTTTCGATTTGTCCCGGTTATTACCTTGGGTTGTGACTCCTTATCTCCATGCCATGTCTTTGTGACAGTGGTTAGTGTGCTCTTTCTGAGCTTAAATAGTGTCACAGTTGCTAAAATCTTGGGCGCGTGCTAAACCCCACCGTCTACAGTGGCGACTCCATTGGGGATAAGAGATACTGATTCTACTTGTGTTCTTTAAAATTATTTTATTCTTGCATTCATTCTGTATGTCCCTATTAACTGATGATGTTGGTTTGTGGTTTAATGAATCCACTAGCTTCATGGGATTGTAAATTGCCTAACCATCACTTTTAGCCTTAACTCAGTTCAAGAGAGATTACCGGGCTCATCTGACCAGAGTCTGTAACCCAAGTCCTAAAGGGGGGTTAGTCTTCTCTTGAGTTTGCAAAGGATGCCGGGCCCCTTTGACCTTGGTCTATAGCTCAAGTCTTAAAGGAGGACATCTTTCTAAGGGAACCTTAACCTTTTTACCGGACTCAGCTCATGTAGTGGTTTAGTAACTTCCCCTAGGATTATCCAAATTGCTTATGAATGTTGCAATAAGGTATTTTTATCTATAAAGGCCCAAGCCCATACTTTAAAAGCCCATTAGGACTAATAAAGATTGGGTTGTGTTTTTACACCTAGAAATACTATTTCTATGCTTTATTATTTTGAGAGATATTGCATGCGCATTAGTTCTTGATATCCCCTGTTGATGTTAAGGCTAAGACAAAAAATCCTAGGAAAAGAGACTCGTCATTAAATACGTGTATGGGAGGAATAAGGTTAGAAGGATGTATATACTTGACTTGTTACTTGACTTCATTATTACTTGTTACTTGTTACAGAGCATGTGCATCATGCATACATGCATTACATGCATCATACTAAAAATTTGTCTTTCAGCCATCATAGATTAATCTGAGTCTTCCTGTGTTTGGAGTTGAAAAGGTGGCAGACTAGTGAGAATTGATTTGAGTCTGTAATCAATTGTGAAAGAGATCCTTAGTAGACTAGAAAGGAGTCCTACCAATCCACTTTACCTAGAAGCTGCACAGCCTAAACAAGCAAATGAAATGGAACAACAAGAGGGAGGAAACTAGACCCTAGAGGATGTTAAAGGAGCATTGATGGATGATATAAGAGCGATGATGCAAGATGAGTTAAGACAAGCTTTAGTTAGATTAATGCCACCACCTACTGCTGCTGCACCTGCAGTTGTAGCCAATCCACTTGTTATGGGTAAACCATCCACTAACAATGACAATGCTGCTAAGAACATACCTATTGTGGAAACAAAGTTGGAGGATGTTGAGAGTTACATGGTTGAAAAGGCAAAAAGGGAATCACTTGAGCAAGTTCAAGAGCTGGAATCTAAGTAGATGAAAGCACTGACTCAAAAGATGTCTAAAAGGAGGATATAATGAGAGGACAGGGCATTGGATACTCATTTAACTTTGATGATGTGATGCAATTTGAGGAGGATAAGTTGCTTGATAAATTCAAGATGCCATAGCTATAGAAGTTTAATGGTATTGGAGACCTGAGGATCCACCTTAGTCAATACACAACTACCATGAGCACCACTAAGGCTCCTTTATCTGATACCAAGTTGTTTGTGCTATCCTTGGAGGGTATAGCTATCAATTGGTATCATGGGTTGGAGAAGACTATTCGAATAGACTTGAGGGAACTGTGTACCGCTTTTTTGAAGTAATATGACTACAACACTAGGCTTGAAGTGTCCATTAGGGATCTAGAATTGACCAAGCAAAAGCCTAATGAATCATTCTCATATTTTCTAACTAGGTTCATGAATAAGGTGGGATTAATGAAGAACAAAGTGGTTGACAAGGATCAAGTTAGGATGATAGTTTGAAATGTGTCACCAAATATGGTTGAGAGGTTACAGATGATGAGCCCCAAGACATTTGTAGACCTTTATGATGATGGGTTGCAAGCTGAAGAGATTAAAAGCGAGAAGAAAAAGATTACTAGAAGCACTGGAGTGAGAAACTGCCCAACTGAGGGGCATACAACAAGGAAATGCTAGTCGGGTTGTAGGAGTCCATGCAATTCAACAACTTAGGAAATTCTCAAATTTTAATCAGCCCTTATCTAAAGTCTTAGATCGATTGATCCAAAAAGACCTTCTTAAACCTTTAACCCCCTCTAGACCATTAAACCCAAATCTCCCTAGCTTTAACCTAAACAGTTACTGTAAATTTCACTAAGTTGCTGGCCATTTCACTGACTCTTGCATGTGCCTTAAACATGAAATTTAAAACCTCTTAGACTTTAGAAAAATTACAGACCCTGAGAAATCCAATCCAAACCTAAACACCAAAAATAACCCTTTCCCAAAGTACCAAAACATGCCACCCCTAACTACCATAATGATCAACTCAGGAGTTAATGAGGAAGAAGTGCTTAACTCCTTTGAGGATGAAAACCTTAAAACCAATGAGAAACCCCTTAATGCCCCTAAAGATAAGGAGAGAATAGAAGACTTGTTGGGATAGCCTTCAGGTAAATCCGACTACAAGGTGTGTTATTCCAAACCACCTTCTTTTGATATAGCCATTGAGTTGATCATGCCTACAAGATGGGGTGATGAATTTGATGATAAGAAGATGCTAAATAAGAGAGAGAAATGCATGGTTGAGGTGTGGAAAGATGGAAAGAAGGAGCGAACCATTGGGGTTATATACATTTAGTATAATTTTGATGAAGAAGGCACTGAAGGCTACAATGTATGGGTTGATAATCCAAAAATTAGTCATGTCACTAGAAGTGGTAAGGGTTATAAACCAATAGAGAAGACTATCGAGAAGGAGGAGGTTGCTAAAAGAGAAGACTTAGATGAACATGATGATGACTTAATCCTTGAACAACTTAAAAAGGAAAAAGAAAATGTGAGTATTTGGGAGCTCTTGATGCACTCAAGTAGCCATAGGAAAGCTCTAGTTAAGGCTCTAGCCAAGATGAACATTGACACCATTGCAACCCATGAAGCGATAGTAGCTAAGGTTATTGAGAAAAAGCATAGGGTTATCACCTTTTCAGATGAGGATTTACCTGTGGAAGGGAGGAATCATAATAAAGCTCTGTTCATCCTAGCTAAAGTTAGAGGGAAGAAGACTAATTATGTGATGGTGGATGATAGGTCTATAATTAATGTTTGCCTACTACAGATTCTGCCTAACTAGGGTGAAGGTGGAGAATTTAATAAAATTTGACCTTATAATAAGAGCTTATGATAACAAAATAAGGAATGTATAGGGAACGTTTATGGCTCCTATAAAGACTAGACCTATAAAGGCAATGGTGGAGTTCACTGTGTTGGATATCCTTGTCATCTATGCTTTGCTTTTGGGTAGGCCCTAGTATCATACTTTGGGAGGAGTGCCTTCAACTGTGCATCAAAAGGTGAAATTCCTATTAGATGGAGAAGTTGTGACTTTAGATGCTAGTATGGGCAAGACTGTGTTTAAAGTTATGGATGGTCAGAAGCAGGTAGTCACCCCTCTTGGTTTCCAAAGTAGCCATGATTTCTGATGGAATTGAGATGGATCCAAGGGTTATGAGCATGATAAAAAAGAAGAATTATCGATCTAGAAAAGGACTGGGAAAGAATGAGCAAGGAAGTCTGGAGTTCCCGGATTTCAAAGGATAAAATAATACCAGAGGATTGGGCTATATAGGAGTTGGGTTTGGTAGTAAATGAGCTAGAAGAAGGATTCTTAACGAGAAAAAATTCTCAAAGAATGTGGGATTGCTGCAGGATAACTTTGTCAAAGAAAAAAAAAGAGAAGTTCTACCTGGGTGAAAAGGAGCTTGTCTAAATAGTTAGAGTGAATTTTCCTGGGTTTGAGATCTTTAAGAAGCAGATAGTTGATAGTTTAGTGCAAGACAATAAAGATAAGGTGATGAAGAAAGTTGCTGAGAAGATGGGGACTGAGGCCATTGAAGAGCAGCTTTGTCTGCCACTAAACGAAGAACCACCACAGGATTTAGCTAGCATTATTAATAATAGTTTTAATGATGTTTTTTTATAAAGAAATTGATGTAATAACGTTCGGTCTATTTGAGGACAAAAACACTATTTTTTTATGATTAATGATATAAACTCTGCTTTTACTTACTTGTATGATGTTGATTTTGATGGTCTTATGCACTTTAATAATGATTGTTCATGCATGTTTGACATTAATTCTATTTAATTAGATTCATTAAACATGGGCACAAATGACCAACTAAAGCACATTTCTATATCACATGATTTAACTCTTGAAAAGAGGGAAAAATTATAGAATATTAATAAAAAGAAAGGTAGTATTCGCTTAGTCCTATGAGGACATGCTAGGTCTAGATAGAGTAATAGCAGAACATCACATTCTGATATATCCAGAGGCTAAACCTGTTAAGCAAAAACTACTTAGGTTAAGGCTAGAGTGGGTAGAAAAGATAAGGGAAGAAATCGTTAAGCAAAACCAGGCCAATTTCCTAGAAGTGGTAGAATATCCTCAATGGTTGGAAAATATAGTAACTATTCCTAAAAAAGATGCAAAAGTTTGAATGTGTGTAGATTTCAGGGATCTGAATAAAGCATGCCCAAAGGATGATTTTCCTTTACTCCATATTGATGTGATTGTCAACAACATAACATTTAGTGCAATGTACTATTTCATGGATGGGTTCTCAAGTTATAATAAGATAATGATGGTAGTCATAAACAAGATCAAGAATGCTTTTATCATGGAATGAGGGACATATTGCTACAAACTGATGTCATTCAGATTGAATAATGTAGAAGTAACCTATCAAAGGGCAGCAATAACTCTATTCCATGATATGATACACAAAGAAGTGGAAGTGTATGTTGACGATATGATGGTCAAGTTAGGAACCAAGGAAGGACATTTTGAGGCTTTAGATAAGTTTTTAGTAAGAATAGAAAGATGCAATCTGAGGCTTAATCTGAAGAAATGTATCTTTGGGGTCACTTCAGGAAAGTTGTTAGGGCATATAGTCAGCAATCGGGGAATAAAAGTCGATCTAGACAAGATTAAAGCCATTTAGGAGATGCCAACACCAGGGACAAAAGAAAGTATGAGGATTTATTAGAAAGATATAGTACATTAGCAGGTTTATTGCGAAACTTACCATGATTTACGATCCAATTCTCAATCTCTTTAGGAAGAATCAGCCCATGGAATGGAACAAAGAATGCCAAAAAGCCTTTAATAAGATTAAAGAATACCTTACTAATCCACCTATGTTAAGGCCACAAAGACAAGGTAAACCCTTAATCTTATATTTGGCTTTAGAGGAAAAAGCAATAGGGGCAATGTTAGTATAAGAAGGACCAGAAGGGGTGGAGTACGTAGTGTGTTATGTTAGTAAGAAGTTCTTACCTGATGAAGAGAAATATGATCTTGTGGAGAAGACATGTTTGATTATGATATGGGCCACAAGGAAGCTAAAACATTATTTCCAGTCCTATAAAGTACAAGTAGTTTCAAAGATAGATCCTGGAGGTACTTGTTTTAGGCACCAGCCTTAATTGGAAAAATGTCATGATGGTTGGTACTTTTGATTGAGTTTGATATTGAGTACATCAATACTAAGGTAATCAAAGGAAGAGCAATGGTAGAATTCCTGGCACAAAATGCAATTGAAGGAAATGAGCAATGGAATTTAGAGTTTCCAGATGAGAACTTAGCAGTAATAGAGCGATGCAAATGGAAGCTTTATTTTGATGGAGCTATGAATAATAGAGGAGCAGGGCTATGAGTAATTCTTGTTATACCAGGAGGAGAAACCATTCCAATGGCTAAGAAATTGGACTTCAAAGTTACGAACAACATGGCTGAGTACGAGGCATGCGTCTATGGGCTAGAAGTAGCACTAGTAATGGGAGTTAAAGACCTACTAGTTTATGGAGATTCCATGTTAGTCATTAGCTAGGCTAATGAGGAATGGGAAGTAAAAGAAAAGAGTTTGAAACCATACATGTAATATCCCGTGTTTTTAAACATTTTTATACTGTATCGGGATATGCAGTGTTAATAATTTCCGTATATAAATTATGATATTTTTATGAGTTGATATGTATTTAAAACCTATTTTAATTATTATGTATTATTTACAGTGCTTTACGTAAAATTTTCCCGGGACTTGCATTTTCGGGGAATTTTTCATGTAAATAATTTATTATTAATTATTTTAAATATATTTTCGGACTTGCATGAACTCATACGTATTTTTAAAATACTAAACACCGTTTATATGTGTACCTATTTATTTAATTAGGGTTTAATATATTACCCTAATATTGTTTTAATTAATTAATTATTTTATTGTTATTTAATTATTTTTAATTAATGATCAATTTTAAAATATTAAATATTAAGTGTGTGGTGTATATTTAATGTGTGTAATTTAATATTATTTTATTATATAGTATAAAGTATATATATATGCATATAATATATCAAAAAACACAACTTTTGAAAAATTACCATTTTGCCCCCGATTGCTCCTTCTTCCCCGATTTCCGCTTCCCTCGCCATCCGGTCGCTGCTGTGTCGATTCCTTACCGTTGGTGTGCCATCCGGTGTGCCACCACCTTCCCCAGCCTTCCTCGCCGCCTGTAGCAGCTGATTCCGGTGCCTGGAAGCCATTTTTGGCCGGAGAAGCCGAAAGTCGAGCCACAGTCGATCACGATGATTCCGGCCCACCATTTTCGATACCACCTATCTCTTTCTTCTCCTTGAGCTCCGGTGAGTGTGATTCTAGCTTTGGTTTGAGCTGAATTGGTCTTGATTTGCTTAGGTTTCAAATTTTCCATTTCGGCCATATTAGGGTTTTCAATTTTTTTGAGCTTTGAATTGATTGATTCATAAAAAATACCTTCACAAATGTTGATCCTAGTAGCTTAATATACATGTAAGAATTTTTGTGGAATTTTTGGAGATTATTTGGATTTTTGGGTATTTTTGAATATTTTAATATTATTTTCTAATTTTCGGAAATTAATTAAATAAATTATGAAATTGTGATTTATGGTTAAATTAGGTGTTGAAATGAATTATAGGAATTTTATTTGGAATTTTTATGAATTTCTATGTATTTATTTTGAATTATTGAAGTTTATGTAATTTTGGGAAATTAGGGTTAAATGTGTTTTTAATTGAAATTAATTGGTTAATTGAGTTTAATTATTGATAAATATGTTGAGAAAATTAATTTTGGATAATTATACTATTTTTGGTGAATTTTTGAAGTAATTGTGGTATATTTATATATATAGGGGTATTTTGGTAATTTTACCCTAAATTTGCTAAAAATGTAATTTAATTGGTTTTAATAGTTATTTAAGGTATAAAAATGATTTCTACAAATTATTTAGTATTTTTAACTAATTAAAAACTATTTTTCGTGAATTATTTTCAATTATATATATAATATAACGGTTTTTCTAATAAAATGAGTTTTTTTATCGGTTTTTACAGTGTTTTAAGGTTAATTATGTAATTTCTACGTACAAAATGAATTTCTATTATTTAAGGATATTTTTGGTATTTATGGAATTGTTTTGTGTTTGTGGACCCCGGTCGGTAGACTGTAGTTTGGAGTCCGACCGAGGGGTTGTGGTTGAGTGTTGAGCTTGTTTTTCGAAGTGTGTTTCTTTGCAGGGTCGGCTCTACTCTTTGAGTAGAGAGATGTCCGTTTTACAGGGGAGGTTCTGCCGAATTTTCGGTAGAATTCTCGTAAAACATGATGTCCAGTCGAACCCTAATATCGATTCTATGTTTAATACTCTAGATCGAATTCTAGAATTTTCTATTAGGTTTTATTCTAATGTCGGTTATTTATTGTTTGTTTAGTTGCGCCGAGACCGAGGGCTAGTGGACCAGGCCCGTCGGACCCATCTCGTGGAGCGCACTAGGGTGAGTTACTATACTATATATATATGCTTTAGGATGCATGATTTAGAAATATACGTTTTATTTTGATTAAATATGCATAAATAATGTGATTTGTATTTAAGTATATTTTTGGTTTATTTTAAATTATATGCATGTTTTATTAATGAACTGTGTTTAAAATGTTTTCAAATGTATCTTTAGTTTATTTTGTAATTTAACTGGATTTATTTGACGTATATATACTCGAAATATACTTGGTTTATTTGTGGTATATTTCTAGTATATATATGGTCTATGTTATTATTTTATTGAAATTCATGCATCATTTATTTTTGTGAATGAATGTTTTATATTTATTAATGAAGGATATCGATAGAACGTGCTACCTAGTGGGCATCACTAGGACTGAGTACGTACCGGTACGCCTATAGTATTTAGGCTATATTACTAACCTATTTATGGATATTGATTGATTATGATTATTTGATATGTGAGATGTGATTTGAGTGTGATTGCTGGAGCTCGGTTGACCAAGTGTCTCGGGGCCAATCACACTGGCAGTCAGACTGTTGGAGCTCGGTTGACTTAGTGTCTCGGGGCCAGTCTACTGTCTAAATGGATTAAGTGGACATATTTGGATTAAGTGAGCCTGTATGGCTAGAGTGTTGTCTAACATTATTTTCGAGGTTGCGATATTCTAGGGTTCTATGTGATCCTTCATAAACTGTGATTTTCAATAAAAATATATAAAAAAATGATTTTTCTGCATCTGTGTGAATTTGCCTGTATATATTTACATATTATATATACTGTTGCCTGTATGCATTGTCATTTAGCGTGTATGTATATATATTATAGTAATTCACTCAGTGAGGTCTGACTCCCTTCCGTTGACTATTTTTCAGGAGAGTCAACATCTTCAGACCTCAGTAGCAGGCCCATATGCCGGATTTCTTCCGCCCCGGCTTCTTTATGTAAACTGTTTACTTGAGTCTTATTTTTATAATCTAGACACTGCAGTAGTTGTAAATTAATTGTGGGATTTTATGTATTTTATTTAAAGAGATGTTGTATTATATTGAAACTGGATTTGTATTGAAAGATTTTATATCTATGTGATGAGTTGAGAATTAATTTAAATCCAGTGGTGAAAATGTTATTATTATATTTATGATTTGATTTATGATTTTTATTTCCACTGCATATAATATTGTTATTATTATTGCATGTTTTATTTTATTTTTTAGGCTTTCTACGGGTTCCGGATTCGAAAGAATTCCCGTTCCCTAGCGCCGATCATGGCCCCTGTTTTGGGTCGTGACAATACATATGTTATTTGAAGAAGTTAATGAGAAATTTCACTAAATGTCTCTTCATGCATTTACCAAGAGATGAGAATCAAATGGCGGATGCTTTGGCGATGCTCTCTTCAATATAGGATAAATCGATGGGGTTGATGATAAAGCATTTGGTGATAATGAAAATGAAAGCTCCATATTATGGTGAAGAATCAATTATGGGTATTCAGATAGGCCCAAAAGAAAAGCCATGGTTTTATGACATCCAAAGATTCATCGAGGAAAGGAAATACCTGGATGAGGCAAGTTCATATTCTTACACATCATTATGCAAGTTGTGATGAGGTATTATACTGAAGAATGCCAGATGAAATACAATTGAGATGTCTTAAGAAGGATGAAGCAGAACATGCAATAAGAGAAATTCATGCAGGGGTTTGTGGATCTCATATGAATGGGATGATTCTGATGAAGAAAATAATTTGATAAGGGTACTATTGGATGAGCATAGAAAGAGATTGTATCCAGGTAGTGAGACAATGTCATCAATGCCAGATACATGAAAACCTCAACCATCTTCCCCCTATAGTGCTAAATAGTTTAACATCTCTATGGCCCTTTACAACATGGGGGATAGATATAATAGGGGAGATAAGATCAACTACCTCGAATGGGCATAAATATATAGTAGTGGCGATCGATTATTTCTTTAGATGGATAGAAGCATAATCTTTCAGTACTTTGAAAGATAGACAGATGGCAAGATTCATCGAGAAGAATCTCATTTGCAGGTACAGGATCTTGCATCATATTATGACGAAAAATGGTGTTCAGTTTTAGGCAGAGACAACTAAATTATTGCAGAGATATAAGATCGAGCATTATAAATCCTGACCTTATCGACCTCAGGCTAATGGTGCAGTTGAAGCGGCTAATAAGAATATAAAGAGAATCCTCTCTAAAATAGTGAAAACACATAAAGATTGGTTTAAGTATCTTCCTTTTGCCTTATGGGGATATAGAACTACAATGCGTACTGCTACAGGACAAGCACCATTCTCATTAGTATATGGTTGTGAAGCAGTTTTGCCCATAAAGACAGAAATTAAATCTTTGAGGGTTGTTATGGAAGCGAAAGTCCCTGAGAGTGAATGGATGCAAAAGAGATACGACCACCTCATATCTTTAGATAAGAAAATGATGGAGGCTCTGTTTCACACGCAGATTTATCAGAGAAGGATAGCGAGAGCCTTTAATAAGAAGGTCAAACCCGGAAAGATAAAGACTAGAGATATGGTGCTAAAACAGTTAAGAGTAACGGTGTCTGATCTGAGAGGAAAATTCAGACTAAATTGGGAAGGGTCATATTTAGTCAAGACAATCCTACCTAAGGGAGCTGCAAAGATATCGGATTTAGAAGGGAATGAGTTCACTGAGCCAATCAACTTGGATCGTCTTAAGAAATACTACCTTTAAAAAAAAGTCTACTAGCTAGAAAACCTGAAAAGGCTAGTCAGGCAAAAATTAGAACATTCCTACTGTTCAGAAAACTCGTAAAGGGCTGACAGGCAAAAATTAGGGAATAAGGTAAAAAGAGTGATCTCGATGATCAGAAACCCGCAAAGGGCTGACAAGTAGAAATTAGGGCAATAAAAGTGAGAAAAATTTTCAGTTAGAAAATCCAAAAAGACTAGCTGATAACAAGAGTTATATCATGGATGTAATAAATGTACTCATTTTGGCCCTAGCTAATGAATAAAATTGAAATGAAATTTTTGTTTGAATATTGCATATTCTATCTTTATTACAAAGCATAAAGACTTAAAGGAAAAACAAAACATGAGAGCCTAAAAGACCATACTTATGAGATCATTATACTAGTTACATTTTTATTTCTTCTTCTATGACTCATCTAGCAATACTTGAGTCCTTTTGTACTTAGCAAATTCTGGTGGTTCTATAGCTTGCATGATAACCCAAGCCTTGTAATTGTCATTAGTAGTCATATCAACATCTAAATGCATGTTCCACTCTAATGCTCTGCGAGGCCATAGGTTCTTTATTTTGTCTAAGAAATCTTTCCTCAGAGGGAAGCCTTCGAAGCTAGGTATAATAGTCATAATAAATTATGGATGATTATACTAATGGCAAAGGCGTGATGGGGAAAAGAAGGTCAAAAAGTGTAACCCAAAAATAGGACCACATTGCTCATACAGGTTTATGGTCACAAACTTTAACTTCCACTAAAGATAGATCCATGTAATCTCGGTGTCAATAATGCTTTTCATCCAATCAATTTATTGACCTAAAGTACACTTATTCTTCACCTTCAACGAATGAGACTGTAAATGATGAAGTTGATAAATCAAAGCATTGGTGGGGGGGGGGGGGGGATTAAGTAGACTCAATTTCTCTTGTAGCAAAAAAAAAAAGGTAAGTTGAAAACCTGAAAAGGTAGCTTAGGCAAAAAAAAAAGGTTGCATACCTGAAGGAGAAGCAAACTGCTTGAGAATTAATTTTGAACCCTAAAATTATCTAACCCAATGATAGTTTCAGCAAGTATGACATGCACAAGGTTAGCCCCAACTTCTACTTATTATAGGATACTGATAATTCTTGTGTCAGCATCTCCATGAGGAGCCACTAGCAGAAACTGGACATACAAGAAAAAAGAGATAGTCCTAATCCAAGCCATATTGTTTTTATCCTTAGTCCTATAAGAAGTGATCAAAGAAGAAAGACTGACAGTCCTAGGGTTATGTGCGCACATGTAGATGTCACTTAGGGGCATATAAAAGAATGTCACTAATCTACCAGAAAACTGCATCTCAAGATTAGGAAGAGTAATCATAGCAGTCAAGTCCAAAGAATAGCCAAGTATAGCAGTAAACTCCTTAAGTAATGGACACAACTCTTATCCATTAAATCTAAATACACGGTCTTTGATGTCCCAGAAGGTGGCATCAACATGAAGAAAATTATGGTATATTTTTAGATGTTGAAGGGATTTCAAAGATTTGACATGATAGGGTAACAATTTATTATAGTCATCCCCATTAAGGCTTTTGAGAAACTTCTTCATCAAATTAAGGGTGACTTGTGTTATGATTAAGCAAACGAAAGATAGGAGTGAGTGACTACCCTTTGATGAGCTATTTATACAGGAAAAAAGGTTTAATCTGGATGGGATTAGGATTTTACATATGCGGATTGAACTCAAATAAGAAATCAGAATGGAAAAAGGGTAAACAGCAGAAGCTGAATTTTCAATTGAAAATTTAGAATTTCGAGTGGAATTCTAGAAATTTGATCAGAGATCTAGAATACCAATCGGAATTCCAAAAATTCAATCGGAAATCTATAATCCCAAATGGATTTCCAAGATTTTTGAAAAAAAAAGTTCATTAAATTCTAGGGTTTGATCCAAAATAAAAGTCCATAATCCATTTAGAAAAGGGAGAACAATTCATAGGAAAAAAAGCAAAAGTCTTAAAAATGAAAGATTAGTCATCCTAAGCTCTAGTGTCTGGCCAAGGACTCCATCCTCTAGTAGGATCATCACTCTGATATGGGAGTATAGAAGTCTTAGCATCATGATCCTCAAAGCCAAGACCAGCAAGCTATCTGCGAAGCCTCTCATTCTAACATTGCAGATCTCTAGCATAACTCTATCACATTAAGAATAGTTAAAATCATGCATACATTTGCATACTTTTTGTAAATACTAACCCGCCAACTATCCGTGATTTACATAGTAAATAATCTTTAGGATGAGGTGAGTCCATATAGATACTCTGCCTGTGTTCGAGGGATCTGTACAATGACATATACTAATTCAGTAACAAGTGTTAGTTTATGCAATATTAGGAATGCAAAAATACATTTACGTGTGAAGCATTAAGAGAAGAAAAGCTAGGAATTTGAACCGTATCAAAGTACATATGCTGCTCAATAGGAGTCTGCATCGTAAGAGCCCAATAGTATATAGACCTATCAAGCAGAGGAATATCGCCTAGAATGGTACTTGAGGAAGTATCACCTCGAGTAACTCCACTATGATGAGTAGGCTCAACCTCCTGCTCAGCCCTCTCAGTATTACCCTCAGTCTCCTCCTCCATAGTAATATCAGTAGCATCTTCATCCTGCATAAAAAATAAATGTCATCCATAGCTACGCAAGAGAATGAAGTAAGATAGTGATAAGGAGGAAGGGTGACAGAAAGCATACCTCAGTTGGATCTATGGGAACCTGCTCTAGGAGATTCTCTCGAATATACTCCTGATAATGGCAAGAACGCTCGAGTAGTGTCGAAGCGTCATATCCTTCAAGAGCTGCTTTGAGCTTAAGACCAATTAAGCTATAACTCCTTAATATGGAAGAGGGAATAAAAGAAGGAACATGCCTCCTAGAAGGTCTCACATGCCAATGATAAACATGCTCACTTAGGTACCACATCTGACAACCATAACTAGGAAGCAAGATCCTCATAGTCTCAAGCCTCATAGCAGTAGTCATGAAACTGTATCGCTGGATGTCTTCAGCACCAACCAGCTAATGCGATCTGACATAAAAATTCATTTAAATAAATTTTATTTAACTTTTATAACTAATCAAATGCTACTAGTTAAATTTATCTTACCAGGTCCTACTCTAAAGAGTTTAGCTGGTCTTGATAAGTCTGTAAGTCATACTTGACACTAGCAAGATGAGAAGAACCCCATCTCTTCATCAATGGAAGACTCCTGTTAGAGCTAATAACGCTAAAACCTTAGATCACCCCAATCTTAATGCCCCAGATCTGAAAAAAAAAGATAAGTTGAAATGAAAAAGAGTTGTAAAAGAGAAAAAATTAAAAAGGAGTATAAGACACAAAGGTGGCATATATGAAAAACATGCCAGAAGCTGCACATTGTCACAACACCTCTATAGATAGTATCCAGTCTATAGTAGAGATAGGCAAGAGCTGCGGATCCTCAATCGAAAGTAGCGACTCTTGCAAGATCCTAAAGGGGACCAAGAAGTGCAATGCTAACCTCATGACCAGTCTCAAAAAAGAGGGGTAGTGCCTAATAGTATCAATAAGAAGCATCTCGCCTTCTGGAGGATCTGGTGAGGTGTGGTAGTGGGTAATCTTAGAAAACCCTAAACGATTCTTCTGATTCTTCTATGTTGGAACAAACCCTAGCAAGTCACAAACATAATGACTCCTGTCATCCTTAGGAAGAGTGCAATAATGGATATAAAAAATAATCAGGGTACCCCCGAAGGTGATCCTAATGATAGCGGAGAAGCTTATGGGAGAAATAGTTAGCTCACCCACTCGCGTGTGGAAGGTGTGAGTAGTATCTATCCACCTCTTGATAAGAGCAAAAAGTGAATAGTGATCTAACCTATCTCGAGCAGTTGGTAGAGCAACAATGAAGTGTCAGAAGCCAGACGCCTAGATGTGCTGTACTACTTCTCCCGATAAATCATGAAAGAGTTCTTGAGCCAAGTGAAAGCAACTTGAGAATTTTAGTGGTTTCTGAATAAAATTAAGAAAATGACAAGATTACCTTCCTTACTAACTTTTGATTTTTGTTTATTTTCATTTTTATCTTAAAAAAAGAGATCAAAAAATTGGATTTTCGATCGAAAATCCAAAATTCCGATCGGATTTCTAGATTTTTGATCGGCATTTCTGGATTTTTGATTGGAAATCTAAAAATTCCAATCCAAAATTTAGATTTCTGACCAGAAATTCAGAAATCTATCTAAATTTTGTTAGTCCTTTGACATGTTAAAACCAAATTTGTAAAATTTTGCTTTTAAAATTGACAATTTCATGTACTTTTATCTAATTTGTATAAGAGATGCTCTATAATTGCATGCATAAATATGTTAATGTATTAACATAAATATTTTTTTATAGAATTAAAGATAGAAGAGAAATTTACCTCATCTCCAGCCTGTGAGCATGTGTGAAGGTGCAAGCAAGTCAAATGGAGCATCTCTTCCCTTTCATTGAGCCCAAGATTGTTTTGAGGAAAATGCAATTGAGATATGACTAGATTTGATTGTCTGGAGCTGCTTCCACATAGCCTACGTCATGGGTGAGCCATAGGATCAAACGAATTCAAAATTGGAGATCAGATGAAAGAATAATTAAAGAAGTAAAATTTTAAAATCTAAGAGAAAGAAAAAAAAAGAATGAACGAGATGGGAAATAAAGAAATGAATCTGCAAAATGCAAAGTATATATTAAAGTGGCAAATGTCGATTTTAGTCCCTTAACTTCATTTGCATTCAAGTCCAAAGCTTTTCTTTTAATTTAGTCCTAAATTGCAAAGCTACATGATTTGATAATTTCTTGAATTATTAAATTGTCAACATAAAAGAAATCAATGCTACATGACTAAGTGTAGTGTATTCATATCTAGATTATACAACTGAGTGTAGTCGACATTGTACGATCGAGTACAATGTATCCATCCAAACTATACGACTGAGTATAGTCGACTTTGTACAACCAAGCGTAATGTGTTAATTCAAATTAGATTATACGATCGAGTATAGTCGACATTGTACGACCAAGTACAATGTGTCAATTCAATTCAGACTATACATTCGAGTGTAGTCGACATCTTACGACTGAGTATGATGCATCCTTTTAATTAGACTATACGATTGAGTATGATGCATCCTTTCAATTAGACTATACGACCGAGTGTAATGTGTTAATTCAATTCAGGCTATACGTCCGAGTGTAGTCAACATTATACGACCGAGTATGATAGATTTTTTCAATTAGATTATATGACTGAATTTAATGGACATTATACAACTGAGAACAATGTACCTATTTCCATTCAGACCATATGACCGAGTATAGTTGATATTGTACGACTGAGTGCAATGTGTTAATTCAATTCAGACTATATGTCCAAGTGTAGTTGACATCATGCGACCGAGTATGATGCATATTTTCAATCAGACTATATGACCGAGTATAGTCGACATTATACGACCGAGTGTAATGTGCCTATTTCCATTCAGACTATACGACTGAGTGTAGTCAATATCATACGACCGAGTATTATGTATCCTTTCAATCAGACTATACGACTAAGTATAGTCGACATTGTATGACAGAGTGCAATGTGTCATTCAAATCGGACTATACGATTGAGTGTGGTCGACATTATATGACTGAGTACAATGTACCTATTTCAATTCAAACAATATGACTGAGTATAGTCAACATTGTATGATCAAGTGCAATATATTAATTCAATTCAAACTATATGATCGAGTGTAGTCGACATTGTACGACCGAGTATAATGTATCCTTCCATTTAGACTACACGACTGAGTATAGTTGACATTGTACGATCGAGTACAATGCATCCTTCTAATTCAGACTGTACGATCGAGTATAGTCAATATTATACGACCAAGTATAATGTGTCCATCCAAACCAACGCTATACGTCCAAGTGTAGTGTTTCCTCCAATGCTTTAAGTTTATGCTTAGTGTTGTATGGCAGCACAAGCATTTATCGTGAACTGACAATCACTTGTAAGCAAAAGCCTCAAGGAGCACATGTAAGTACCTGAACTTTTGTTCTTAAGAAATTGTGTGTTTATTTGCTTTGCCGTAATTTGTCAAGCAAACAGGAAATCTAGATTTTCAATAGGTATTTCTAGATTTTTGATTGGAAATTTGAAGATTTTGATCCAAAATTTAGAGTTTTGACTGGATAATTCAGAAATATGTTTAAATTCTGTTAGTCCTCTGACATGTTAAAACCAATTTTGCAAAATTTTGCTTCAAAATTGATAATTTCATGTAATTTTGTCTAATTTGTATAAAAGATGTTCTATAATTGCATGCATAAATATGTTAATGTATTAAAAGATATATATTTTTTGCAGAATTAAAAACAAAAGAGAAATTTACCTCATCTCCAGCCTATGAGCATTTGTGAAGGTGCAAGCAAGTCAAAGGGAGCACCTCTTCCCTTTCATTGAGCCCCAGACTGTTTTGAGGAAAATGCAGTTGAGATATGATTGGATCTGATTGTTTGGAGTTGTTTCTAAGTAGCTTATGTCCTGGGTGAGCCATATGATTAAACAGATTCTAAATTGGAGATCATATGAAAGAATAATTGAAGAAGTAAAATTTCAAAATCTAAGAGAAAGAAAAAAGAAAAAAAGAGATGGGAAATGAAGAAATGAATCGGAAAAATGCAAAGTATATATTAAAGTGGCAAATGTCCATTTTATTCCCTTAACTTCATTTGCATTCAAGTTTGAAGCTTTTCTTTTAATTTAGTCCTAAATTGCAAAGGTACATAATTTGATAATTTCTTGAATTATTAAATTGTCAACATAAAAGAAATCAATGCTGCATGACCAAGTGTAGTGTATTCCTATCTAGACTATATGACTGAGTGTAGTTGACATTGTATGACCGAGTAAAATGTATCCTTCCCTCCAGACTATACAACCGAGTATAGTCGACATTGTACGATCGAGTGTAATGTGTCAATTCAAATCAGACTATACAACCGAGTATAGTCAACATTGTACAACTGAGTATAATGTGTTAATTTAATTCAGATTATACGTCCAAGTGTAGTCAGTATTATACGACCAAGCATGATGCATCCTTTTAATCAGACTATATGACCGAGTATAGTTGACATTGTACGACCGAGTGTAATGTGTCAATTTAATTTAGGCTATATGTCCAAGTGTAGTCGACATCATACAACCGAGTATGATGCATCTTTTCAATCAGACTATTTGACAAAGTATAATCAACATTGTATGATTGAGTACAATGTACTTATTTCCATTCAGACTATACGACTGAGTATAGTTGACATTGTTAGACCGAGTGCAATATGTCAATTCAATTTAGACTATACGTCTGAGCGTAGTTGACATCATCTGATCGAGTATGATGCATCTTTTTAATCAAATTATATGACTAAGTATAGTCAACATTGTACGACCGAGTATAATGTGCCTATTTTCATTCAGACTATACGATTGAGTGTAGTCAACATCATACGATCGAGTATGATGTATCCTTTCAATCAGACTATACGATCGAGTATAATAAACATTGTACAACCAAGTGCAATGTGTCATTCAAATCAAACTATACGACCGAGTGTAGTCGCATTGTATGACTAAGTACAATGTACCTATTTCAATTTAGACTATACAACCAAGTATAGTCGACATTGTACAACCGAGTGCAATGTATCAATTCAATTCAAACTATACGACTAAGTGTAGTTGACATTGTAGGACCGAGTACAATGTATCCTTCCATTTAGACTATATGACCCAGTATAGTCGACATTGTATGACCGAGTACAATGCATCCTTCCAATTCAGACTGTACGACCGAGTATAGTCAAGATTATACGACCGAGTATAATGTGTCCATCCAAACTAATGTTATACATCCTAGTGTAGTGTTTCCTCAAATGTTTTAAGTGTATGCCTAGTGTTGTACGACAACACAAACATTTATCATGAACTGACGATTGCTTAGAAGCAAAAGCCTCAAGGAGCACAGGTAAGTACCTGAACTTTTATTTTGAAAAACTTGTGTGTTTATTTCCTTTGCTGTAATTTGTCAAGCAAATAGCGACAAATGGGGGCAACTGTAAACACCTAATTTTGGGATAATAAAATATGGATGCGACAAAGGACTCCTTGATGAAAATGTTATAAGTAGGTCTTTAACACTTGAAGTTTGAAACTTCAAAAGTTTGAATACGTTTTCAGAAAGAGTTTCATTGGTTTTTTAAGGACTTAATTGTAATACTTTTTAAGGTCTAATTGAAAATTTTAATTGCTTTCAGGGGTCTTTTTGTAATTAAAAGTTAAAAAATCAAAATTATAGAATTCCTAATAATTATGTAATTCTGATAGGAATTACGCAATTTCGGTCGAAATTATGTGTTTTCCATATGTTTTTTTGTATTTTTACATAAAATAGAAATATTGTATTATCTTCTCCTTACCTTCTTTTATTTTTCTTCTTTTATTATTATTTTGATTTTATTGAATTTTAATTTATTGAATTTTTATTATAATTTAATTCGCTAATCATTGTTTTATCCTTTTATGATGGTGATTGTGGAGGAGATCACATGGTGATCATGCTTGGAGAACAAAATCCATAGAGGTCCATAGAATGCCATGGATGGAACCTTATAGCTAGATGTTGTTTCTAGTTTTTTTTAATTGTCTTATTTTTATTTATTTTTGGGATTCTATTAATTTTTTTTTATTATTCTCAATAGTTCATTGTAATAACCTCAATAGTGGAAATAATGAAATTTGGTATGTGTGCTTGTATGTTTTGTTTTAAGTAATTGGTTAGTAAAATTAGGGTTTTCATTCGATAATTAATTAAAACTAATGACTATAAAGATCATTAGGTTGTTTAGTTAAAATTGAATTAGATTTAAGTTGGTAAAATTAGTTTGCTTGATTGATTGTTTTATGTATTGTTCATGGTCACTTTAATTTAATTAGGGTTTTAGAATAAATTTAATTAATTGTTTGATCTTTTATTTTTTTATTTTGCTTTTTTTTTTTTATTGTTTTTGAGCTTGTTTGCTTATGTTTATGTGTTTTGGGCCCTAGACCCACATTAGGCTTTAATCCATTTAAATTTAGGTCTTTTTAGGTTTAATTAATTAAAATGCGTTTTAGGTCCATAATTAACTTGATTTAAGGTAGAGATAATTTAGGCCCAGTTAGCTAATATAGACATAGGCGCACCTAATTTAATTTAATTGATTTAGACTTAGCCCATTTAATTTAAGCATTTTTCATAATTTGTAGATTTAAGATCATTTGAGAATTAAAACATGTAGAATTAGGCCCATTAATTTAAATACTTCATAATTTGTAGAATTAGGCCCAATTTTAGAATTAAAATAAATAGACTTAGGTTCACTTAATTAAAATTAAATAAGAATTAGGCCCATTAGTCTTTAGAGTCACTTGTAAATAAAAATATGTAGATTTAGCTCATTTAATTAAAATCAATGTAGATTAGACTAACCTAGAGATTATGATGAATGCATTGTTTACTTGTATATTTCATGACTAGTTTGCTTGGAGTTGATTGTTTTTTAAAGGTTTATATGAAATTGCATGTAAATAGAGGATAAAATAGTAATTCATAAAGTAATTATAAAAGAACACGAGATTGAAATAAGTTAGTATTCTGTATCCAGAATCTCCTAGTTATGGTGCTAGCTTTCTTTAGGGAATCGAATATGACCATTTTTTGATTTTTCCCAGTTATTACCCTGGGTGGCGACTCCTCATCTCCACGCCATGTCTTTATGATAGTGGTTAGTGTGTTCTCCAAAGCCCTGAGCTCAAATAGTGTCACGGTTGCTAAAATCTTGGGCGCACGCTAAACCCCTTTGCCTACACACATTCTCTTTTCTTTTCTTTCCTATGTAAGACTCTCTCCCAAATGCTTCAATAGGAGTAAAGAAAAGCCTAGAAAGGAGGCCAATTCAAGGACTAATTAAATTGACTGCAACATTTAATTTTGGGTCTGATTGCCTATTGTTGTGGGAGGTCAAATGTGCCAATAATCTAAAAAATATATATATGAAGATGTTGTGATGACTCTTCTTCCAGAAAATCCATGACATAGTTTTTAGGTTAATTACACTAATACAGTTAGTTCTTTTCCATCATGATTGTATTTAAAAAATTCATTACATCCTTAAGAGTACCAACCAACTTGACATTACCAAATTTCATTAAGTTATAATATTTATTTTCTTTGTTATGCTTTGAAAAAAAATAAAAAAATAAAAAAATAAAAAATCTGTATGATACTTTGTTGCTCTCGATGCAATTATGGAGAAAGACATGAAAAGATGAGAAGGAGACATGAAATGATGGCAAGAAACATGATGCTTTGTTGCTCTCGATGCAATTATGGAGAAAGACATGAAAAGATGAGGAGACATGGAATAATGAGAAGGAGGCATGTAATAGTCAGAGATATATAGTTAAGAAGGCATTACGGAAAAAAAAAATGGAAGGAGAGGAAGTTGATGAACGCATTACTGGAGAGGAGGGTAATAGGATGCGAAGGAGCATAAGAAGGCTACTGGGAAAAGAGATGAAATAAAAGATTTTTGTTTTCTTTTCCTCATTATTTTCTCCTTAGTTCTTGAATATATTTCTTTATTGTATTTTCAGAATATTATGCTTGTGATGTCTAGCTAAATTTATTTATACTGGGGATTGTTGAACTTATTTTAATTTAAGTTGATTTATAGATATTGTTTTTTCTTTTAATTTGCATTAAGCATTCATTAGGTTTAATTGTTTATGATTTGGCCATTCATAATTGATTTTTAATTAAGGTTAATTATTAAGAAATATTAATTTTAATAGAAATATAAATGCTTGATTAATTGATTTAAGTCTAGAGATAGCTTAAATTATTTTAATTTCAAGTGGTTGTGCTTCATGATTTATTTACTAAATTTGATTAGGTTTTAATTTAATAAGGATTAGTTAAAACCTTTTCAATGGATAGAAATAAATTAAGTATTTTTTAATTGAGAAAGATTAATTACCACCTTTGAAACCCCAAGACTTGAAATAGAAAGAAGATTAATTTCTTGTAATCGGCTTAATTAAAATATAGTGATACAATCCCTAACATTATTCTATCATTTGCTTATTAAAATTTAATTTAATTGATTTTATTATTTAGTTTCATTTTGGCTATTAAAACTTAGCAATTATAATTCACATAATATTCAATTCTTAAACAAGTTAAAAACATAATTAATAGTTGGATAGACATTCAATCCTTATGGGATTGACTTGTACTTACTATATATTACTTGATGAACTCGTATACTTGTGAGTACCAATCAAGTTTTTGGCACCATTGCTAGGGATTGAATAAGTTTAACAATACAATTGGTTTTTTTTTCTCACTTGATTTAAGCTATTTTTTTTAAAATTTGGATATTTATTTATTTCTTTTATTTTTTATTATTATTTATTTTATTTTAATTAATTATTTTGGTGTATGCATAATGCTCAAAAAATAGGGATAGATCCTCTCATTTTTATTATAGAACTTACATGGTTTGAAAGAGAGAATAAAAGGCATGCTCAAAAAGAATAAAGTATCATGGTAGAGCAATAGGCAAAAGAAAGAACACTCTTGGATTTTGCCATGCTAGGTCTAGATGGTATAAGGCAAAGAATTGCTAGGCCAACAATTAATGCCAATAATTTTGAGATTAAACCAACCTTACTTCAAATGATCCAGTCAAGTGTTCAATTTTATGGCTTGGCAAATGAAGACCCCAATGCTCACATTGCTAATTTTTTAGAAATTTGTGATACTTTTAAATATAATGGGGTGTTGGATGATGCAATTCGCTTGAGGCTCTTTCCATTCACATTAAAGGATAGAGATAAGGCATGGTTGAACTCACAACCACTAGCTTCAATCACAACATGGGATCTATTGGCAAAGCATTTATGGCAAAATATTTCTCTCCTTTAAAGACAGTAAAGATTATCAAGGATATCACCACCTTTCAACAATTTGACATGGAATCCTTGAGTGATGCTTGGGAGAGATTCAAAGAGTTGCTAGCTATACTCATCATGGTTTAACAAGGGATGTACTCATCAAAACTTTCTATAATGGTATTACCCGATCCATTAGAGACACCATTGATGCTGCAGCTGGAGGTTCTTTTATGCGAAAAATAGTGGAGGCTACATTCGCACTTTTGGAAGAGATGACAAATAATAACTATCTGTGGCCATCAAAATGTCAAAATCCACCGAGGCAAGGAGGTAGAATCGGGTTAGATACAGTGACAGCTCTTCAAGCTTAAATTGTTGCATTGACAAAACAACTTGACAACCTCACCAATAAAAATAATCCAGCCCCTTCAGGTGAAAGTTGTAATTTATTGGGTTACTCTAGTAATGAATTTTGTGTTTTTGATGCAGTTATGGTGGGAAATGGATACCAAGAGAAATTAAACTTTGTTAGGAATAAATTTCAAAGAAAACAAGGTAATAATCCATTCTCAAACACTTACAATCTGGGATGGAGGAATCACCTAAATTTTTCTTGGAATAATAATAATAATTTGGTTCCCTAAGGCTTTTAGAATAACATGACAAGGCAAGCACCTCTAGGTTTTTAACAACCTCATTAAGATCATATGGCCTCAATGGAAAATAAATTGGATAAATTTTTGGAGGTTATGTCCAACAAAATGAGCCATCAAGATGAAAATCAGAAGTGGATGGAAGTAAAATTTGATCAGATAGCTAAAAACCATTCATCTTCAATTCACAATATTGAGGTACAGTTGGGTTAACTTGCTAATGCAGTATCATAAAGAAATTAAGGGAATCTTCCAAGCAATACTGAAACAAATCCAAAGGAGCAGCTGAAAGCAATTACACTTAGAAGTGGTAAGGAGATAAGGTCAGGAGATGAGCATAAGAAAGAAAGGTCAGGAGATGAGCATAAGAAAAAAGAGGTGGAGACTCAAGAGTAGAAAATTCAGAATGATGATGATGACTCTAAAGAAGGCAAGGACCAACAAATAAATGACATTGATGGGAAAGAGCAATTGTCTATGCCGAATTCACATAATTATGAGACAAGGATGCCTTTTCCACAAAGATTGAATAAGCCAAATAATGAAAAAAGGTTTGCTAAGTTTTTAAATACTTTTAAAAAGCTTTAACTTAATATTCCTTTTACTGATGCTCTTGTAGAGATGTCAATATACGCCAAGTATCTTAAGGATATTATTACCAATAAAAGGAGATGGGATGACAACCAGACTGTGGAATTAACAGAGACCTATATTTGCATTATCACTTGTAAAATACCAACTAAATTAAAAGACATAGGGAGCTTTACTCTTCTTTATATAGTTGGTGCTCAAGAATTTCCTAAATTTTTATGTGATTTGGGTGTAAGTATTAACCTTATGTCATTTTCTCTTTTTAGGAAATTACAGCTTGGTGAGTTAACCCCTACGAACATGACTTTGCAACTTGCGGATCATTTTACAAAAAAACCACATCGGATCATTGAGAATGTTTTGGTTAAGGTAGATAAAATTTTCTTTCATGTGGATTTTGTAATTTTGGATTTTAAAGAAAATAGTAAGTGTCCTTTAATATTTGGGAAACCATTTTTAAATACTAAGAGAGCTATCATAGATGTTCATGAAGGAAAAATCACTTTAAGGGTTGGTAATGAGAGTGTAGAATTTGTGATGCCAAGGTTGATGAAATACCTGATAGAAAAGGAATTTTTCATGAGAGTAAAAGTTATAGATGAGTGTGTGAGGGAAGTAAGTTTGAATAAAGAAATTCTTAACAAAAATCTGGAGTGTGAAGTAGATAGTGAACCCTCACAACAAGAAGTCACTTTTGCTAAACCTGACATTTTAGTGCATAGTGACAACCCCACTCCCCCATTTGTTGTTAAACCACCTAAATAAAAGCTTAAACTTTTACCTACCCATTTGAGATATGCTTTCTTAGGAGAGGGAAACACTTTGCCTATTATCATTTTAAACAAGTTGTCCACTGACCAGGAGAAAAGGGTATGATAGTGAGAAATAGGGTGAAGTCAATTCGGTGGCAAATTTCAAACATAAAAGGGATTAGTCCTTCAATTGTTATGCATAAAATCCATATGGAAGAAGGGAGTAGAGCTATCATAGAGAGACAAAGTCACTTAAATCCAAATATGAAAGAGGTGGTAGAAAAGGAGATTATCAAGTTATTGGATGCAAAAATTATTTACCCAATTTTTGATAGTGAGTGGGTAAGCCTAGTGCAGTGTGTACTAAAAAAAGTGGAATGACTGTCGTGGATGATGAAGCAGGTGAGCTGATTTCAAAGAGGATGGTTGATGGGTGGAGAGTATGTATTGATTATCGAAAATTGAACTCAACCACAAAAAAGGACCATTTTCCTCTCCCGCTCATTAACCAAATGTTGGAGAGGATAGCAGGGCATGCATACTACTATTTCTTGGATGGTTATTTAAGTTACAATAAGATTTTTATTTTTCCAGAGGACCAGGAGAAAATAACCTTTATATGCCCATATGGAACTTTTGCTTATCGACGTATGCCTTTTGGATTGTGCAACACACCAGCCACTTTTCAGAGATGTATGAAAATATTTTTTTTATCTTATCAAAAACATAATTGAGGTTTATATGGATGATTTTTTTTATTTTTGGTGATTCTTTTGAATTATGTTTGTCTAACCTTGATAGGGTCTTAAAAAGATATGAACAGGCTAACCTTGTTCTTAATTGGGAAAAGTGTCATTTTATGGTAGACGAAGGGATAGTCCTTGGTCATAAAATTTCAAGTGTAGGGATTGAGGTAGATCGAGGTAAAATAGAAATTATAAAGAAGTTACCACCTTCAATAATAGTTAAGGGAGTTTAAGGAGTTCTAGGGCACATGGGTTTTTATAGGCATTTCATTAAAATTTTTTCTTTAATTGCTAAGCCTTTAAACTAATTTTTAGCAAAAGATACTCCCTTTGATTTTAATAATGATTTTTTAACTACTTTTAATAGGTTAAAGGAGGCTTTGGTTTCAGCCCTAATTATTTCACCTCCGGATTAGGCACTTCCTTTTGAGATCATGTGCAATGCAAGTGACCATACTATGAGGGTGGTGATTGGTTAGAAGAAAGAAAATAAGCTTTATGTCATATATTATATAAGTAGAACTCTTGCAGAGGCCAAGTTGAACTACACCACAACCGAGAAAGAGATGCTGCAGTGGTTTTTGCTGTTAATAAATTCAAATCATACTTACTTGATTCAAAGGTTATTATCTTCACTAATTATACAATAATAAAATATCTTTTAGCCAAGAAGGATGCAAAATCACATCTTATTCATTGGGTGTTACTTTTACAAGAGTTTGACTTGGAGATTAAAGACAAGAAAAGTTTTGAGAATGTTGTAGTTGACCATTTGTCTATATTAGAGCATTACGAACAAATAAAGCAAGAAAAGGATATCAAGGATGAATTTCTTGATTCTTTGTTATTAGTAGTTTAACATTTTAGTGCTCCATGGTTTGCAGACATTGCCAACTATTTAGCATGTGGAGTGTTACCGCAAGACTTCTCCTATCAACAAAAGAGCATTTCCTCTGGTGAAGCACTATCTATGGGAGGATCCATTTCTTTATAAGATTTATGGAGATGGATTGATTAGAAGGTGTGTTCTTAAAATTGAAATGTTGAAAATTTTGTCTTATTGTCATAATTTTACATATGGTGGGCATTTTGGAGCAATAAAAACTGTTGCAAAGGTGTTGGAAAGTGGGTTTTTCTAGCATACTTTATTTAAAGATACCAAGGAGCATGTGGAACATTGTGATAAATTTCAAAGACATGGGAATATCTCTAAGAGGAATGAAATGCCACTCACATCAATTCAAAAAGTGGAGATTTTTCACATTTAGGGATTGGATTTTATAGGTCCCTTTCCATCATCTTTTGGGAACCAATATATCTTGGTTAGGGTAGACTATGTTTCTAAGTGGGTGGAAGCCATTCCTTCACCTACAAATGATGCTAAAATGGTGATAAGATTTTTTTAAGAAATTGTTAAGTAGATTTGGAGCACCTTGAGCTGTGATTAGTGATGGAGGATTACACTTTTGTAACAAGTAGTTTGAGTTACTACTCAAAAGGTATGGAGTTCACCATAGAGTTGCTACCCTATATCATTCTCAAACCAATGGTCAAGTAGAGGTCACTAATAGAGAAATAAAGAAAATTTTAGAGAAAATAGTGGGTTCTTCGAGGAAAGATTGGGCTTTGTGGGCATATCACACAACATATAAAACTCCTATTGGTATGTCTCCTTACCGATTAGTTTTTGGGAAACCTTGTCACTTGAATATTGAGCTTATTGGGCCACTAAGGCACTGAACTTTGACATGAAGGCAGCAGGTGGAAAATGTTTGTTATAGCTTAATGAATTGGATGAGTTTTGATTTCAAGCATATGAGAACACCAAGCTTTTTAAAGAGAAAACAAAATGGTGGCATGATACTTATATTCTCAAAAAGGAATTCAGAGTTAGTGATCTTATTCTTTTATTTAATTCTAGACTAAAATTATTTCCAGGTAAATTGAGATCAAGGTGGTCCATTCAAGGTACAACAAGTCTTCTCTCATGGTGCACTTAAGCTCATCAATTCTAAGGGAGAGTGTTTTTTAGTAAATGGATAAATGTGCAAAGTGTATCAAGAGGACTAATTTCCAAGGAAAAGGAAATTTTCTTCCTTCATTAACCCCAATGAAAAATTCTAGTTTTGGTCATGCTAAAGACCTAAAAATTAGCATTTTATTGTGCTTATTACTTTCTTTTATCATTTTATTTTGTTCAGTTTTAATCTTTTTACTAATCTTTATCTTATGAATTATAGTTTTTCTTAAAAAAAATTATTATTTTGCTCATTACTTTGTATTTTCTTTCTTCATTTCATTTTATTTATTTTTGTGAATTAAAGTTGTTAAGCATACTTAAAATTTAAAATTTTGTTGGTGCTTTGGAATTTTGTAGATATAGCGCTGAATTGAAGTTCAAATTTGGTAAGGTCAACTTTATCATGCTTGAAGTGCTTATACAACAATCCACTTTCCTCATTTCCACTTCCACGTATGCTTTCTCCCATTTTCCTTTCTTTTTTATTTCAAATCCCTAATCACCTTATTTCCCCTATTTTCAAATCTTATATTCATCCATCATTATTTTGTTTTTAGATTGCTTCTTGTATTTTTAAATCCTCTCAATTTCATTTTTCTTATTGTCATATTCTTTATTTCATAATGTCAAGAATCAAGAATCTATCTAAGAGAGATAGGAGTACCATGGAAGGCTTAAGCAAGGGAAAGAATGTGATTGAAGATAATAAGGTATGTGATCTTGCCCAAGAATATCGTGCTCCATTTCCAATCAAAACTCATATGGAGGGCAAAACGTATGTCATTCTTACTTCTAGGAAAACTTCCATTTGCAAATATTTTGAGAATGAAATTTTATCTTAATTGGGCATTAAGGATGATATATATAGATTATATGGTAGATTATGATGGTCAAAATTTGTTACTACACCATTTAACACCTATTAAGAGATCACTTTAGAATTTTTAACCACTTTACATTCTATTAAAGAGAGTGATAAACACTTGGGTTTTGGATTCTATGGTAAAGATGACCATGTGAATTATGACGTTATGCATCAAGTATTTCGTTTTCCTAAGAATGGAATTTATCAACCCCCTAAAAATTGTAACCTTAAAGCTTTTTGGTATCAAATTTTAGGGCAAGATAATTTTAGGGGTACACATACTACACCTAATGGATTAATTATTGATCACCAGTATTTAATCATTCACAAATTCATGTGTTCTGTGATTTTGGGAACACTAAAGGGAATAAAGTGTTAATTCAAGAATTATTCCTTCTATGGTGTATGCATACTAAAACCAAAGTCTCTACTACATATTTTATATTTTATAGCTTATGGAATATTGTGAATTCATCTTGTGTTATCCTTTCTATGGGTCACATTGTGACTGGTCTTACTTTGCATTTTAGTATTTTTAATCCATCTACCATTAACATGTTTCTTATGGAGGCAGGCAAGTTGCACCATTCTCTTCTGACTTGTGTTAAAGTTATTACAAGTCAAGATGAGTTAAGGACACCAGATACTTGTAAGTGCCACCATTTATGATGTACAACAGAAGATCATGTACCGATTCCTATCCTTGAGACCAAAACCATTGGAGATGGAGGCAACTCTACTACAATTGGCAACAATGGTTGGCAGAAAGTATTGAAAAAGTTAGAAACCATGGAAAAGAAAATGGATAAAAAGTTAGAAGCCATAAAGAACAAAATAGTCAACCAAAATTATGAAATAGATTATCAGTTTTTTTATTTGAGGAAAGAAATTTTTTACCATAATTTCAAGCTCACTGAGTACATTGAATTGTCAAGTTTTAAACTACCTTCACCTCCATCTTTACCAAAATCACCATCTTAGGGGAGTTTTGTTCTCTTTTTCTCACTTTTATTTTATTTCATTTAGTTGATTATATTGTGTGTATTGTTTGTCCAACCCACTTATGTTTCACATTAGGGGCAATGTGAAATTTAAGTATGTGTGTGTCGGGGGCAGGGGGTGCATGTTGCATATTAGAATTCAAGTGTTTTATTTTTCATTTGATGTGTTTTATTTTAATTTATCTCAATTTTTTTGTTACTGTGTTTGATTGCATTATATTCATGCATAGGGTAAAAATATAATCAATTCTCCCCATAACTTTGATGCTCACAATTTATCAATCTTGTAAGCTTGGCACATTGGTATAGTTTTCTTGATTAATTTATTTAATTTCTATTTAATATTTGATTTGATTTTTTCAAAGCATTATAAGCAATATGTGGTTAAGGACATATACACTTTAATGAATCTAATGCTTACTCTCTTTTTGAATATGTAAATGTATATAATTTAGGAGGAATTAGATAAGTTGCTGGTTGGATAGCTTGAGTCATTGGAATTGCTTGAAATTGACACTTAATATATATTAAAAAAAAAATTATGGAAGGGATTTGAAATTTCTTATTCAAATTTATAGATGCTCCTTTACTTCAATGCTCTTCAAAGAGTACAAGTATCCTAAAATGACCTTTCAGAGGATTCCACGATGAGTAGTGTGGGAAAGGCGGGGGAATTCTGACGATAGGAATGTCTGCAAGCAAATTAAAAAAAAAAAAATCTTCTTTGTGTCTTGTAAAAGTAATTCTAATAAAAAGTTGTCTTGCTCATTTACTTTCTTTATGAATTTGGATTTTTGCACATTTTTATATTCAATAAGAGAGTTTGATTTCCACTCGTTAATTTTTATATATGTTCTTGATAATGAGTTACTTGTTCTATTTTTATAATTTAAATCTTATATTAAGTGAAAATTTTGTTAATCAGTCAAGTTAAAATTTATTAATGTGATGAGTTCGTGTTATTGATACATATTATTCTCATTTTCTTGCTTGAGGACAAGCAAGAAGCTAAGTGTGGGGATATAAGATTATGTGTTAAGTGTAATACTTTTTAGGTTGGTTTGATGTATGTTTATAATGTTTATTATTTTATTTTTATTAGAATTCTTATTCTTAGTTTTTATTTTTATTTATTTTCTTTGTTATGCTTTGAAAAAAAATAAAAAAATAAAAAATTTATAGGATGCTTTGTTGCTCTCGATGCAATTATAGAGAAAGACATGAAAAGATGAGAAGGAGACATGGAATGATGGAAAGAAACATGATGTTTTGTTGCTCTCGATGCAATTATGGAGAAAGACATGAAAAGATGAGAAGAAGACATGAAAAGATAAGGAGACATGGAATGATGGCAAGAAACATGTAATAATCTGAGACATATAGTTAAGAAGTAGGCATTACGGGAAAAAAAAAACTAGGAGAGGAAATTGATGAAGGCATTACTGGAGAAGGAGGTAGTAGGATGCAAAGGAGCATAAGAAGGCTATTGGAAAAAGAGCTGAAATAAAAGAGTTTTATTTTCTTTTCCTACTTATTTTCTCCTTAGTTCTTGAATATATTTCTTTATTGTATTTTCAGAATATTATGCTTGTGATGTTTATCTAAATTTATTTATGCTGGAGATTGTTGAACTTATTTTAATTTAAGTTGATTTATAGATATTGTTTTTTCTTTTAATTTGCATTAAGTATTCATTAAACTTAATTGTTTATGATTTGTCCATTCATAATTGGTTTTTAATTAAGGTTAATTCTTGAGAAATATTAATCTTAATAGAAATATAAATGCTTGATTAATTGATTTAAGTCTATAGATAGCTTAAATTATTTTAATTTCAAGTGGTTGTGTTTCATGATTTATTTACTAAATTTAATTAGGTTTTAATTTAATAAGGATTAGTTAAAGTCTTTTCAATTGATAAATTAAGTAATTTTTACTTGAAAAACATTAATTATTATCTTTGAAACCCCAAAAATTGCAATAGAAAAAAAACTAATTTCTTATAATCAACTTAATTAAATATAGTGATACAACCCCTAACATCATTCTATCATTTGCTTGTTAAAATTTAAATTAATTAATTTTATTATTTATTTTCATTTTGGTTATTAAAATTTAACAAATTATAATTCACATGACATTCAATTCTTAAACAAGTTAAAAACGAAATTGGTAAAAGCCAAAAGCCTGGATCTTGGTCAAGCAGCCGCGTGGAATTGGTAAAACAATTGCTGTTAAAATTCTGCGTTAGTTCTTGCTCGGACATAATTTCAACTTTTCACCATTTTGCTGTCCAAGTAAAAGGGTCAAAGTCTCAAAGATAATGCCAGCTACCTTTCTGCATAAATTCCGTCATATATATATATATATATATATATATATATATATATATTCCAGCTGCAATTGCCAGGAAATTGCAGTTGCACTTGCCGAGAAATTGCAATGCACTTGCTGAAGCATGTCTATATAATGCATTTTGATTGGCCAGTTTTGTTGCAACTTAGGAATTAAAAACAACACATTCCCCTTTCTATAGCTTAATTTCCTGTCAGATGGATTTATCATTTCCATATCTGATAAATTCAACTCGCAACAGATAGTGCCGTTCCTCCTTATTCGGAGATAGAGCAAGTGAGTTGGTGAGGCCAATGATAGTAGCAAATGACAAGGCATTGTAAACTGATACCAGCACTTGTTGCAGGAGATGTTCAAGGGTTGAGAAATAGACAGGGAAATGATATTTTAGAAGAAAACACACAGATGTGAATTTCAAGATCTCTCACTCTCTTCTCTTGCTTTTCGTTGATGGAAGTTAAGTTCTTGTGGCTAGTAGTCAACTGCACCATTCACTAATATAGAAAATTACATGGAATTTTTCATCAACGAAAAGCAATAGAAGAGAGTAAGACAATAATTTACTTGTCTGTTTCTGCAACCCTCGGATGTCTCATGCAACAATTGGTGGAATTGCTTTGCATGGCCCTGTAAATTTCTACCATCATGTCTCCCTCACCTTCTTTAGTCCCATCTTTAAATAATGGATCGCCGGCATAATCTGTACGAGCTGAATTTATGGGCTATGGAATGATACGTATACCAACATGGGATGATCGTCCAAGTTTTCTGGTAATATTCGATTTTGTTTTTTAGTTTATGAAACTATAAATTGTGACATTTGCTACATATGCTGAAGCTGCAGGTTGATTACATTCTAGGGGGGAATCCATTAGGCATGTCTTACATGGTGGGATATGGCAAAAAATATCCTGAAAAATTCATCACTGCGGCTCTACCTTACGGTCCTTACTCTCAGTTTACAAGCACCCAACGCGTATTGGATACAAGGAGGGTAAACCTAACTTCCAAAGTATTTGTCCTAATCCAAAATTGGTTAGTGATGTGGACTAAACAGCCCTGACGTATTTGTAAAGCTTGAATTTTTGGAAGAAATTCAAGATGTGCAGTCAGCCTTCAAGTTGCTATAGGTTGTAGACCCGATTAAACTGCAGGACCTATAATATATCAAAATAAAGTTGATTTAGACCTCCATAATAGGTGCTATAAGGTTCCCATGTAGCACTCTAACTTTAGGCCCAAAATTCATCGTTTAAGGCCTCAACTTTCAGTTTGAAGTTTTATGTTTTTTTAGGTGTTTTGTTGGGTTTTTCCCACTATACTTTTAGGGTTTTTCCCAAACAGTTGTTATATGTTCTTTTGGAGTAGTGTTAGACAGTTTTTGTTGAGTTGAAAATCAAAGTTTTATTTTCTTCCAATTTTTAATATTTCTTTGTGTGAATCAATAAATGTTGATGTCTATTTCCTGACATTCTCAATGAATCAACAAGTTATAGAATGTTAGACTTCCGCTACATCAGCTAGTAGGGGCTTCTTTTTTTTTTACTGAGTTGGTAGGGGCTATTATTGGAGTCTTCCCCTATGTTTGGATAGAAGGAAAGAAAATATGAGAGAAAGAACAAAGGAAAATAGGTTTATTTTTCGTCTTTTATTTTCTCTTATATTGTTTGAATTGAGGGAATGAAAAGTAAAGATGAAAGAAAATAGATTATTAATAAATTATTATTTTAATAACTTTCTTTGTAAATTTTGAATTTGAATTTGAAGTATATGTACTTTTTAATTCTTTTTACTTTCTCTTCAATTTGGAGAGGAAATATTTGAAGGAAAATAACCCTTATTTTCTATCTTATCTTATTTTTCATCATCAATTCAAACATGAAAAAGTTACTTTCCTTCTTTATTTTTTCCCTTATTTTATTTCCACTCCCTTTTTTCTCTTTTTCAAACATACCCTTGGAGATGACAAAATATTAATTTAGATGTTTTGCAACAGAACAAAAATTCTCATAAATTCTAATTTATAGCCTAATAGCAGCCAATTTCTAACAAAGTTTATGATGCATAAATCTCTAGTATACAATTTATCACAAAAACATGGTTGTTATATTTACAAATTTTATACTAGAACCATTTACTTTTTTTTTTGGTAAGTCTAATCTTTTAACATTTTTTTTATGGCTATTCCCATACTACGCTAGGCGGAGGATCCAAAATGTTTGGGACTGTTTAAGGGACAATATTGGAAAATTTCTTCAAAGTGACATATTGGAAATTTATTAATTACTAACTTATTTACAAATATTATTCAACTCAACAAATAAAACAAAATTATTAGGAAAAAATAGATTTGACTTTCTTCAAAATTTAGGGGGTTGGGATTTTTACACTCCGTCTATTGATAATTACACTCCATTTTTAAATGTTGTTTTAGATTACATAATTTTATTTTACTTGTTTTGGATATTATTTGTAAATAATTTAACAATTAATAAAATTTTCAATAAAATTTATTATTTAGTCAATACATATTTGCAAAAATAAAATAATACGGAAATTGATATGATATATCCTTAACTCTGATCCTTTAACTTTTAAATTTGTGTTAATTCTATACAAATGGTAATGGACATGAGACAGAGCTGAAGTGACGTTCCTATGTGGCTTAAGAGCGTTTGATGTGGCAAAAAAGGTCTTACGTAGCCATCTCACATGATCAATTTTATCATCAACTTTTTTAGTTGTGTCGAATCTATCCAGACGACAAATAAATTTTGAAATTTTTTAAAATCTTAAAATTGAAAATTATAATTTTGACAAATAAATTTTTAAAATTATAATTGAAAAAATAAAATTAATTGACTCAATTTAGGTTTTAGTGTTGAATTATGATAATAAATTATTTTCTTTTAAAAATAAAACAAAATTATTTTTTAATTTTAATTTTATTATTGTAAATATTTTTTAAAGATTAAATATAAAAATAAATAAAAAATAAAGGACATTTTGAGGTGTAAAATTTGAATTCTATCGTCATCAATTTAAAGGGAAATGACTGCCCTCATTGTACAGTCTATTAATATTTAGGTCATATAATTTCTCTTTTAAAAAAATTAAATTTCACTTTAAACATAAAAAATTATATCAATAAACACATGTTATACCTAGATAATTTAAGAGCTATTAGTAGATTTATTTCATTTTAAAGTGAAAAATAAATTACTTTTCAACTTGTGATTATTTTAACACAAATATTCAATTTGTGATGATTTAGTAAAAAAAAATTTTGACTTTCAAATAGTGAAATAAAAAACGACTAACTTTTTTTTCTCATTTCTCTCTCTCTCAAAAAAAAAGTAAAAAGTAGTTGTCACATAAGCACCTTGCCATTTTCAATGGCTAAAAAGTGGGAGGCCTCTCTCTTTCTTTTTTTTTTTTAATTACTAAAGATTCTTTTATTTTTTATTTATTTTTATAGTTAATCCTTAAAAAATATTAACTAAATAGTCTTTATATGCATAATTAAAAAATTATGAACATAATTTTCAAAAATCTTAAAATTTATTTGTTGTCTGGATAAATTTGATAGAGTTCGAAAAGTTGATGATAGAATTGATCATGTGAGATGGTCACGTAAGATGCTCTTAAGCTATGTAGGAATGTCACCTTAGCTCTGCCAAATGTCCATTGCCGTTTGGATTGAATTGGTACAAATCTAAAAGTTGGAGGGCCAAATTGAAACAACTTTAAAAGTAGGATTAAATTGAAAATTGGTTCAAAATTTAGGATACATCATATCAATTTCTGTAAATAATAAATAAATATATATTTTTTTAGTGATTATTAGATATAAATTAATTGTCACTTTTAAGAGGCCAAAAAATTATCTCATTGTGTATTCAATTTAAGAGAACAAAACATAAATAAACATCTCTATTCCATGTTTACTAAGGGGACAGAATTTGTTGTCTTCATTATCTTAATAAACAAGATGAATTAAATTCTATCTCCAATGTCACATTACTTATAGAGACAAAATAATTAATTGTGTCAATAAATTGATGACTTAAGAAGACAAAAATATATAATTTACTTTAGAGACAAATATAAATATTGTCTCTAAAAATAATATCGTCTCTATAGTGTTACTTACAAAGGTAACAACACTAAACATTTTGTCTCTATAATTTACAGAAATGGAAGATGAGGTGACAAAAATGGAGATAACGTAATTTGTCTAGACAATAATTTTAGTCCCTATAGTAAAGAATTCTGGTAGTATAGCTTGATATTGATAATCCAATGCACACTAGTCCAATCAAAGAAGGTTTCTTAATAGTTTCCTGTGACATCAACTTTGCAACCCAGCTTAGAGGGTGATAGCACAATAGTTTTGCCTTCCGTACTGTTTTAATAGCTTTACAGCTTCTTCTTCCTTCGAAATCCTACTGAAAGCAATAACTGCGGTATGTTTTGTTTTCCTGGTAAAGTTGGATTTTGTTTTTCAGTTTATGAAACTATAACTTGTGACGTTTGCTACATATGCTGAAGCTGCTACAGGTAATAATAGTTTTCTGCTATACCTGACATCCTCTTGAAGAGTATTTTATGCAATTTTTTACGAGGCTTATATCATCAATTGATCTGCAATTTAATTGCACACAATTTGTTTTTAATTCAAAGCAGACAAAGGGTAAGAAAAATCACTGCTTAAATGATCACATAGGGGTAAAAGTGTCTTACATCATCAATCGCACCTAATTTTGTTGATGCCAAATTGCCAAAATAGTCTAAAATAAAATATTAGGGTTGTGAGCATATAATAATTTTTTTTTACTCCAAACATATTACATTTTTTTTTTAAATAAGGGAAAGACCCAGAATCAGATAGTACACCAAAATATTTTAGCTAGACTGACACCTCTGTAGTACAAGCATCACCTTCCACAATTCCTTCATTCATTAAAAATAAATAAAATGAGTACAAAGTAGTTAATACAAAGCCAAAGGCTAAAGAATAAACTAAGAATATGAAATTCTCCCTACCACTAGCATCATGAATCATGAGACTATTACAACAAAGGAGATAAGAATCTCTCCAAGAAATATGAGGTAAAGTTATTACTATGGTTGAGAGCTTATCAGCCACTGAATTGCCTCTTGAAAAACATGACTAATGTGACTGTCATGACCTAAACTCAAAAAGAGCACGTGACTGACACTAGAGAATGAGAATACATAAAGTACCCGAAATCCATAGTAAGCTTTAAGGAAAATTGTAATAAAATATGGACAGAATAAAATGAAATATTTATATAAAGATAAATAACACAAATGAATTAATATTTAAAGCAATTTTTGATAAAATATAATAATAATCTTTAGTACTAATTTTAAAACACACGTCAATTTATAAAATACAACATAATAGTTAACCATTTTCTACTACTACGTTGTTCTAAATTTAAAATACATACATGGTAATAATATATCTCAGATAAATCTACATAAAATAGTTGGAGAAGAAGAAATCCGGTGTATAGTAAGCCGACTAATAGGTGACTCTTGAGATCCTGAAAAAAATTAATTGAGGAGAGTCAGACCTCACTGAGTAAGTTAATAAAAGAAATGTATATAATATAAAAATCTCCATTAAAATATATTTATGAAAATAAGAAATTTATAATTTAAACTATTTAATTTATGGAAATCTCCTTTTAACGACATGAGCAATTAAAAACCCATTAAATACTATATATAAAATATAATTAGCTTCCTTAAATCATCTTATAAGAAAACTAGGTAGAACTCTAGTCCATAAATCTAATAGCCTTACGGCTCTCTAAAAATTCAAAGATTGTCAATTCTCGAGAGCAAAACATCAACCGAGCTAACAACCACAATCAATTCACTTAAACTGATATTTACTAGCAATTCCCGAGAGCAAAACATCACCGAGCTACCAGCCCCATTAATATAAATCACGTCCGAAAGCAAAATATCACCAAGCCTCTTAATTACCAACACTCACTCTCAATCCTACCAGTGCGCACACGGTTCTGATGAAACTCATAAGATAACCCATTTTACCATAGTTTATTTTAAAATAAATAAATATAAATAAACAAGAAGATTACAATAAAATAAAATAAAATAAAATAAACTAAAATTTACTAATCATGTGAAAATTTAACATAAACATGCTAATATAACTTTAGCAATAATAGGAGAATTTAATTTAAATAGATATTCTTATAATAATATAATTCTTTAATAAATTCTCCTAGTTATCAAAATCAATATATATATATATATATATATATATATATATATATATATATATATATATATATATATATATATATATATATATATATACAATTCAATTATTAACTTACAGGTGGAATGCGTTCCTCTACGCAGTTACGCTCGGCCTCGACTCGACTAGAGGTAAGAAAAGAGATAAATAAAAAGGGAATTAAAAATGAAATTCCTACAAATTCTAGATTTCTAGGAAAAAATTTGATTAAAATACAACTCTACTAAAATCGACTCGATGTCACGTTTTACGAAAAAATTTATAAAAAATTCGACAGAATTTCCTCTATAAAATGGATATCTCTCTACATGAAGTAAAGTCAACCCTGTATAAAAAAACACTTCAAATAATCGCAACAACTCCAAATTTCAGGTATATATATATATATATATATATATATATATATATCCTATACACAGTTCAATTATTAACTTATAGGTGGAATGAGATCCTCTGCGCAGTCGCACTCGACCTCGACTCCATTGGAGGTGCGGCTAAAGAAAAGAGATAAATAAAAAGGGAATTAAAAATGAAATTCTTACAAATTCTAGATTTCTAAGGAAAAATTTGATTAAAATACGACTTTACTAAAATCGACCAGATGTCACATTTTACGAGAAATCTATCAAAAATTCGACAGAGTTTTCTCTATAAAATGAACATCTCTCTACATGAAGTAGAGTCAACCTTGCATAAAAAACACTTCAAATAACCATAACAACTCCAAATAACCATAACAACTCCAAATATTGGGTTCGGCCCTCGACCTACACTCAATGCCTAACCAAGAACCAATTTCACAATTCACAAAATAATTCAATAAATTTCCATTTAAATACTAAAATTAATTTATTTACACAAATAAAGAATAAAAGGCATTTATTTATAAAATAATTAATAAAATTCACATTAAAATCAATTTATACTATAAAGGTCCTTATTTAAATTTTTGAAATTAAATAGCATTCAGTTATTGAAAATTAATTAAATTATTCAATTATATAATTAAGCAACCAAAAACTCATTTAAATCATAAAAATCATAAATACTATTTTATTTGGATATTATTCCGATAATTATTAATAAATAGCTAAAAATTGAAATTAATTCATAAAAATTATTTTAATATTATTTATTACTCAAAATTATCCAAAATATCATAATTCACCATAATTTCAATTAAAACATAAAATTTACTAGTTTATACTAATTTTCTCATAAATTCATTTTTGACATAAATATTCAAAAATTTGTAATAAAAATTTGGTACATAATTTTAATAAATTTCCTTAATGAAACTTGCTTAAAATAACTAGTAGAATTTATTAAAAATATAAAAATTTTCCAGTTTAGGAATAGTATTGTGAACAGTAATCCCCGAGACCCTAGAAATTCTAAAATTTTCTAAAAATTCACAAAAATTGTTTTTGAAATCCTTATAATGCATACAATAATTAGTCCTAAAGAACATATATAAAAAAAATTCAAATATATATTTAATTTCATAATTTAAATAAAAAAGACCTTGAATTAATTTCTCAAAATTGAAGTCTTTACTGGTGTTAGAACTTGAAATTGATTGAGGGGAATGATTACCCAAGAGGAGAGGATCGTTTTGCACCCACCGACGAGGATCGTTGTCGCCGTAATCGGCTCCAACAAGCTCTCCTGCCAAAATGGCCAAAAATAGTAAAAATGGAAGAGGAGGAGGGAGGAGCTTCGGTGACCGTGGAAGCTGCTGGAGGTGGCAAGGAATTCTACTGGTAGTGGTGCAATGATTAGCAACAGCGGACGATGACGGATAGTGGTGGTGGATGGTGTTGCACGTGGAGGAAGAAAAGAAGAAAGAAAGAAAGAAAGAAAGAGAAAGAGAAGGAAAAAGAAAAGGAATTTTTTTTTTAATAAAAGTATAAAGGAAAAAATACTATAATTCATTAAACAATAAAATTATTTCCAATTACTTTCAATTATAAAATATAATAATTTGTGCTCAAATACTCTAATAAATACTAAATTTAACTTCTTAATGTTAAAATAATATTTAACCCTAAAATAAAATATAAAATATAAAAAAATATAAAATATAAATAATTATTAACACTGCATATCTGGAAATCAAATTTCTCAATTTAATAAATGAAAATTTAAGTCTTTACAGTCTCCCCTCCTTAAAAAAATTCATCCCCGAATTTTCGATAAATAAAATACCAAATCTTAATGAAAAAGATAGGGATAAGTCACTTACATCATTGCCTCCATCTCCCGCGTGTAGGCCTTTGCTGTGTGGTTGCTCCATAACACCTTCATCATTGGGATCTCCTTGGTGTAAAGCTGACGAACTTGGCGGGATATTCCTCATATGATAGATCTTCACTAAACTCCATTGTCTGAGGCTAAAGAACGTGAGAAGGATTAGGAATATATTTCCTCGGTATGGAAATATGAAAGATCGGGTGAATCCTAGATAATTCAAGTGGTAACACCAATCTATAAACCACCTCTCCAACTCTCAAACGTATCTCGAATGGCCCAATGTACCTTGAGGCTAATTTACCTTTCTTACCAAATCTCATAACCCCCTTCATTTGAGACATCTTCAGAAACACCATGTCTCTAATGAAAAAGGGCACATCCTTCCTCTTCGGGTATGTATAGCTCTTCTGTCTGCTAAAGGCTGTCCTCAACTGCTGCTGAATAATGGGAACCTTCTTAGAAGTAATCTGCACCAATTCTGGACCTGTCAGTTGTCTCTCCCCAACTTCCTAACATAATGGTGATCTACACTTCCTACCATATAGTGCTTCATAAGGAGCCATCTCAATACTTGCATGATAACTGTTGTTATATGGAATTTCTATCAATGGCAAATGTATGTCCCATTGACCACCAAAGTCGATTACACACATCCTTAATATATCCTCAAGGATTTAAATGGTCCTTTATAACTAACCATCTGTCTGAGGATGAAATGTTATGCTGAAATCAATTTTGGTACCTAATGCCTTATGCAACTCTTGCCAGAAGATCGAGGTGAAAGTAGCTCCTCTGTCAGATACTATGCTCGTTAGTACCCTGTGAAGAAAAACATTTATTGACATACAACCTTGCTAATTTGTTAGTAGAGTATGTTTTCTTGATTGGCAGAAAATGTTCGATCTTAGTTAGTCTATTAACTATCACCCAAATAGCATCATAACCACTAATAGTATGAGGCAATCCAATCACAAAATCCATAGCAATCATATCCCACTTCCACTCTAGGATAAGCAATGATTGTAATAATCTTGCAGGCCTTTGATGCTCTAGCTTCACTTACTGACAAGTGAGGCATTTAGATACAAATTATGTTATATCCTTCTTCATTCCATTCCACCAATATGTATCCTTCAAATTGTGATACATGTTCGTAGAACCTGGATGAACATTGTAAGTAGAAAAATGTGCCTTTTCCATGATTTCTTACCTTAGCTCATCCACATCTGGCACATATAATCAAGTACCCAAACACAACACACCCTCGTTATCAATCACAAATCCAATGGACTTGCCTTGTTGCACTTCAAACATGATCTTTTACAACTGTGGGTCCTTTCTTTATGTTGCCTTAACTTAATCCAAGTATACTAACTGTATGGGCAAGGATGCATTTCTTAGTCATCTTCAACTGCAGTCCTTGGTCAATCAACTCATGCATCTCCTTAATAATTGGTCTCCTCTCAGTATTGATGTGTGCAAGGCTGCCTATGGACTTCCTGCTCAAGCATCTGCAACTCTATTTGCTTTGCCTAGATGGTACATAATAGAATAATCATAGTCCTTTAAAAGTTCCATCCATCTCCTCTGCCTTAAATTAAGATCCTCTACTGGAAAATGTACTTTAGGCTCTTATGGTCGGTGTATATCTCACAAGTCATAACGTACAGGTAATGCCTCTAAATCTTTAATGCAAACACCATTGCTGCCCATTCTAAGTCATGAGTAGGATAATTTTTCTCGTGCTTCTTCAACTCCTTGAAGCATAAGCAACCACTCTTCCATTATTCATTAACACACAATCCAATCCTACTTAAGAAGCATCATAATACACCGTGTAACCTTCATTCCCATAAGGAAAAGTCAACACTGGAGCCAAAGTCAACAAACCTAGCATATTTTTGCATTAGCCTTATCAAAGGTGCAACAATCTTAGAGAAATCCTTCATAAATCTCCTATAATAGCTAGCTAAACCCAAAAAGCTCTTTACTTCTATCACTATTGTGGGTCTCAGTCACTCTATAATAACTTTAATCTTCTTCGGATCCACTTATATGCCATCACTAGAAACTACGTGGCCTAATAATGCCACTTGATTCAACCAAAATTCACACTTTAAAAATTTGGCATACAGTTGGTGCTCTCTCAAAGTCTAAAGTACCAATCTCAAATGCATTGCATGTTTTGTCTTACTCCTGGAGTATACCAGAATATCATTAATAAGCACAATCATAAATCGGTCCAAAAATGGCCTAAACACCCTGTTCATCAAGTTTATAAAGGCTGTTGGGGCATTAGTCAACCTAAAGGACATCACAAAAAATTCATAATGGCCATACCTTGTCCGAAATGCAATCTTGGGTACATCTCCACCTTTAATCCTCAATTGATAATACCTAGACCTTAAGTCAATCTTGGAGAAACACTGAGATTTTTATAGCTGATCGAATAAGTCATCAATCCTTGGGAGTGGATATTTATTTTTGATGGTAACCTTATTCAACCGCCTGTAGTCAATAAAGAGTCAAATGCTACCATCCTTTTTCTTCACGAACAACACAGGAGCACCCCAACGAGATGTACTAGGCCGAATAAAACATTTATCAAGCAATTCCTGTGTAGTATTCCGAGTTTTTAAATAATTTTAAACTGTATCGGGATATGCAGTGTTAATAATTTTTATATATATTTGATTATTTATTTAGTTTATTATTTATTAAAGTCATTTTTAATTATTTTAAGTTTCTTACGTAAAATTTTTTCGAGAATTTTATTTTCGGGGAAATTAAAACTTAAATAAATAAATATTAATTATTTTAGACGGTTTTGTGAATTTTCATGAGTCCATGCACGATTTTTAAATGTTGTATTAAAATACATACATTTACATGCATATATGCACATTTAATTAATTAGGATTTATTTTTAATTAAATTTATATTATATTATGTAGTTTTAATAATTAATATGTGTATATATATGTATATGTATATAGATATTATTAATTATATGTGTGGTGTATATTAATTTGAATAAAATATTCATATATTATTATAATATAAATTAAAGTTATATATATACATATATACTTTATAAAATAAAAAAGTTTACCATATTTACGAAATTGCCATTGACTTCTTCCTCTTCGTTCCCGATGACCCATCTCCATTTCCAGCGACTGCAACCTTTGATTCTTGCCATCAGTGTGCCTCTCAGCTATCCGCCTCCATCTCCAACCCATTCTGCCACCTGAAACTCCCTTTTCCGACGTTGTTTAATCGGTTTTTCCCCTAGAAACCGAAAACCACCATTAACTCCGATCATAATGATTTCGTCCACTGGTCTCTATCTCTTCCTTGAGCTCCGATGAGTGCATTTCTAAGCTTGGTTTCACTTGATTTGGTTTAGATTTTCCTAAGTTTCCAATTTTCAATTTCGGTCAACTTGAGTTCTTGATTTTTTGAGCTTTAATTTTAATGATTCAAGAAAAATTTCTTCACAAAGATTGATCCTCGTAGCTCAATCTACATGCTGTAATTTTTGGAATTATTTTGATTTTTGTGAATTTTTTATTATTTTATTAATATTTTCTAATTTTCGTAAATTAGTTAAATAAATTATGAAATTGTGATTTATGGTGTTTATAGGTGTTGAAATTAATTTTAGAAATTTATTTGTAATTTTTATGATTTTTGTATAATTATTGTGAATTTATTTATTTTATGTGATTTTTTAGAAAATTAGGTTAATTATGTATTTTATTGAAATTAATTGGTTAATTGAGTATATTTGTTGATATTATTGAATTATATGTTGAGAAATTAATTTTTGAGTAATTATACTATTTTTAGTGAATTTTTGAATAATTATAGTGAATTTATACATAGTGGGGGTATTTTGGTAATTTGACACTAAATTGGCTAAAAATATAATTAAATTGGTTTTAATAGTTATTTAAGGTATAAAAATGATTTCTACAAATTATTTAGTATTTTTAACTAATTAAAACTATTTTTCGTAAATTATTTTCAAATTATATAATATACTATTTTTCTAAATAAATGAGTTTTTATTGATTTTAAATATGTTTTAGGGCTAATTATGTAATTTAGAGTTTTAAAATGTATTTTGGTCAATATTTATGAATTTATCGAGAATTATGGATTTTTAATAATATTTTATTAAAATTAGGTTTTTATGTATTTATCGATTAAATAATTATTTTCAGTATTTTAAATATCTAATTTGTTATATTTTGAGTATTAAAGGGCATTTTTGGTATTTCTGACATTTTCATGTGTTCTGTATTTACTTCGTGAATTGTAAACTTCGGTTGGTGGAATTGTAGTTTGGGAGTCCGACAGAGGGGTTGTGTGGCTGTATATTTTTGAAGTGTGTTTCTTTGTAGGACCGACTCTACTTTCTGAGTAGAGAGATGTCCATTTTACAGGGGAGGTTCTGCCAAATTTTTGATAGAATTCTTATAAAACGTGATATCCGGTCAAATTCCTATTCTAATTCGGTGTCCGATTTCTTAGATTGAGTCTCTAGAATTTTAATAGACTTATTCTAATTCCGTATTATCGTTTGTTTATTTAGCCAGGCCTGTCGGACCAGTCTCGAGGAGCGCAATAACTGTGATTTTTTATTTTATATATATGTGTTTTAGGATGAATGTTTTAGAAATGCATGTTTTATTTGTATGAATTTTGCATAAATGATTTAATGAATGCTTAGGTATATTTTAGGTATATTTTGGTATATTTTAAATTAAATGCATGTTTTATTATTGAATTATACTTAAAATATTTTTAAGTATATTTATAGTTTATTTTATAATTAAATTGAATTTATTCGACATATATATACTCGAAATATACTTGGTTTATTTTTGGTATATTTCTAGTATATATATGGTTTATATTGTAATATTAATTTATGTCATGCATCATTTATTTTATGAATGTATGTTTTATATATAAATGAAGGATATCAATAGAACGTGCTACCTAGTGGGCAGCACTAGGACCGAGTACGTACCAGTACGACGATAGAATTTAGGTTATATTACTAACCTACTTGTGGATATTGATTGAATTGATTTATATGATGTGAGATGTGATTTAAGAGTGTGATTGCTGGAGCTCGGTTGACCAAATGTCTCGGGGCCAATCACACTGACAGTAAGACTGTTGGAGCTTGGTTGACTTAGTGTCTCGGGGCCAGTCTACTGTCTAAATGGAACAAGTGAATTTATTTGAAATAAGTGAGCCTGTATGGCTAGAGTATTGTCTAACACTGTTTGAGGTTGCGATTATCTAAGGTTCTATTTGATCCTTCATAATCGGATATTATTTTTCGTATTTATATAAAATGATTTTGTTGCATCTATGTGATTTTGCCTGTATATATATTTATTATATATACTATTGAATGTGTGCATTTTTCATTTAGCTATGCATGTATATATATTACAACAATTCACTTAGTGAGGTCTGACTCCCCTCCGTTGACTATTTTGCAGGAGAGTCTTTGTCTTCAGACCTCAGTAGCAGACCCTTATACCAGATTTCTTCTGCCTCAACTTTACTATGTAAACTACTCACTTGATTTTATTTTATAATCTAGACACTGCAGTAGTTATAGTCAAGTTGTGGGATTTATGTATTATATTTATATGAGATTTGTATTTTAAATATTTGAACTGAGATTTGTATTAAAAGATATTATATATTTGAGATGAGTTTGTTTTATCTAATCTATCAGTGGATTATTATTTTATTATTTATGAGATTTATTTCCGCTGCAAAATATTTTATTTATGTTATTATTATTGCATGTTTTTATTTTTTTAAGGCTTGCTACGGGTTTCGGATTCGAAAGAATTCCCATTCCCTAGCACTGGTCATGGCCTCCTGTTTTGGGTTGTGACATCCTGTAATTGCTCTCTCAGCTCTTTCAACTCTGCAGGCACCATTCTATATGGTGGCATAGAGATAGGATTTGTACCAGACACTACATCAATATAGAATTCTATCTCCCTATCAGGTGGCAGGCCTGGCAATTCTTCAGAAAAAACATATGAAAATTCGTACACTACTAGCACCTTTTCAACTACCCCACTATCTGCTTGAATATCTCTGACCACAACTATGTAGCCTTGACAACCTCTCCTAAGCATCTTCCTAGCTGTGATTGTAGAAATAATATTCTAAGGCATTGAACTCTTGTTACCTCTAAATCTAAATTCCTCATTAGATGGAATTCTAAAAATTACCTCCTTCTCTTAATAGTCAACCATGGCATATCACTTTGCTAGCCAATCCATCCCCAAAATTATGTCAAAATCAATCACATCAAGCAGAACCAAATCTGTGAGCAACTCTTTACCCTCCACCAACACTGGACAAGATGGAAAGAACACATTTATCTCCAACTCATCACTAAGTGGAGTTGCTACAGATAAGGGAATCAACATCTTGGAAGGTTGACATGCTATTCTAAAAGCAAAAGCAAGAGATACAAAAGTTGGAAGCACCCAGATCAATTAAGACTCTAGCCTCAAAATCGCATACTGGAAGAATACATGCCACAACTGCATTGGATGCCAAACCATTATGAGGAGTCAAGGTGAAGACTCTGGCCTGATCACAACCTACATATTGTGAAGTGGATGGTTGTGCATATCCTCTACCCCCAGCTCTGCCTCTAAAACCTTTGCCCTACTAGGTCGGGTACTAAGTTAATCATTGCTAAGGATACATAGGTGCCTGTTACTGTTGATGCACCTGCGGATATGACTGAGCGACTGATGAAGAAGATCCTTTGGCATATGACGGTTGGAATCCATAATTAGGACAATTCTTGACAAAATGCTTGAACTGTCCACACCGAAGCAAGCTCTCGGTACCAAGTGACATGGACCTTGATGCACTCTCCTATAAATGGTGCATACGGTAGCCCTAGATCCTAAACTACCATGTTTAGAGCTCTGACCACTAGTGCTACTACTGGTACCAACACTAAATCTAGCAGTCTTGCCACTCCTCCGGCTCTAAGCATAATTGTGCCTGCCAGTCCAATATGATATAAACTGTCTACTCTACTGAGAAGTACTCCCTAACTGAGTACTTATACTGCCAATTTGAAAAATAGGTTACTGAACCCCCTGAGCTGATATACTATTGCCACTCTCATAAGGATCCAGTATGGTTCCATGTCAAACATGTCTCTGCTCAAGTTGTCTTGCCTCCTCAACCATACTCTCAAGGTTGCGACCCCTCGTCTAGATGCCAATATATGTTAGGCCTAACCTAGTCATATAGAGCTCCACTTCTCTCATCTCATCCTGCATCATATTCGTAGCATGACGTGATAGTTTGAAGAACTCTCAAGTGTAGTCTCTAACTGATCGATCTCCTTTAGCAATGTTCAGCAACTGCCATATATAGTTCTCTCTCATCGATGCTAGGTAGAAAAACCTCATAAACCTCTCTTTAAAATCCAACTAGGTCATCGCAGTCAGATAAGGCTGGATAGACTGTATGAACCATTCCTGAGCTGTAGCTAACACAGATAACTCGACTATTATGATCTGCTGGTGGTTTATATATCCTGTCCTAGTCCTAGCCTTGATGGTATTTATGAAATCTAGAGCATCCCCTATACCATCAAAAGAAACTTGCCCCACTCTATAGTATAGTAGGGTGGCATCAACATCTGTCATCCCCCTGAGTCCTCTATTGAAGCATATGCTGTACCAGGGGCATTGCTTGGTTAAGAGCTGCCAAGCCTTGATTAATTCCTGCTATACCTGTTGCAAAGGTTGTAAGATCCTCTACTAAAACTTCAGGCCTTGCTTATGGTTGTTCCTGCCTCTGAGCTGCTACTACTTTAGCTCTACCTTTGCCTCTACCTCTACCTCTACCTCTACGTCAAGGAGTAGGAGGAAGAATCTCATCCTAAATAGATTGCTCATCATCATTCTCCTCAAAGGCTACTTCCGCAGTAGGAGTAGTTTGTGCTCGCCTTATTCTGAAAAAGACACAAATGAATTCAGGACAAGATAAAAGTACTATATAAGCACAGAATGCAAGAAACCAGGAAGATAAAAAGTTAAAATTATCAACCTATTATAGTAGTAGTTTACAAAAAATGGACATTGGCAACCGAAAACACATACAAAATGAGTCAAACCTCTGATACCAACTTTGTCATGACCTAAACCCAAAAGGGGCATATGACCAACACTAAGGAATGAGAATACATAAAGTACCTAAAACCTATAGTAAGCCTTAAGGAAAATTGCAATAAAATATACACAAAATAAAATAAAATATTTATATAAAGATAAATAGCACAAATGAATTAATATTCAAAGAATTCTTCGATAAAATATAATAATAATCTTTAAAATAAATTTTAATACACACGTTAATTCATAAAATACAACATAATAGTTAACCATTTTTATACTACTGTGATGTTCTTGATTTAAAATACATACATGGTAATTGTCACGATCCAAAACAGAGGCCATGATCGGCACTAGGGAACGGGAATTCTTTCGAATCCGGAACCCGTAGCAAGCCTAAAAATAAAATAAAACATGCAATAATAATAATAACAATATTATATGCAGCGGAAATAAAAATCATAAATATAATAATAACATTTTTCACCACTGGATTTAAATCAATTCTCAACTCATCACATATATGTCTTTAAATACAAATCCAGTTTCAATATAATACATCTCTTTAAATAAAATACATGAAATCCCACACTTTAATTCATAACTACTGCAGTGTCTAGATTATAAAAATAAGACTCAAGTAGATAATTTACACAAAGAAGCTGGGGCGGAAGAAATCCGGCGTATCGACCTGCTACTGAGGTCTGAGGATGTTGACTCTCCTAAAAAATAGTCAACGGAGGGGAGTCAGACCTCACTGAGTGAATTACTATAATATATATACATACACACTAAATGACAATGCATACAATCAACAGTATATATATATATCTAATATATATACAGGCAAATACACACAGATGCAATAAAATCATTTTATATATTTTATCTGAAAATCATCTTTTATGAAGGATCACATAGAACCCTATGATATCGCAACCTCGAAAAAAGTGTTAGACAACACTCTAGCTACACAGGCTCACTTATTCCAAATATATCCACTTAATCCATTGAGACAGTAGACTGGCCCTGAGACACTAAGTCAACCGAGCTCCAGCAGTCTGACTACCAGTGTGATTGGCCCCGAGACACTTGGTCAACCGAGCTCCAGCAATCACACCCAAATCACATCTCACACATATCAATAATCACATCAAATCAATATCCACAAATAAGTTAGTATTATAGCCTAAATACTATAGGCGTACCGGTACGTACTCGGTCCTACTGCTGCCCACTAGGTAGCACGTTCTATTGATATCCTTAATTAATAATATAAATCATCCATTCATAAAAATAAATGATGCATGAATTTCAATAAAATAACAACATAAACCACATATATATACCGGAAATATACCAAAAGTAAACCAGGTATATTTCGAGTATATATATATGTCAAATGAATTCAATCAAATGATAAAATAAGCTAGAAATATATTTAAAAACATTTTAAATATATTTTAGTTACAAAACATGCATGTAATTTAATATATACCAAAAATAAACCAAAAATATACTTAAATACAAATCACATTATTTATGCATTTTAATCAAAATAAAACATATATTTCTAAATCATGCATCCTAAGCATATATATATAGTATAGTAACTCACCTAGTGCGCTCCACGAGACGGGTCCGACGGGCCTAGTGCACTAGCCCTCGGTCTCGGCGCAACTAAACAAGAAATAAATAACGACAGACATTAGAATAAACCTAACAGAAATCCTAGAATTTGATCTAGAGTATTAAACACAGAATCAGAAATTAGGGTTCGACTGGATATCACGTTTTACGAGAATTCTACCGAAAATCCGATAGAACCTCCCCTGTAAAACGGACATCTCTCTACTCAAAAGAGTAGAGCCAACCCTGCAAAGAAACACACTTCGAAAAATAAACACTACACAAATCCACAACCCCTCGGTCGGACTCCAGACTACAATCTACCGACCGAGGTCCACAAACACATAAACAATTCTGAAAATACCAAGAATACCCTTATAACATAGAAATACATTTTATAGGTAGAAATTACATAATTAACCTTTAAACACAGTAAAAAACCGATAAAAACTCATTTTATTAGAAAAACCGTATATTATATATATAATTGAAAATAATTCATGAAAAATAGTTTTAATTAGTTAAAAATATCAAATAATTTATAGAAATCATTTTTATACCTTAAATAACTATTAAAACCAATTAAATTACATTTTTAGCCAATTTAGGGTAAAATTACCAAAATACCCCTATATATATAAATATACTTAAATTACTTCAAAAATTCACCAAAAATAGTATAATTATATAAAAATTAATTTTCTCAACATATTTATCAATAATATCAATAATTAAACTCAATTAACCAATTAATTTCAATTAAAAACACATTTAACCTAATTTTCCCAAAATTACATAAACTCAATTAATTTAAAATAAATACTTAGAAATTCATAAAAATTCCAAATAAATTCCTATAATTCATTTCAACACCTAATTTAACCATAAAACACAATTTCATAATTTAAATAATTAATTTCCGAAAATTAGAAAATAATATTAAAATATTCAAAAATCCAAAAATTCCACAAAAATTCATACATGTAGATTAAGCTACTAGGATCAACATTTGTGAAGGGAGTTTTCATGAATCAATCAATTCGAAGCTCAAAAAAATCAAAAACCCTAATGTGACCGAATTGGAAAAATCGAAACCTAAGCAAATCTAAACCATTTTAGCTCAAACCAAAGCTAGAATCACACTCATCGGAGCTCAAGGAGAAGAAAGAGACTGGCGGTGTCAAAAACGGTGGCTGGAATCGCGAGGGAAGAAGAAAATGCAAACTCTCGGCTTCCGGCGATATCAAGCTTCCCCAACGCCGGAAATGAGCTCTGCAGGCGGCAAAATGGCTAGAGGAAGGTGGTGGCACACCGGAAGGCACACCAACAGTGAGAAATCGGCACGGCAGCGACCGGACGGCGGTGAGGGTGAAGATCGGGGAAGAAGGAGTAGTCGGGGGCAGTTTTGTAATTTTTCAAAAATTTGATTTTTTTGATATATAATGTGTATATATATAGATTATACTATATATTAAAATAATATTAAATCACACACATTAAATATACACCACACACATAAAATTTAATATTTTAATAATTTATACTAAATAAAAATAATTAAATAACAATAAAAACTAATAAATAATTAATAAAATATTAGGGTAATACTAAACCCTAATTAAATAAATATACACACATAGGCTTTATTTAGTATTTTAAAAATACGCATGAGTTCATGCAAGTCCGAAAATATATTAAAAATAATTAATATTAAATTATTTACGTGAAAATTTCCCCGAAAATGCAAGTCCCGGAAAAATTTTACGTAGAGCACTGTAAATACAACACAGTATTTAAAATAGGTTTTAAATACATATTAACTCGTAAAAATTATCGTAAGATATATACAAAATTTATTAACACTACATATCCTGGTACAGTATAAAAATATTTAAAAACACGGGATATTACAGTAATAATATATCTTAGATAAATCTACATAAAATAGCTGGAGAAGAAGAAACCCGATGTATAGTAGGCCAACTAACAGGTAACTCCCAAGATCCTAAAAAAAAATTAATTGAGGGGAGTCAGACCTCACTAAGTAAGTTAATAAAAGAAATGTTTATAGTATAAAAATCTCCATTAAAATATATTTATGAAAATAAGAAATTTATAATTTAAATTATTTAATTTATGGAAATCTCTTTTTACCGAAATGAGGTAATTAAAAACCCATTAAATACTATATATAAAATATAATTAGCTTCCTTAAATCATTTTATAAGAAAACTAGGTAGAACCCTAGTCCACAAATCTAATAACCTTATGGCTCTCTTAAAATCCAAAGACTATCGGTTTCCGAGAGCAAAGCATTAACCAAGCTACCAGCCACAGTCAATTCACTTAAATTTATATTTATTAGTGGGTCCAGAGAGCAAAGCATCACCGAGCTATTAGCCCCATGTCATGACCCAAACCGGGGGCCATGATCGGCGCTAGGAAACGGGAATTCTTTCGAATCTAGAACCCGTAACAAGCCTTGAAATAATAAAAACAAACAATAAATAAATTAAAAAAATTAAAAATGCATTAGAATTTAAAACTCAATAATTATGATAAAAATAATCTCCGCATATCATAAAATAAAATATTTTAGTACAACATTCAGAGACAGGCCTCTCTGAATTAAAATCAACATACATAATACAGAGTACAACTTCTAACTAATAAAGATACAACTACTACAATTTTCTAGAATACAATAATAAATAATTAAGTAGATAATTTACATAATAAAATCGGGGCAGAAGAAATCCGACGGATAGGTCTACTACTGGGGTCTGAAGAAGAAGACTCTCCTGTGAAAACATCAACGGAGGGGAGTCAGACCTCACTGAGTGAATTATTATAACATATATACACGTATTACTAAATGTCAAATGCAGACAATCATATATATATATATATATATATATATATATATATATATATATAATAAGTATATATACAGGCATGTACACACAGATGCTAAAAATCACTTTATATTTAATACTAAAAAACATAAATTTATGAAGGATCAAATAGAACCCTAAGTTATTGCAACCTCAAATATCAATAGAAAACACTCTAACCATACTGGCTCACTTAATTCCAAGAAAATTCACTTAATCCAATTGGATAGTAGACTGGCCCCGAGACACTAAGTCGACCGAGCTCCAGCAGTCTGACTGTTACTGTGATTGGCCCCGAGACACTTGGTCAACTGAGCTCCAACAATCACATCTCACATCAATCAAATCATTCAAGTCATAATTTCCACAAATAAGTTAGTAAATCAACCTACAATCTATTGCACCGGTACGTACTCAGTCCTAGTGTTGTCCACTAGAAAGCATGTTCTATCGATATCCTTCATTTATATTAAAACATACATTCAAGTAACAAATAATGTATAAAGTCGTGCATAATAGTTAAATAAACCATATATATACCGGAAAAATATCTAAAATAAACTAAGTATATTTCAAGTATATATATGTAAAATAAATTCAATTCAATCATGAAATATACTCAAAATAAATCAATAATGTACTTAAAAATAATTTGAATATAAATCAAAAGGAAAAACATGCATTCATTCCAAAATATACCTAAGCATTTAATAAAACAATTATGCAAAATTTTACATTTAAAACATATAATTCTAAAACATGCAACCTAAAGCAATGTATATATATAATAATAACTCACAGGGATGCGCTCAACGAGACTGGTTTGCTAGGCCTTGATCTCAACGCAACTAAACAATAAAAGCGATCATGAAATTAGAATACATCGAACTTAGACATCTAGAGACTCAATCTAGAATTTCTAAACACAAACAGACACAGAATAAGAATTAGACCCGATGTCACGTTTTACAAGAATTCTACTGAAAATTTGATAGAATTTTCTCTGTAAAATGAACATCTCTCTATTAAAATGTAGAGCTGGTCCTGCAAGAAAAATACACTTCTAATTCCAGAATTCAAACAACCCTCGGTTGAGATCCCGAACTAAAAAAATTCCCCAACTGAGGTCCACAATTCACCACAAATTCAATAATGTAATAAAATATATTAAAAATCAATAAATACCATAAATGCCCTCCAAATATCCAAATATAGTATATTTAACATTAAAACACCAAAATAATCATTTTTCCCAATAATTACTTAGAAACCCTAAATAATAATATAATATTATTAAAAATCCATTTTTCTCGATAATTCAATATAATTTAATAAAAAGTCACTTTACTAATCCAAATAACCTAATTAGTCTAAATACATATTAAAAATTACTAAAAATTCATTTTATTACAAAAATAGTATATAATATATTATTTGAAAGTAATTTTCAAAAATTAGTAAATAATTTATAAAAATCATTTTTATACCTCAAATAATATTAAAACCAATTAAACATAATATTTAACTAAAATTACCAAATTAACCCTAATATTTAAAAATACACATAAAATACTAATAATACTAAAAAATTCAATAAAAATTATATAAATACACAAAAATTATTTTCTCAGCATATTTCTCATTAATATCAACAAATACATATAATTAACAAACTATTTCTAACAAAATATATATTTAACCTATATTTTCAAAATTGACATAAACTAAAAATAATTATAAAAATTACAAAAAATTCACAAAAATTAATAATAACCACTAATAACACCAAAAATCACAATTTCATAATTTATATAATTAATTTACGAAAATAAATAAAATATTCAAAAATTCACAAAAATCAAAATAAATCCCAAAAATCACACAAAAATTCAGGGATAAAGCATAAGCTAGGGGGAACAACTTTTGTGAAGGAATTTTCCATGAATCAACCAAAAATTCCCGAAAAAAGATCAAAATCCAAAAATGGCCGAATTAAAGAAATCGAGATACAACGAAAATGGAGGAGTTAGAGCTCAAACCAAGGCTGGAATCAAGTTTATCGGAGCTCTAAGAGTCGAACAGCATTGGAAACGCGAAGAATGGTGGCCAGAAAAGCGATCGACGACAAAAAGCTTCACATGCTACCGTTGCAATTTTAGGCGATCCGATGGGCTTCTGACGGTCGGACCACATCAGGAAGGGAGAGGGAAGAAGGGGGAGGAGGTTGGAGGCAGCGAGGGGTGGTTCAACGTGCTGCATCGAGAGGCACAGTGAAGGTAGGGGTCGCGGGGAAGAAGAAGGAGAAGGAGCTTTCTCTTTTTTTTTTTTTACATAAAATATAAATATACATAATACTATATATTATAATTTAATAAACTTTATTTTATAATATAATATAATATTGCACAAAATTCACACACCACACATATATATTATTCACATATATATATACACACACACATATATGTATATATAACACACAATAATAATTAATATACACATATAATATTAATGATAAACCCTAATATATATATATATATATATATATATATATATATATATATATATATATATATATTGTAACACATAAAATACAATACAATAATGTAATTTATTAAAATATTAATGCACTAAATTAAACATTATTAAAATAATATTATCCAAAATAATAAACTTCGATATACACATTTACATAGAAAATTATAATTAAACGTAAAATAATAATAATTATTCACAAAATAATAAAATATAGTTTTAAATTTTATTAACACTGCATATCCTATTAAATATTAAAATAATTTAAAAACTAGGGTTATTACACCCCAGTAATATAAATCACTCCCGAGAGCAAAACATCACCGAGTCTCTTAATTACCAACACTCACTCTCAATGCTATTGATGTGCACACGGTCCTAATGAAACCTATCAGGTAGCCTGTTCTACAGTTGTTTATTCTAAAATAAATAAATATAAATAAACAAGAATGATTACAATAAAATATAATAAAATAAAATAAACTAAACTAAAATTTACTAATCATGTGAAAATTTAACATAAGCATGCTAATATAACTTTAGCAATAATAGGAGAATTTAATTGAAATATATATTCTTATAATAATATAATTCTTTCATAAATTTCTCTAATTATCAAAATCAATATATATATATATCCTATACACAGTTCAATTATTAACTTACAGGTGGAATGCGCTCCTTTGCGTAGTCACGCTCGACCTCGACTTGATGACTCCGCTGGAAGCGGGGCTAAAGAAAAGAGATAAATAAAAAGAGAATTAAAATGGAATTCCTATAAATTTGAGATTTCTAAGGAAAGACTTGATTAAAATACAACTCTACTAAAATCGACCTGATATCACGTTTTATGAGAAATCTATTGAAAATTTAGCAGAGTTTTCCTCTGTAAAATAGACGTCTCTCTATATAAAGTAGAGCCAATCCTACATAGAAAAATACTTCAAATAACCATAACAACTCCAAATCTCGGGTTGGACCTCCGAACTGCACTCAATGCCCAATCGAGAACCAATTTCACAATTCACAAAATAATTCAATAAAATTTCATTTAAAAACCAAAATTAATATATTCACACAAATAAAGCATAAAAGACATTTATTTATAAAATAATTAATAAAATTCACATTAAAATTAATTTTTACTATAAAGGTCCTTATTCAAAATTTTGAAATTAGATAGCATTCAGTTACCAAAAATTAATTAAATTATTAAATTATATAATTAAGCAATTGAAAACTCATTTAAATCATAAAAATGATAAATACTATTTTATTCGGATATTGTAAGCGGTGGGGTTTAGCGCACGTCCAAGTGTTTGGCGATCACGGCACTATGTGGGCTTGAGGCCCACTAGGAAATATGATATAGGTCATGGGCCTATTCGGAGATGGAGTCGCCACCCAGATAAAAGTCAGGACACATTGTACAGCAACTAGATCCCACAGAGGTTCCTAGAAGCCCTCATCAGAGATCGGGTTTAGAAACTGGGTATGGGCATTTGAATGCTCACCCAACCTTGCGGTTGGCCTCCGTTTGTGTTTTGCATTTTATTACCATTTAATTATTTAATTATTTCCTCATTTACCACACGTAATGAAATTGCCTTTGGATAATTACCAGATTTTATAATTAAGTCCGAGTTTGCATATTAGTCCAATTTCATGCCTTTAGGTCCCAACATTCAAAAAATACAATAAATAAAATAGATAATAATTTACAACCATACATTCAAAAATTAAATGGGAAAGGGATTAAGGATTACAAACGCTTTTTAGGCTAAATAAAAGAATAATATACAGAAAATAGACTAAACATATACCGAAAATAAACCGATAAAGTAACATAAATGTGGTAATATAAAATGGATAACTAACAAAGGTGACTACTCAATGATGGAAATCATCAAGTAATTCCTGCAAGTAACACATAGTTAGTCCTTCCTTTGAAAAAAAATGAAAACACATGTAATAATACTTACAAGGAGACTCTATATAAAAAAAGGGGTTTTCACATTATGGACTAAAGAAACCATCAAATAATCAATATCATGCAATCATATAGACATATTTAGGGTCAAAAGGGGACATACCAAAGCGGACATCACGACAAACGTTAATAAAAAATGAAGCAGGAAGCAGGTTAACCCTGTAAATGAGGCGGTTGCCTCATTGATGAGGAGATCGCCTCATTGAGATGAGGCGACGCCTCTTCAACAGGGGCTCTTACAATTTCGAGGAAAAAAAGGTAACACACACACAAAAGATAGACTCCTTAAAGGCCTGTCAATGGGGCGATCGCCTCATGGACAAGAGGCGACACCTCTGTGAAGAGGCGCTGCCTGGTCAGAAGGCTAAAGCCGACTCTCACACGCTTAGACTTCTACTCTAAGTAAAAAAGCATGCATATACACACTCTATAATTATCAAACTACAACTACATGCAAAAGTGTTTAGAGATCACATCAACAAAGTGGGATATTGAGCAAGCTAAACTAGAAATACCTAAAGTATACTAATGATTTAGTTGCACACAAGCAAGAACACACAAAATGATAAACATGTTGAGTTTGAGTGTAGGTTTTATACCAAAATGAGAGGCCCTCAGAGATGTCTTGATTGAGATCCTTGCTAAGATGTGATATCTCCCTTTGACACAAGTTTCTTCCTTCTTCTCTTATGGAGAAAGTGGACCTCTTTGCTTTAATCTCTCCCCCCCTTTCTTGAGGACGTTCTTTCTTTTCTTTTCTCTCTGCCTTTTTCTTTTTCTTCAGAGCTCCTCTCTCCTTTCTCCCCCCAACCTCTCCTTTCTCTCTTTTTTTTTTCTCTTTTATTCCTTAGCTTTCTCATGCCCCTAAGCCTCCTAACCCATCATAAGCTCTCATAGCCTTTTTTCTTTCCCCAAAAATCTTTTCCTCACACAAGAAAGAGATCTGGAGAGTGGGGCACACACCACTTGGCCGTCATGATTATAGCTGCAAGTGGGCTGCCATAGGGGTGGCGCCTCATCGATGAGGCGATCGCCTCATTGGCAGTTGCCAAGGAGGCAATCGCCTCATTACACTGAGGCTATGCCCTTTTGGCCCAGGCCTATGGTGGGCCAGGCGGGCTTGTGCCAAATTTTGATAGTTAGGCTCGGTTTTGGGTTTTTCAAGCTTTGGGTTTTTAAGTCCACTTTCCACTAGAGATTTAGGCTTCATTCTCATGTCCAAGTTTCACGTTCTCATCATCAGACTTGACAACGAGCCAGTCAAACCAAGTGCCCTTAATTCGCCCTCTAACACGGGCTGATTGAACCGGGTGTCTATAAATATTATTCCGATAATTATTAATACTTAGCTAAAAATTGAAATTAATTCATAAAAAATTATTTTAATATTATTTATTACTCAAAAATTATCCAAAACATCACAATTCACCATAATTTTAATTCAAACATAAAATTTACTAGTTTATACTAATTTTCTCATAAATTCATTTTTGACATAAATATTCAAAAAATTTTAATAAAAAATTAGTACACAATTTTAATAAACTTCCTTAACAAAAATTACTTGAAATAACTAGTAGAATTTATTAAAAATATAAAAAAATTTTAGCTTGGGAATAGTGTCATGAACAATAACCCAAGACCACCCTGGAAATTCTAAAATTTTCTAAAAATTCACAAAAATTATTTTAAGAATCCTTATGATGCATACAATAATCAATCCTAAAGAACATATATAAAAAAAATTCAAATAGTCATTCAATTTCACAATTTAAATAAAAAAGATATAGAATTAATTTCTCAAAATTGAAGTCCTTACTAGTGTTAGAACTTGAAAATGATTGAGGGGAATATTACCCAAGAGGAGAGGATCATTTTGCACCCATCGACGAGGACCGTCATTGCCGGAATCGACTTCGGCAAGCTCTCCCCAAAAAATGGCCAAAAATAGTAAAAATAGAGGAGGAGGGAGGAGCTCTAGTGACCGTGGAAGCTGCTGGCAGTGGCGAGGACTTCTGTTGCTGGCAGTGCGATGGTGGATGGCGATAGACAATGGTGGTGGATGGTGTTGCGCGCGGGAGGAAGAAAAGAAGAAAGAAAGAAAAAGAAAGAAAAGGAAAAAAAATCTTTTTTTAAATAAAAGTATAAAGGAAAAAATACTATAATTCATTAAACAATAAAATTATTTTCAATTATTTTCAGTCATAAAATATAATAATTTGTGCTTAAGTACTCTAATAAATACTAAATTTAATTTATTAATGTTAAAATGATATTTAACCCCAAAATAAAATATTAAATAAAAATAATTATTAACACTGCATATCCCGAAATTAAATTTATTAATTTAATACATGAAAATTTAAGTCTTTACATGAACTATAAAAGTGGAATCACTTTCTAATTCTGCTTCAAAGGCAAAGCAAATACCTAGAGGAGCTGCAAATGAAGACAAAGGTCTACCACTAGAATCATGCAGAATTCCTCCAACACCAACGCGACCTGGATAGCCTCTAGCAGCACCATTAGAATTTAATTTATACTAACCGATAAGAGGACACAACCAAGGGACTGAATTAATGGATTGAACCTTGCGAGGGATTCCTACAATACAAAAATGAGCAAGAATAATCATATCAATTACTTGATTAAACATTGTACCAAAATGAAAAGAATCTATCTCTTTGATGCACTATAAAATAAAACGAGCAGCAGTTGAGATTGAAGTGAAATAATTATCAAACGACATTTTTTTTCTGGCTTGCCAAATCCACCAAACCACCAAAGCAATGCCAACTTTCTAGAGAGCTTCTAGTTGAGATGAAAAAGTGATATTACAAGCAGCTTGAAAAAGCTAATGAAAACCATTAGATAAAACTAAATCAACATCAAATATACTCTCCAAAGCATATGATAAAGTAATAGTATATGGACATTTTGTAAATAAATGATCAAAACGTTTCACAAGCTTGCAAGCACTATCTATATTGAGAAGCTAAATAAATGTCCTTTAATTATAAGATATCATCAGTTGGCAATTTATTATGTAGCATGCACTAAGTAAGAAAGACCTAGAAAAAGGAAAATAATGATGCCAGACCTCAGAACCCAAGCAACTTTAGGTAACTGATGTCAAAAATGGTTAAAAGCCACTTTGTAAGAAATAACACCAGAAGGAGAGTAATGGCAAACCAATGATTCTTGATCTGCAAAAATCACTAACTTAATATTAAAGACAATTTCAAGGTAAGCAGCTTGAAACTCAGAAGGGAGATGCCAACATCCATCATAAAAAATATCACTTATACGAGCTTCCAACTTGCATTTTACAGACAAAGAAATCTGAATACGTTCACTAATATAATAACCAAACCAATTGAATTCCAAAAATTTAAAGAGGAATTAACCAAAGGAATCCATTGAGAATTCGCTAGTAACTCCTGAGAAACATAAGGAATTGACGACTAAATCAATGACCTGATATAAGTAGATTAAGGCTTGCAGATCACTGATAAAAATCTTAAGTGCAAGAATGCAAAACAGAAAGACTAATCTACAAAGACACCTTAGCAAGCTTAAACAACAAAGCATTATTTAAGTGATGCAAATGTTTAAGACTAAGACCTTCTTCATCATATAGGACGTAACACTTATCCCATTTAATTGTGTAATATTTTTTATCGAAGATAGAACCTGTACATAAGAAATTTTGAATGGCTTTTTCTAAATATTTCAAGAGAGAAACTGGCCATTTATAAACCATAAAAGAACGTAATAAAGATCCATATATGTTAAGGGGAAGTCTACTAGCCATGTACAGTTTTCCTTTTCCAATTATCAAATTTTGCAAGAATCCAATCTGCTATAGGCTGAAGCCAACACTTTCTTGGGGTCCCTATAAATAAAGGGACACCAAAAAAGTTGAAGGTACAACTCCTTATTTGAAACTTACAAGAGCACACAGGGAAAAAGCTCGGGCATTAGAAACATGCTTCCTAAAAAAGATTTTTAATTTGCTCCAATTAACCACCTGACTTGAGATTTTTCCATGATCAGAAAAAACTTACAATAAAAAATTGATATTAGCTATAGAAAACAAGGATGTCATCCACATATAAAAGGTGGGATGGACAATGAACCCGATAAAAAGCATTCATGGGAACTAAAGAATTAGTTTGAAATAGATGCCACAGTTTTTGGTTAAGAAAATCCTCAGCTAGACAAAACAAGAGAGGAGAGAGTGAATCACCCTATCGTACCCCTCTAGAATATGAGAAATAACCTTTGGGGGAGCCATTCACTAGAATAGAAATACGAGTTGAATGAAGAATACTATTAATCCAACCACAAAAAGTGTTAGAAAAACCAAATCTGTGAAGCACTGATAAAATAAAACTCCATTTCAAAGTGTCAAAAGCTTTGCGGATGTTAATCTTGATAGCCATATTACCTCCCAACCAAGCCTTATCAAGAAGATTGATGTTTTCAGAGGCAACTGCAATGCAATCTTCAATGTGCCTACCTGTAAGAAATTTGAATTGAGGATGAGCAATAATTCTAGAGGCCTCCTTAGCAAGATGGTAAGTAATAAGCTTAGTAATTATCTCATAGATAAAATTACTAAGGACAATGGGTCTGAAATTTTCAATCATGGAGGCATCATGAATTTTGGACAGGAGAATTATAAAACTGGAATTTAACCCTCCTAAGATAGAACCATTATAGAAAAGGTGTTTCACTGCAGCACAAACATCAATACCAATTAAATCCAAGCATTTTTGAAAAATAATCATGTAAATCCATCTGGACTAAGGGCACTGAAATGATCCATTTTGAAGACTACTCATTTAATATCAGAATCTAAAGGAACCAATAAAAGTATGTAATTATCTTCAAAAGAAATAAGGTTCAGGAAGAACAAGGGCACCTCTTCCAATCCTGAAATATTACTAGTAGAAGTAAATAAATTTGAATAAAAACCCGTAATATAATTTTCAATCAAAATATGATCATCAATAAGAACGTCGTCAATAAATAAGTTTTGAATGCTAGAAAAGACCCACCATCTAGCAAGTAAAGAGTTCAAAAAAATTGAGTTCGTATCGGTATGTTGCAACCATCGAATGCACATCTGATTTTTAAGTAGAGATCACTGATTGTTTAAATGAAGTGAGAGCTATTTAGAAGCTTCTAACTCGCCAGCATAACGATCATCATTAAAACCACAAGCTTTAATTTCAGGATGGGCATGAAATAAATTCTGCTTAGCATGATTAATCAAGTGGTAAAGATGACCAAAAGTTAATTTATTCCAAGTACAGAGAAAGGTACAAAGCATTTTCAACTTATGCATAATCACATACCTCGGATGGCCAGAAAGAGCAATTGAACACCAAAAAGTGTGCACATTAGAAACAAAGTGTTCATGGTTAGTCCATATAGAAAGAAAACAAAAAGGTCTAAGAGCAATAACATGATCAATTTGCCAGTGTAAGAGAATAAGATTACGATTCGATTGATATCTCACAAGAGCTTGACACTCAATGATTCTCCAGAATAAAAGAGCAACCTGATTATAAAAAGAGCAATCCAAACAAATGTCAATACGATTAGCACGCTGTTTGTTAGTCGACCAAGTATAAAGAGTCCCTTTTGTGTCCAAACAAGTTATATCAGAAGCATCCATGGCTGAAATGAAATCGAAATAAGAATGAGCTGCTGGAGGGTGTCACATTTTTTTATGAGACCTATAACATGCATTAAAATCACTAATGACATACCAAAAATCATTATGAATTAATCTTGCAACCTGAAGAAGATTGTCCTATAATAGATGGCGACCAAAAGAAAGGACATTCCCATAAATGCATGAAACAACATGATTAACTGAATAGTTGTATACTGATTCGAGCTGGCTAGAACAGAGACATTTCTTGCTCCTATAGAAGAGGAGATGAGCACCCATATGGATGGAAGTTGAGTCATGTTATGAGCAACAAATGACAAACCTACAGAACTCCAAAAATGAAAACTTACATCGCTTAAAATGATTTTTGGTTCAGCAAGACATAACAAATTAGGTTTATGAAGGGTAAAAAAATTATATACGAAACTTTGAGTAGGCGTATTGCCAAGCCCTCTACAATTTTAGAATAAAATCTTCAGTTTAAAGATCAAGAGACAGCCCTAGTAATGGGCTTTACCAGTGAAAATAGTTTTTTTCTTAGGTTACCTCGTACCAAGCTCCATCCCCGTCTTCATTAGCCTTATTAGCCCAGTACTGTTTACTCATAAGTAATAACTCCTGATGAACCTTATCCAGATTCACTTAATCCTTTAAAGAGGAATGGATTGCCTCTAAAATAATGATAGGATCCACCACTACTTGAACCAAGAGTGACGAATCAACAACATTAAAAGGTACTATCAGCTCAACAGTGGCAAAGGATTTATCTTTATTTGGTTCGGGGTCTGAGTTATGCTTTATGATATGGTGTAATGTATAAAAAACATTAGTATTAGGAACTAGTTCTTTGCCAGTGTCCTTCGGGCACCGTTCCTGACGAACAATAGTTCTTCCTCGTGATGGGTCATATTTTGGTTTTGCCTGCTTATCAGGATCAGTGGGATGGTTTGATTTGCTTAAATGACATGTAGTAGAATTATGTCCAATAGATTAGCATAGTGAATAGAAATATGGAAGGTTCTCGTAGGTAATATTATTATCGAACAAACTACCCTCGCAATCCAAACCAGTTGTTGTTGTAGTAGAATTGATAAATCAATGTCAACCAGAATTCTTGCAAAGTGACCAAAATCACTATCCATAGTGGCTTTGTCAATCCTGAGAGGGATGCCAATATTACGTGCAATATCTACCAACAATTGCGGATCCCATAATTCCCATTGAAGCCAAAAAAATCGAACCCAGAATGGTAGAGGACTTCTCCTTGTAAGGATCGAAACCTGGATACCACCTTTGTAATGTCAATGTACCAGGTTTAAGAGATAATGATCCGCATGCCCATATAGCATCCTTTTCCAAAGCTGATTGAAGAAATACATGGTAAAATCCCCTTCCTAAAGAAATAAGTCTCCAATTAGAATTGAGACCCCAAACAAAGAAATCTTTTAATTTAGCGAGTGTCCATGGAGTTTTGCCTTTATTGAGAAAAACCTGTGAAATCAGAGAGTCTTGACATAACTCTAGTCATTTTTTGAAAATTTCAGAGTTAATTTTAATCACTTGGCAGGAACCTACAATAGGAATAACTGAAATAGCTGGGGCAGATGGGACTGAAACCTCAACGTTCTCCTGCATTGCCGCAGTGTATGTTTTTTGTGATTCATGCAATGTTAGAGAAGCATGAATAGGGTTCTGCCGAATTGGAATCCTTGCTGTGAACATCTCAAAATAACTAGGATAGTCATTCTAATCATCATTTGTCCCTGATGTCATAGCACCGCCAGGGTTTTCCATATTAAAGTTTAAGCTAAAATTTTATTTTTGATTAAAAAATCAATTCCTTTTTCATCTTATTAAACTCAGTTCAATTTGTGATACTTTTATAATATCTGTTCAGTTAATTATAATAATTGGATAATTGTCACTTACTCATTATCTAAATGTAAATTAGTTATTATATTATATTATTCATTCCTTTTCACCTTAATGCTTATTAGTATTTCTATTTATTAATTTTGATAATTGTAGAAATATATGGGCCAATTAGACTTATTGATAAAAAATTTTAAAAATAAATATTTATGATAAATTTGGAAAATCTTTTAGATTGTCAAAATTATTTCAATTTAATTAATATTTGATATTTTTAATACAATCTATATCTGTATGTATGTTTATATATCTATATAAAATGTTGAGCTCCAAAGTCATCAAACTAAAAATTTGACAATGTTCCTCTTCGTAATTCAATATTCACTCTTAAAGACTTATATGTTGAATTATTAAAATTATAATATATTTCTATAAAAAAAATATTAAAAAGTTCATTTTTATTAATATTCATATATTTTATTTGATATACAATTGTAGACACTTGGTTTGATCGACCCGTAATAGGGGACAAATTGTGGATGCTCGGTTTGATCGGCCCACGACGGAAGCCCGATGATGAAGAAAACATGAAACTTGAACGCAAAAGGCCTAAAACCTTCTTAAAGATGGACTTAAAAGCCTGTAAATTGATCCAAGTGCAACCCTTGTCAAACCCAAATTTGACCTAAGAGCCCAAACTTGCTTTGGCCCAACAGCCCAGTTCTGGGTTAAGGCCGAAGAGGTGATGCCTCATCAAAGAGGCAATGCCTAATGCCTCTTCGAAGAGGCGCCACCTCTTCACTAGCCACTTTTGCTAGCATTAAATGCAAGAATGGCAATTATGGACAAGTGGGGTGGAACCTAAACCTTACAGACCTGAACATATTGAATGAAAATAAGACTTTAGGGAAAAAGGTGACTAAAAGAGTATAATGATGAGAGCTAAAAAAGTGAATGTCTTATTAAGGGCCTAAGAGGCTTAAAAGGGGAATAAGAGTGAGAGTAGAGAAGTTAGCAAGTTTCAAAAAGAAAAAGAGAGAAAAAGCTCTAAAAAGGGGGAAATTTTAGAGAGAAGGAAGGGGAAGCTTGGTCAAGAAGTCCATTTTTAAAGAAAAAGAGGAACAGCTCTTGCATTCAAGTGGGGCTTGAGATCAAAACCAATCTCTTAGGGCCAATCACTTTGAAAAATAAACTCATAAAGCAGTAAGAATCATTATTCTTAAATATTAAGCTTTTGATTTGCATAAAGTTCTTTCTTTATTTTTTTTCTTATTTTTTAAGATTCATTTGCTACTTCATGTTATGTTTATGGCATGATCTATTAAGTTATTAAGTATATTTAATATCGCATTATATTTAATATGGCATGATCTTACTTCATATTAAGTTTTTAGTCACTCATATATGATATTACTTACTTAAGTGTGAAGAAAATTTCTTGAGCATTCTTACGCCTAGTAGTCAAGTGTCACCTCTTTGTGTTAAGGCGAAATAATATCACCTCTACGCATAAAGATGACTATTAGTGTCAATTATTGCATAATTTTTCTATTTAATTTCCATAGGATTTATTAGTATTTCGTTATATTTTATTTAGTTTATTATTTATAATTAGTGTTTTATTAGGATTAGCTTGATTTTACTTCCCTTTAAGTTTCCTAGTTAATTTATGCATTTTTGGTATGTTTTTATAGGAATTTTGTTTTCTTAAAGAGTCCGAGATTCAAGCCTATAATTAAGGAGCTATTTTATGGAGTTATTTTCCTAATTTGAGGAGCTTTTGAAGGAGAAAAATTATCGTTTTGATCCTTGGACGAATTTAGGGTATTTTTCTTTATAAATAGAGAATTTTGGCTCTAAGTTAAGAAAAAAGAGGGGGAAACAAGTTAAGAGAGCCATTTTGGGATTGAAGAGCTCAACAAGGATTGAAGATTGAAGCGCACTTAAACGAGTTTTATCTATTCTTCTTCTTCTTCTTCTTCTTCATTCTCTTGCTATGGATTTTATGTTTGTAATTATTTTTAAAGTCATGTTTGGCTAAACCTTATTTTAGGGTTTAGGTTAGGAGTAGCCATTCTATGATGTAATTGAACACAAGTTTTATTAATTTGATTTTTAGTTAATTTTATGAGTTTCTCTTCATGTCTTGTATTCAATTAAGGGCCTAATTGATTGTATGTTTTTGGGTAGATTCACTAACGAGAGTTAGAAGAATTTATTAACTTTACACTCATAGGACTTAAACCACTCGACCATGAGTGTAAGCGAGCTCTTTGAGGAACCATGACAGTAGGCAGAGGTCTACGACGGTAATCCAATAATTGTTAAGGAACTTAATGAGTTAGGATTAATTTTTTAATTGTGAGAGTAGGTTAAATCTTAATCTTGGAATTCTTAATTGAAATTAAGAGATTCTTTAGGTATTTTAAAATAATTATCCTCAACTGAAATCAAGGTTTTTAATAATTTAAGTGTTCATGATCTGATTGGAATAGTGAAACTAAACCTAAGCTCTATGTTGTAATTATTTGATTTTATCTTAGTTTAATTTACTTTAATTTATATTTGTTTAATAATTTTTATTTGATTTACTAGCTAAGATCATAAGTAAAGATATTAGTACTTAATATCCAATCCTCGTGCGAATGATATCTTTTGTACTATAATTCACGATCCGTGCACTTGCGATTTTGAATGCAACAATGACACCTCATTGATTAGGCATTCTGTAAACACCCAATTTTGGGATGATGAAGTATGAATGCGACAGAGGACTTCGATGATGAAAATGTATTTTCAAATGTATTTTCAAAAGTCTAAATGTATTTTCAAAAGAGTTTAATTGGTTTTTTAAAGACTCCTACACGTTTGCTGTTAGTGATATGCACTAGGTCAATCATTTGTGATTATGTATTGACTTTCTTATTTTATTAATAAAGAGGTATTATATTATCATTTGATTTTATGATAATTACATGAATGGTTAATTCTTACTAAGGTCATCAAGTATGTAACTTGATAGTAAAACCCTTAGATTAAAATAAGAGTTCTATTCTAATTATCCCTAGCCATTTATTCATTATATGAATATTAAAGTATTAAGGCTAGTATGATGTTGACTGATGGTTATGTTTTACTAATCATAAATATGAGATATTAAGTCAACTCATAGGTACATGATGAGAGATCATGTACTGGATTGACCCACTATGAGAATACTACATAGATTATTGTCATAAGTATTTCTTATCACAGTAATTTTATTTCGGTCCTTTAACCTTGAAATCATCATGGATTTCTACATAGCTATTTTATGTTTTGACACATTCTAACATTGTCTTTAACCGGATGATTAAAAGAATGTTGTTGGATATAAAATTAGTTATGTGAGGAATGTGAGTGATTTAGAAGGAATTTATCCCTCATTAATATAAGAAAGATATCTAAAGGCCCCTTGATGAGATAGACTGAATGAAAATGCATGGCCATGCTGAAATGAATTGATAAAGAGTTATCATTTTCAGTCTACTTGGAATCAAGTCATAATATTGAACTATATAAGGATGACATTCTATGCCTTATGTTCAATTAAGATATCATGTGATAAAGGGACAATAAAATTCACAGTAATTAGGTTATGTCGGATTATTGACTTCACATGACTTGGGTAGTCATAATGTCTTGCTAAAGGCCACTTATGACTTGTAGGCCTAAATAGAGATTTAGGCCCACTGCCAATGTTATGTGAACCTATAAGGTCACACACTTAGAACAAGCCCAAAACGGATATGGGTTTAATAAGCCCAAAATAAACTCTGTGGAAATAAATAATTAAAGTGTTTTATTTATTTATTTATTTGTTTATTTATTTAAGATAAATGTTATTTTAAATAAATAAATAAGATATTATTTTTGATTTGTTTTTAAACAAAATCAGAATATAATAAATGAAAAATTACCAAAAGGTCATTGGTAAGTGAAACCCTAACTTGGAGTCTATAAATATGTTATATTCTCTAGGGTTTCACACACTTGTTTTTTTTGCCTCCAAATTTTTTTTCTTTCCTCTTAGAAAATAAAGACAGATTTTTTCCTTTTGTTATTGATTTGTGAGACAGTCAAGAGGTTGCTAGCACACACACTCAAATTCGTTTTGTGAAGGGTTGTTCGTGTGGATACCTATAAAGGACGCATCCTTTTGGAGACGTCTTGATCCGAACAACCAAGCCAAAAAGCTCAAGGTAAGGTGTCACGGGTGTGAACCTCCTCTCATCCTTCCAGAGAATCTTGCCTCTTCTGCATTTTGATAAGATTATTAAAAACCCTAGATTTAATCAATTAGTCGAATTACATGGATCCAGACTTGGGAACGTGACAAAATTTTAATTTTTCCGCTACGTTTGCATCACGGTTCCCAACATTTGCCACATTGACAAAGCCATGCACAAATTTTATAATCCATTCATATTCTTTCATACTTCTGTATTTCAATCTTCCTTATGCAATTATTTTATTATCTTTTTTAATTAATGTTCACATTTCTTTGATTTATGGACTAACTTTATGGTTCCTTTTGTAGGGTTTTATATATTTTTGGAGGCTAATATTATGTTATTTAAAGGAACTTTAGGATGATTTCAAATCATCAAACTTATTTCTCTTTCCTTTGATTGGTTTATTTTCTGTTTATTTTCCATTTATATTACATTTTCTTGCATGTAAAAGGATTGTAATATATTTTCCTCCCTGCTTTCTTTGTGTGTGGACTTATCTTTACTTTCATGAATGGATGTTTATTTATTTAATAAATGTAGCGAATCACCCTTAATAAGCATGAAATCAAACTAATGTGTAAACTTGACCTTAATTGAAAATTAAGAAATTGTTTGGAAAGAATTGTAACTTGCATGTTAATAAAGAAATAGTTGAATAATTAAAGGTAATAAAATATAAAACACGCATAGAGGCTAACCGCAATGTTTAACGGGCATTCCAAAAGCCCATACCCAGTTTCTGAACCCATTCTTTGAGGACGGCTTCTGGGAATCTTTATGGAATTCAGTTGCCATATAGTGTGTCCTGGGTTTCTTCAAGGTGGAGACTCCTTCTCCAATTTGGGCTCTAAGCCTATTTTATATTTCCTAGTGGGCCTCGAGCTCACACATTGTCGTGGTTACGAAACACTTGGGCGTGTACTAATACTGCTTGCAAAGGCAAATCCACTAAGGACTAGAGAAATTGATTCCAGTGTTTTGTATTTTATCATTTTTAATTATTCTTTTATTTCATCTACATTCACTATCCAATTTTCACATAAAAAGCACCTAGTCCCTAATAACCCAATGATAGTCATTACTTTGCTGCCTGTGTTTCACTCAAACCTGGTGGTGGAGTATTTGATTATTGTCACTCGCAGTATGTACTTATCCACATCACACAGACTCTTAAGTGGGGAGATGTAATGGATGTATATTACTATGGGAACCAAAGCTTATATCCTAAGACTCAGCTTATGTAATGACTTAGTAATTTTCCTCAGGATTTTCTCCTAAATGCATGTGCTTTATACTATATAGTAATCCTTTAAATAAGGCCTAATCCTATCTTAAATGGACCTTGTCAAGATGGGCCTTTTACACTTACTAAAGCCCATTACAAATGGATCATACTAAGTTAGGCTTTTAATGCTTATTGTGGTCCGTTATGATGGACTTTAGGATGATTTAAAGGAATTACTACTTATTTGCTCTGTTTTAGGAGTTTCCTTGCATATGTCAGTTTTGTATCCTTTGTTGATAATTAAAACTCAGACAAAAAATCTTAAGATAAGAAACTCACCATTGAATATGTGTATGAGAGAAATAAGGGTGGAGATTTTCATTTGAGAGCTTTTTATTTATTCTCTTGTTATGTGTAAATAGAGTGTGTTTATTTTTTATCTTTGAATAATTGAATAATAAAATAAAGTGAAATTGCATATCATGCATACATGTCATGCATAATTCTAACATGTGATCTTGCAATTATAGATCCTTCAAGCTTTCCGTGTGGATTTGATTTAATTTTGGCCGCTTAATTAGAAATTCAAAAATAGCAATGGTAGGTGATTTTGATCCGAAGCTTTTAAAGCACAGTTGAAAGAAGAACTATTTGTTGAAACTCGATCAATAATGCAAGAGATAATGGGGAAATAACCAAGTTGCTTAAGAAAAAATAGTTGACATAACTGACTAACCCAATTGATCTTGATTATGAGATTCCTATGAAAGAGAAGGAAGAGATGATATGACAGTGTTAGATGATTTGGTAAGTCAAAAGAATGTCAACCTGTCTGGAACCATGGAACAAACTAATTGGGCTAAGAATATTTCTAAGGTTATGTTATAAGTCCAAATGTTGATGAAGGAGAAGGGAATTGATGCTCCGATGGATTATACTAACCTTAACTTGGATGAGGATGATAACCCTCTTCCTAAAAAATTTAAGTTTCTTGTTATGAAAAAGTATTCTAAAACGGATGACCCACACTTGCATTTGAAATAGTATGTGACTTACATGAAGGCTACTGAACTAATTAAAGCCTAGATAATCAAGCAGATTCCTACGTCATTAGAAGGTGCCTCGATCTTATGGTACTACACTTTAGAACCACAAGTGCAGAATAGTTAGAAAGAGCTGTGTGCTGCATTTATGAATAGTATGGTCTGAATGCTCAAATGGAGGTATCTCTAAGAGACTTGCATAACACTAAGTAGAGGTTTAATGAGTTCTTCATTGACTATCTGACCAGATGGAGAGGGAAGTTAGCACCAATGAGGCATAGACCTAATGAGTCTGATCAATTGATGATAGTAATGGAAAGGTATATTCTATTACTTTCTAAGAAGCTGAAGGACCTTAGGATTCAGAACTTTGAAGAGTTATACAGATTCGGAGTCCAGAAAGAGTCTAATTTAGCACAAGAAAAGAAATTTTTCAGTAGAAGATCTGGGGGAAAAGAAGTAAGCGGATTAAGTAGCGGTGTGCAAATTAATGCCATTAGGAAACCTCGGAGGTTCTCTAACCTAGGTAGGCCTCTTTCAAAAGTTTTACAGAAGTTGATAGAAAAGAACCATTACACCTAAAACAACCACTACCAAATGCCAACCCAAAACTCTACTGTAACTTTATAAGTATCATCAAGCCATTAGACATGATGCTGATAGTTGCACCCGACTGAGACATGAAATCCAAGATCTAATTGATGCAGGCAAAATCACTTTTGAAACCCAAAAATCAAACATCCAAAACAACCCTTTACTAACTACCGAAATGTCCCACCACCAAATGCACCCATCCTTATGATCAATACTGGCTTAACGGAGGAACAAGTCTTTAATTCCTTTGTTAATGTTGCTTTTAAGCCACCAAAACCTGAATTAAAAGACCTAAATCTAACCTGAACTAA